>CM073133.1:32184897-32794897 GCA_037039145.1 Fundulus diaphanus | reverse complement strand
CAAACCTTGTATCCTTCCGTTTCTATTATCCACTACTTGGTGTTGTTATTCCACATAAAATTCCAATGAAATACATGTCATTTTGTGATTGTAACATGGCAAAATGTGAAAACAGAAGTATAAACACTGAGGGATATCCATATTTTGAAAAGCACTGTACAGTGTACTCTCAAAAAGGGATCGTAGACTCCCGTCGATGAGGTAAGGGTCACCAGTACCTCGTCGATTGGGAGGGCTGCGGTCCCGAGGACCAGTCATGGGTGCCCGGCTCCTCGATTCCCGATTCGGCCCTATTAGATACCTTTTGGGCCTCCTGTCCGTCTATATCCTCCTCGGGGCCGCCAGGAGGCGACCGTTGAGGGGGAGGGTGGTGTCAGGATTCTGCAGGCCGTGCTGTCTGCAGAACGGTTCTCTGCTAATTCTTCACAGGTGACTGTAGTTGACAGGTGGGCATGGCCCGCACCTGCAGCTCGTCTCGGCAGCTCCGGCTGGAGCTTAAAAGGAGTTCTCAGTCAGCTGAAGGACGCCGGAGTGTTAAACCATTGTGGTACGCTTAGTGGCCACTGTCCTATCGACAGTTCCTCGTTCCTGTGAGTCTGATATTCCAGATCCTAGTTCTAACTTTTGTCTCCTGTTTCTCGTAGTTCGTTTGTGCTTTGGATTACTCACCCGTCGTGTCTCCGTGCACTGAAGACTGGTTCACGAATCCCCGCCGCTCAGATCCTGCTCTGGCATTCCCCTCAAGCCCACTTGGTGTTACTAAGCCGGACAAGAGTTCCCTTCCCTGGATTCACCCTGGTTCCTTCAGCTGCTCACCATGCCTGCTCTTAACTGTGGTGCTGCTCGGGCTCCACGCCTTTGTTCCACCTGCCAGCTCACCTGTTGCTCAGTCACCTCGTTCCACCAGAAGTAGAGAACTGCAGAGTCCATTCTTCCACTCACCCTCCCTGGATAGGTTCTCCATACCTGGCGGTAAGCTGAGCTTCAGCAGCGTAGATTCCCGCACTAAGCTCTCGTTAACCTGCCCCCTTTCCCTCCTTCAGTGCTTCCGAACCTGACGTTCCGATCTTCGTCTGCGGCTCACTTCGTGAGCGATTATTTGTACGATTAGCCTAATAAACATCTTTAACCGCTTATTGTTTCCCGACTGTTCTGCATGTGGGCCAAACACCTAAAAACCATGACATTATGAACGTGGGCAAAGAGAGAACATAAGAAGAAAGTGCAATTCTTATGACAACATATCTTTCAAAAGTATAGATACAAGTAATAAAATCAAGCAAAACACAGGAAACCTATTATGTAAGCTAAGCAGCAGTTTGCATCATTCAACATTTGTAGAGTATCCAAACCACAGCAGTCCCTGCTCTTTAGCCAATTACTCAGACGGTGTACAAGTACAAATGAGACCTTAATCTGTGCTACCTTGAGGTCATATTCACCTGAGAAAAATGTTTGTTTCAAGATGAACTGACAACATATAGACCCACACACAAACCAGTTATGTTGTTTACTTTAAATGTTGTTTTGTGAAATGTAAACATTTCATCCAGCATCATTGCCTCCACATAATGCCTAAGACAACAATTTGAATAATAAAGCTTCACTGAAAAACTCAAAGTTGAAACAGCATTGTTCAGTCATAATCCTCACATGAATGAAACATTTATAAAAGCTAGCGTGCTTCAAAAAAATCCTGACATTTTTGTTGCATCGTTTTAAGGTGTTGCAGTAAAACATTGTTAATGTTACTACAACATTTTTGCACCATACAACTCCAGATTAATTTCACACTACCCCATTAAACATTAAAAGATTGGCAACAAGTTTAAGTACATTAATAATTAATAGATCCATCATTTATTGAGCATTATAGCAGAGTTGTCCTTAGAGAGAAGAAAAAATAAAAATAAATGAAACTGCTGAAATGAATAAGTTACAACTCCTCCAACTGTGGAAAATGTTACTTTATTTTCAGACCATTCAATCATTTTTTTACTTACTCTTTTTCACTTTCTGTAGTTTTCAGAGCGGTAAAGTTTATCTGCTGGCAGATGGAACACCAACTTTAATTGTTACAGTCAGTAAATCTTCCTCCTTTTACTGCCAATTTAGAAGGAATTATGAATAATTGACTTTATACCACTACTTTGATATTTGTTTAGCACCAAGTTTATTACTTGTTTGAATTTAACTCCACCTTCTTTCTGCTACAGAATGTACAATGAAATACTTTTGATCACAAACTCCTTTCACAGATGGTGGAGAATGTAAACTCTTCTGTGATATTTACTTTTTTTTTCATTGGGCCACACTGTAAGCATTGAATTTTCATGACTCATACGAAAGCTTTTTATGTGAAGGCTCTAGCTATTTATTGGTGGTTTTCAGGTTCTCTCCCACAAACGGATAGATAGGCATATAGCAATATTTAAAGAAGGTACATTTACATATAAATTGGGAAGTTAAGGTAAGCGAGAAAGGCAGAAATGCTGATAAAGATGCGGGGCACTGACAGTACAAGGCTGTGCTGGGAGTAAAGTTGGCATTTCTAATCTCTCGGGGCATGTTTTCAGGTATGTTTTTGTGGTTTGAATAATCAATAATGATTCTTTTGGTTGTCTAGGATTCCTTTCAGAGATGCTTTTCTTTTTCTTGTGTGAGAAGAAGTGAATATAAAATATGACTATAGTAGTTGTCACGGAACATACTTGTACGTCTTTAACTTTTGCTAATGGCATTTAAGTGAGTTATCTGAAAATAAAAATAGAGGGTTAGCAGATATATTCTTTTATCCAGAGATGGGTTTCCATTTTCATTTGTGTAAAGTGTTGATCATAGCGGAACAAATGATTGTTGCATGTATAAAATCTAGCTAGTATTTCCTCAACCTTGAGAATGTGCCTAGATTTTATAGCTGTATTCACATTCTCCCTGTTTGACTGACAAATGACCTCTTGTTGTGGCTGTCCCTCTATTTACACATTCTGAGTTTTGGAAATGGAGTAAAATGAAAATAAATGCAATGTTGACAGCCTAAATAAATTATTCTGTCAAAGTGTTTATTCTGCTTCCCAGGAAGTTCTGCAAAATACATTGTCCCTCTACTTACAACACAGAAATAAAACCATGAACAAAGAATGTAACGATAACAGGCATTAATTAGATATACATTTGCTGGAAAAGAGTTATGTTATACAAGACTCCTGACAGCGAAGAGGCATACAGAAGTAGCACCCCAGATGTTTCAATAACTTGTTCCACCAGAAGTAGAGAACTGCAGAGTCCGTTTTTACTATATATGTAAAAACCTTTCCTGTTTTTACATATATAGAAGACAGAATGACGACGTTAACTGAAGTTATCACTTATTACTGTTAACCTGGCAAACCAGATTGATAATGGGTAGCACTCTGCATTCTGCAGATTGCAGAATTATCTATCTGGGACTGCTCCCATGAAATCCACTTGGGGAAAGGAGGGAAATTCAGCAGAACTTTCCGAGTTGATTGGGCAAAGCGACACCTATTCAATTTTCAATTCAATTTTATTTATATAGCGCCAATTCATGAAACATGTCATCTCAAGGCACTTTACAAAGTTAAGTTCAATCATATTATACAGATTGGGTCAGATTATACAGATTGGTCAAAAATGTTCCTATATAAGAAAACCAGTTGATTGCATCAAAGTCCCGACAAGCAGCATTCACTCCTGGAGAAGCGTAGAGCCACAGGGAGAGTCGTCTGCATTGTACATGGCTTTGCTGCAATCCCTCATACTGAGCAAGCATGAAGCGACAGTGGAAAGAAAAAACACCCGTTAGCGGGAAGGAAAAACCTCTAGCAGAACCGGGCTCAGTATGAACGTTCATCTGCCTCGACCGACTGGGGGTTACAGAAGACAGAGCAGAGACACAACAAGACAGACAAAAAGCACAGAAGCACACATTGATCTAGTAATCTGTTCTACATTAGATGGTAATAGTCGGTGATCTGTCCTCCCTGGATGATTTCACAGTCAACAGAACGTCAGACCAGGTGTACCTACTATGAAGAAAAAAGAGAGAGAACAAAAAGTTAAAAGCTGAAATGACAACAGTCATTTCAATGTAATGCAATGCAAATCTGGAGAACAGTAGACTGGAGAACAGTAGAAATCAGTAGAGTGAGAAAAATAGGCCCTGATGTCCTCCAGTAGCCTAAGCCTATAGCAGCAAAACTATAAAGGTAGCTCAGAGTAACATGAGCCACTCTAGTTATAAGCTTTGTCAAAAAGGAAGGTTTTAAGATTAGTCTTAAAAGTAGACAGGGTGTCTGCCTCACGGACCAAAACTGGGAGTTGGTTCCACAGGAGAGGAGCCTGATAGCTAAAGGATCTGCCTCCCATTCTACTTTTAGAGACTCTAGGAACCACCAGCAGACCTGCAGTCTGAGAGCGAAGTGCTCTGTTAGGAACATACGGGGTAATCAGAGCTCTGATATATGATGGAGCTTGATTATTAAGGGCTTTATACGTTAGAAGAAGAATTTTAAATTCTATTCTTGATTTAACAGGAAGCCAATGAAGGGAAGCTAAAATTGGAGAAATATGATCCCGCTTGTTGATTTTCATCAGAACTCTTGCTGCAGCATTTTGGATCAGCTGAAGGCTTTGAACTGCATTTTGTGGACTTCCTGATAGTAAAGAATTACAATAGTCCAGCCTTGAAGTAACAAATGCATGGACTAGTTTTTCAGCATCACTCCTGGACAGAATGTTTCTAATTTTGGCGATATTCCGGAGGTGAAAAAAGGAAACTCTGGAAACCTGTTTAATATGGGATTTAAATGACATGTCTTGGTCAAAAATAACACCAAGGTTTTTTACTTTATTACCAGAGGCTAAGATAATGCCATCCAGATTAAGTGATTGGTTAAGAAGTTTATTTTTTGAGGACTCTGGCACAAAGATTACAACTTCGGTCTTGTCAGAATTTAGATGCAGGAAATTTAAAGTCATCCAGCTTTTGATGTCATCAAGACATGACTGCAGTCAAAGTAATTGATTGGATTCATCAGGATTTATGGATAAATATAGCTGAGTGTCATCAGCATAACAGTGGAAATTAATCCCATGCTGTCTGATAATTATGCCGATCGGAAGCATATATATAGTAAAGAGAATTGGTCCAAGGACTGAACCCTGTGGTACTCCACAGGTGACCCTAGAGTTTGAGGGAGATTTATTATTAACATGAACAAACTGGAATCTGTCCGACAGATAAGATTTAAACCAGCCTAATGCTTTCCCCTTAATCCCTACAGTATGTTCAAGTCTTTGTAGGAGAATATTGTGATCAACTGTATCAAATGCAGCACTAAGATCTAACAGGACAAGTACAGACACAAGTCCATTATCTGAGGCCATGAGAATATCATTAGTGACCTTCACCAGAGCCGTTTCAGTGCTATGATGAGCTCTGAAGCCTGACTGAAACTCCTCAAGTAGGTCATTGCTTTGTAAATGTTCACAAAGTTGATTAGCAACTACTTTCTCAAGAATTTTAGATAAGAAAAGAAGATTAGATATAGGTCTGTAGTTTACTATCTCATCTTGATCAAGAGAAGGTTTCTTAAGTAAAGGTTTAATAACAGCCTCTTTAAAAACCTGTGGTACATATCCATTTACTAAGGATAGATTAATCATGTCTAAAATAGGACCACTGATCAAAGGGAATACCTCCTTAAACAACTTGGTTGGGATTGGGTCTAACATACAGGTAGAAGGTTTAGATGAAGCTAAGATTTTAGATAGCTCAGAAAGCTCTACTGCTTCTAAACAGTTCAGACACAGCGGAGGTTCTAAAGATTCCTCCAATGCTGCTTTACTTACTGGGGATGAGGTAATCATGTTTGGGAGGATGCCAATTATTTTATTTTTAATGGCATCAATTTTATTTATGAAGAATCCCATAAAATCATTACTACTAAGAGCTAAGGGAATGGATGGATCCACAGAGCTGCAGCTCTGAGTAAATTTGGCACTGTACTAAAGAGAAATCTAGGATTATTTTTATTCTCTTCAATTAATGATGAAAAATATGCTGCTCTAACTCTGCGAAGGGTCTTGTTATACAACAATAGACTGTCCCTCCAGATTAAGTAGGATTCCTCTTGGTGTGTAGAGCGCCATTTTCTCTCCAATTTCCTAACATTGTGTTTCAAGGAACGCAGCTCTGAATTAAACCAGGGAGCTAGCTTCCTGTGAATTATCACCTTCTTTTTCAAGGGAGCTACATTATCAAATGCAGAACGCAATGAGGAAGTCACACTGTTAGCAAATGTATCTATTTGTGAATGGGAAGAAACAGCATTGCTGCCATCTACAGGGCATTTCTGCAATACTGAGGATATTAAGAGGGGGACAGACTCTTTAAGTTTTGATACAGCATTATCCGATAAAGATCTACTATAATTGAACCCTCTTTTGGGGGTGGAGAAATCAGTTAGATTAAACTCAAATGTTATTAAAAAATTATCAGATAGGACAGGGTTGTGAGAGAATACTGTTAATTCTTCACAATCAATGCCATATGTCAGCACCTAGTACCCACCTAACATATCCTCCAGAAGCCAAAGAAATATATCCAACACCATAGGATTTTGCCAGATTATTATTACCTTATGGTCACTTAAAGGGGTATCGTGCAAGTATTGAAGTTAAATATTATCTATTGTCTGACTCTATACCATACATACCCTTACAATTGCTGGACGTGTAAAATGACTTATCCCCTATTTACTGAAGTTGCGTCTATAGGCTCTATTAGTCAGTTAATGAGAGAGTGATTCAGGCCGAATCCTTGGGCCGTGCGCGTAGGTGTGACACGCTGCACGCTCTCATTAACCCTTCTACTTTATTGAGTCTCCGACATAATCCATGCATTAGCGAAAGAACACAGGCTAACTCCAATATTTATAGTTTTCTTACCTCAGAAGACATTACGACTCTAAACAAAAGACCTGTGCACTCGCAGCGGCAGATGGTTTTCCTCTTCTCCCATGCACATGCACAACACTGGTGTCATTCAACCTGTCACCAGATGAGGCAGACATCTATAAAAATCCTGAAACTAACACTATGCTCCTTAAAATTCAATTTAAAATAATTTGCTGTACTCAGATGGTAATAGCCTAAGTTTGACCTGGACCTAGTGCAGTGGCCCAACAGAGGGATAAAACACAAACATGAACCATCCATGGCCCCTACAGCCACCATCAGTCCAGTCCACCCAGCTCAAACTCCCCCAAAAAGTCCTGGATGAAATTCAAATAACAAACCTTGCTACTGTAGGGTGACAGCACTAACTCTTATATCTTTATTTTTAAAGGGACAGTGTGGAACAAATTTAGCTTTTTATTATCAAAAATCAAGTATTGCTTTCATAAATACATATTCTGCCAAAGTCTGATAACAATCGCATCAAGAATGTGAAAGTGTTCTCATAGCTTAGAATGAGATGTTTATAAATACATAGGTGGCACCCAATGTAAGATGCTGTGTTGTGTTGCCATTTTTGATTACAGAAGCTGAAAGGGAACAAACTTGGTCCGTGTATCTTTTGGTCATTGGATTTTTGTTTCAGAAACAGGAATTGAAAAAACAAAAACAAATGGCCGTTTGATTTTTGTTTTAAAATACAAAAAAGAAAATCGAAATACAAAGCATTTCTCTTTTTCATTGTCAAATAGGGAAAAGTAAAATTTTAAAATTATTTGAATTTAATTTTCTATTTCAGGTTACAAAAAACAAAAAAGCTTTTAAACAGAAACGGAAAAACGTCTCGTTTGTTCATATCCCGAGACCGGATGTGGTTCCTAATGCCTGAGACTACTTTCCAAAATAAAAGCAACAAGTTTGACGTGCATCAGCCTATTTTGCTATTATTTTTACACATGTTGACTACAGTTAGTTTATATAATTTCTTTCAGCTTTATGTAATATTTTTTTATTATTCAGGTCTGCTGGTGAATATGGAAATATATATTCTGGTCAGAGTTTACCCTAAATAAATACTAAAACAATAGCATACAAGCTTAAACAGGCTTGCTGTTGCGATTACCTGGATAAATGAGAATTTGCACAGGGATACTAACACAATTTGTTTTCCCAAGTGACTACTTTCACTTGCAGATGACAGATTAAGATCTCGAGATGTTACTCATCGAAATCCATCTACATGATGTAGAATTTCAAAATAAAAGCCCTCCAAAATCTCTATCTTAAGTCAGTTTGACCTAAGTTGCTGTCGATATTGAACGGTACGTTTTCAGTGTATACTGTCACATCAACATGACAGTAGAACACCTCCAGATGTTGCTCATCAAATATTCACATCTGATGTGGAATTTCATAATAAAAGCCCTTCAAAATCTCTATATATAGTCACCTTGACTTAAGTTGCTGTCAATGTTGCTACTACAATTTAAGTTTTCAGTAAAAATTTAAAAATAAAAGCAACTCAGCGTAAGATTTTACAATTCTCTTTATCCAAATTGCTCTACGTTAAGTCAATGTGACCTAAGTTGCTGTCATTGTTACTACTAATCGGTACGTTTTAAGTGGATATAGTCACTTCAGCCTGACAATAGAACACCTCCAGATGTTGCTCAAGAAATTGCATCCACATCAGATGTTGCCACTGTTAATATTCTGAAAGGGTAGCATACAGCTATTGTTGAAGAAGAATGCAATCAATGGAAAACACACCTTAACATTCAGGTTGAATAAATACTTGTCCTTTGATAACAGATTTGTTTCTTTTAAAAATGTGAAATTGGATTAAAACTATAAAACAACCGTAAAGTTTATCAAAAGTATGTGTGTGTGTGTGTGTGTGTGTGTGTGTGTGTGTGTGGTGGTGGGGGGGGGGGGGGGGGGCTGGCTATCACAAATATACAAAAAAGCTGGATGATGTTCTTATGTTGCAGTTCAACAAGCCCGGTATTCATAAAACTTTGGTCATCCTTTGTAATATGGCTTCTCATATTGAAAATAAGAGACAGAATCTAACTGTTGTATCTTAAAGACATAGGCCTACTTACCCTCGCTGATTCTTGGACATCCTTCTTTCCCAGAAAACAAGGCTTTAAGCGGTACATTCATTCAGCCAATAACAAATAAGGCAAAGTTCCATTGAGAGTCTCTTTTGTCCAAATTATGGAAAAGATCACAACAACAATGTTCTGTGTGCTTTCTTCTTAGACTGGCTATGATTTTTTTTTAATTCATATTAATGATTATTCTTCTCTGTGTATAACAAAAAATATTTCGTTTCCAGTACATTGAGAAACCTAATATACACTATATTGTATTGTATAAGTATTCACTCACCTGCCCTCGACTCCTCTGGGAAGTTTAGGAGTGTGTTTATGGGAATTTTTGACCATTCTTACAGAAAAACATTTGTGAGGTCACATACTGATGTTGTACGACAAGGCCTGGCTCTCAGTCTCCGCTCTATTTCATCCCAAAGGTGTTCTATCGGGTTGAGCTCCTTTCACTGGAACTAAGGGGCCAAGCCCAGCTCCTGAAAAACAACCCCACACCATAATCCCCCCTCTGCCAAACTTTACACTTGGCACAATGAAGTCAGACAACCACTGTTCTCCTGGCAACCGCCAAACTCAGACTCGTCCATCAGATTTTTACATGGAGAAGCGTGATTTGTCACTCCAAACAACGTGTCTCCAACGCTTTGTATTGCACTTGGTGATGTAGGGCTTGGATACTGCTGCTCGGCCATGGAAACCCATTCCATGAAGCTCTCTGCACTGTTCTTGAGCTAATCTGAAGGCCACATGAAGTTTGGAAGCGTGTAGTGATTGACTCTGCAGAAAGTTAGCAACCTCTACGCTCTATGCACTTCAGTATCCACTGAACCCACTCCGACAGTTTACGTGGCCTAACACTTCGTGGCTGAGTTGCTGTCATTCCCAAATACTTCCATTTTCTTATGATAAAGCAGTTGACTCAAGAATATTTAGGAGCGAGGAAAGTTGACAACTGGATTTGTTGCCCAGGTGGCATCCTATCACAGCTTCACACTGGAATTCACTGAGCTCCTGAGAGCAACCCATTCTTTCACAAATGTTTGTGAAAACAATCTGCATGCATAGGTTTTATACAACTGTGACCATGGAAGCGACTGGAACACCTCATTCCAATAATTTGGATGGCTAAGCAAATACTTTAGCAATATAATGTATTCAGGGGTGTCAAGCTCCAGTCCTCGAGGGCCGGTGTCCTGAAACTTTTAGAGGTTTCCCTGGTCCCACACACCTGAATCAAATGGCACAATTAGCTCCTCGGTATGCAGACAGGTTCTTCAGAGTCCTGCTAATTACCTTTGACTCAGGCTTGTCGGACCAGGTACACATCTAAAAGTTGCCGGACACCGGCCCTTGAGGACTGGACTTTGACACCTGTGGTGTTATGTTGGAACAGTCTTATTTTGAAATTCCACATCAAATCTTAATGAGCTTTGTTCAGCAGCCTATGGAGGTGTTCTACTGTCACGCTGAATCAAAAATTTTCACTCAAAACATAAGGGTTAGTAGCAACATTATCAGCAACTTAGGTCAAAGTGAATCAATAGATAGATTTTGAAGGGCTTTTACTTTGAAATTCCATATCAGATGTGGGTGAAATTTGCTGAGCAACATCTGGAGGTGTTTTACTGTCAGGCTGAAGTGACAGTATCCCCTGAAAATGTACCGTTTAGTAGCAACATTGTCAGCAACTTAGGTGAAATTGACTTAATGTAGAGATTTTGGAGGGCTTTAATTTAGAAATTCCACATCATGTATATGGATTTTGATGAGTAACATCTCAAGATCTTAATCTGACGTCTGTAAGTGAAAGTAGTCACTTGGAAAAACCAATTATTTTCATATACCTGCGCAAATTCTCAGTTATCCGGGTCATCGCAACAGCAAGTATGTTTAGACTTAGACTTAGACAACTTTATTTGTCATTTTGTATGCACAGAGTGCGTACAGAACGAAATTTCGTTTGCATACAGCTTGAAAAATTACAGTAAATTGCAGTAAATTACAGGATAAGGTGCAGCAGTGATTTATAGTAAACAATTGAAATGTAAACAATGCAGGAGAAATAGACAGTGTACAATCACAGTGTACAGGTGAGTATTATTAAAAACCGATTGTATGTGCAGAAATGATTGTGCAAAGGGCAACTGAGAGTTCGGCAGCATTTGTAGTGCTAGATAAGGATGCAATGATGCAAATGTGCAAATATACGAATGTGGTACAGAGTCCATTTTGTGGCTTTAAGCCTGTTTGCTATTTATTTAGTATTTATTCAGGCTAAACAGTGACTATGACCAAAATATATATTTCCATATTCACCAGCAGACCTGAATAATAAATATTACATAAATCTGTAAGAAATTATTTCAACTAACTGAAGTCCATACGTGTAACAAAACAAAGAATAGAATAGGTTGATACACGTCAAACACATTGCTTTTATTTTGGAAAGTAGTCTCAGGCATTGCTACCGTAATGCATGGTGCTCGCATGACTTTCAAAACCAAGAGAGGGATGGCATGATTGCCATGTCCCCAGTGGCAGCTGGCTTGACCGCAGTAAACTCAGCCATGTTCATTGGAAAATCGCCTCACTTTTCTTAGAGAATATCGTTTTACTCCCCCTCTCACCTGGGATATCTGCACTGAGATTTGTATGGATGACAAGCCTTGTTTTGTCGTGTCTAAAATCAAATCTGCGTAAGGTTCTAAAGACATTTTATTCTGAAAAATGTGGTGCTTTTGCAATGCATAAGCGACCACTTCCGGTCTTGGAATATGAACAAACGAGCCTCTTTTTCGTTTATGTTTTAAACCATTTTTGTTTTTTGTTACCTGAAATGGAAAATGAAATTCAAATCATATTTCAA
This sequence comes from Fundulus diaphanus, assembly GCA_037039145.1. Taxonomy (NCBI): domain Eukaryota; kingdom Metazoa; phylum Chordata; class Actinopteri; order Cyprinodontiformes; family Fundulidae; genus Fundulus; species Fundulus diaphanus. The sequence continues at coordinate 32,782,936 of CM073133.1, read as the reverse complement.
ATTTCACTTTTCCCTTATTGACAATGAAAAGGAGAAATGCTTTGTATTTCGATTTTAATTTTTTCGTTTTAAAACAAAAATCAAATCACCATTCGTTTTTGTTTTTTTAATTTGTGTTTCTGAAACGAAAATCCAATGACCAAAAGATACACGGACCAAACTTGTTACCGTTACCCGTTTTACCTGTATATGAACAGGTCTTGTTGGTGGAGGAGTAGAAAACAAGAAAAGACGAATGTAAATAATTCTACTTGCCGTTTTCTGTTGAAATGGAGGACCATCCATTCTCTTTGGCCAGCGAGAGGGAAGAGAAAGTAACCAAGAAAAGGAAAAACAAATAATAACCGGAAGAACACAAGTCTACATCAGAGTAGCTTTTATCAGGTGGAGACAATTCATGAGGGAGTGGGGCTTCAAAACGGTTGTGGAGGTTGCAGGCTTTCTGCAAGACAGAGGTAAGTTAATTCAATATAACAGTGACGTTTATTTTGGTGGTGTATTTGAAACAGGGCAGTGTAATCCAGCAACCGCTTTGAACTTCCAGCAGAGACAGCTAGTTTGTTTGTTAGCTAACACTGGATGAGCTCTGTTGTGACAGTTATCAGTTGCTGTCTTAACAGGACGCTTGAACTCGTGCAGGATGTCGACATTGTCTTCTGTAGTTATTATGCGCTTAAAGTCTAAGTCGCACGTAAAATGTATTTTAACGCAGATGCATTCAAATAGTCACTAGAGTAAAGAAATGTATATTATATGAGAATTATGTGCGCCGTGTGGAAGTAATTTCGATAAAACTTGCTGTATATGCAAATGAACCCGAACATTCCTCAATCGGCCGATCCGGTATGTGACGTCACACACACAGAACGAGTACCGTGCATCCGGCAATAACACTGTCTGCTAACACTACGACTTTCGCTACCGACCAATTAGATTTAATTAATAACTCTTACTGTACGTACAAAAAATTAATAAAAAATGTCTGATATATCAACAAACTCCACCTCAAGCATCGGCGACTCCGATACCGAATATAATGACGACGAAACGGAGTTTGAACAAAATGAACCTGAGGAGACTAGATCTAATGATGCCTAAGACATAGAGCCATATAGGTTCAACCCTAAAGTAAACATGCTATAGGCACAAGCATACACTCACCCTTTGAAAATTAAATTTTGTTGTTGCCAAGCGTCTTTTAGCAGTACTGGGTTTGGGGGTTTCATGCTCGGAGGGTAGGCCTACAGGCTGTGCACATGGTCCAACATTATGATCCGTGGGAGTGGCACAGGGTGATGGTCTGTTACACGATTTGGCTGGCTTGATTGTTGTTACTGCGCCAGGCTTCAACTCCAACTTGCTTTTGAAGCCCATGCTCCATTGCAAGTACCCCTCAAAATCCTCGCTCGTGAAGTGTGAATTGCATAAAACACTTTTGTCACTGCGGGCAATCCAGTCCTTTCGCGTTTCTTTTACGAATTTATCCCATTTCTTTCGGAACTTTTGATCCACCGGCCAAGTATGTAGCGATACTTTCTGGCCTGCACTAGGCCTATAAGCGACACTACAGCCACCAACTACGCACCTAGAAGGAATTTTATCTTGTAATTAGTTTGCCGATATTTTTTATAAGCGCTTGCTCAAAGTACACGTGGATCCGCAGATTTGGTGTGTGAAAGAAGATCCCGGAAAACATGCATATATATCCTGGTTCGCCGTACCGGTTGTACAATGTAAACAATGTGTGTTTCTATGCAAGTTCGATTCGCGCGTTCTCTGTGTTCTTGAATTGACGTCACACTTGTCGGAAATGGCCGATCGTAAACGGAGGTAGCACTCAAAGCGAAATACCATAATCGGTGTAAAAAATGCACGATATTTCATATTTAAAAACTTCATTTGAACACTTTTGATACATGAATATTCAAAGCTTACCTTGTTCTGGAAGTTATTCAACGGTTTTTAGGATATTTTTTCGGTACAAGACTTAGACTTTAACCTTGAGGCACCAACGTTAAAACTGGCCTAACTGTAATGATTTTGCAGGAGATGAGAACCCGGTATTCAGCCAGACACTGAGTTAATGCTTAACAGAGTTTATTGCAGGGATGATAAAGGTGGGTCAGGGAGGCAGACAGAATGCAATCCAAGGCAGAGAACAGAGCTGACAATCCAGGTAAAAACAAACTGACAGGAACTGGGTGGACTCAAACACAGGAGAACAGATTAAGGTAAGGTAATAATGTGGACAGGCAGAATACAAAAATGCTGGAGAGCTCTTACCCGAGGACTGGTGAACGGGGAGTGAGAAAAGAGACATGAGAACATGGGGACGTGAGACGAGACGTTCTGGCAGGGAGCAGAGAACTGAGGCAGGTATAAATAGGCAGAGGAACAGGTGAGCAGAGTGAACAACTATTTAATCAGAACAGGTGGAAGTGATCAAGGACGGGGGTGTGACTGAGGAAGCTGACAGGACCAGTGGAAGGGAACAGAATCTAAACAAGGTAAATACAGAACCACAATAACATAAGGACCAAACCTAACATAGAAAATAAAAACAGAAACTAACAGAGCACATGATGAAAACTAAAACTAATACAGGGACAAGATAACAAAAAAAGTACACAAGCAAAATAAGAATCCAGACAAGACAGAACCCAAAACAGAATCTGAGGCAGGAGAGAGGACTCATTGATCAAATAATAAACATAAACCAAGAAAGAAGCCAGAATATTACACTAACACTTTTCCCTTAATCCCTACAGTATGTTCAAGTCTTTCTAGGAGAATATTGTGATCAACTGTATTGAATGCAGCACTGAGAGCTAACAGGACAAGTGCAAAGACAAGTCTTTTATCTGAGGCCTTGAGAATGTTATTAGTGACCTTCACCAGAGCTGTTTCAGGGCAATGATGAACTCTGAGGCCTGACTGAAACACTTCAAAGAGGTCATTACTTTGTAAATGTTCACATAGTTGATTAGCAACTACTTTCTCAAGAATTTTAGATAGGAAAAGAAGATTAGATATAGGTCTGTAAATGTATTAAGTGATCTTGATCAAGAGATGGTTTCTTAGGTAAAGGTTTAACAACATCTACTTTAAAAGCCTATGGTACATATTTTAGACAACTCAGAAAGCTCTACTGGCGTCTAAACAGTTCAAACACTTATCAGGTGTTAACGATTCTTCCAACGCTGCCTCACTTACTGAGGATGAGGTAATCATGTTTGGGAGGATGCCAATGATTTTATTTTTAACATAATTAATTTTATTTATAAAGAATCCCAGAAAGTCGTTACTGCAAAGAGCTAAGGGAATGGATGGATAAACAGAGTTATGACTCTGGGTAAATTTGGCAACTGTATTAAAGAGAAATTTAGGATTATTTTTATTCTCCTCTATTAATGAAGAAAAATATGCTGTTCTAACTCTGCAAAGGGTCTTTTATATAATAGTAGTTTCCAGATTAAGTTGGATTCCTCTAGATGTGTAGAGAGCCATTTTCTGTCCAATTTCCTAATGTTGTGCTTGAGAGAACACAGTTCTATATTAAACCAGAGAGACAACTTCCTGTGAATAATCACCTACTTTTTCAAGGGGGCTATGTTGTTTAATGCAAAACACAAGGAAGTGACACCATCAACAAAAGCATCACTTTGTGAATGGGAAGAAACAACAATGTTGCCTTCTGCTGGGCATTTCCGAGGAAAGTAAAAGGGGGACAGACTCTTTAAAGTGTGTTACAGCATTGTCTGATAAAGATCTACTCTAATGAAGTCTTCTTTTGGGGGTGGAGAACTCAGTTAAATTGAACTCAAGGATTATTAAAAAATGGTCAGATAGGACAGGGTTGTGAGGAAATGCTGTTAATTCTTCACAATCAATGCCGTATGTCAGCACAAGGCCCAAAGTATGAAGGCATGAATGTACTGGTTTATCCACATTTTTAGCAAAACCAATTGAATCTAGGATAGTGTTAAAGGCTACATTGAGGTTATCACATTCAGTATCGACATGGATGTTAAAATCCTCCATTTTAATAACCTTGACAGTGTTTAACACTAAATCAGATAAGACGTCTGAGAACTTATCTAAAAACTGAGAGTAGGGGCGTGGTGGATGATACTAAACAACAAACAGAAGAGGTGTTATTGCTTTGCAATTTGGATGAAGGAAACTAAGGGTTAAATGTTCATAAGGATTGTAGTTATTAATTGGCCTGAGACTAATTAATAAAGCAGACTGAGAGATGGTTGCTCCTCCTCCGCCTCATCCTGTAATTTGGGGAATGTAGAAATTTAAACAATTAGAGGGAGTTGACTCATTTATACAAACATAGTCCTCTTGCAGCCAGGTTTCTGAGACAAAATAAACCATTGTGATTATCAGAAATCAATTAATTAACTAACAAAGTCTTTGGAGGGAGAGGCCTTATATTTAACAAACCACATTCAATAATTTTTGGTTCAAGTTGAGGCGTATTGATCGTATGAGATTTTTATGATGTGCTCCTTTTAAACCAGTATTTAATCTCTTTAGTTTGGCCGTGGGAAAGACACTGTCTCAATGGGGGCAATGGGTGGATAACAGCACAGAAGCTGCAGAGAGATGTGTTAAACTACGGCTCTCCTTCCTGGTCTGGACCCTGGGTTATCAGCATTTTGGAGAACTAACAAATCTGGCCAGATTCCAAGAAAGAAGAGTTGCACCATCCAAAGTGGGATGGATGCCATCTCTCTGGCTCAGACCAGGTTTTCCCCAGAAAGTTCGCCAGTTATCAGTGTTGCCTACAATGTAATCAGGTCACCACCTAGACAACAAGCGGTTGAATGATAACACGCGGCTAAACATGTCATGACTGGTCAGATCAGGCAGATCACTTGCATCAGTTTAATCAGGAGACATACTGAGGTTCTCTTGACTCCTAATTGTACTGCTGCATATTTGCTGCCCATGCATCTCTGTCATTTGCCCCTTGTGGCACTCCTTCTCATCCAGCCACTGCATGTACAATCACCATTCCTCTTCATTCTTTGTTCAAAAATAAGTTATATACCAAACCACATTTTTTGCCTTCAATTACTCGCCTAATGACAAGCCACAAAAAACTAACAGTAAACTGAAGTAAGTAAAATTTAAATATTAAACAACCATGACTCAGATTGTGTCATCACTTCTTACAGTCATTTGCAACATATTTATATGCACTATTACAAATCAATGTGCACGAATGATTCCAAATCAGTAAATATCACTGCAGCGGGTCAGACATTTTTTGTGTACATTTGTGTAATTCTTTACCATCCTTTTGACATAATAACTGGTGAGAAAATGGTACCTTATTTCTGGAACAAAAATAAACAAACTGAAAACAATTTTATAAATATCAATTAGCACAGAGGAAAACCTCTCAGTTAGAGGGAAATGACACATCCTCTAAAGAGAAATCCCTTAGCAAATGTTAGAGAATTTAGATTTTACATGAAGTTGCACTCAAAAAGTGGCACTATACTGTACATCATCCTCATTGCCAAATTCATTCACTTTTTTCTGGCAAACCTCTTACAGAAATGTTTTCAGAGATAGACAGATTCCTACATTGTTGGTTGATTGTGTTTGTTATGGTATATACATTTACCTGTAATGGTAAATGCAATAACAGGACACCTGCTTACAACCCTGTGAAAAGGCATCAATGAGGTTTGAGAGCCAAACAAATCAAAGGTTTCTGCCTATTAGTGGCATATTAACAAACAATTGATTTTGCCTGATAGAAAAGGTCAGGATAAATGACTTGTGAGCCGCTAGCACAGCTATTTATTAGCACCCTATCTACGATCTAACAAATTAATCTTCCTCCGCATCCCAGAGGGGAGAGCAAATAGGAAGCTGCTTCTAAAATGTCATTCCATAATGTCAAACCATGGATTATATGTCATAATCTAAAAAATGTCTTGTTTTCCTATAATTGCCTCATAATTTTCTGATAAACTGTTTGTTTTGTCAATGGAGCTCTGACAGCTTTTGTCACCTCCCACTCACAATCATCATCTCATTGGTCCTCTTCCAGCAAATGGTTAGATCTTGTGTTTTTTCCTCTCTAGATGTAGTTTTGAATAAGAGAGAAAAAAGAAACCCAAAGCTGTTGTCCTAGGTCACATCCCAACACACTCAAAAGGCAAGCATGCCTCTGCTAATGGTATTTACTCTTATTTGGATTATTTTGATTGACAGCAGCAAAGGTATTAAAATTTAGCCATTATTCTAAGTTTGGCTCCTTCCAAGCTTAGGGGCATTCATGAATGTCAAGTATTTTGTTAAGCCATAAAGGCAAAAACTTAGGAGTTTTGCTTATATTTCATCCCCTCCAGCCTGCTCATATCTCAGTGGTAAACAGTGTGGCGATATGTGGTAATGAGGGAATGGAGCGACAGCAAAGAGTGACAGAGCTGAGTACAAGAATGTTTTGCATACTTTCACCTTTGATTTACCTTATAATTACCATAGGGTTTACCTTCAATGACTGAGTCACTAAGCCAATCTTTTAAATTGGATTTCTGCATAAACCTTGCAGATTGGTATCCCTCACAGCTCCCCTATTAGAATTTCATTCCTACCTCAGCCACCATCATCACCCTCCCCTCCACACACACCACCACCACCACCCCTCTCCTGCATCCCTTCACTGCTGCTGCTATGAGAAGATTAGCCATGAAGAAAAAAAATCCCAAACTCAATTTTATGACAACACTTTTTTGTCTTATTTCTACCAATTTGTTAAAGTTTCAATGCAGCACTTCTTTCTCTCACTTACATTTGAGTTGGGGGGTATGATGGTAGACAGGTGCACTCTGGTGCAGTACAGAAACATCATCCACAGGAGGATGGTTGGAGAATAGATCAGTGAAAAGGGAAAAAAAGAATATCAAAGCATCTATCATGTTCATTTCATATTTAGTTGATTTGTTATATGTTAGAGTCAGAAACAGCAGAAAATAAGAATTTTGTATTTTTGGTTGAAAGCATGCCATACAGCTATACAAAAAAGTATTTTCATTATTGTTCAATTATGCATAGTTTCAGGTTTGTTGGCATTGCTCAATCTTGCATATGTGTAGCTTTGCAGATGCCGTTACCAGCTACCACCTCTGGGATGTATGGAGAATGGTGTGAAACAGACAAAACATTTCAATGAGGAAAATTTGTTCTAGCAAAATAGATTATTGCTGTCAGAGGATATTTGTTTGAGGTTATAGAAAGGCAATAGCAGTTCAAACAAGCACTTGTAATAACCAAAATATGTGAAATACCATCTCTGAACGAAAGCACGTCTGACGTTGAAGCAGATCAGCTACTGCACTAGAGGACCACACCAGGTGCCACTGCTGTCAACTAAGCATAGTAAACTCAAGATTTGTATTGACCCACCTAAACTGGAAAGTAACAGATTGCCTGGACCTTTTTCATGTCGACCAAAACATTCTGTTTATAACATAAAGCATAAATCCATCCAGGCTTCCATGAGCAGTTAAGGCTACTGGTGTGATGTGCAGAATACATTTGCACACTTTTGCTTCTTACTACAAACTGATTCTGTGGTGGCACCACCCCAAAGCAGGTGAACAAGAGGTTCAGCTCCTCTGCCAGTGAGGCATCACCATCAGCAGCACTGACGTTGGTCTTGTAGTGGGTGAGCTTCTGGATCCTCTGCTACACTTACCTGCTGTTGATGCTGTCCAAGTGGTCCTTGATCCTCCTCCTGTAGTCTGACTTTCTGATGCTTTTCTTCAGGTTTGCTTGGGCTGTGCTGTAGCAAGCCAGCAGCTGCTGGACCCCCCCGGTCATCCAGGACTACTTGTAGGGTTACACTGGGTGTCAAAGAAGTTCTGCAGCTACTGGGCGACATCATCTGGCCAAGTTTTAACAGTTTTTGTGATGGTAATAGCAGTTTTTCTGAGGGGGGCATAAGCAGGAATTAAAAACAGGGACAAATGGTCAGACTTATCTAGGCGTGCTAGTGACCTAGCCTTGTAAGACAGCTTGATGCTGCTGTAGACTTTGTCCAGTATGTTAACTCCTCTGGCGGCACACTTTACAAGTTCTGCTGTCTCAAGACTTTTGTCTCCATCTTGCTTTCGCCTCTTCCATTGTCCATTGTCTTTTCCCTTGTCTCTGTTTCTGTAGTTCCATGTTCTTGTGAGAACATCATTATGAGTCTCTGCTCTTAAAAGGCCAGTGTATATAGAATATGAATGGTTTAAAACTAGTTTGAATGTTCTTGGGTAATGTTTTCTAATGATGTTAACACATCTGCTAGAATTGATCATGGGGAGCTAATGTAGGTTTGTAGGTTGTGTTTTTTTAAATATCCTGCAATGCTCCTGTTTGTGTCTCTGGGAAACAGACCAGATTTTGATGGTTTTTGTTTGATTCAAAACTGTGCTTCCTCAGCTTGCTCTACGTTAAGTTCAAAGTGAAGATGATTCTTCTATTAAAGTAACTAAGAGCTTGGTGGATCATCACTTACCTTGCTGCAATATCATAAATCATTAAGGCAGATCTGAAGGCAAAAGAAGATCTAACCTGGTATCTGATAGGTTTACCTAATAAAAGAGGCCACTGACTGTACATTAAAACACTATGTACACATATATTGTGGTGTTTCACTTCTATGTGTGTTAGAGTAAGCTCCCACAGCAGATACACAAGGTGTCCCTCTTTAATTGATGACAAATAGCCTTCCCTATGGGTGGATATACTACTCGTGGACCACTGATGAATCAGTGTAGCAGTGTTTCGATCTGTTGTGCTGAACACAATCATCTTTAAACAGAGACACTTACCTGTTTCATTCTACCCCACCGTAACAATTAATAGCAGCAATAGAGCTACAGAGTCTGTGCTAATCCCAAATCTTATGACTGTGATTAATAATAACATTGCAAGTTCTTTGTCAGAAGCAGCTATTCAAGGGATACAATCTAAACACACACAGTCCATAAAAAGTTTCAACAGTAGAACAAATTGAGGAGAAGTGCAGAATTGTATTTATCGCTGTTCTCATGGGTTTAGTAGACAACTGTCGTCATGCTGTTTTGCAGAACTGGTAGTTATGATGGAGAACAAAAGGAAAGGTGAAGGAATCGTAAGCTGCATGGCTATGCCCTTCCCAGGGGAAACTGTCTCTCCTCCAGCTCTAAAACCTTTGACCTGTAAAGTCTAATTAGACAGTTTCTATACTGTTTTGTGGAAAGGCAGGAGAAATGCAGACCCACGGATATGCAGATAAGGAATGCACCACAGGCAGCTTTAGTCCCTCTGTAGTCCGAGTCAAGGTCTTCCATGCAGCTGCAATGTATAATTTCATGTAGTCAGCAAATAACCAGTGCACAGTGTGTTTAAGTTTTAATTAGAAATGCATGAAATAATTTCTAAAATAACCCTTTCCACTCAACACTCAGTTCAGACTACTAATAACCTTAACTATAGATATTTGCATGGATTCTTAGTAGCATTGTGTGTGTTCTGCCAAATATATACATATATATATATATATATATATATACAGTATATATATATATATATATATATATATATATATATATATATATATATATATATATATATATATATACCACATATAAACAGTGTCCTGGGTGAGGAAATACAGCCATTTAAAAATTGCTCTTAAAAATTGAGATTTTAAATTTCATTCTGTGGTATGTATGCATGAGCCAGATATTTAGAGTGCATCTAGTTCATACACATGTCCTACTTTAGAAACAATGCCATAAAGGTCCACAACAACATTAATGGATCTACTGTTTTGTTTTGTTTATTTTCACATCTGCCCCTTCTTCTCCTGACTAATGACTGTTAGGAAAGGATTGACAGTGTTGCAGAAAAACACATGAAAATCCAAGAATGTTATATTAGCAAAGAAGGCTCTAAGTGCCAACTCTTTACAGGGAACGAAAAAGCCAACTGCCATTGGGAATAGCTAAATCTTCAGCTGATTTAGTAAACCAGACTGGGACCTTTCACCTGCCGTTTTGAGTGTCTCAGTCCTCCAAGCAGCTATTAGTTGTTTTCATCTTGGCACAGGTGTTGATGATTCAGCAATTCCCCTCTTTGAAATTCAAAATTTGGTGGCCAAAAACTAGTAGCCTTTATTTGACAGTTACCTGACAGGAAATAGGGCGGAGAGAGAGGGAGAAGACGTGTAGCAAAGGTCTCAAACCTGGGACGGCTTCATTGAGGACTGAGGCCTCTGAACATGGGCCATTCACTCAACTCCTACACCACTGCACCATAGAAAAAAATCTATGTTGTAGAGAGATTAAAGAAGATTATAGTGTAAAAAACGCTATGGTGTAAAAAAGGCTACCAGATGTAATTTTATTATTGTGTATTTATCTCTCTGGCTGTCTCTGCCATCTCTTCTATATCATTCTTCATAACACTCACCTCTCATTTGCACTCAGAAGTCCTTTTTCCAAAGGATAGACAGCACAAATAAACAATGAGGACAAGGTGGAAGCAGGGCTCAAAAATATAGAGTGCACACTGAAATATTCTTAGCAGGGTGAACGGAAAATGCTATATTCTTTTGAAAGTTGTAACAGTAACACAAAAATAATAATGAACTTTAAAAACTATTAATTCAACATGTATTCACAGGAATTGAAATGTTATGTAATGCAAAACATTGCATTTTGAAGAATCTCAAGAGTACAGGATGGGTAATTCAAGATTGTGTTCAACACTCAGAATAGTGTTGTTCAAGGTCGGTATCTGTGCATTACTTAATGCTACGTTCAGATGAAAATGTAGGACAGCTGGGAGGTAGTCCTAAAAAACATTTTGCTGCTCTGGACAGAAAGTTTTTCCTTTTTTCTTTTTTGGAAGCACTGTTGGACGAAGCTACTATTGTGTCAGCTGATAACACATTTTCTTGAGAAAATAATAGGTAAGCTGATACGAAAATGAAAACAGGAGAGAAATTCTACTGATGTCAGGTTATTAAGGTGACTAGTGAAAACTATCTTCAGTAAATTCAGACACTTTACACTTACATCTGCACTTTCAGTCTGTCTGTACTGTGTAGCTGCGCTCTGTCAGTTTTGTTGCACGTGGCAAAATCTAGGCAGACATTTATCCCACTACTCTACAGAGTTCATTGAGCAGTCTTATATATATATATATATATATATATATATATATATATATATATATATACACTCACCGGCCACTTTATTAGGTACACCTGTCCAACTGATCGTTAACACTTAATTTTTAAGCAGCCAATCACATGGCGGCAACTCAGTGCATTTAGGCATGTAGACATGGTCAAGAGAATCTCCTGCAGTTCAAACCGAGCATCAGTATGGGGAAGAAAGGTGATTTGAGTGACTTTGAACGTGGCATGATTGTTGGTGCCAGAAGGGCTGGTCTGAGTATTTCAGAAACTGCTAATCTACTGGGATTTTCACGCACAACCATCTCTAGGGTTTACAGAGAATGGTCCGAAAAAGAAAAAACATCCAGTGAGCGGCAGTTCTGTGGGCGGAAATGCCTTGTTGATGCCAGAGGTCAGAGGAGAATGGCCAGACTGGTTCGAGCTGATAGAAGGGCAACAGTGACTCAAATAACCACCCGTTACAACCAAGGTGGGCAGAAGAGCATCTCTGACCGCACAGTACGTCGAACTTTGAGGCAGATGGGCTACAGCAGCAGAAGACCACATCGGGTGCCACTCCTTTCAGCTAAGAACAGGAAACTGAGGCTACAATTTTCACAAGCTCATCGAAATTGGACAATAGAAGATTGGAAAAACGTTGCCTGGTCTGATGAGTCTCGATTTCTGCTGCGACAGTCGATGGTAGGGTCAGAATTTGGCGTCTACAACATGAAAGCATGGATCCATCCTGCCTTGTATCAACGGTTCAGGCTGGTGGTGGTGGTGTCATGGTGTGGGGAATATTTTCTTGGCACTCTTTGGGCCCCTTGGTACCAATTGAGCATCGTTGCAACGCCACAGCCTACCTGAGTATTGTTGCTGACCATGTCCATCCCTTTATGACCACAATGTACCCAACCCATGATGGCTACTTTCAGCAGGATAATGCGCCATGTCATAAAGCTGGAATCATCTCAGACTGGTTTCTTGAACATGACAATGAGTTCGCTGTACTCAAATGGCCTCCACAGTCACCAGATCTCAATCTAATAGAGCATCTTTGGGATGTGGTGGAACGGGAGATTCGCATCATGGATGTGCAGCCGACAAATCTGCGGCAACTGTGTGATGCCATCATGTCAATATGGACCAAACTCCCTGAGGAATGCTTCCAGCACCTTGTTGAATCTATGCCACGAAGAATTGAGGCAGTTCTGAAGGCAAAAGGGGGTCCAACCCGTTACTAGCATGGGGTACCTAATAAAGTGGCCGGTGAGTGTATATATATATATATATATATATATATATATATATATATATATATATATATATATATGCGTCACGGAGACGTGGCTGTGTGGAGAAATCCCGGACTCCACGCTGCAGCTGGACGGCTTCCAACTTCACAGAGCTGACCGAGACACACATCTTTCCGGCAAAGCGAAAGGTGGAGGGATCTGTTTATACATCAACAGCGGCTGGTGCAACGATGTGGCAGTGATCTAGCAGCACTGTTATCCTGACCTGGGATCCTTCATCATAAACTGTAAGCCTTTTTATTCACCCCGCGAGTTTGCTTCATTCATTCTGGTCGGTGTTTACATCGCGCTGCATGCAAACGTGCAGGTCGTACAGTGCACGCTCACAGACCAGATACTGAGCGTGGAGCAGAGAAATCCGGACTGCTTAGTTATTTTTCTTGGTGACTTTAACAAAGGAAACCTCACTCATGACCTTCCTAAATATAGACAGTTTATTAAATGCCCGACCAGAGAGGAGAACATTCTGGATCACTGTTACACCACAGTCAGAGATGCTTATCACACCGTCCCCCATGCTGCACTGGGCCAATCTGACCACGTCATGGTTCACCTGATTCCTGCTTACAGGCAGAAACTAAAGCTCTGCAAACCTGTAGTGAGGACATCAAAGAAGTGGACCAGTGAGGCTGTGGAGGATCTTCAGGTGTGTTTGGACTCTACTGACTGGGACGTCTTCAGGGCTGCTACCAACATTCTGGATGAGTTCACAGAGGCTGTGATCATATATCAGCTTCTGTGAGGACTGCTGTGTTCCATCACGAACCAGGGTGTGTTACAATAATGACAAACCCTGGTCCACAGCCAAACTCAGAAGGCTAAGGCTGGACAAAGAAGATGCCTTCAGAAGTGGGGACAAATGCAGATTCAAAGATGCAAAATACATGTCTAGCAAGGCGGTGAAAGAGGCTAAACGACTGTACTCTGAGAAGCTGCAAAACCAGTTTTCAGCCAATGACTCTGCTTCTGTCTGGAAAGGGTTTAGGCAGATAACAAATTACAAGCCTAAAGCCCCCCACTCCATGAACGACCGACAGTTAGCAAACGACCTGAACAACTTCTACTGTCGTTTCGACAGACAAAGGGACAGTCCTGCAACCACTCCCCACGACACCACCAAACAGATCACCTCCACCTCCTCCTCAGTGACAACTCTTTCCATACATGAGAGAGATGTTAACAAACTCTTCAGAAGACAGAACCCCCGGAAAGCTGCTGGACCAGACTCTGTCTCTCCATCCACCTTGAAGCACTGTGCTGATCAGCTGTCTCCAGTGTTCACAGACATTTTTAACACCTCACTGGCGACATGTCACGTGCCAGCCTGCTTCAAATCCTCCACCATTATCCCTGTTCCCAAGAAGCCAAGGACCACAGGAGTTAATGACTTTAGACCCGTCACTCTGACCTCTGTGGTTATGAAGTCCTTTGAGTGCCTTGTGCTTTCACACCTAAAGGAAATCACAGATCCCCTCCTGGACCCCCTACAGTTTGCCTACAGAGCCAACAGATCTGCAGACAACGCTGTCAACCTGGCCCTTCACCACATCCTCCAGCACCTGGACACTGCAGGAACCTACGCCAGGATCCTGTTTGTGGATTTCAGCTCAGCCTTCAACACAATCATCCCAGCTCTGCTTCAGGAGAAGCTCTCCCAGCTGAACGTGCCCGACTCCACCTGCAGGTGGATTACAGACTTCCTGTCTGACAGGAAGCAGCACGTGAATCTGGGAAAACATGACTCTGACTCACAGCTCATCAGCACTGGTTCCCCCCAGGGCTGTGTTCTTTCTCCTCTGCTCTTCTCCCTGTACACCAACAGCTGCACTTCCAGTCATCAGTCTGTCAAGCTCCTGAAGTTCGCGGATGACACCACTCTCATCGGACTTATCTCTGATGGTGACGAGTCCGCCTACAGGTGGGAGGCTGACCATCTGGCGACCTGGTGCAGGTGAGAACAACCTGGAACTCAACGCTGTAAAAACAGTGGAGATGGTTGTGGACTTCAGGAAGAACTCAGCCCTAGCTACCCCCATCACCCTCTGTGACTCCTTTTGTCTGCACCATCAACACCAAGTCAAATTCCTTGTAAGTGCAAATCTACTTGGCAATAAACTTGATTCTGATATACAGTATATATATATATATATATATATATATATATATATATATATATATATATATATTTCTGTCAGAATTCCAAGCTGTTGAGACACATAAATAAATGTGAGATGTTTACACTCTATATTATGTATTATGTAGCTAAATGAACTCAGCGTCAGTTTTGTTTTCTGGGCCAAATGTATTTAGAAAAAAAAAAAAGAAATAAAGGGGCTGTAGCAACAGTTTGTTTTTCCCCATGTCAGACTGCTATGATAATTGTTTTCTACCTAATATGCAAAGTAATTTTAAAATGTCAGAACTTTCCTACAGAGAGAAAATAAGTTTGGCAAGTTAAATTTGTCAAAAATAGCTGTGTACACTACAGCAACTGTAAATTACTTGTTAAAAAATACTAGTATAGTACAAATATACTAATATTAGTACACATATTTTACAAATAAAATACGCAAATACGGTGACCTAAAACATTATTAGATGAAAAAATATTATTTGCAGTCATTATTTTTTGCTTAGATCATGGGGTTAACATGTTTCTTTTTTGATTTAAGTTTAATTTCCACTTGATTCAATTGAAACATAATTGCCACCTAACATTGACAGCTGTTCATCATTATTGTTGTATTTATTTCCCACACCATGGCAGGAGCTGGTGCGCCAACTATAACTTAGTGAACAAAGTCAGTTGGTAACAACAGTTTGTGTCTCTGACTGAAATTATTGCAAACCTTGACAAGCAACAGTAGGGGGACAGTATGGGGTGCCCCCAGGGACATATATCAAAATTAACTTCCATATACACATGTTAAATTAAACTCTTCCATATAATATAGTGAAAACCGTGCATAAACACTAGTGAAATGCTCTCACACACACTAGTGAAAACATTTACCTCTTATATAACCTACTGAAAACCGTGCACAAACACTAGTGAAAAGCTCTCACATAAACTAATGAAAACATTTACCTCTTATATAACCTACTCAAACGTTCTCATACAAAGTAGTGAGAACTGTTCATATAAACTGGTGAAAAGCTTTACCTTTCATATACACTACTGAAAAGCTTTCATATACACTACTGAAAAGCTTTCACACACACTACTAAAAAAGCTTTTATATACACTACTGAAAAGCTCTCACACACACTACTAAAAAAGCTTTCATAAACACTACTAAAAAGCTTTTATATACACTACTGAAAAGCTTTTATATACACTACTGAAAAGCTTTTATATACACTACTGAAAAGCTTTTATATACACTACTGAAAAGCTTTTATATACACTACTGAAAAGCTTTCATAAACACTACTGAAAAGCTTTCATAAACACTACTAAAAAGCTTTTATATACACTACTGAAAAGCTTTCATATACACTACTGAAAAGCTTTCATATACACTACTGAAAAGCTTTCATACACACTGCTGAAAAGCTTTCACACACACTACTGAAAAGCTTTCATACACACTGCTGAAAAGCTTTCACACACACTACTGAAAAGCTTTCATACATACTACTGAAAAGCTACGGATTTCAGTTGAAACGGAAGGCATTTCACTTGAAACGGAAGGCATTTCACTTGAAACGGAAGGCATTTCAGTGAAACAGGAAGGAATGTCACTAACCCGGAAGTTATTATAAACAGAGGTCATTCCGGTTAGCTCTGTACATTTTGTGCAATCTCCGGCCGAATAAAATTATTGATTACTGCTGAGTAGTGATGGGTCCGGCAACACCGATGCATCGGCGCATGCGTCGAGCTCATAGAGCAAACCCCGTGTCGATGCGCGGGGAAAGTCACGTGATCGATACAGGAACTGTTTCGAACTGACGGACGCGCCAAACTGTGTTTATAAGCAGTGTTCTGTTCCCTCTAAGCTGCGCGCGTGTGCATTCGCGCATCTGGATTCAGCACGCACATCAAAGCTATGCTGCGCAGTAAATAAAAGCCAAGCTGAACTGTTTGTTCTTTTTTTAACCATTTTACAACTCTGGTGAGATGGTGTTCCGCAGTCTCGCTCTGTGAGCGCCAGGTGCTGATCGGAGCGCACCACTGATGGGTTTGGCAGACGCCTTTATGGTTGGGCAGGTTGCGCTGTGCGTCTATGTTCTGAGTCTTGTGTCAGAAAAAAACGGCTGAACTACCTTGAGTGGGTTGTACATCACTCTGTCATACTCAGCGTTTCTGATTTGAAAACAGATGATATAAGTCAGGTAACTAAACACAGCGCCCGATCAACCATGAGTTGAACGTAAACACGAGCATGAAAAAAAGCCCGATCAATGGAACGCAAATAACGCGATTCACCATGGCAACGACAGGAAATAAGCTTGGAAATGCGCATGTCCTGCGAGTAGAATTAGAAATCTTTAAAGAAGGCATATGGACAATATTAAACCATAAGAAACAATGCCGTTACTGCTGAAAACCGCTAGAGAAAATTAAGTAATATATAATAATAATAGTAATTGTTGAAAAAGTCAATGCATGCGCAATATGAAAGTTATGTGATGAAGAATTAAAGCTGTTTTCTCACACTTCACTAGTTCAACACAAAAGGGTGTGTGTGTGTGTGTGTGTGTGTGTGTGTGTGTGTGTGTGTGTGTGTGGAGGGGGGGGGCAATCATTACTAAAAGCATTGAAAGGACATGTCAGCAAATCATGATAAAGTACAGCTTAACCAGGCAAGGTTAAGTTAAAAGTTTTATGTTTAACAGTACTCAACTAAAGCATTAATTGCCTATATTCAACATATGCAAATAATGATGGGATGGTGTGTGTTATTGAAATAACTGATATGTTCATCTTTGTGCCATTGTTCACCAATCCTTCTAAAAATGAGTTGACACTGATTGTCTTGTAGATGTTTAATCTGCCAATCTCACTTTATATTAACTACATAGGCTATATGGAATGGAAATTTAGAGCTGGAAGTGCCGAAATCTGATACAGAATAAATTATTGCTTTCATTCTGCATAGTTATTTTATTAATCTTGTGGGTTTCTGACTATGGAACACCTTTAAAGTGTAACTGAATAACATTTCTGACAGCGCAACATACAGTTTCCTCTGAGAGGTTTTCTGTGTCTCCTACGTTATTAAAAAGCTGCCGTTGGCATAAAAATGAAGAGCAGCACAAAGAAATTGTTCAGAACTGAGAGCGTTCCTTCGTTGTCTTAGAAAAGCGATGTGCGGCTGAGGATATTGAAATAAATAATCTGACGACCCCAAATGAGCCCTAGCCAGGACCATCTTCACAAAAGCTGTCTCCCCCTACTTCAGGCATGTTATTGGGCATGTTTGTTGTTTATAAATCATGTACTAAAATGCCAATTTGTTCTTTTTACATAACATTTGGCAACATTTGACATCGAAGTGGGCAGGCAGACCAAAAGTGCCAGCTAATGCTATCCAGGAGGTGCACAGATACTTGGCAGAGGGACCCAAGATCCTATGATATACTGGAAAAACGAAAAGACAGTCTGTCCAAACCTCTTCCGCTTTTCATTACAATTTCTCTGAACTCCAGCATCATCTGTGCTTCATCGGGTATTTTCTACTGCTGGAGAAGTGATATCAAAAAAGCGTAACAGATTCAATATTCAATATCAAAACGTCGAAACAACTTATTTTTTTGAATAAAAATTTGTAAAAAAAAAAAAAAATGCCAGTCCACAAGCATCCTCATTCACAACATTTTTACTTAGAGGTTATTACGTTATGATACAGGTTCACATTATTTATTGACTGTATAAAAAAAATCAAAGATATTTTAAATTCAAATGAAAATATGAAATAATACAATGCAACATACAATGACTTAAATTGTATTATTGTGTATACTAGGTCATCTAATCAGTGTCAGTTAACGCTGTCAACTAGGCTGCCTGTAGGGATTTTTAACGTCCAGCAGGTGTCAGTATTCAGTGACACAGTATCGGCACAGTATCAATACAGTTTGGCAACGTGTCGAAACACTTCATGACGCCTCATCGACCCAACACTACTGCTCAGCTACCCGCTGAACACCTCACAGAAGCAGGGGCATTTCTCAACTTTATTTTGGCTTCAACGGAGACCCTGTTCCGGATCCTGTCAAATGCTACAACGCTAAACCGCTATTTCAGTAGTGTATATAAAAGCTTTTCAGTAGTGTATATAAAAGCTTTTTTAGTAGTGTATATAAAAGCTTTTCAGTAGTGTATATAAAAGCTTTTTTAGTAGTGTGTGTGAGAGCTTTTCAGTAGTGTATATGAAAGCTTTTCAGTAGTGTATATAAAAGCTTTTCAGTAGTGTATATAAAAGCTTTTTTAGTAGTGTGTGTGAGAGCTTTTCAGTAGTGTATATAAAAGCTTTTTTAGTAGTGTGTGTGAGAGCTTTTCAGTAGTGTATATAAAAGCTTTTTTAGTAGTGTGTGTGAGAGCTTTTCAGTAGTGTTTATGAAAGCTTTTCAGTAGTGTATATGAAAGCTTTTCAGTAGTGTATATGAAAGGTAAAGCTTTTCACCAGTTTATATGAACAGTTCTCACTACTTTGTATGAGAACGTTTGAGTAGGTTATATAAGAGGTAAATGTTTTCACTAGTTTATGTGAGAGCTTTTCACTAGTGTTTGTGCACGGTTTTCAGTAGGTTATATAAGAGGTAAATGTTTTCACTAGTGTGTGTGAGAGCATTTCACTAGTGTTTATGCACGGTTTTCACTATATTATATGGAAGAGTTTAATTTAACATGTGTATATGGAAGTTAATTTTGATATATGTCCCTGGGGGCACCCCATAGACAGTGTCCTCTATTTTTCCTCCAGTGGCAGTAAACACAGCACAGAGTCCCCTTAATAACTGAACTCCATAACTCAACTGCTATTGAAAGCAGCCCTAGGGGTATGTGTTCTTCTTAAAGCCAGTGGTTCTGTTATTTGTAACCTGCTATCTAGGCTAAGTGTAGCAAACGGTATAAGGTGCAGTGTAGTGAAAATCCGACTACAGGATGCCATGGTCAATAAAGGTCTTTTATCAGGTCTCACACATCATATCCACATTTGTCACTGCTCTGTTTCATTTTGAACAGAAGTAATAGTCACACTTTAAGTCAAAGTTTATTTCCAGGGTGGACCCCATCTCGTGAGTGAAAAAATCATTACACCTTTGAGTTTTCAGCATAAGCAATCCAAAGAGTCTGCTGTCCTCTCACTTTGAGGAATTATTCAACAGTAATTTCATTGAGGAAACATTGGTGCTGTGTTTACAGATTATTTTTAAAAACATGTAACACTTTAAATCATGTCTTAATCATTTATAACCTTGATTTGAATCACCCCCAAAAAGAGGTGAACAACTTGTAACTGTTAACATCGAGTCTAAACCCTAAATAATTGTATCAGTAAATTCCAGAAGGAGCCAATTTGGGAAATATTCTTTTAGTCTGTGTAAAAGTCTCCAATGTATTTGTTTTCTGAACTTAATTTCCCTTGGCCTTCCTGACCTAAACTTCACAATGACAGTTATTTAAGTGGCCACTAAATCCCATAGTTTTAAAAAAAGTTATTTGACAGAATAAATATGTTAATGTTAATTTCTAAAAATATAATGTACCTGTCATTCACATTTGAATCATACAAAAAGACATTTGTGGTTTATAACTATTAGGGTGTGGAGGAAAAAAATACAACCAACAAAACACTGAGGTGCAGATACACAAAGCAGGCTTGCACAGAATCCTTATACCAAAATTTGGTGCAAAGTTAAATTTGCCTGGAAAATAGCACTCCCAAGCAAGCAACATTTTTATGTGCGGATGAAGTTTGCCCACCTTTAAATTATGTATTATGCATGTATTTAAGAGAGAGATTTAAACATTTTTGTAATGCATTGTTCCTAAATTCACTCATATTTTCTCATCTCTGCACCTCTGTCTTGTATCAAACTAACCAGTCACAGCTAATCCGTGATATGTAGGTACAAACAAGCATTAAACCTGAAGTAGGGATTGTCATGGTTTTTAGAGTGTTTGTGTGTGCCCACATGCTGAACTCAGTCGGGAGGCAGAGAGCAGTTTTAAGATGTTTATTTAGGACACTCAGACAACAGAGGAGAACGAGGGAACAAATCTCGACGTGGCAGCGCCAATGAGAGACACGAGGCCAGGACACGCCTTATCACGCATCATGCGAACCGGGCCGGGGGGAGTGGAGCAAGTGCAACTCAGCAGGACTCTCTTCAATGTGGTAACCAGGTGACCCGTCACAGGTAGGCTGGCGGATGGAACGCGGGCGGGGGCCCGAGCAGCACCAATGCGGACGGCAGACAGGAGGAGCAGATGGAGTAACCAGAGAGTTTGCAGGTGAACCAGAAGAATCCAGGGAAGGGGGTCTCGAGCCCGGCTTGGTAACACCAAGAGGGTAGGAGTGGAGATGCCAGAGCAAAATCTGAGCGGCAGGGATTCTGTGGATCTGGTTCTTCGAACACAACGTCAAGGCAGGTGAGTAAATCCAAACACAAAAACTGAGAACAACAGGAGACAAAAACATTAGTCCAAAAACGGGATTCAAAAACGACTCACAAAATACGGAGGTCAGGATTCAGGTCAGAGACCATGGCATACCACGACTGGTTTAACACTTTGGCGTCTTCCATCTGTCTGAGCACTCCTTTTAAGCTCCAGCTGGAGTAGCCACAACGAGCCGCAGGTGCGCACCACGCCCATCTGTCAATTGCAATCACCTGTCATAGAGAGAGAGAGGAGAGAGCAGGAAGCACTGGCAGAGAGCTGCACAGCACTGCCTGCCAAATCCTGACAGGGATTTCTGAGAAAACAATTTAGCCTGAAATGTTTAGCAAGCACACCCCCTTGCTCTCTGCTGTGTTACAGCCCTCCCTCCACAGCTCCTCCCCTACAGCAGAGCCTGTTATGCTACTCAGTGTTTACCTCTGTTTAATTTTTTGCTTGGTCCAATTCTTTTCATCAGTGGTTGTCTTTTATTTACCTGTCTTTGTTTTCTTTTACAGCGTGTTGACAAACCGTCAACACTCTGCTGGTGTATGATCGCCAAATGTTACTAGATCTCACAATCTCCACCAAAAAACTTGTCAACTTTGATTGTTGTGGCCAAAAAACTCTGCCTCCTTTCCAATTGGACATCCCCTCATACCTGTACCACACTCCAATGCCACCTCCGCGGTAAAAAAAAACGGCACCGCCGCCGGGGTAAGCATGGTGGCTTGGATGTGATGTTCCACCCCCGCGGACCCTGCTCTCCCTGTCTCTGGGGAACCTGCCTCTGTGTTGGGCCTCTGTCAGCTGTTCCCCCTGGCCTGCCAGCTCTTGCCAAGTTTGGCCTGGTAAACGCCAGATCGCTTGTGATGGAATCATTCGTCCTTAAGGATTTCTTCGTGTCACGGGAACTGGATTGCCTTTTTATCTCCGAGACCTGGCTGAGTGTTGGTGAGTTCGGTGTCTTCACACAACTTTTACCCGATGGATGCTGCTATTTTAACTCTCCTTAGGCATCTGGCCGAGGACGAGGAATTACAACTGTTTGTAAGAGTGACTTTAAATGTAAACAAATATCGCTTTCATCCTCCTTCACCAGCTATAAACTCAGTCTGTTTGAGTTGGGGCATTCAAACACGGTGCTTTGGCCTGTGATCTATTGGCCTCCTAAATATAATAGAGACTTTTAAACAAAATTCTTTCTGTGTTCTTGGCAGATATTATGCCAAAATATGACGAGGTCCTTATTTTTGGAGATTGTGATATTCATGTGTGTTGCCCTGAAAACCTTTTTTGCGCGAGACGTTTTAAACGTCATTGACGTCAATTTCATGCAGTCTGTTCTTGGTCCTACACATGAACATGGTCACACACTGTACTTGTTTTATCCTATGGCTTGCCTGTATTTAACCTGGGGGTCTGCAACGCTTTTTTCTCGGACCAAAGGCCTGTACTGTTTGAAGCTGCTGTTTGCTCTCACACAGTCAAAACTTGCAATAATACTCGCAGATGTTGAGTTATTAACTCTTCCACTGCTGCTCACTTCTCCACAGTTTTCAGTCATAATTGTGTGAGGATACAGAGGCTCTCAACTCATGGTTTCTTGACACCTGTCACACTGTCATAGACATTGCAGCTCCATTAAAGACCAGGCAGCAGAAAGCTACATCAGAACGCTGGCTGAATGATACTACCCTCACTGCCAGACAGGAGTGTCGAAGAGCTGAGCGAAAGTGGAAAAAGGACAAACTGCAAGTGACCTTTCAAATACTGAGGTATTGCTGCTGTCATTACCAGTCCATTGTGAAAGAGGCAAAAAGAAAATTATTTTTCTGATATTTGTTCTGTTAAACTGTCATAAGCCTCGTGTGTTTTTTAAAGTTATCAACTCTGCTCTGAATCTACCACAGACTGGGATTGAAGCCTCCCCTGTTTTGTATGAGAACTTTCTTCACTACTTCATTGATAAAGTTAATTTTACCAGAGCACTTATTTCACCTCCTGCTTCTGATCCTTCAGTGTTTGCCCTTGCTCTGCTATGGTGGCCATGTTTGACCCTGTGACCCTGCCCTTTGTGCAGGAGATAGTGGATAATTTCAAGCTCTTGGGTTTTTCAAATGACATTGTCCCACCACCTCTTTTTAAGGAGGTCTTTCCCACTGTTGGGTCATCTTGTCTCACAGTTATTAATAACAGTCTGTCAACTGGAGTGGTCCCTGTAAATATTAAACATGCAGTTGTACAGCTTTTGTTTAAAAAATCTGGGCTTGACTAGGGTTGGGAATTGAAAAGATTTCCACGATTCCGTTTCCCTTATCGATTCTGTGAAACGATTCGGTTCCTTTTCGATTCTCTTTTCGATTCCAATTTTGGGAAAAAAGGAGAACAAACAGTTTGATGATGAGCATCAACTTTGTTTACTTAACTATCACACGACCTTACAAACTAACAAGGTCAAGATGTCCACAGCAAATGTGCAACTGGAGTAACATTTATATTTGGTTAAATAAAAAAAGGAATATAAGAACAAACTTAAATACAGTAGATGAGTTGTTTAGAATACAAGAAAATGTAAGTTTGTTGTTACAGTTGCTTATTAATCTCTCTTTAGATAACCTCAGTCATCTAAATCTAATGGAGAAGCCATCCGTTTAATGAAAAAGCATTACTGTACAATTTTGGGAAATAAACTAATCTCCCCCTGATTTAAATAAACGAGCGTCACCTTTCTCTCGCTCCCTGAACTGCGGAGCAACTACGTAGCATGTTTCGTTACATGCATTGCAATAGCTAGAATCATGTAAGAATTCCAGCTACCAGTAGTTCTAATTAAACATGCTACCAATGAAGGGCTGGATTAACGAGAAAGGCACACTCCCGTAATAACCCCAAAGAGAGGTAGGAAACTGGTTTATTTCCAGAAATGGCATATGATTTACTAGGAACCAGCCAGTGATATAAAACTAGCTACTTACCACCAGAGCTGCCTTCCATGCTGGTCGTAACTTTAGCTTCTGTCCGGTAAGAATCAAAAACACGGTATTCGTTAAATTGTATGCCATGTTGTGTGCGCAGGTGTTTCTGCCTGTTGGATGTATTTCCTCCCGCGGATATAATTGCCATTTTGCAATGATTCCAAAGCGCCTTGTTGCCATCTTTCTCTTCCTTAAAATGAAGCCAAACTTTCGACCGCTTCCCCCGATGGGGCGCCACTTTTTTTGTTTTGCTTTAAGCCTGGTCACGTCATGCGCAACTTACGCACACATGCTTACTGAATGCCGTGTGCGTAACTTGCGTATAAAACGTGGCGTAACTTGCGTAAAAAAACGTCGTGCTACCGTTGTGCTGCTCAGAGCCGCGGCACGACGGAATCGAAAAGAGAATCGTTAAGCGAGCTGCCAAACGGTGCCACGGAATTGGAAAACACGGAACCGGTTCTGAACAGGAACCGGCTTTCGATTCCCATCCCTAGGCTTGACCCTACTGCTTTGGCTAATCTCATGCCTATCTCTAAATTGCCTCGCCTTCTCTAAAATCTTAGAGAAGACTGTGTATTCCAAACTCATGGACTTTTTAAATTAACAAAATATTCCTGAGATCTTCCAATCCAGTTTTAAAACATTACACAGCACAGAATCAGCACTTTTAAGAGTTTTTAATTAGCTTCCTAGCTACTGACTCTGATCACTGTGTTGTCCTGGTACTTTTAGACCGCAGCAATAGCGTACCGCGAGCGAGCTATTTTTAGAAAGGAAACGTCACGATGACGTCACATCACGTGGTACGCGGTAGGACAAGCTTGCATAGTCCGCCGCTGTTTCGCTGTAAAAGAGACGTGCGTTAGCCTTGGTTTTACTCGTTTAAACGACTGCTTTTTCCAAAATCTAAGACCATGGTTATTAAACATTGTTGCTATGGAACGTGCAACAGCGACTCGAGGTACGCTGATCGGCCGCATATGAAGGATGTTTTCTTCATTACTTTCCCGAAATTCAAGAGTGCCAAGGAGAAATCTGTGCGCTGGGTACACTGGTGCGGTCAGCCTACATATGTAGCAAGCATTTTGTCGGAGGAAAGGGCCCAACCGAAGAACATCCTGACCCAATTCCAGCGACATCAAGTAGTGAACAGGTAAGATTATTTTGGTGGCCGACATGTTAATAATGAAGCGCCTGCTACCATGATAGCATATAGGCTATCATGGTAAAAAAAACAAAGCTTACCGTTCGATCAACTCAGCCCGTTTTCCGGTCTTTTTAAGCCCTCGACACTCAAGCCATCGTTTGAGATGAAGGTTGGTGTGTTCTTCGACTGTGCGACCAGTAAACCGTGCGTCTGGGACATCGTCTTGGGAAAGTTTAATGGCTGCAAAGTCGGTCATATCGCTGGTTCTGTTGCTGGTTGCTACGTGCGTTCTCTATCGGTTTGTCCTACCTAAGCGGCAAAAGGGGCGTTGCTCTTGAGACGGTGACGTCACGTGCGCGGTACGCTATTGATACAGTGGACCAAGAAATCCTGATTGCTCGTTTGGAGCGGTGGGCAGGCATCAAAGGCACAGCACTGGAATGGTTCAGGTCCTACCTGTCACATCGGACTTTCTGTGTCAGCCTTGATGACTCTGTGTCCTCCACTGCTCCTCTCTCGTTGGTGTCCCACCGGGCTCTGCTTGGCTCGTTTATTTTCACTGTATCTACTAGCACTTAGATCCATTCTTAGGAAACATGGTGTTTCTTTCCACTGCTCTGCAGATGATAGCCAGATGTATGTCACCCTAAAAAAATCAGGCTATTACTCTTTTCATCCACTGCTAGATTGCCTATGACCTTAAAGTATGGATGTCTTTAAATGTTCTGAAGTTTAATGAAAAAATACCAAAGTCATAGCCTTTGGCGACACTTCTGTGACCCCCCTCCCCTCTCCCCAGTTTATCTGGGCTCTTTGGCACATTATCGTGTGCCAATTGTGAACAATCTGGGGGTGAAAGTGGACGCTGACCTTAAATTTGACAGCTACATAAATGCTGTGGTGAAATCCAGGTTTTTCCAGCTGAGGCAGCTGGCAAAAATAAACCAGTCCTTCAAAAACATCACTTTGAGATAGTAATCCATGCCTTTGTATCCACTCAGCAGGATTACTGTAACACACTTTATATTGGGGTTAATGTGTCCTCCATTGCTTGTCTGCAACTTGTGCAAAACACTGCTGCATGTCTTTTAACTGGCATGAGGAAGTATGAGCATATTACACCTATTTTAGCTTCTCTCCACTGGCTGGCTGTGGACAGCCTTGTTTCCTGTCACTAGTTATTTTTCCATTCTCGTAGATGTTAGTAGTTTATTCATGTTCCTGTTTTATTTCTATTTTCTGCCTGCACATCCTTAATTTAGCTAGGGTATTCCATCATATCTGGCCATTCATCATGTTTCCTTGTTAGATTCTGCTCTCTTCTTGCCCCTGTCAGTTTATTGCCCTCCCACTGCTTTTGCCTAATTGTCTTTACTTCTCTCACCAGTGTATATTTGCTCCACCTGCTGTTCATTACGTTTCCTCCCCCATAGTCTGCCATTTTAGTCCTCCTACCCTGTCCTGGTCTCCACCTTGCCATTTTCCTGATTCCTGTTGCCTGGCTGTAAGTCTTGTACTCATTCTCAATACTGTCTTCATTCACTTCACTATGCCGATTCCGAGCTCTTTGGTCCAATCATAACACAACAAACCTGACAGTCATTGCTTCGTTTAACACAAGTCCTTCCATTATGTGAAGGTCTCTAAGTTGTTATACTTAAAAGTTAGCAGGAAAGTTCTGGGACAAATCTCTTGCATTCTGTTTTTTTTAACAAAAAATTACAAACAGAGACTGGGTTTGGAAATTGGCTAGAAGGTCTTAGCCCAACTTTAACACTGACTTTGGGTTATAATACAATTCTACATAAAACAATGCAAATACACTTTTCCCAGTTTGTAACTGACACCAAACATCAAATCTGATCGTTCTGCTGCCAGCCAATCTTTTAGTTCACTTTCACCTGCCATAAATTTTAAATAAAAAAGTTTAAGTAAACTACAGACCAGTGGTGCTCTCTTAGATGATTATAAGACAATGGAAATAGATAAGGAAAAAAACAGACCATGTGGGTATCTCTGGCAATAAATGTGAGGCAATAATGGCATGGCATTGATTGACATTTTACTGTTGCTGTTTAACTATAATAATATGCTTTCAGTTTTGGCATGGAAATGACTTCATGATCATATAATGACAGCTCTATAGCTGTCAGGGTTCTGTGTGGTGGATAACATCTTTATTGTTTTTCATCATTGTGTGCTGACAGGGCTTTGACTTAAAATAAAAAAAAGACTTTCTTTTGAAGAGTGTTTGATGCATGATTAATGGTCGTAGATGTTAAAATTTGGGGCTGCTTTTTGTTTCCTCTAGTGCCTTAATTGTTTCTGATACCACACATATTCAACATAACTTTTCATCTCAATGGATTTTTTTTTACAGAAAATATGTGTAGAATGTAAAACAAAACTTTTGGGAGAACATATGTTTCAGTGCGGATTTCCGAAACACAAGATTTGAAGACATAGCATAGTTTTTAATGCCAGAAGACTAATTTAGCTGATTGCTGTTTAATTAAAAAAACTATTTGCATATGAAAAAACAACACTCCATTCTGTACAAATCTAAAAAAGCTTGATATTTGCATATTACTTCTGATGACAGCTAAATACAGACAGACACTCTTTGTTCTTTTTTATTCTGTGGTCTTGTTATTGAAACTGCCAGCCAAGGTGTGAATGCATATTCATGATTATAATATGTACAGACCATTAGTTATGTGTGTGAGTAGACCCAGAGCTCCAAACAACTCGTACCATTTAAAACAGCAATAATGTCCCTGACTCAGAAAACAAAGATCCTAGAAAAGATATGGATAGAACTGAATAAGCCGATTTAGAATTAAAGCAGTCATTTGTTTACAATTGCATTGATTTTTAGATATATTTAGCAAAAAAAAAACAAGTAATACTATGGATAATTTTAAGTTTCATAGAACAAATTAGCATTTGTTTTATCTCAAACCCTATTTTAATTTTTAACTCTTCTTAAAACTTCCCTTTTAGATTGTTATTTCTGGAGTACCTTACCTGACGATGTCTCACAAAGATACATAAAGATAAAATATCAACAATAATGGGCTTTTAAGGTTCATCATTCAACAATAAGATAGAAATACTGATACTGAAAGATATGATTTCCACACGCTATTAAAAAAAATCTGCACTGAACTTGAAGTTTTGTAGATACTAAATACTTCTCTTCACTCAGCCCACCTTCCTCAACAAAATCAGTGTAAAATGTTTGTCACTATCATGTTACAAATTTTACTATAAGTTTTCCAGACGCCCCCCCCCCCCCCCCCCCACACACACACACGCATACACACTTTGTAACCACATCAAACAAAACTGGTGTCATATGTCATGCAACCTCTCAAAGGGGTTACATGACATATGCAAAAATCCACTTCTTTAGCAATTAAATATACAGTTTGTTGTATATTTGGAGTCTATAATAGTGTAGAGAATTTGAATTGAATCTGTCCACGTACTGCGTAGATATCTTTAGATTGTGTTTTACTAATTTTTGCCAGACTGTTCACTTTACTCTATTATCTTTTTATTTTTCGAACAATTTTCTGGGGACAGGCAAAATGACTTGGTCATGGACTGCCGCCTCACCAATTTTACAAATCCGCCATTTTGTCATTTTTGAGTTTTTTAGCAAAGATTTTTTAGTCCAAGTTTAGGTATGCCAAAGCTACAAGCGGATTAATGAAAATGTTCGGTTGTTGGGTGTATTTAACCCACACAATTCATTACACCGTCCCCAGCATACTACTATAATGGCTGAACAGGGTGGAGTGGAATGGGTTATGACGTGGAGGGGGTCGGGTTGTGAAGTGCCTCCTTTGCATTTAAAGAGACCGCACCAAAATTAGTTGTTCTCAGATTAACAGCAAACAAGCTTAAATCGGAGGAGTCCTTGTCAGTTCTGGTGACAAAGACTCCTGGATAGAATGCTGTTGTTATGACCCGGATAACTGAGAATTTGCACAGGCTTGTTGCATTACTCTCAGATTAACCTCAGTACAGGGGTAAAAGAGGAGCTGTGATCATTCAGACCAAAGCATTGCAGTTCTACTTTATGTAGACCAAAACTGAATGATTTAAATGTGAAAAAGAAGGCATTTAAAAGCATAATATGCCCCCCTTTAAGAAAGGCCTAACTAAATAGTTACTTGTAAAAACCATACACAAAAAAATAAACTGGTAAATATTGTAATGGGATCTACACATGTCTCTGTAAAGAAAAATCAGCCAGACAGCTGTAGCTCATCCAAAATGCTGCTATCATGGTCCTGACCAACAAAAAATTTATCAAATTACCAGTCCTTAAATCTCTGCACTGACTCATCAAGTGAGTTAATTTGAAATCTTGATAGTTTATAAAAACCAGTGAATGTTTTGGGGGATTTCAGAGTTTCTTGTCAGGTATAAACTCTTTAGAACCCTCAGATAAGTCTTTACTCTTTGTTCCCAGGATCTGAACTAAAGAAAAGGACAAACATTTGGTTTCTAAGCTCTTCAGCTCAGCATCCAATTGGCTAAAAAACCTGAAATGTGCAATACTTTTAAGTCAGGGCTAAGAAATTATAGTTTACTACAGAATACCAATGGTTGATTTTATAATTTCTATCATGTTTTAGCTTTCTATACGTGTAATTGTTATCATTTTGACATTTCCTTCTTATATATGATCGACTCATGTTTTTATGGTCTTATGTGATACTTTGCTCATCGTTTAGATACATCAGGTATATATATTTTTGATCTCTGTAAATAAATAAATAAACTTAGAAATACTTGCAATGCAAAAAATGCAACTATTTTGCAGTCCTAAGGCCAAAACCACTGTTGACGAAAAGGAACACAAAGGCCTTTCTAAACAAAACATCATGATGATCCCCTAAACCTTTTGTGGACTGAGAACAGTTGTAGTCTGAGGGTCTGGAACTGTAAAGCCATCAGTTTGTGACTCTAATTTTAAACTCACTAGAGTTGTGCAGCTGGACAAGGATCCAAAGGCGAGGCAAATTTATTTGTATAGCACATTTCAGTACAGAGACAATGCAAAGTGCCTTACATGATTAAAATATAAGGGGGGGGGGGGAGGGAATGGAATAAAAGCAAGTAGGAATAAAATGTAGAAAAAAAATAGAACATGGGGAAATAGAAATTAAAAGCAAACATTAAGAACAGTTGGACTACAAAGTTGGACTACAAAGCACACCATTAGGTCTACTGCTAAATGGCTCTGAAACAAAATCAAGGTTTGTGTGTGGACTAGTCAACGTTAGACTATAAATTCCATGTTAATGCTGTTGCATGGACTCAAACCAGGCATTCATTCTGAAAAACCCTCTAATGTGACTAATTAGAAATAATCCTGCAAAAAATTAGAGTGCCTACAATCTTCCACAACAATTTAAAAGACAGTTTGAAATATTCAAAAGATTGTTAGTTATTACAAACACTAGATGTCAGTTGAAGTAACCAAGTTTTAGGTTTGGGGGCAATTTTTTTCCCTTCATAAATACAATCATTTGAAAACCGCTCTTTGTATTTACTCAAGTAATGTTAATATGATGTTAAAATTTAACAGATGATCTGAAATATTTAATGGCCAAATAACTTTTAGCAGCACTGTATTACATCTAATAAGTCTGATGGACAGGAGAGATAAACAAGGGTTCCGAGCTGGAGCATTTACGTCATAAAATGAGACCAGACCCTCCTCAAAATCAACAAACACCCCCACTTTTTTAGGCTGGGAGAAATAAAAGATCTCACTGCAAGATTCATCAAAAGACTTGTACTTATTTCTTCGTAACCCTATGGTCCAGTAGACATTCTCGGGACTCAATTGGATTGGCCCCTTGCTGATGACTGATTCTCTTGCAACACCGAGAGTCCAATGGTTTTTTCCTCTAACTCGAACCTCAAAGCAAAATCTGCCTGTAAAGAAATTTTGCTTTCCTAAAACATGTGGTAAAGTGTGAATCTTTTGGGACCACTTTTAGATTTGTTTTTTGCTTTATCACAGTGAACATGCTTTTCATCATCAGATACAATGAGCGCAGGATGTGCCGTTTCAGGATCAAGGGTCACATCCACTGCATACTGCTGGACTCTTTTGAGCTCAGCCTCATTGTAGAATTTCTCTATGTTTTCACAGAGTGTCATCTCGAGCTGGTTCACAGAATTCACCACAGTCGCCTCTATGAAGGTGGATGGAGGCTGAACTCTGTCCAGTTCTTGGTGGGTGGAGCAGCTTTCAGAGAGTAGAAGCTTTGGAGGAGGTTCAGCTGGTCTTCAGATTGTAAGAGCTGCTTGACCTCAGAGCTCCTCTTCATCAACTCGGAAATTTCCTGTTCCAGATCTTTGATTAAGTCTTCAGTCTGTCTCTCTGTAGTTTTCTGTTTGTCTTCAATGTCCTCTATTAAGTCCTTTAAGGCTTTCTCAACAGATTCCTTCAGAGCAGTGAAGACATGAACACCTTCTCCTTTCTCTCTGTCTGCAGCATCTTTACTGCTTTTTAACGAACATTTGATCTCTTGAATATTCAGTCTATTGTTCTGGATCTTCTGCTGAAGTTCAGGTTCCAATTTCTTCAGCTCTGCCTTCATCTCTTCATATTGTTTGCTCAGAGGGATAAACACATGTGTTTTATAGACTAAAACCGAGCAGAGAGAGCAGACACAGGTTTGGTCGGTCTTACAAAACATCTCCAGGGGTTTATCATGCTCCTTACACAGCATTTCCTCCAGGTTCTTCGCAGGCTCCATCAGCTGGTGTTTATTCAGTCTTGGAGCTGATTTGTGAGGCTCCAGGTGAGTCTCACAGTAGGAGAGTAGACACACCAGGCAAGACTTCAGGGCTTTCGCTTTGGTTTTAGTGCACATGTCACAGGGAATTTCTCCTGGTTTGGCAGCTTGTTGTTCTGAGCTACTGCTGTTGGCTCTCTGCTGAGTTTTAAGTCTGAACTGAGCAACCATCTCACAGATGAAGGTTTTTACTTGTAGCTCAGGTCTTGTATCAAAGTCCCTCTTACACAAGGGACACTGAGAGGAGGAATTCACATCCCTACGTTGAGTGATGCAGTTCTTCCAGAAGTTGTGTCCACATGGTGTAGTGATTGGATTGTTGAACAGATCCAAACAGAAACTGCTGTTCAGAGAGGAAAACAGCTGGAAGCAAACATGTCTGCAATCTGAGTGATTAAGAAAAAAATATTTATGTTCACGAGCAGACATTATGCAAAGGCATACAGTATATAACACATATTTAACAGTGTAAAATGTTGGTGCCCAAATGTGCGCACGCACGAACACACACACACACACACACACACACGCACATACATACATACATACATATACATACATATATATATATATATATATATATAATGTAATATAATGTATATGTGTGTGTGTGTGTGTCTTTTTGGATGACACGAGTTTATTACATCAATGTCAACCAAACACCGGGAAACCATGTTAAGCTATCTCCAGATTTCCTGGAAAACTGAGTTTATGCAGTGGACATGGAGACAGAGATAACTTGTTGTGACCCATCACGTGTCTTTAACCAGTGCAGCATTGTGTCCTAATGGGACGTTTCTCAATTGACATCACATTTGTGTGGAAACAAGCCTGGGTTTCACGGATGGTCGGACAAACCCAGTGCAAACTATAATGGCAAAAACTCAAATACAAATAATTTAGGAAGATGACAATGTCCTGAGATCTTCAGTTCAACATGCTTCATTTGGGAAAGCCAGTGTAGAACATTTTAAATATTGGTTAAAATGTAGAAGCCTCAAAATGAGTGGACAGAAAGCAGCATTAGTAGAAGGGTAGGAGAGGCTGACCTCTTGCACAACGGATCAAACACGAGAAAGAAACCCACTGAATCTGCGTGGAATTAAAGCTGATACTAAGTGAAAATATATGTATTATTACAGGTCTATGCTTTAAATATTATAGGGCTTATTGCAAAAGAAAAAAAAAACAGACTTAAAAGCAGCTTCTTTTCCAAAGTTGCAAAATTAATCATCTCACTTTAATCAGACACTCAGATCCCATTTCACCTTCACACACACACCCCTCCGCAGACACACACCAACAAGATCACCAATCCTGTGAAAGAAACAAGCAACTTGATCCATGAAAACAAGCCAAAGCCAAACAAGAAAACCACCACACTGAAATACAGAGGCTGCTTCTAATCATCACAAATGCATGTCTTTAGCTGGTATTTATTCACATTGAGATTCTTCCTGCTCGTAAAATAGTTCTCAGGGAGGAGGGGGGTTGATATTAGCTCAACCGTTGCACGGTGCAATAACCAGAAAAAGGGATTCAGTTGGAAAAAAAGCTGAGTCCAAAAAAGCAGCTTCACGTTCAAAATGAAACCCAAGAAACTGCCACTGTTGACTCATGAAAGTTGCAAGTGACATTAGAAAAAAACAAGCCCAAAGTTGCTTATAATAAAAGGACTATGCAACACAGTAAACACCCCTCATGGATTGTATGATGTTTTCATTCCACTGAGAAAGAGTCAAAATAAAAGTAGCCTACCTGCACAGACGTTGCAGTCTCTGGTATTAGGTCTTGACCAATTGAATAAAAACAAAACTGAAGTAATAATTTTTGGACCAATAGAGGAGAGATCAAATGGTAGCACACAGCTTCAGCTGCTTCAGCTAGAAACCACTGATCAGGCCCGAAATCTGGGAGTAGTGATGGACTCAGACCTGAACCTCCAAAAGCATCTAAAGACAATTACAAGGTCGGCTTTCTATCACCTGAAGAACATTTCCAGGATTAAAGGACTACTGTCTCAGCAGGATCTGGAAAAACTAATCCATGCGTTTATCTTTAGTAGAATTGATCACTGCGGATCAGCTGTCTGATCCACAAAAAGTGGATCAGACAGCTGCAGCTGATCCAGAACGCTGCTGCCCGCGTCCTCACTAAGACTAAGAAAGTAGAGCACATCACCCCAGTTCTAAAGTCACTACACTGGCTCCCTGTATCTCAGAGAATAGACTTTAAAATACTTCTGTTAGTCTATAAATCCCTGAATGGCTTAGCACCTAAATACATGACAGACTTGTTATCAGTGTATCAACCCTCCAGACCACTAAGGTCGTCTGGCTCCAGCCTTCTCTGCATACCTAGAACCAGAACCAAACACGGAGAAGCAGCATTTAGTTCCTACGCTCCACTTATCTGGAACAAACTTCCAGAAGACTGTAAAAGTGCGGAAAGCCTGAGTTCCTTTAAATCAAGGTTAAAAACACATTTGTTTAGCATTGTCTTTGACTGTTTTAGTTAAACTGTTTTACTGAAACATCATTAGTTCAACTTTGTAGTCCAATTGTTTTTAATGTTTGCTTTTAGTTTCTTTTTTTCCATGTTCTATTTTGTTTCTACATTTTATTCCTACTTGCTTTTATTCTGATTTATTTTGCTATAGTTTAATCATGTAAAGCACTTTGCATTGTCTCTGTACTGAAATGTGCTATACAAATAAATTTGCCTTGCCTTGCCTTTGCCTTGCCTTGACATTCAAGTGTCAGCTCCTTACCACAGAGGAAATGTAGAGAGCACACAGGTGTCTTTGGTCAGATTTCAAAGTAAAATCCTCTTGGTTACAAGCTTGTATCCAACACTGATATTTCTCGCCACTGCATCGGCAGATAGCGATGCAGTGGTGTTTTGTTGTTGCCATATGTCTGTTTAGGCAGTGTTCAGGACAGATCTGTCCACTATTTGAATCATACAAGTAAACATTCAAATTCCATTGCTCTGTTTATAAGAATCTAATATGGCTACATCACATGCAAACTGGTTTGTTCTGAATTCAGCAATTTGACATAATTTGAGAAATGTACTGAACACTGGGTGGATAGTAAAGCATATGGAGACTTCTCTGCTCCTCAACACAAGTGAACAAACAAGCTATGTTCAAACAAGCCATGGTGCACATTGCAAGTTTATGCATATAGAAACAAATTGTTGACTTTGGATTGCAACTCCTCAGTTTTCTGAAAACATTGAAATTCTTCAGATTGTACAAAGTTTCATATAGTTACTGTAATGTAAGCTGCATTTGCACAAACGTGTTGCCTAATAAGCCAGGAAGAGCTTGATGCAATATTAATGGTATTGGATTTCTCATTGCCAGCCATTTCCAGCGACCGTTGAGTTAGAGTTGCTAATTATTGATGGACCAAATTGGAAGAAGGACTTCATTACATCTTTAGGGGAATGAAGAATTCATGAAACCTTGCTGAGTGCACTGCATGCTAATGGAAATAATGTAATGTAAATGAGAAGATTTAACATGTTTATCATCCATCTAATGTATGCATTATTTCCCATAACCAATTTGTAAGATTTCTAACTGTGACTCTTTGAAACAGCTTCGTTATCAACATGTACTGCTCTGCAATGATTTGTGAGGTTCTTTGTAAAACTTATTAAGGTAGTTTGTATTTTTCTTGTTATTAGCATAAAGATCATAAAAATAGGTTCAGTTAAGGCAGGAATAGAAACAGGGAAGGATTGAGTTGAGGGTATTTTTATCCTTCCATCAATTCCAGCAGTTGAAAGGCTGATAATTAGGCTACAGAGAATATGAATAATTAATGCAGAGGTTCATCTTTCTGAGTAACTATCTTAAAAGCTTTAGGTTAGAGCCGTACAGTTTAAAAAAAAACATTACCACCATCATAAACGTAACTGCTAAGACTGCTCAGACCTGTCTTGTCAAGTTTGCATCATCTTGATGCATTTTTGTGGGTTTCCTCTGTGTGATCTTGTTTATTCCCTCAAATACAAAATATATATTTAAGTCAGCAGTTCTAAAAATTACGCTCCTATACTAAAAGTATAAACATGCATTGGAGCTGTATTTTTTTGTTGCCTATGTGGTGAATTTAAAGCCAAAATAAGTGTTGAAAAAGACAAATCGAATAGGTCCTCTGGACAGGTTCTTATTTGATGAAACGCTTCATCTCTACTCGTCTACCTGAGATAAGACAAAATGTTACAACAAAGAGGAACCCTTCCAGAGAACCTACTCAAGCTTTTTTTTCTACCTTGGTTGTTGAGATCCATCATGACAAAATAAATGCTGTGCAACAATATGTTTGGTTTGGCTATGAATAACTATTGATAATTGCCAAAGGCTAATATGAACAAAGGTAGCAATTTTGATCAAAATTACCAAGTCAGGGCAACACCTCATTTGCAGGAATTGATAGCTATACAGCTCTCAGCCTCTGTCAATTACTGTTTAACGAAAAGCTGGCTGCTGAGGTTTAGTATTATAGCACAATAGACGAAGGAAGGAATTTGCACACTAGCGTACTCAAACAGCAAACCATGCTCACATATACAGAACAAACAGAAACAACTTCTCTTCAAGTAAGTATTTATTAATAGAACACTTCAACTTCAAGTTAGAATACATCAGTCAACTTACTCTTTGACAAGGCAAGTGACATTCAACTAAACTAAAATTGAAGTGAATAAAGAAAACTAATAAATAAATAAAGTAATAAAACTGAAACCAATAACAAATAAATTAATGGAGTGATATCACAGTTCAGCGTGCATATATATGTTTAAGAACCAAGGGATGTTTTGAGGAATTAGGCTTAAAGTCAAATTTCCTTTAAAATGTATTAAGGACAGCAATTGCTATGTGTTCAAACAACCATGAAAAACAGAAAGGAAAACAAAACAAATTTTTGATATATAGTTTTGCTAAATCACAGATCAACAACCAAGAACATGGTTTCCTCTTAGGAATCTATAGTTCTTTCAGATTCTTTCCTGCAGGAGCTCATTTAGCCGTGTTCAGGTGGCTAGTCTTATTTTCAGACACAGTATGGTCACCAACACAGATAGCAGACTTGTTTTTGATCAAAGGTTTCTTCTAACCTGCAGTCTTTTGCTCGAGCCAATGAGATAAAGACATGTACACGTGTCCCTCTTATGCAGCATTTGGATAGGTGTGGACAAAGTGAAAAATAACTGCTTTGTGCCAGAGTTTTGTTTTGTGATGTTATAGGAATTCCAGCTGTGAAAATCCTCCTTTCTGGGAGATGAACAATAGATGGTTCAATATTGTGCATTCTAGGATTCATGGTGTTTACTAGTCGTTTTGTTCTGTGGGCAGTTCAGTCCTTGTTTCATCATACTGCTGGGCCCAACAGTAAGATTACTGCTGAGAAAACTCCCATTGATACTCAAGCCCTGCCACAGTATTGAGAGTGGATTGTCTCCCAAATGCAGTGTAAGTTTAAACACATTCAATATCTTACTCAAATAATGAATTGTAATTATAACTGCACCATTTCTCTGAAGTGCTGCCAGTTTGCCTAGTAAACAGATGACAGATTAGATAAGGAAGGCTTTCACTGTAGATTTGTTAGCTTGATTGGTCTAAATAATCATTCTTTGGTAAATTGTAACTCACATGTTTAGTTGAGACAGAATTTTCATTGCTGAAAAATTTATGGGAAAGAGCTGACTGGCTTACTGAATAAAAATCCATCCTCTTCACTTTCAATCTTTCCACTATCGGAAACTTGGTCATGGAAGCAACAAATGCTATTAACAAACCTAAATACATCAAGCTCACCATGTCCAAAACATTTGTCTCAGAAATAATCTCATCCTTGTCCAGCTACCTGCTGTCACACAGCTGTCAAAAGATTTGCTTCCACCAGAACCTTGAGCAAATGTGAGCAGCTCGTTCAAAATTCTGTAATTAGTTTAATTAAGCACAATTTATATATTCCATAGCATGGAAAGTCTTGTCTTAATCTAAAACTGTTTTCTTGACTCTGTGTATGCCCAGTTGTTTTTATATTGTAAGGCAGTGTGGATACGTCCTGATTGAAACAATTTGTTTTAGCCCGTTTGCTGCAAAGCTCATACATATTCAGAAGTCAGAAACACCAATATAAAGCATTCACAATCTCTAACTGCTGTTTAAAAGCAGATTATATATTATTAGTCATAATAAAGTAACCCAGTGCTTGCATTCTGTCTGTGGAAATTCAAGTCATCAACATCAAAAAACAAAACAACTACAGAGTTACTCTAGTCTCCAAAAGGTTTAGCACTAGAACTACTGCGGTTATATAACCCTGAATGTAATCCTTCAAGGAACAGGTACTGCTTTCTGTTTTTAAGCAGAACTGCCTTGAAGCCTGAAAGTCCTTGTTCATTGTATCCTTGACAAACCGCTTATGTCAAGAATGATAGAACCAAACAAGGCTAATGTAATTGACATATTTACTAGATTAAAATTAAGAGGATTTTTATAGAGGAGTGGCTTTCTCCTGCAACCTTACCATGTATGCAACTATTGTTCTTTATCGATGCACTAATGAACACTGGCTGATGTGGATGCTTTTAAGTGTCAAGATATTTACTATGCTGCAAAGATTGTGCATTTCTTCACAGCTTGTCTTAAGGGAAATGGTGTTGAAATATTATTATTATTCTTGTCTGTTCATTTTACTGGTCATAGTTCTGGTCTTTCCACTTTATCTAAACAGGGTCTTCACTGCAAATTTTTTTTTTTGCAGTCAGTGTGAAAACCTGGATATGTTGCAGGTGATATTTATCTAGAAGTCTCACAAAATCAAAAGCTTCAACCCACCACTCAGCTGACAAAGATAAAAAATAAGATTTTGCTTAAAGGTATAGTGGACGACCTTTTTCGGCTTCGAGTTCCGGGGGAATCACCTTATCTGTTGCTCTTCCCACATGCAAATCATTGTGACGCGTTCACATAATGCCACATTCC
The DNA here is from genome assembly GCA_037039145.1 of Fundulus diaphanus. Taxonomy (NCBI): domain Eukaryota; kingdom Metazoa; phylum Chordata; class Actinopteri; order Cyprinodontiformes; family Fundulidae; genus Fundulus; species Fundulus diaphanus. Next base: position 32,743,851 of record CM073133.1, on the reverse strand, counting down.
TGTTAGTTTCCGCTTGCTGGTTGCGCATGCGCACTTGTAGCGTTTATGTATCCTGTGAACTCCGGTGTTAGCCCTTCACTGTAGCTCCGCTCCTCTCACCATATACTCTGAAAATTGCTGAGAATCACGAGAAGCAAACTGTCTTACAGGTTTATGAGAACAAGAGGAAGGCCTCAGAAGAAAGAAACAAAATCAGAATGTATTTGTGAGGTCTTTTCACGCGATCCCCCTGAGGAGCAAAAGAGCAGGTAAGACGGTCTTGCACATGCATGCAGTTATTAATAAAAAGACTTGGGCGTTTTGTACCTATATTTTCAGAAAAATTGTCCACTCAACCTTTAAGAAAACAGATTCCAATATGGCAGTTTTTATCTGGTCGATTCCTGTCTGGGCTGCCCGGTGTGAATTCCTGTTAATATGGTGTAACAATTATTAATAGTTGAGAGTTTTAAGGGAAATTTTTTGTTTTGTTCTGCATGGAAAATATGTGTGTTTAGCTCCTGCAATTAAAACCTATCCTTGCCTGCGTTATACAAACAGTTTAAAGTTGTTTAATTCAAAACAATTTTCTCTCCATCCTCTCCCACTTTTCAAAGTAATACACAGGACAGTGCACCACATGATGAAAAGGATGGGAACAAATAAGTTCAGAAAGATGAAAATTAAAAATACAGGCGTAGAGAAGAAAGAATGGAGATTAGATAGTAATATTTTAAGATGGTTAGTTGCCCTTCTTTCTGTCAAAGCCAGGAAGAAAGATAATTCAACATTTTCTTTTATTTTCTCTTTTCAATCTACTGTGAGCTGAGTGACCGTCTGTAATAAAGCTAAAGGTTTTCAGTACCTTGATACAACACATTCCTTTCAAATGAAAAGCTTAGATGTGAATGTCAATGCACTGACCCACACAGGATTGTCTTAGCCTTCTTTTTGAAATTGCGTCATGTTATTTTTCAGTTTTGATAAACGTCTGTGTCTTCCTCCCTGTCAGTGCCTTTCAGTCTTCTTGAACTTTTTTGTTCTTGTTCTCTGCTACCACCTTGATTTCTGACATTCTCACCAATGACTACAGTCGCTGTCTTTTTAGGCACCAATTCACCACTCCTTTTTATCCAAGGATGATGAATGGTAAAATAATACTCTCAGACAATTAGACAAGGCCACATGATTCTGGAGTCACTGAACCCACCTAGCCTTTTATGAAACAGACACTGATGTTCTCCAGAGTCAACACATGCAGAATTCCAAAAGGTCCAAGCGGTACTGTGACCTGCAGGTTCTACACGAGTGTTTGATAGACTTGCCATTACTTGTGAATGTTACATGCTTGAAGGAAATTATGATGATTGAGCTGTTCACATTAACATGTGATTTCAGTTGCCAAAAGTGCTGCCTGGGTGAGGCTCTTATCTCTCTGGGACAGCATAACATTAAGGCCACTGGAACCGCTGATAAGTTTTCAAAGGTAAAAGTGGTCATTAAGTTAAGGCCTGTGGTTGCAGTATGCTCCCACATTACAGCTTCATGTACAAAGCTACAGGTTTCATGGTGTTGAGATCTAAAATGTGTGCCTTCCTTAGTGAGATTGGCACACTGTGTGTCTGTAAAATATTGTGACATTTTCATTGCAAAAACTAACAAGATACCTTTTTTTCAATCACAGATATTGTACTATTCTCACTCAAAACACTTAAACCTCTGCTTCTCCTAAGAATTATGTTTCTGGTTTAAATTTTGTTTGTGCAAATATCATCTGCTCTTGTTTAAAACCTGTTCCTTGCAATTTAACTTCCCCTTGGAGGATGAAATATGCCCTCTCAGGTGTGTTTTATCTCCCTTGAAATGAAGTGGTAGCTTTGCTTGGTAACAGTTCAAGCTAAAAGAATAACAGTGTAACTTTGACGTCACTGCCTTCTTTGGGGCACTGAATGGGATAATATTTCTTTACAAAAGAATAAGACCATTCAATTTCAACTTAGGAGCAAGATTTCTTGATTTCACTCCTTGATGTTAACTGCTCTGCTGCAAAGCTCTTCCCTCACTCTCAAAAAAGGTCTTAGTTGTGTAGAATAGAATAGAATTAGAATAGAATGGCAACAGTAACAAAAAAGTGAATAAATATTAAAATAAAATAAAATCTTTAAAATACATATAGAATTGGAATAATAGAAGAGACAATACATCTAAGACACTTTAAATTATAATTTTTCCCTAGTATGTTCTTTAGTCTTGCATATTGTTTTTTCAGCTCTATTTCTGGAGTAAAATGATATCATGGAGTAAATTTTCCTTTATTCAAGGCAAAACTAAATGCATTACTGTCTCCTGTCTTTGCTTAAAACCGATGGCATTTTGCAAAGGAAATCTAGGAAAGTGACCTTTTATCGTACTATGAGTTAGTTGTTGTGCAATTATGCACTGTTTTAAGTTATTTAAAACAGTGCATAATTATTTGCCTAAACTGCAAAAAGGGCACTAACAGTAACTACAATTTTCTTTCAATGAGTGTATTTGTCCTCAATTTGAGCAGGTCAATAAGATTGTATTTTAAAGGTATATAGCCACGTTATATGCTCATAAAAAAGACAGGAAACCATTTGATCATGATAAAATAAAGTTATATACACCAAGCCTCCATCTTGATAATGTTTTCATGGCCCTTTTTGTGGATAAAAATAGCCCCAGCACCGGGCGAGATGACCAGATATAAACAGACGTGGAGCCATCTAGCGGCAGTATCGCAGAACTACCATAATGGCAGTTTGCTTAATTAAAAAGTATTACATAAACAGTATTAAATACTGCTCGACAGAGCCTGACGTTTAAATAAATAAAAAGTCAAATAACGTGGCTATGCACCTTTAAGTGATAAAATCTTATTATTATAACTTTTGTCTTGTTAATATTATTTATTTATTTATTTGGATTATTATAATGTATAGAACATTTTTATTCATATCATTGCTATTGCTATTAAAATAATATCAACTGCACCAATTATTATGTCAACATTAAAAAATAAACAACAAAAAATGACTAAAGAGCAAACAAAAAAGCCAGGTGAATAGTACAAAGAGTTTAAAGAAATTCCCGTCTAGACACAAATAAGAAATTATATAAGGTTGCTAATGTGGGCGGGAAGTTGAAGGACTTTCAACCTCAGTAAGCTTGCTTCGTTTTAAATTTCAATAGTCTCAACCTTTGGCAGTTTTCTCTGTATAGTTGAGTTAGAGTCTAGCAAGTGTTAGGGCCTGCAAGGCTGCCCTTCCCCTCCTCTCAGACAGAACTACACCTTCTCCTCCTCACATCCTGCATAACGTCTTTGCTCTTTTCATGTAAGGCCAGATTTACATGACACTAAGTGGGATAGTAATGCACACAACCATCCTCAAAACAGTGATTTTCTAACATGCTATCAGAAAAGATATTTTAATATGTATATGGAGCTGTTACAAAACAAGATTTTCATAAAGAGAATGTAGACACTGCTGAATTCAAAAAGTGTGTTGTTAATTTTCTTCTAGTACTGTGATCCTGTTAAAATGTAACTGGAATCTATAAATTCTTCTAGTAATTATGTATTTTTTGCATTAATGATAAATAAAAAATGATTATTTAAGACAGTATTTGGTCAAGGAACCATGCAATTATTATGTTTCCTTTGCAGGTTTTGTATTTCAGGAAAATAGCAAATGACAAAATAGCTTGTCATTTGTGTGCCGGAGGTGTTAAATTTGGGTATTTGTTAAAACGTCAGAATGACTGGCGTTAAGGACAATGCTTTAAAACAGTGACTGACAATAGAAAAACTTCACTGTTGTTAATCATGCATAATTCAGCTTCTGTTGTGGAAGGAAGTTTTCTTCAATCATCACCTGGAAGCAGAAGGGAAAAGCACAATCTGAGTTGTGATTTTTCTACCAGGGCTGTAAGCCAGAGTTGACATGTCAAAGAAAAGAAAATTTAACGGTTGAGTGTAGCTGAAACACTATTTAAGTTGTGAATCTGAAGAATAAAATTTTCTTCAGTGATGCTTTGTTCAATTCATTCTTTCTTATTTACTCCATCATAATTTCCGCATTTTGGATTCAACGTTATTTTGCTTGTTTATATTCAAATGACCCCATATTGAGTAAGATGATGGTTGAACATTGATTAGTATGATGGCACATGAAGGCCAAAGATTATGAAAAACATTTTTGGATAACGTTTTTTAAGGAAAAGGGTAAACAATTTGTCTTCATGCCACAAACTTAAGATGATGTATTTACAATTGTGCAGCACTCTAAAGGGAAGAGGCAAAAACCTGCTACACCTGGCAAGCATCGATTCACCTTGCCTTGGGGCAGAGATTCAATAAGTTGTCTAAAACATTTCTAAGAAATTTCGGTCACTGGTTTAGTTATGCCTGGCAACACACGGCAAGATTTTAAAATTGTAGGCTTATTTTCAAAACATGACAGATACCACACGTGACGATAATAAAATACAAATATAATAGGGTTTGTTAGTACAGTGTTGTGTCCAGTCAAATGCAAGCACAGCATACCACGCATTAACAGATTTCTCTCAGAAACATTCAGGTGTCAGATGGAAAATCTAGCAAAGGCTCTCAAGATTTCACGAGATTTCAGAGTAAATAAACCTGGCTCACAAGAAAGAACAATAGTGATTGGTGTCGACTAATTTTAACACAGACAAAAACATTCTGAAAAGATAAGGCCTGGGTTAAAGGAGTGGAGACAGCATGTACAGGGGCTCCAAGTTTACTACACTATGTGACCTTGGTTGGTATTGCAGTATAGTGGGTTTCAGCTGTGTAACATGGTGCATTATCCTTCTTGATCTAGCCATTGGAATACAGATACACTTTTACAATTCAATTAAATTTTATTGATATAGCGCCAATTCACAACACATCTCAAAACACTTTACAAAGTCAAATTCAGTCAGATCACACAGACTGGTCATCCAGGTGATCGCAACAGCAAACAGGCTTAAATCGAAGCCAACCAGACTTTCGTTCCGTTCTTTCTGAAAATGTTTCAGGAGGAATCTTTGTCAATTCTGGTGACTCACACCAGAATTGTTTAGAGTTGCCTTTGAATGTTAATGTTGAAGTTTGTCATCCAACTTTCTTATATTTTGACCTGCTGCTACTATTTCACTGCGATGTACTTTCTACTGTAATGTTTTTGTTTCTTTGTTCTGTTCAAGTACAGCACTTTGAATTGTCTTTTTACTGAAATGTGCTATACAAATAAACTTGTGTTGCTGACACCCTAACTGCTCTGGATAAATCTTATATACAAATACAACTTATATACCAGACTAATGTGCAGTATTCTCACAGGTTATCAAAATCCAATACAATTTCCTTAAACTCAGATACCTAACCTGATATAAAAGGAAATCTAGCCAAGCTACTTCACACACAAACATAAAAAACAAAAAAACAAAATCACTCACACACAAGCATAATTTATACTTCTGCACATCACACATTTGTGTATATCCTCCCCAGAGGCAAATTCAAACAATCATCCAACTCATTTGTTGTCCCCACTGCCCATCACTCAGTCAGGCGTACTTTTAGAGAGAAGGTTTGATTTCTAACACCAGGCAAGATTAAACACAATCAACAACAATAACAGCGGTAGCCAGCTCCAACATATGGTTGTTAAATCTAAAACGCATTCATGCATCAAAAGGAAAACAAGATTCCCATGATTATTATCAGCAGAATGTGGCTGCTTCAAGGGCTCATTTTAGAAACTATTATTTCCTATAGACAACAGATTGAGCGAACTGATGGGGTTGAGAGTGAAATGAACAAACATGCTAATAGGGTTAAAGAATGTATTATACAAAGAATATAAATGTCTGTGTTCAGACAGTCAAACATTACCCCCTTTCAGATTCTCACATGGACTCCATTTATCTGATGGCATCCAAACGTGTTGGTGGCTTAAGTGAATTACTCTCTTGGTACTTTTCTTTACCATTCATTACTTTCAAAACAGCACAGGTTTGAACTGCTGAAAATCCTGTTGTAATCTGCAAAAGTGCTACTTCCTTTGGCACCACTGCCAAGAATGATCATCAAACAGAATGACTCCAGTCAAAACAGTAAGGAGGTTAAGTTGATCCCTTTTGGAAGGAACACTGCCTTTGTCTGATTGTTGTCTTATGTCTACAATATCATAGTTTAATTCCTTATGGGAAAATTATAATCACAATGAAAGAAACTACTTTAGACTTTATGTCAGAGCATGTCTGAATATGCTCATCCTGAGTCAACTAAAGCAAACAAATCTCTGCTTGATAAGAACCTCAGATTTTTTTGAAACCCTTATTAGAAGTTCTTTCCTATATTATCTTTTTTTCAATATATATTGATTATAAAAGGCACCTCTGACCAATTACATTGAAACTGACTACACAAAAAGACATTATTTTAAGAAATGTATAACTGCTGCTGATCCTACAGAGTTTTGGTGCAGCTTCCTATCACTGAAGAGCACATACTTTGTAGTGACTGTGTCCACATCTGAGGTAAAAAGTTGTCTTTAAAGATGAAAACTTCATTACAGCAGGGAGATTAAACCCTCAGGAGTAAAAAAAAATCATGTTAAATGAAATTACACTTGTAGATAGGTAATTTTGAGCCAGCAATGACTTTATCCACTGCCTCTAAGGTTTGTAAAATTGTTACGAGTTTGGCATGTTATATGGCAGCATGATTTTTAATATACAGAAATGATGTCTTTGAAACACCAGAATGCTACCTCCCTTTAATTTTACTTGAGCACTGTGGATGTTTCCAGCACTATGTGAAGGACTTATGCACATACGCCAACAGACTGTTAAAGCTATATGTGTTTGAAATGTTGGTCTATTAGTTCTCTATAAGTGTATATTGTTAATTTTATGAAATATTACCAGATCTTCCAAGAGTGAGCATGTTAGGAATTAAGTTTTATTTGAAAGATTTTAAGGAAGTTTAACAAAATTTCTATTTTTGTTATATTTGAAAAGGTTAAAAAAGGACCCCCTGCATGTTTTCGCACATTCTGCTACATAACTTACACATCTTTGAATATGCTCATTGCTTAGAGTAGCCCGAGAGAAGTCCATAAACCTCAACACGATATTCTTTTAATGACTCAGAACGCCACACTAACATTAATTATTCCCAACTGTAACAAAAGGCGACCATAACAGCTTTGTTTGAAATTGCATTTACACCTTCCACCAACTCGTCCACATCGCACGGTGATCCGATATTTTTCTGTTGTTCATTTGTTTCTTTATTTGTTCTTAAAATATTTCAACTGAGAGCAGAGTAGAACCAAAATCAATTTCCTTGTTCGTATGCACCAACTTTGCAATCAAAGCTGACTCTGATTCTTCTAAAACTGAAAAAAAAAGATTTCAGAAGTTTGCTGTCCACCCTGGCAGCAATTTTTTCTTTAGAATTTACTTTTACACACAGATGAAATATCTTCTCAACCCTCTAACCCAAGTACACATTATTTCCAAAGAACAATAGTACAATAAGTTCCTCACATTTTTCAAAGAAAAAATTAAAATCATCCGGCCTCAGCTGTTTGCCACCCAGATCCTCCACTGTCTTCTATTTGTCTACACTCTGCAACTTTCAGCTGCTTTGATGAAGTTGCACAGAGTGATGTTGGAAACTTCACTAGAAGAACAAAGCCTTCCATTTGTGCTTTGAATCAAACCTTTCTGCCATAAGCCCTCTCGTCACACAAATAATCAAGCATTCATTGAAGTCTGGGCAGGTCTCATCCCCACTTAAAATCAGCGACATCAAACTTCTGAAAAAGGCCAGCCTCGCTGCTGAGGTGGTTTCCAACTACTGGTCCATCTGCCACCTCCTGTTTTTGTCCAAGATGCTGAAAAAAGCTGCCACTGCTCAGCTGCAGAGTCAATTCCGGCTTCACTCCTTGTTTGAGAAGTTTCAATCTTGTTTTCATCACACTAATTCTATAAAGACAGCACTCTCTCTGCGTGGCAGCTGACGTTGGCTTCCCCTCGCTCATTCTCCTTACTCATTCTCGCAGCTTTTGACACTGTTGACCACCACATTCCCTCTCTAACACCATCACACTGACATTGGACTCACTGATAGTTCGGAAATGGTTTTTATCCAACCTCTCAGACAGAGCTGAATATATTGGTTTTGGCAATGCCTCTTCTCTTCATTTCATACATAGTTCCTCTGGGCCATGTTATTGGTTTTAATGGGATCTCCTTCCATGCTATTCAATTCAATGAGATTTTATTTATATAGCGCCAATTAACAACACGTCATTTCAAGGCACTTTACAAAGTCAAATTTAATCAATGCTGATAACACACAACTCTATTTAAAAAGGAACGTCTTTAGCCTCTTGCAGGGTTTATACAGGAATGAGTAACCCTAATTTAATGCTTTTTAATGCTCTTTTAATGCTCGTAGAAATAAATTTAATGCCATCAACAAGTACCCATATATATATATATATATATATATATATATATATATATATATATATATATATATATATATATATATTAGGGCTGGGCAACGATTAAAATATTTAATCGCGATTAATCGCATAATTTGCCTGATTAATCATGATTAATCGCATTGTATTTACAAACTCCAAGAATGAATTCAAAACTAGTGTAAAGATCACTTTTGTTTTAATGTTCTGCTGCCATATGAACAAAATTGTTGTAACATTTGTAGCACTTATCAGTAACACATATTTAGTGTAAAGCTCGACTTAAACATGTAAAACAAAAAATAGCAATAATAATAAATTAAAGCTTATTGCCACTGACAGGGAATTCTCTTTATGGGGAAAAAATCTACCAAAAACAGGCAATTTCTGAGGTAACAGCAGGGAGCAGCATTACCACTTTATGTTCGATACCAAAGTTTAACTTGGCAGTGGTTACAACTAACTTGTTTCTGTCATATTCGTTGCTGGAAGAACTTTAAATTGAAATGCTTGCTAACTCGATATGCTTGCATGTTTATTTGACGTTAACACGCGTTTTTTTGTTGTTGCTTTCTCGCGTGCATATAGTGAATGGCAGGGAAAAAACAGGCAAAAACACATGGATACTTTGAAACGAGAAGCGACTTCACCGACGGCGTCGATGCAGACCCCGCTCCGCTCCGCACAAAACTTGTTCCGGCCGCCAACTCACAACCTCGCCTAAGCAAATTCCTGCGGGAAACACCGCCTTCCCATGTCGGCTTTGTTTTTTTTTCCGGCCAGCACCTTTCTTCCTCTTTAAATCCGAGGCTGGGCTGACAGCGAGGTTATTGGCGCATTATCGCCACCTACTGTTCTGATTCAAACCCCTACACCGCAGCAACAGACCTTCACAAAATAAAAGCATGTGAGCAACATGCGTTAACGTGCGTTAAAGTAAATATCGGCGTTAATAGTCTAATGAATTATCGCGAAATTAACACGTTAACTTGCCCAGCCTTAATATATATATATATATATATATATATATATATATATATATATATATATATATATATATATATATATTATATATATATATATATATATATATATATAGAGAGAGAGAGAGAGAGAGAGAGAGAGAGAGAGAGAGAGAGAGAGTACTTGTTGATGGCTGTGTTCAGACACCAGAGCACCTCCACATGCAGTGTTGCATTGGATCCAAATGTTGTTTGAAGACCGTCTGATTTCCCGACGTTAGTGTCAGTAAAGTTTGCTCCAGCTGCTGCTGTGCTGTTTGCGGTAGCTAATGCGGACGTGACTGCGTTGGTTACAGAAAACTAACTTGACATTGTTAGCTGTTGTCTGCCTCTTGCAGCTGATCTGTGGCTGCCCGCAGTGGTGTAGTGGTCCCTGGAGAAGTGGGTATACTCTCAATGTTTGCCCTTTTAGACGCAGCTCAGAAAAATGCTGTTTTAGAAACAATGACATGTAACACTGCTCTATTTAGTTTACCCAAAAATCCATCACTAGGGTTTACTCATTTTAGCCTAAAATATTTAGCCTAAAACATTTAGATTACAATATTTCCTTGAGCTACTACGTGAGGTGTGAAAATACTGTTGTCTCTTTTTCAAAGATTTTATCCAGCTTCTCGCAGGTAATGTAAAATTTTCTTTGGTTTATATTGAAGGAATTCCTACACTACATCCAGAATCAACATTTCATTACTTTACTGTAGGTTTTTCAATATAGACGTAGATGATAAGGCATATGGAAAGTCCTAAATTGAATGAGAAAGAGAATCTATAGAAAGAGATAAAGTTAATAACGAGGAGAACATCACAACTCAAATCTCTTTGTCTTTGCAAATGAGGAATTGTCAAATATACCAGTTGAAACACCCAAACAACTGTTGATCCTGTTGACTTAGACACCCTGAAAATAAATGTTTAGCCCCTCGATTTTAAACTGGATGGTGATTTTAAACTTGACAGTCAAAAAAGGACCTCAGTTAAGTCATTTTTATCATTTAAGGAACAAAGCAAAGGTAAAACCTATTCTTTCAAGGCAAAAAAAGAACGGGCGACATAGAATCCTACCTAAAACTACTGGCTAAGGATAAGCGTAAATACAGTAAGATTGTTATTCACGCTGGCGGTAATGACACCCGGTCACGCCGATCAGAGGTCACCAAAGTTGGTGTTGCTTCGGTGTGTGAGTTTGCTAAAACAATATCGGACTCTGTAATTTTCTCTGGCCCCCTGCCTGATCTGACCAGTGATGACAAGTTTAGCCGCATGTCGTCATTCAACCGCTGGTTGTCTAGGTGGTGTCCAGAAAATGACGTGGGCTACATTGATAACTGGCGAACTTTCTGGGGAAAACCTGGTCTGATCAGGAGCGACGGTATTCATCCCACTTTGGATGGTGCAGCTCTTCTTTCTAGGAATCTGGCCGGATTTATTAGTTCTCCTAAATGCTGACAACCCAGGGTCCAGACCAGGAAGCAGAGCCGTAGTTTAACACACCTCTCTGCAGCTTCTGTACTGTTACCCACCCATTATCCTATTGAGACGGTGTCTTTCCCACGGCCAAAACTTAACAGATCAAAAACTGATCTAAAGGGAACAAATCATAAAAATCTAATAAAAATCCATACGGATCACTTTGAACCAAAAAATAAAAGAATTAAATGTGGTCTATTAAATATAAGGTCTCTCCCTCCAAAGACTTTGTTAGTTAATGAATTGATTTCTGATAATCAGATTGATTTGTTTTGTCTCAGAGAAACCTGGCTACAAGAGGACTACGTTAGTATAAATGAGTCAACTCCCTCCAGTTATTCAAATTTCCACATTCCCAGATCTGTGGGAAGAGGAGGAGGAGTGGCGGCTATCTTTCAGTCTGGTTTATTAATTAGTCCCAGGCCGATTGATAATTACAGTTCTTTTGAACATTTAACCCTCAGTTTCCCTCATCCAAACTGCAAAGCAATAAAACCTCTTCTGTTTATTGTTTTGTATCGTCCACCAGGCCCTTACTCTCAGTTTTTGGATCAGTTGTCAGATTTCTTATCTGATTTGGTGTTAAATACTGACAAGGTTATTATAGTGGGTGATTTTAACATCCATGTTGACAATGAATGTGATAACCTTAGTGTAGCCTTTAAAACTATCCTAGATTCAATTGGTTTTGCTCAAAATGTGCATAAGCCAACGCACTCTCGGCTCCATACTTTGGACCTTGTGCTGACATATGGCATTGATTGTGAAGAATTAACAGTATTCTCTCACAACCCTGTCCTATCTGATCATTTTTTAATAAATGTTATTAAAAAATTCAGTTTAATCTAACTGAGTTCTCCACCCCCAAAAGAGGGTTCCATTATAGTAGATCTTTATCGGATAATGCTGTATCAAAATTTAAAGAGTCTGTCCCCCTTTTAATATCCTCAGTATTGCAGAAATGCCCTGTAGATGGCAGCAATGCTGTTTCTTCCCATTCACAAATCGATACCTTTGCTAACAGTGTGACTTCCTCATTGCGTTCTGCATTAGACAATGTAGCTCCCTTGAAAAAGAAGGTGATAATTCACAGAAAGCTGGCTCCCTCGTTTAATTCAGAGCTGCGTTCCTTGAAGCACAATGTTAGGAAATTGGAGAGAAAATGGCGCTCTACACACCAAGAGGAATCCTACTTAATCTGGAGGGACAGTCAATTGTTGTATAACAAGACCCTTCACAGCATATTTTTCATCATTAATTGAAGAGAATAAAAATAATCCTAGATTTCTCTTTAGTACAGTTGCCAAACTTACTCAGAGCTGCAGCTCTGTTGATCCATCCATTCCCTTAGCTCTTAGTAGTAATTATTTTATGGGATTCTTCATAAATAAAATTGATGCCATTAAAAATAAAATAATTGGTATCCTCCCAAACATGATTACCTCATCCCCAGTAAGTAAGGCAGCATTGGAGGAATCTTTAGAACCTGCACAGTGTTTGAACTGTTTAGAAGCAGTAGAGCTTTCTGAGCTATCTAAAATCTTAGCTTCATCTAAACCTTCTACCTGTATGTTAGAACCAATCCCAACCAAGTTGTTTAAGGAGGTATTCCCTTTGATCAGTGGTCCTATTTTAGACATGATTAATCTATCCTTAGTAAATGGATATGTACCACAGGTTTTTAAAGTAGCTGTTATTAAACCTTTACTTAAGAATCCTTCTCTTGATCAAGATAAGCTAGTAAACTACAGACCTATATCTAATCTTCTTTTCTTATCTAAAATTCTTGAGGAAGTAGTTGCTAATTAACTTTGTGAACATTTACAAAGCAGTGACCTACTTGAGGAGTTTCAGTCAGGCTTCAGAGCTCATCATAGCACTGAAACAGCTCTGGTGAAGGTCACTAATGATATTCTCATGGCCTCAGATAATGGACTTGTGTCTGTACTTGTCCTGTTAGATCTCAGTGCTGCATTTGATACAGTTGATCACAATATTCTCCTACAAAGACTTGAACATACTGTAGGGATTAAGGAGAAAGCATTAGGCTGGTTTAAATCTTATCTGTCGGACAGATTCCAGTTTGTTCATGTTAATAATAAATCTTCCTCAAACTCTAGGGTCACCTGTGGAGTACCACAGGGTTCAGTCCTTGGACCAATTCTCTTTACTATATATATGCTTCCGATCGGCAAAATTATCAGACAGCATGGGATTAATTTCCACTGTTATGCTGATGACACTCAGCTATATTTATCCATAAATCCTGATGAATCCAATCAATTACTTCGACTGCAGTCATGTCTTGATGACATCAAAAGCTGGATGACTTTAAATTTCCTGCATCTAAATTCTGACAAGACTGAAGTTGTAATCTTTGGGCCAGAGTCCTCAAAAAATAAACTTCTTAACCAATCACTTAATCTGGGTGGCATTAACTTGGCCTCTGGTAATAAAGTAAAAAATCTTGGTGTTATTTTTGACCAAGACATGTCATTTAAATCCCATATTAAACAGGTTTCCAGAGTTTCCTTTTTTCACCCTCGGAATATTGCCATAATTAGAAACATTCTGTCCAGGAGTGATGCTGAAAAACTAGTCCATGCATTTGTTACTTCAAGGCTGGACTATTGTAATTCTTTACTATCAGGAAGTCCACAAAATACAGTTCAAAGTCTTCAGCTGATCCAAAATGCTGCAGCAAGAGTTCTGATGAAAATCAACAAGCGGGATCATATTTCTCCTATTTTAGCTTCCCTTCATTGGCTTCCTGTTAAATCAAGAATAGAATTTAAAATTCTTCTTCTAACGTATAAAGCCCTTAATAATCAAGCTCCGTCATATATCAGAGCTCTGATGACCCCGTATGTTCCTAACAGAGCACTTCGCTCTCAGACTGCAGGTCTGCTGGTGGTTCCTAGAGTCTCTAAAAGTAGAAGGGGAGGCAGATCCTTTAGCTATCAGGCTCCTCTCCTGTGGAACCAACTCCCAGTTTTGGTCCGTGAGGCAGACACCCTGTCTACTTTTAAGACTAATCTTAAAACCTTCCTTTTTGACAAAGCTTATAACTAGAGTGGCTCATGTTACTCTGAGCTACCTTTATAGTTTTACTGCTATAGGCTTAGGCTACTGGAGGACATCAGGATTTAATTTTCTCACTCAATAGAGTTCTACTGTTCTTCAATTATGCATTACGTGTTGTCATTTCTGCTTTAACTTTTTGTTCTCTCTCTTTTTTTTCTTCATAGTAGGTACACCTGGTCTGGCATTCTGTTAACTGTGACATCATCCAGTGAAGACGGCTCACCCGCTATTACCATCTAATGTAGAACAGATTACTGGATCAATGTGTGCTTTTGTGCTTGTTTGTCTCTCTTGTTGTGTCTCTGCTCTGTCTTCTGTAACCCCCAGTCGGTCGAGGCAGATGACCGTTCATACTGAGCCCGGTTCTGCCGGAGGTTTTCCTTCCCGTTAATGGGGAGTTTTTCTTCCCACTGTCACTTCATGCTTGCTCAGTATGAGGGATTGCAGCAAAGCCATGGACAATGGAGACGACTCTCCCTGTAGCTCTACGCTTCCCCAGGAGTGAATGCTGCTTGTCGGGACTTTGATGCAATCAACTGGTTTTCTTATATAGGAACATTTTTGACCATTCTGTATAATCTGACCCAATCTGTATAATATGATTGAACTTGACTTTGTAAAGTGCCTCGAGATGACATGTTTCATGAATTGGTGCTATATAAATAAAATTGAATTGAATTGAATTGAATTGAAAAATATGGAAACACTACTCTAAGCCTTCATTTCATCATGGCTGGATTTGTGTAATTCTCTTTATCTCTGAATCGGTCAGTCCTCACTCAAATGTCTGCAGCTGGTTCAAATGCTGCTGCACACCTTTTAATGGAAAAACATAAAATAAAGCACATTAGCCCATCCTGGCCTCCCTTCACTGGTTGCCTGTTTATCTTAGAGTTCAGTTTAAAGAACTTCTGTTTCTTTTTAAGGATTTAAACAGCTTATTATTATTGTTCTTGTTGTTTTAAACGGTTGATTCTTTACTCAAGTCATTTTATTAGATGTTATTTTGTTGTACCTCGTGTTAAAGTGCTCTTTAAATAATGATGACAATGATGATGATTATGATCACAAGAAACGTTTGCATCATCACCCAGAAGCTGGAAAGAAAAGAGACAAAAAGATTTTTCACACCTCACTTAGTAACTCAAGGAATTATTTTAAACTAAATATTTTAGGCTAAAATATTAAACTGTATATTGGTTGTTGTTTTTTCTTCAATCCCACCGTTATGTTTAGTAATTTCTGCCAAAAGCTGCAGCATTTTCATTTAATCCATCTCTGAATGCAGTATTTGCAAGCCCTACTCTGATTGGATGGAAAGAAACCTGTCTGTGATTGGCTGGTGAGGTGGACAGTTTTTGAAGTCACGAGCGCACAGACAGAATCCAGCGAGCCGCGCACAGCTGGTGTTGAGCGTGGAAGTAGCAGGTCACGGGCAGACACGGAACCGAGCACGAGCATAGTGGATTGAGAAGAGTTTATCATTTTGAACGCACGCGCGAGATGTTTAAACGCTGAATACCTGTCTCACTGCGCGCTCAAACAAAATACACAAATATCGCTCCAGAAGTGGGTATACGTAATTCTGACAAATAAGTGGGTACACCCTGGACTACACTGCCCGACTTCATATGAGACCGTAAAGCATTGACACCCATTGTGCAAAGCTTAATTTTTTTTTACAAACACGGCAAAATTCTTCGTCATCTTTACCGTCGACAGGCTGCAGCCATGTCTCAAATTCCTCGTTTTTCAACCTCTTTTGCTGAAATTAGCATTTTCCCATTCTCTAGCTCTTTCTCCGCCTCGAGTCCCTTTTCCGAACATTGTAAAAACATACGGCTTTACGATCAACCAGAAGCAGTTCGGCGCACAACGCGGAATCAGTTATATCTGATATAATATATCTGACGAAACTGTTTTTACGACCATATTTTTTTTAGAAAAAAATAAGCCATTTTTAATGCCACAGATAATCACATTTAATGACTTTTAATGCCAATTAAGGCCTTAATTTAAAAAAAATTAATTTAATGACTTTTAATGTCCCGCGGAAACCCTGTCTTAATACTCAATAATTGTAGTCTAAAGATAGGGTTTTTGATACTTAATAGGAGAAATATGATCTCTGTCTTTATTTTTCATCATTGCTGCGCTGTTTTGGATCAGCTGAAAGTTATTAACTGCATTTTGTGGACTTGCACTAGCCCAGCCTTGACATAACAAATTCATGGGCTAGCATTTGTTATACAAATCAAGAGAAGGTTTGACTTTTGGTAGAGTGGACGCTGGTGCGTTTTGCTGCTGCTACTCACAACTTAGAATTTTGCAGATTATTGAACTCTGCAGTCTCCTCGCTCAACATCCCCATCCAGCTGCAACGATCCAGCAGCAGGGTACCCAGTTTTACCCAGCTTTATATATGAACTGTAAAAATCTGGATCCTTCTTCTCCATCCTGGGTTAGGTGTTCTCCAAAGGACAGTGGCTGAACTCCTTCAGATCTGATTCCTCCTGACTGCGCCTTCATCAACAGCACTACACCTACCCCAGATGTCGATCTTTTACCACGCTGGAGATATATTCATCGTGGATCTCGCCGAGACTTACATTTCAACAACTCAAACAATGCTAAATTAATCTAGTCCCCTATCCGTCACCCCACAGGAAATCCTACCGGAGTGTTGCTCACAATGTGCTAGTCAGCCTAGGTCGGCTAAACCTCCGGTGAGACACGTCAACGTCAATCTGAACCTCATCAACGGTCAACATCCGCTCGCTCACGAGCAAGGATCATCTCATCCAAGATCACCTTGTCAACCTTCTCTGTATAACGGAAACTTGGCAACAAGTTGATGAGACCTACTACATTGGTGTCATCCGCAAACTTCACCACTGTGATTGTGAGGTGGATAGTAGAACAGTCATGGGTGAAAAGGGTGAAGAGAGCAGGGCTGAGGACACAACCCTGTGGCATTCCTGTGTTAAGGACCAGTGGAGCAAATGTGCATTTCTCTATCCTCACCACCTGGGGTCTGTTGTTGAGGAAGTCACTGATCCAGGAGCAGAGAGGTGTGGATAATCCCATGTTGAGGAGCTTCAGAGCCAGCATGTCTGGTAGCACGGTGTTGAATGCTGAGCTGAAGTCCACAAAAAGTATCCTAACATAGGTGTTGGGATGCTGCAGATGGGTCAGAGCTGAGTGCAGTGCTAATGAGACAGCATCCTCCGTGGAGTGATTCTCCCTGTAGGCAAACCGCAGGCTGTCCAGGCCAGCAGACATAGCGTCCTTGATGTACTTTAGGAAGATCCTCTCGAAGCACTTCATGATGACGGGGGTCGGAACGGTGGGACGACAATCATTGAGGCAGGTGATGATTGGTTTCTTGGGGACAGGCACTATAACAGATGATTTCAGACAGCCAGGAACCGTGGAGTGCTGCAGGGAGAGGTTGAAGATGTCCAAAAAGACCCCTACTAGATGGTCAGCACACAATTTAAGCGCCCGGGCTGACACCATGTATGGACCTGCGGCCTTGTTGGTGTTGACCTTTTTCAGGGAAGAGGTCACTTGGTGGAGCTGCAGGACGAGAGGCTGGTGCTCCTCTGGCTGGGGAGGATGTTCAGGCTCCCTGTTGCTTGGAAAGTCAAAGAGTGCGAAGAAGCTGTTTAAGCTGTCAGGTAGAGCTGGGTCATTGCTCAGCTTCTGGTCGCTGTGCTTGTAGTCCGTGATGTTTCTGATGCCTCTCCACACGTCGCGCAGATTGTCGCTGCTGAAGTGGACCTCGATGTGCTGTTTGTACCTTTGCTTGGACTTCTGGATGCCTTTTTTAAGTTTGCTTCTAGCCCTGCTGTAGGCCAGTCTCGTGATAATTCACCCTGAGAAGTGGAAGGTGTTGTCTGTCCCGGTGCTGGCTTTCACCTGTGAATGTGTAACATGTACACTCCCTAGACCCACTCCTACCATTATCGCTGCAGTCTGCAGCGATACTGACATGAATCAGATGAAAAGAGAGATATGTGTGTAGGGAGGGATATCAGTTGGCACATTCACTGTCTATAGTGCAACAGCAGAAGCTGGTCTCTTTACTAGTGTTTATAGTCAGTTTTTTAGGGACCAAATAAGCTAATTATTTTTCAGAAACGAGCCCAGAAAACACGGAATTTGCAAGTGACTTTAAAAAAAAAGCAAGCAGACTTGGCAACAGTGCCAAAGTCCATTTCACACAATGACTGTAGATATTAGCAGTAGCTTGGTACCAAATGCATGGAGGACATGTTGAGGTTGTCACATTTATAACCAGAGCTCTCAACTCTCATGCAATGAACGTGTCACACATGCATTTCACTGACTTCACACGCACACACGCCACGCACGCATTTCTCACGCATAAACATAACAATGGACCATATGGGCCTCGGATGATCCGTCCACACCAGGGTCCGTTCAGAGCTCGGTCTAAACACCGCCTTCTGTGGAGCTGTTTCGGCTTGATGGCCACAAGCTTCACAGCTTGTGGCCATCAGTAATTTCTGCTGCAGTTCGTGTTAACAGAGCAGCAGAAAGAGCGATCAGAGTTATAAATAATTTTGGTCTTAAACAGTAGTGAAAAAAAGCCGGTACTGTGTACGCAGGAGGCAAGGGGGGAGAGCAACTGCTAGATAAAGCCTTCATTCAGAACCACTCATGGTTGCATGTTGTATCAGAAAACAGATCAGCTAACAACCTGCAGTCTAAAACGCCACTTAGTCTGTTTATAAGTTTATTTTTTATTCATTCCGAATAGTTTCTTAACTACAGTATATGTGCTGTGTTTCTGTGCCTGAAACACTCTTACTGCTCCTCTCCCCTCCGTTCCCTCGCAGCGAGGGTTTTTTTAACCCTGCTTTCCAGCCAGCTTTCAAAACATGAACCACTACGTTTCTGCACCGAGCAAAATGTCCCAATTAAAATCAATATGAGAGTTTGTCGTTGTGTTTGTTTAACGACACAGAACCAGTGGTGCTGTGGTGCTGCGTCGCCTGAAAAACTGAAACTGAACTGAAAATCGAACACTATCTTTTGAACAAACTTTCATTTTTCAGGTCCAAATTTTTTTCTTTTGAACAAACTTTTTTTTCAGGTTCAATTTATTTTCTTTTGACAAACTTTTATTTTTCATGTGCAAATTATTTTCTTTTAAACAAACTTTATGTCCCCAATTTAGCTCCATGTTTTTGCCTCTTTTTAAAAACTAATAATATTTTCAACTCAACATTATTTATGCAATCTAAAAACTAGTAATTCAAAACAGAATAAAAAGTTAAAGCCAGCAAAATGTAAAATAAAATGCAGATTTACAAAAACAAACAATAAAAACTTCAAAAGCTAACTTCTCAAAATTGTGTTAAATGCTAAAAAACATCTGTTTTAAGAGAACATTAAACACAGAAAGTGAAATGGCATGCCTGATATGTAAAGCTACTTGAATCCAGAATTTTGTGCAATGACAGAGAAAGTGCGGTTACCTCTTTGCATTCTCTTTGTTTTTTGGATGACTAATACAAACCGATCTGCAAACCTGAGCAAACAAGAGGGAGCATGCAGATAAAGCAGGTCTGACACATACTGGAAAGCAAGCCCATGGATATATTTAAAAACAAAGAAAATAATCAATCTGAATGTGAACCAGTGGCCAATTAATTGCTATTAAAACTGGAGAAATGTGTTCTCATTTTCTGGTACCAGTTAAAAGCAGCAGCATTTTGGACCAGCTGCAGTCAAGCCACTAGTGTTGTTAAGCCCAGAGTGAAGTTCAGTGCAGTATTCTAAGCAAGTTGTAAGTCTTACACTCAGGTCTGTAGCAGTGTGTCAGATACTGACTTTAAGATCGTTCCCCCAAAATGTTTTTTAAGTGTATGTGATGGACGGTTGTACTGGAACTGAATTTTCGATTGCAATGCAAATTGTAATTGACAATAAAATTGATTGATTGATTGATTGATTGATTGATTGATTGATTGATTGATTGATTGATTGATTGATTGATTGAAGATCCCAGGTCAACACTGATGTTAGAGACATCAATGCGCCCAAACAACATAAACTCACTCTTTTTATTGTTCTGGTGTAAGAACTTTGTAGACATCCATGATTTCTGTAATGCGTCTGAGAAGTTAATTTGAAGAGCAACTATTTTCCTTTTTAGTGTCATAAAAGTCTGTCTTCCGCAGAAAAAAAAGAAGGCTAAACACTGATTTCTAGTTAAAGAGTAAAGAGAGAAGAGGAAGAGGCCAGGAATGGAGCCTTAAGCCATTCTGCATGAGTGATACTCTTTTATAAAATAAACTAAAAAAGCAGTTCTCCATTCAAGAAAAGGAGTGTAATATACTTAAAACTACTTTATTACTTTATTCAGAGTTGTTTTTACATTTGGGGTCTGTTTAATTTGATCCATTCATGCAGGTCTATCGAGAAACAAAATATATTTCACAAGAAAAAAGCAGACAGCTGGAATGGACTCAGAAAGGTGGAGTTTTGGTGGCAGCAGAGAAAATTTCTGGAGATGGGTGACAATCAGAACAAATTGTATTTTCTTCAGAAATCAGGAAAAGACCACAGAGCTGTTTACTTTTTGAGAAGGTGCAATATTGTATGGAGGACCAATCCTGCCATAATTAAAAATACACACAGAAATAAATGAAGGACTTAATAATATAAAATGGCTTGAAAAAGTAGCTAATAATATGAATTTGTGTGCCATTAAATGTGACAAAATAATAAAAAGAAGATATTTCTTCAACAATTGATCAATTATTCATCAAAAAATATATATTTTAACTTACACTTTTATTTTTACTTTTCTTCTTGCTTTTATGCTGACTTATTTTTAACCCACTTGTTTTCTGTTATATGTTTTTATTGAAGTCTTTATTTTGTCTTTGTGTATTTATTGCGTGGTTTTTTTTGTTCCGTATTTCCACTGTAACCTTTTTTATTGTTTCATATTTATTCACGCCAACATTTTTAAAATATGTTTTTATTTTTGTTTCATACTGATTTACAACACAACATTTTTAAAGCCAGTTTTTACTCCACCATAAATATTTATTTTCCTTTTATTTTAACATCCTTGTATTTCTGAAACAATGATTTATTTCTGCCTCTAACTTTTCTAACTGTTTTTTTTACCCAAAGGATTTTCGCCTGGCCTTTTATTTCCTTCTCCCTTTTTTCCACTTCGTCTATTTCTACTTCGTATTTTTAAAGCATGTTTTTACTCCACCATAAATATTTCTTTCTATTTTATTTTAACCTTCTATTTCTGAAACAATGATTTATTTCTGCCTCTAACTTTTCTAACTGTTTTTTTACCCAAAGGATTTACGCCTGCCCTTTTTATTTCCTTCTCTTTTTCTACTTCGTGTATTTCTACTTCATGTTTTTAAAGCAACATTTTTAAAGCATGTTTTACTCCACCATAAATATTTCTTTCTATTTTATTTTAACCTTCTATTTTTGAAACAATGATTTATTTCTGCCTCTAACATTTCTAACTGTTTTTTTACCCAAAGTATTTTCGCCTGCCCTTTTTATTTCCTTCTCTTTTTCCACTTTGTGTATTTCTACAGCTGTTAATGTCAAAACGATGCCGGGGAGGGAGGGGGCGGCGTCACCGGCAAAGCTTCACAACTATTGGCCAAGGCCTGGCTCCCCGGAAACGATCTTGCATCAGAGCAGACAACTGGCCACTTTCCCAGAATGTTGGTGCTAAAAGGATCTCAACTTGTGTGTCTCGTCTGTTCTATACTCCAGGTCAGTATTAATGTGTTTAGAAGCGGTATTTAACTTATCAGTAAGAGCTGACAAAGTTATGAAACTGAGGGTCGAGTAAGAAGTTACAGTATTGAGTTTGTGAAGAGTATTGAGTTGAAACGGGACATGTTCATGAAAAGCTAACTAATGCTAATGCTAGCGAACTTTCTGCTTGTGTGAAGCGCGGCAGTGTTAAAGGGACAGTACACCTTTTTCGGTTTTGGAGTAAAGGAGTAGCATTGATTCATAGATATGAGATGGTTATTCTGTTTAGACACTGGAAACAGTTAAAAGCTAAAATGTGCATATATCTAAGTATCTGTGCACAGAAAGGAAAATAACTATACAAAATAGTGAGGTTAAATTCATTTGTTTGTTACTTTGCTGATATAGAATACAAATGGTCTGAGGAAATGAGACAAGGTATTGAAGTTAAAGAAATGAATAAGGAGATTCTTATGTTTGAAAGGATTAAAATCTCTGAATAGCGTGTGTCATCCGAGCATTCATAATGTTAAAAGAGAATGTGTTTACAAGAATTATTGTTAGGTTTGGATGAATGTTGTGGAAAAATGTGATACTTGAAGTACTTAAGAGCAGAAATATTGTGTAATTGATGTATCTGAAATGTGTGTAACACAGAAGAAAGATTAAATCTTTCGGTTGGTGCTAAAAGGAACTCAACTTGTGTGTCTCATCTGTTCTATACTCCAGCCACACACTTCGACAGAAGAAATCATTACGTTATCTGCGACCTATCCAAGGCTGCAACATAATTAAAAAAAAAAGTCAGACGTTGAGCGGACAGGTGAACCGCAGACCTCCGAGCCTAACCACGGCCAGGGCTAATGTTGTCCCGTCTGTAGTTGCCTTCCATCGGCCTAGATGAGTGTGAAGTACCGCTGGTTCTGATGGTGCTTTTGTTGTTGTTTTAATTCGGCAAAACGTTCATTTGTTTTGTGTTTATCTGACTGACTTGTGTTAGTTTATTAACTCAATACTTGCTGGAATAAATTATAAATGTCTCCCAGGGACGACAGCAGCATTCAGGACAAAACGCATAAGCAGAAGAAGCAGTTAGTTATCAGCTATTATATAGGTTACAAAATATGTTCGGTCTGCGAGTGTCATGTTAATTACACATAGCAGAAGCAGTCGTAAAATGGGCTTGCTTTTAGGTTTAACATGGGTTCTATTGTCTGTTCGTCTTTTATTATGAAGTAATACATAATTGACATTTATATTTTAAACAGGGGCCACAGAAGGAACCCAGGCCCTCATCAACTGGCGTATTCCCAATGAGGGCCTATTTACAGGCAAGAGGAACTCCTCCAAAACCGAATGGCAGTAAGTAATTTTTATTTATGTCTGCCTAAATGTTTATGTTGAGCTCTTATGACAGCTCTTGTTTTCTATTCAACTAGTGATTTTGTGAGAACCTCTGGCCTGCAGGTCACACCAAAGCAGGCCAAAAAGAAGTGGCGCAATTTGGTGCAAAAATATAAGGTAAAATAACAAAACTCCCTGCATAATATTAGCTCACATTATGTATTATTCACACCACATTTCTGGTATTACTAGAGAAAACTCGGTGTTGAAGGATATTGTACAGATTAACTAAAATGGCAAACCATTTGACTTGATGGTCTCAGCTTGACTTCCTGAAGGAGCAAGCTGAGAGCCATGAGGAGAGAGGGGGCAGCCTTGGCTAGGGAGGAAGCGAAGGACAGGGAGGCTACCGAAAGGGGCCATAAATCATTGTCCCCTTTTGAAAGACTTGTTGACATATTATAAATAAAATCTATAAATGTTTTTCCTATCTAAGTGAGTTTCTTCTGAGTGAGGACACGAATAATTGAGAGGAGAAAGAAAACAATAGTAACAGTATATAAAAAGACATTTATTTTATACAAATGATTTAACTTTGGAACAGAGTCAAGATGTAACATGTTCAAAACAATTATTAACATATATATGATTTAAAACAAAGAATTAACTTTTATAAACACCTTGAACAAATAGATAACACCACAAACACACAATTGATACATAATAGGAATGGAAATTAATTTACTGATTATTTAATGTGTTTTTACAGGTAGTGAAAAAAATTAAATGAAGCAGCATGTGGACTTGACTACAACCGACCTAGGTTAGGTCAGATGTAGTCATGTTCACTTAAACATGCAGCTGGGCTGCCAGTCTGGCTCGGAGACAGCTTCCAGACAGCTCCCTGTCTTCAGCCGCTGGATGGCCATCCTCTTCTGGGTCCACATCCTCCTCCTCCACATCAAGCTGGTCACCTGCCTCTATACTAATATTGTGGAGGATGAAGCAGGCACTGATTACTTTTGGGGCAAATGTCGGGCGGACCTCCACCGCCCTAAAGAAAATTGAACGCCACCTTGTCTTCAGACCACCAAAGGCACGCTCATTGATGTTTCTCACCTTGGCTTGGTGCCTGTTGTAGCATGCCTCCACTTGGACTGTACTAAATATAAAATAACTTGTAATTTAGGTAATATGCTGATATGTCTTAATCTTCTATCCAATTAATATAATCTGTGTATCAATTGTGTGTCATTGTTGGCTCTATTTAAGGACAAGAAGGTAAAAGATCTTACTGGCAACTGGCTGGCGATAGGGCGTCAGGAGGGTGATCGGGTACCGGAGGCATGGGAACCC
The DNA here is from genome assembly GCA_037039145.1 of Fundulus diaphanus. Classification (NCBI taxonomy): domain Eukaryota; kingdom Metazoa; phylum Chordata; class Actinopteri; order Cyprinodontiformes; family Fundulidae; genus Fundulus; species Fundulus diaphanus. Next base: position 32,719,286 of record CM073133.1, on the reverse strand, counting down.
ACCATCGCAGTGTAGAAAAAAGCCCTCAGGTGGGTTTTTTTACAACGGAGAGCGCCACAGTACCGGTGAGTCATGGACAGAGCCGACATTGTCGATGTAAACATTCAAAATCTTTCCCCGTGCGTCACACACACCCTGCAGGATGATTAAGGGGAAGAGTTTTCTGTTTAAAGGCCCGTTTACACTACACTTTTTTAACCGAGCCGAGACCAGTCCGAGCTCGGTAACCGAGATAACTCTTGTGTGTAAACGGTCAGCAGACTGAACCAGACCGCGCTAACCATAACCGGACCGCGCTAACTGCAGACCAGCTCATGGGTAGGTCTCGGCCTGGTTCTATTTTATCCCGCTTTCTGATAACGAAGAGCGCATGAGCAGACCGCGTCATGCCCTTACAGTCAGCTGACTGTCAGCGGGTTTTCCGGCGTGTCTGGCTGCACGTCCCGATTCACACTCCATTCAGACAAATTTCAGACATTCATAATAATACTAGCTTCCTTACCGTGCCACACGGTTTCCAGTGATGATTCTGCTTACCAGCGCAATGAACCTCAGTGTCTGTCGTTGTTTCCTGCATCTGTAAATCCTTATTAGACGTTCGTTTGTCTCATCCACTTCCCAAAAAGCCAACTTTCTCAAGTAAATTCACCAATGGTTGCCTTCTTCCCCTGACTCTCTGCAAACACCGAAATATCACAATATCAAGCATAACTTCCTGAATGTTAAGGGCGCCGTGCTGTTTTTTTTGCTGCTTCCGCCTTCAATCCCAGAGAGCGGTAGTACCGCAGATCGCCACTAGGGGGCGAGGAGCAACCAACGAACCAAGATAAGCTTTGTGTGTAAACGGGTCGGCTTGTCTTGGATAACTGAACCAAGCTCGGACTGGTCTCGGCATGGCTCGGTTTTTAGATGTAGTGTAAACGGGCCTTAAGTAACATTTCTTTTCTGGCTCTGCAGGTGGAACAATTCGCACGTGGCACCCATCAATGGTGCCGACTGCTGCTTTGAAGCCCTCGTTCCCGGCAAGGCGGGCAAAACCAGCCCCCACTCCCTCCAAATCTTGTCTTTTTGGGAAGAAAATAATTTTTTGAATGATGCCCATCAGGGAGTTCACAACTCTGTGCACCACCTGGCACACAAGGGAGGATCACCAGCATAGACATTATATACGTAGACGCGTCGTTGGGCGGGTTCTGCCTATGCTGCGATGCGTCAGAGCGTCCGCCATGTTAAATGTGGCAAATCTGCAGTTAATGTGTGTATATATGTATATGTGTATATATATGTATATATATATATGTATATGTGTATATATATATGTATATGTATGTGTATATATATATGTATATATATATATATATATGTGTATATATGTATATATATGTGTATATATGTATATATATGTGTATGTGTATATGTATATATGTATATGTATGTATGTATGTATGTATGTATATATATATTTATATGTGTAACTCTGTAAACGGGCCATATAGGAAAGCTTAAAAGTATAATGTTGTCGCCTCAAACGATCTGAAAACGTACTCTTAAAGAACAACAGCAGCAGAAAATATAATTTTTAACTTACTACTATGAGCTCTGTTTGCGCTGTCCAGAATCAAGCTGCGGGCGCGGTGCATTCTGGGAAAGCGGCCAGTCGTCTGCTCTGATGCGGGGTCGTTTCCGAGGAGCCGGGCCTTGGCCAATAGTTGTGAAGCTTTGCCGGTGACGCCGCCCCCTCCCTCCCCGGCATCATTTTGACATTAACAGCTGCAGTCAGACGGACCAAGTGGAAAAACACAAAGTAGAAATACACGAAGTGGAAAAAGAGAAGGAAATAAAAGGGGCAGGCGAAAATCCTTTGGGTAAAACAACAGAAAAGTTAACTGATGAATAATTGATCAATTGTTGAAGAAATATCTTCTTTTTATTATTTTATCACATTTAATGGCACACAAATTCATATTATTAGCTACTTTTTCAAGCCATTTTATATTATTAAGTCCTTCATTTATTTCTGTGTGTATTTTTAATTATGGCAGGATTGGTCTTCCAGCTTTCGACCTCCCTGACTTGGGACAGTTCCATAACTTTTCCACCTCTCACCCAGCCCAGTTGCCTCTGTTCTTCACTCACCCGCTGATCATTTACACCTGTGATGTCTAATCAAGCCTGGACTCCAACTGCCAACAACTCTACTTAAACCTCCCTCAGTCTGCTCTACCCCGCCGGATCGTCTGCACACGTACATCATTCTTCATTCGTGCCTCATCCTTGCCTCACGTTTACTTGCCTGTGATCCCTCACGTCCTCCTACTCCAGCTTCACCCTCTCCAGCTCCAGCCATCTTCATCGTTCTCCGTTGCTGTCTGGTGCAGTCTTCCGGTCTCTATCTCCACAACTCATCATCTTCAATAAAAGCTCTTAAAGGTGGCTCTGCGTGTGGCTGAATTGGGGCTCAACAACCTACATCTGACAATGGCTATATACCTTTAAATCCAATATTCCTATTGTTTCTAAATCTTGGGGATAAAAATGTTTCCAACCAAGAAACTATTGTTGGTTAATATTGTTGTTGGTTGATATTATTGTTGGATTAGAAATTGTTTGCTTAGTAGGGAAGGCCAGGGAATGCAAAGAGCATAGAATCAAGAATCTTTAGGTTAAGGACTTAACCCCGGTTCTCTGAAACATGAGTGAGGTATCTCACTATGGGACACGACCCCAGCACTGTCCCCCAGAAGCTCTATTACACTACGCCAGTCCTGACTGGCCAGCAGAAGTGACGTCGGCTCCAGGAGGAGGTACTTCCTCCCTGTATAAATGGCTGACGTCATGCAAGCGATCTTCAGTCTTATAAGCACACCTCTTCCTCGCTCCAGGCAAGGAGGGTGATCTGGTGAGATACCTCACTCATGTTTCAGAGAACCGGGGTTAAGTCCTTAACCTAAAGTTGTCTTTCAACATTCGTTTTGGTATCTCACTATGGGATATGGTGACTCCTGTATTGCCAGATAAGCTTACTCGAAGACCAAAAGATGCATGCTGCAGTTATCTAAGTGTGGATCCCACACCCAGAACTGTGTGAGCCAGAGTTGGTGCCGTGACATCCAGTCTATAGAACCTAGTGAAGGTGTGAGAGGTTGCCCAGCTGGCAGCATCACATACGTCCTCCAAAGGTATACCCTGAAACAGTGCCCAGGATGAGGCCATGCCACGAGTGGAATGAGCTTGCAGACCTGCAGGGGGTGTCAGGCCTTTACTCTGATAGGCCATAGTTATAGCCCCGACTATCCAATGGGAAAGGCGTTGCTTAGTTAGGGGCTTCCCTTTATGTGGTAAAGCCCATGACACAAACAGCTGCTCAGATTTGCGAAAACCAGCTGTTTTCTCCACATAGATCTGAAGAGCTCGCACAGGGCAGAGCGTATGCAGCCGTTCATGCTCTTGAGAGGAGAATGGTGGAGGGCAGAAAGCCATCAGCTCCAAAGGGTGGCATGGTAAGGCCGGGTTAAAAACCTTTGGCATATAAGACGGATTGGCTTTCAGTGAAACCTTAAGATTTTGCTCAGTAAACCGCATGCATGAAGGGTTTACTGAAAAAGCTTGAATGTCGCTAACACGTTTGGCAGAAACCAATGCGACTAATAAAGATGTCTCAAATGAAAGCACTTTAAGCTCAGCCTGCTCCAAAGGTTCGAAAGGTGCATGTGACAAAGCATCAAGCACCATCGGCAAATCCCATGAAGAGGTGAGGCTTTTGGATACTGGCCGGAGCCGTCATGCACCCTTCATGAAATGGCACACCAGAGGATGCTGTCCCACTGTTTTGTCTCCAAAGCCTACATGGCAAGATGAAATAGCTGCCAAGTATACTTTGACAGTGGAAAAAGCCAGCTCTTGTAGAAATGTCAGAATAACTGACACAGGGCTCTGCATTGCGCTAAACATGGTTTTTGCACACCAACCCTCAAACGCACGCCATTTTCCCTCATATGAGCTACAAGTTAAGACTGCTCTTGCGCTCTGAATTGTGTCAATGACGTTCTGGGGAAGCCCGCTGGTTGCCAGATTTACCCTCTCACAGGCCAGGCCCATAGAGCCAGGCGTTCTGGATGAGGATGAAATATCTCTCCGCGTGCCTGCGTTAGGAGATCTCTGCGGAGGGGGAGCCGCCACGGCTCGCCCTGCAGTAACTGGAAAATCTCTGCCAACCAGTGCTTCCCCAGCCAGTGGGGAGCTACCAGGATGAGTGAATGTTTCCTCTCTCGCACCCTGGCGAGGGTAGGAATAATCAGTTCCAGCGGTGGAAAAGCATACAAGAGCACCGGAGGCCACTCGTGTGCTAGAGCATCCAGCCCCAGCGGAGCACCCTCCTCGGTCAGGGAGAAAAACCTCGGACACTGAGTGTTCTCCTCTGATGCAAAAAGGTCTACCTCCGCCTGACCGTACCGCTGCCATATTTGGGTTATGACCTCGCTGTGGAGTCTCCACTCCTTGAAGCGGGGGCTGCCCCTCGACAGCAGGTTTGCATCCCTGTTCATCACCCCTGGCACATGAGTGGCTCTCAGTGACAGAAGGCGTGAGCTGGTCCAGACAATCAGTCTGTGTGCCAGCATGTGTAAATGCTGTGAGCGCAGGCCTCCCTGCCTGTTGATGTATGCAACCACCGTTGTATTGTCCGATCTGACCAAAACATGGTGTCTTCTGATAAAGGGCAGAAAATGTCTCAGAGCCAGTATAACAGCAAGGAGCTCCAGACAGTTTATATGAGCTGTCCGTGTTTGTGAGCTCCAGACACTGTTTACCATCATGCCCTCGTGTGTGGCTCCCCAGCCAGTTAACGAGGCGTCTGTGGTAGCAACCTTCCGTGCTAGGATGGTTCCCATGGCAACACCGGTGTTCAGGAATGTGGTGCGTTTCCACAGACTCAGAGCGCATGCGCATGTCCCAGAAACGATCACCTTCCGGTGGGCATGGCATGTTGGGCTCAAATTGAGCGATGCTACCCACCGTTGAAATGGTCGCATGTGCAAACGGCCGAGCGTGATGACCGATAGTGCTGATGCCATCAGACCCAGAAGCCTGTGGCACAGTCTGAATTTCACGAGCGCGCCTCTGCGAAAAACTGCCAGACAAGTCTGGAAGGCTTTCAATCGTTCTGATGAGAGGCATGCTCTGAACTCCTCTGAATTCAAGGACATCCCGATGAAGGTTATTGTTTGTACTGGGGTTAGGATACTCTTTTCCCAGTTTATTGTGAAACCCAGAGCCGCCAGATGTGATGTCAGCATCTCGGCGTGCACCATAAGTTCCCCTGGAGACTGAGCTGCAATCAGCCAGTCGTCTATATACATAGCCAGACGTATTCCCTTTTCCCTCAGAGGTGCGACTGCAGCCTCGGTGCATTTCACAAACACGCGTGGGCTCAGTGACAGGCCAAAGGGAAGTACGAGATATTCGTACGTCTTCCCCTGAAAGGCAAATCTGAGGTACTTTCCGTTGAGGGTGGTATATAGGGATGTGAAAATATGCGTCTTTCAAGTCTACGGAGATGAACCAATCTCCTCGACGCACAAACCTTAATAGAGCTGCGTGTGTCAGCATCCTGAACGTATACCATCTCAGATATGCGTTCAGCGCTCGCGGATCTAATATCGGTCGCAGCCCCCCGCATTTTTTCGGTACGAGAAAATATCTGGAGTAAAATCCCCCTGCAGAATGCGTGCGTGTTCTCCCCGGGCATATGACTGTATTATGCCTTGGACCGGGGAGGGGCTGTTCCAAACTGGAGCCTGTATCCTCCGGATACGGTCTTTAGCACCCAATCTGATGCCCCGCACACTCGCCACAGCTGGATTTTTCTCGCTAGAGGGCTGGGAAGTGCTTCTGTGAGAGCATTGTTCCGTGCTGGCTGAGTAAGCTGAAGCTGTTGTCGGTCCGCTCCCTCTTTTATAGAGAGAGCTGCCGAGTACGCCAAAGGTGGGGCAAGAGCTCCCCCTGTTAGCCTCATGTGCAGCTGCACGGCCCTGTTCTGTCCCAATGTAATTTTTGACATCTTTATTATGTTTTTTTGTTTTGACTGCACCCTCGGTTCTTGACCTGGTTGCACGCCTGGTAACAATTTTATTGAGTTTGTTATGAAGGGAGATATTTGTGTTTTCAAATACTGGTGTGTGTTTGTGCACTGGTGTGTGCTTTCTGGCCACCGTTCTGGCTCCACTGAGCTCTGGCTGTGTGTGTATTTTCTCCTCTTGGTTCGGCTCTGAACTGTGAGCTCCAACATTGGCTCTGCAGGCCGTTTGAATTGCCCTGAACGTGGCTTCACAAACTCGAACTGGGACAGAACGTTTCCCGGTGGGAGGGGAGCAGGTGTCTGGCAGTGCCCGCTCTCCCATCCCAAGGCTAGCTTCCTAGGTAGCCCGCCTCTTTTTCTTCGCGCTCGCGGTGGCCGGAGGTTTGATTTCCGAAGTCACCGGTGGCGCGAAGGGCTTTCGTCCCCATGCACCTTTGAGCTTGGTCTGCTTTCCCTGGCCGTGGTCCGGTGGCTGCGGCCGAGGTTGGCGCTTAGGGATGCGGTAGACCGGTTGAGCTGCCACCTGAGCGAACGTCTGATGAGGTGCCGCGGGGGGAGGAACCTGCGCTCTTCTGGGCAGACAGAGTTGCAGCGCTTCACCTTCTCTCTTCTTCTCCTCGCAGCGTTTTTGCATCGCTGCAACGGTGGGGCCGAATAAGCCCTTCGGGTCCACCAGAGTGTCGAGGAGTTGATTTTTTTCTTTTTGAGACAGACTAGACAGATTCAACCATCTGGCTCTCTCCTGAGTGACCATCAGAGCCATTGCTCTCCCCGAGGCCTGGACAGCGTTTCTTTGGAGACGCAGTCAGAGGTCTGTCACCACGCACAACTCGTCCCACAGATCTGCAGTCGGTGCACCCGTCATCTGCTCCTGCAGTTCTGGTTGATAAGCGAGGAGAAGAGATGATGCGTCCAGGGCTTTAACCGATGCCGCCACTGCTTTGTTTGTTTAAGCTGACTGAAACGTATCGGCCTTGAACGGGAGGGTTGGTCCTGCCGCTGTCATGGTCGATTTCTGTGAGGGGTGCAGGTGAAATGCCAGCTGAGGTTCAACAGGAGGCAGGCGGAAGAAACCGCTGTCCTCCACACCGGTCCAGTCCAGCGCCGACCCTCCCAGAACGGGGTTCTTGGCTGTGAGCGGATTAGTCCAGGACCGGGTTGCTTCCTCGAGGCACTTTGGGAAAACCGGCAGCAGCTGTCTGGTGGAAGATTTGACTTTTGGAAGCCTTTTCCCCTCATACCGATGACAATTGGGTTTGGGGGACCGCTGCAGCGGGTTTCACCAGTTTCCTTAGGCTTTGCAGCCAACGGGATGGAGAATGTCTCGCCGTCCTGCTTGTAGTCATCCGACCCGAGACTAACGGATTCCACCTCGGAGTCAGATTCTGCACCAGCTAAATTACTGAACGCCAGGAGGTCGGCTTCGTCTTCCTCCATGTCAAGAAGTGGTGCGACAGCATCAAGCTGGTCACCCCAACTGGCTTGAGTTAACGGGGGCTCTCCCTCATCAGTCGCGGCAAGAACCGGTGGAGGGGGATTGGATACCCCCAGCACAGGGTCCACCTCTGACAAGCTAGCTTGGCGTGCTAGCCTGCGCCGACGAGTTTTAACGGAGAGCCGTGCACAATGTTCGCAGCTCGCTGGCGACGCTAACCCGTCTTGGGCATGTTGCGGCCCCAGACACGAACCGCAGACAGAATGGGTATCTGCCCCATCAATCAGGTTGCCACACATGCATGCTCTAGCCGGTAGTTTGGTCCTGTCCATGGTGAGCACAGGTCCAAGCTTCGCGACTATCAGCTTCGTTTAAAATCAAAACAAAAGGGCTGCTGCTGTTTGATGACAGACCAACGGTAGAAGAACTCAGAACAACCAAGCACAGCTATTGAGAAGCGTTCGGCGACCGAGTTGTTAGCTCGCTCAATAGTACCGCACTAGCCACCTGAGAGTTGCTTCTGGGAGCGAGAAGAGGTGTTAGACTGAAGATCGCTTGCATGACGTCAGCCATTTATACAGGGAGGAAGCACCTCCTCCTGGAGCCAACGTCACTTCTGCTGGCCAGTCAGAACTGGCATAGTGTAATAGAGCTTCTGGGGGACAGTGCTGGGGCCGTGTCCCATAGTGAGATTCCGAAACGAATGTTGAAAGAGAACTTTTATTGTCACCATGTCTTACCATGGTGAAATTACCTTTGAGGCAGATACCGGCTTAGGATACACACAAATAACATGACACACATACACATCAGACGTAGTCTTTACAGTTGTTTTTTTCCCCACACATTAGAGCATGTAAAGCATTATAATGACCACTTTTTTCTAATCTGTCAACAGCTACAGGCTCTTTTAAGTTGTTTTGAAAAAATAGTCATTGTTATGCCTCTTGTAAATCTATTTATCCTTCACTACCTTACCTGGTGTTGCGATTACAATTACAAGAATTTTTGACCTACAGTGCATATATCTTTGTAAATCATTCTGTTCATGGATAATTTAAGAAACCAGATAAAAATAAATCTGATGGTATGAGAACACCTCATTGCCAGAAAAACTAAATTTCTTTGTTCCCGTTATTTGGAGCATAAACTCTCCAGTGTAATGTGTAAAATGTCAGAGGTCAGCTTTTGAGTTATGATTATTGCAACCACAACGGAGCAGGAGGTGTTGAATTTAGTGGGCAAGCTTGTCTCATTTATCCTTCAGCTGTCACAAATCCCCTCCAGGGGCCCCAGCCTCTGCTGACTGACAGGTGTTAGTAATGACTGCAGTTCAGAGGTCAGGAGTCAACACAAGCTCAGAGGCCAAGCACAGCTGCATGCATCCTTTGATACACAAATCTCCCCTAAGGATTCAATGACTTAGCATGTCAACTTGTAAACAGAGCAACTAATCATTAGTAATATTTCTATATAATTTTCATTTACCACATTGTGCTAAGTGTTTAAGTGTATGCTTTGAGAACAGCACAGTATCATTTGAACAGCGTTAATGATGACAAGTACTTTATGAGCCATGTTCTGTTCAAAGCAAAGCAAAAATCTCTTGGAAGCAGAGTGGAAGAAGACAATGGTTGATGGAAGGAGGGGATACAGCTCCTTATGCCACTGTGCATTCCACAAAGTGAGAGATCAGCCTGGAAGCTCTCAGCAGCTGACAGTAGCTGCATTTCTAAGCCTTATGAGAATGGTTTTGCTGGTTGAGACAGTAAGTGGAAGGGACAGTAGAAAGAAGACAGGCTTGGGAATGGGATAGAGACATCCAGAGGGACTTTGTTGCCATTCCTCTTCTTGTTTCATCACTGTGGATCATGCTTCTGATGTAACTGTGATGGAAATACTGCCAGTATCAAAGATAAGGATGTGGTTGTTAGGGTAAGGAGGGATGGTGTCTAGGTGGATGTTTATCTCACAGTTATTGAAGTTCTTGACAGCACCTACCATGTTACCCATGTGTCACCCTTGTCTTTATAGGGTTTTTGAGTTATGGCAACATTTTATTTGAAATAATTGGTTTTAATGATGACTTCCTGCTTGCTATAAAAAGAAAAAAAGCTGCTTCAATTGTCACAGTTTTTGTAGATAAGAGAAAGTTCAAATTTTGTGCGAAAGGTTTTTTAACAGAGACAATAATTGGCAGCCCATTGCATGTGAAGTTTTTTTTTTTTTGGTCATTTAACATTCCCATGAAGAAAAAAAATTGTGCACTGCAAAAAGGTAACTAAAAGTAAGTAAAAGTGTCTTGAAATGAATGTATTTGTCCTTGATTTGAGCAGGCAAGTTTAAATGATCTGCCAATGGAATAAGATCTTTGCACTTCTAATAGGAAAACTCTCCATTTTATTTCAAGTGCAGTATATCTAAATATCAAAATACTAATTTCATTGGCAGATAATCTTATTCACCTGCTCAAATCAAGGACAAATGCACTAATTTAAATACATTTTTACTTACTTTTAGTTCCCTTTTTGCAGTGTTTACATTCCTTGGATCAAAATGTTATGTTGTCACATAAAACCAATTTTGGTTTACAAAGCAGAAGTTTTGTCATCTAACCAGTTATATCTTACTTTTTTAAACATAAGCAGCAAGTTTATTTGTTAAATCTAACCAGGTATTTATTGTCTTTGTAAAATCACAGAAAACGTAAAACAAAGCAACAGCAACCATATCGACAACATTTAGTCAATTTTATTCTGTGGTTAAGAAATTTCATAACGTTGTTTATGACCATTGGATCTCAGCTTTGAGTTTAGAATGTAGGTGCGCAGCTCCAATGAAAAGATGGCCACACTTCACACTGACATCTTTTAAAGTTTTGCCATTTGAGTTGCTCCTCAGATGACACCATGAAAACTAGAAAATAAAAGGACTTTGCAGCTCAAATAATACAACGTTCCATTCTCTCTTAACCCCAAGCTAGTTTTATCACAGAAACTACAAAATACAGCACTATGGAAATAAAATCAAGCACAGAAATACCCAAATCTGATACATTGTCCAAAAAATACTACATTATCAATATTGAACACACAACAATAACAAACAGTTATTGTGTAGCTTCTATTTTATGTTATTTATTACATTTTTAATGTTTCCATGAACTTAAACACACAATCTTAGATAACTACAATAATTGGACAGTTATATAGACTCTTTTTAACTGGAATACATGACATGACAATGTATAATACATCAGTGAGCAGTGATCCTTTGATAAATCACTTAGGCATGATACAATAATAATTCAGGTCAGGCCTTTTCATTGAACCATCAGGAAAATAACTCACATATTATATTTGTGCCTTTCACATTTATACAACAAACAATTGTAATTACTTTTGAAAATAACAAAAGGGTGCATTTTTTGTGTCAGTAGGTAACTTTACATCAGAGATGACAAAAATCACATGTGGGGTTCCCCAAGGCTCCATCCTGGGTCCCCTCCTATTCAATATCTACATGCTCCCCCTAGCTCAGATCATAAAAAACAACTTTAGCTACCATAACTATGCAGATAACACACAGCTCTACATCACAGTGTCACCAGGTGACTATAAACCCATTCAAGCACTGAGTAAATGCTTAGAAGAAATCAATGCATGGATGTGCCAAGATTTTCTTCAATTGAATAAAAACAAAACTGAAGTAATAATTTTCAGACAAATAGAGAATAGATCAAAAGTTAGCACACAGCTTCAGTCGCTTCAGCTAAAAACCACTAATCAGGCCCGAAACCTGGGTGTAGTGATGGACTCAGACCTGAACCTCCAAAAGCATCTAAAGACAATTACAAGGTCGGCCTTCTATCACCTGAGGAACTTTTCCAGGATTAAAGGACTGATCACAGGTCTGCCTAAAAAGTCGATCAGACAGCTGCAGCTGATCCAGAACGCTGCTGCCCGTGTCCTCACTAAGACTAAGAAAGTAGAGCACATCACCCCAGTTCTAAAGTCCCCACACTGGCTCCCTGTATCTCAGAGAATAGACTTTACAATACTTCTGTTAGTCTATAAATCCCTGAATGGCTTAGCACCTAAATACATCACAGACTTGTTATCAGTGCATCAACCCTCCAGACCACTCAGGTCTTCTGGCTCCCGCCTACTCTGCATACCTAGAACCAGAACCAAACACGGAGAAGCAGCATTTAGTTCCTATGCTCCACTTATCTGGAACAAACTTCCAGAAAACTGTAAAAGTGCTGAATGCCTGAGTTCTTTTAAATCAAGATTAAAAACACATTTGTTTAGGATTGCCTTCAACTGTTCTAGTTAAACTGTTTTAATAAATAAAAGCTTATAGAAATAATGAATTATATTCAATCCTTAAAGCAAACAAAATAGGATTCACAAATACAGAACGGTGACTGAAGTTTTACATTCAACTTTGTAGTCCAACTGTTTTTAATATTTGCTTTTAATTTCTATTTTCCCATGTTTTATTTTGTTTCTACATTTTATTCCAACTTGCTTTTATCCTGTTTTATTTTTCTATGTTTTAATCATGTAAAGCACTTTGCATTGTCTTTGTTCTGAAATGTGCTATACAAATAAATGTGCCTTGCCTTACCTTGACTTGCCATGCATTTGAGTTTGTTGTTATACATATATGGTCAGAAAATTCCCATTTCAACAATTTACATTTCAAATTAACCATATGATTAATGGAATGGAATGATAATGGTATTTAAACTTTTCACTTGAACTCTATGTTGGTTAAAGCCGTTATTGATTAAAAAAAAAATTAGCTTGTGTGATGATCCACACAAACAACAAATGGATTTCAAAGGTGAAGTTGTTTAAATTCAATAAGCAATCAATTTAAAAGTGAGAAAACTTATTTATGAACCACCCTTCAATGATCACTGGCATTTATTAATTGTGGATTCATTATAAAAACTAAAGAAACAGCTCAGAAGAAGTGAATATAAGACACAAAACTGACCCTATGACATGCTGTCATGACACAAACCGACCCTATTATTTGTGCCAGAGTCCATTGACCCCAAGAGGAACTATTCACTTACATTTTCCCTTATTGCGTAATGGTCACATAATATTTGTATACCAGTTAGGCTTCAGCTAACAACATATTTCTATCTTTCAGAGTACGCTATCTAATATTACTAAAAAATAACTACTGACAGCATCTCTTTCAATACTGTCCAAAAACAGGAGCAAAGGAATAATTGACATGGACATCACCAGCATTTCCCTCTATATTCTGCAAATTTTCTTGCCATAAGTGTATAGAAGATAGAGATACTTCTGAGGGCAGCTCTGTCACAGGATATATAGATAGACACCTGCCTATACCGCAAGCCCTCCTAATAAGACTGTCTGTTTTGGCTGATACACTACCACCAGGCTGTTGTGTCACTCTTTGCTTTTTTAACCGATGGATTCTCCCCTGCGAGCCACTTAGTCCGACCTCCGTCCAGCCTCTTGAGTTACAGCTCACCCACATACCCACCCACACACAAACACACACACACACACTTCTGTTAGAGGAGCTGCCATCTGGGCACACACACATTTACTAACTTACTCACCCATGAGTGCTAACAAACACACTAGAAAACGCTCACAAATTATTTGAGAATTAATGTTGACCCTGAAAAGACAGACACGGTTTCTATAGAAGTTATGAATAATTTTCCCTAGCATATTTCTTCCTGTTTATTACATATAGTCGGACTGAAGTAATAACGGTATAGTGATAAAAATAACTCCAATTTGTATTTCCTTCAATATTTTAAAATATTTATGTCTATTTTAACAAGATTTCTTAAGTATTACTCCTTTCAAAAAAAATTTTTTTACGATTTGACTGGAGAGCAAAGTCAAACTATTGTAAATGTAACAAAAATGCAAGATGTATGTTTACAAATGTCTTTTAGTTCAATTCAGTTTAAGTCAGACTGTTTATGTTGCACCACATTACAACAAATGCCTGCTCAAAGCCCTTTACAACTAGGTCCAGTTTATGTGTCTATTGTGGCCCAGCCATGGGAGGAACAAAAAGGCTTGAACTGCACTACTTAACAAAAAAGACTGATAAAAACTCTAAATCCCAGAATTCAGAGTATTAACCCATCTTTATGCACAGCTCCCAGGAAGAAGGAGTTTCACATCTAGAAGCAGTTTTCCTCTTTTCCCATGGGTCCACAAGACAATATAGGGGGACTCATGCATGAACATCTTTATTTTTTTTGGCAGAGTAAAATCTTTGAAAACACCTTGGATCCAAAATAAGTGCAGTCTGCTCTTTGTGTATCCGCCGACTGTTTCTTGCTGAAAATAGGACTAGTCACCTGAACCTGACAAGTTGTAAGTTCCTGCAAGGAAAGAATCTGAAAGAATTAGAGACTCCTAAGAAGAGAAGCTGTCCCTAATAACCTCAAAATATGTTTTTTCCTCCTGTGCCTGAAGAAGACAGCGTTGAAATCCCAGTTTGTATTCTGCGCCCGTGCTCCCCGTGCCCCCCGGGCCTACCAGGTGCCACACAACTCTTCTGTCCTTGGACCTCCTAGAATCCTCTTCATCAGAATAGTTCACATAAGAGGTTGCATCTTTCCTGAATTTTTATTTAGAATAGGGCTGGGCGATAATTCAATAACAATATATATCGATCGATAGACGTGTGGCGCAATAGGAAAAAACAGGGTCGATAAAAACTTCGATAGACAGTTTTACTTCCTTGCTACAGTCGGCACGCCATCACAAAACGCCGCCCTCTCAAACCACAACACAGAGCATTTGAATATGTTGCAGCAAGGAGCGGCAGAGGAAACAGTCCCAAAACGGGGTTTTACTAGTTTGCCAGCCTGATAGAAATAAACCACAGTGATTTGTAAAACTTGCAAGAAACCGGTAAAAGCAGAGTCTGGTAACGCAACCCACCAGTGTTCATCACGTAAGCCGCTCACACCCGCAGCAGCACGAGCTGTGCGCGGCCCCGCGAGCTGTGCGACTCCGAGTCGTCAAAGCAGGTATAGCAGCTAAACTGGGCTCCCTTCTTTGTGATAAAATGACAAAGCGTCCAAGCGGCATAAGGACATAACGCATACAGTAACGTGCTTCATAGTGATGGATATGTCTGCTGTTCTCTGCAGCTGAAAAACCTGCCACTCTTGATCCGCGATATAAAGTTAAGTTATTTTTCTTAAAAAAAATTCTATTATGGTTAAAAAAGTTGGTTAAATAAAGATTTAATTGGAATTCTGTGTTTGTGTTCTTTATTTAAATCAAATCATTTAGCAATATCATAAAATGTCCAGGCAGAGCTGCACATAAAATATGGTTTTAAATATTTTCAATAATTATCGATATCGATCAATATGTATTTTTTTTTATCGATAAGCTTTTTTTCTATATCGCCCAGCCCTAATTTAGAACAAAACTATTTAAATATTATTTATTTGATTGTGTTCTGTTTTGTTTGTGGTGCTTTAACTACTTGAGTGCTAAGACACCACACAGCCTTGATGCTATAAAATTTGTTTTGGGTTGTCTCATAAAGTGCCGACAAACTTTATTTCAAAGAGTGGTTTGAACGCTGATGGTTTGGTAAGGTGAGCTTATTCTGTTTTATGTGTGTTTTCCTTTCATCTCCTTTCACTACCCTGAATGAAAGACAGTATGTCAACATTGTCCTTGAAAATATGCTAAATAACGTCCCTGTTAGTCCCAGCTAATACTAAAGCTAAAAACTCTACTAAGGCTAAGTTGGTAGCCACAGCTCATTTGGCAATATCTTCAGGAAATTAAACATTAATTTTCACTGCTATGTGGATGACACCCAGCTCTATTTTTCCTGTAAGCCAAGTTTTTCACTCCCACCTCCTTCCCCAACCTCCTGCTTAACTGAAATAAAATCCTGGTTCACCTCCAACTTCATAAAACTGAACAATGATAAAATCGTGATTCCGGGATGAGGAATTATCTCCACAGCTTGGCGATAATACCAATTCAATTCAATTCAATTTTATTTATATAGCGCCAATTCATGAAACATGTCATCTCAAGGCACTTTACAAAGTTAAGTTCAATTGGGTCAAAAATGTTCCTATAAACAGATTGGTCAAAAATGTTCCTATATAAGAAAACCAGTTGATTGCATCAAAGTCCCGACAAGCAGCATTCACTCCTGGAGAAGCGTAGAGCTACAGGGAGAGTCGTCTGCATTGTACATGGCTTTGCTGCAATCCCTCATACTGAGCAAGCATGAAGCGACAGTGGAAAGAAAAAACACCCGTTAGCGGGAAGGAAAAACCTCTAGCAGAACCGGGCTCAGTATGAACGGTCATCTGCCTCGACCGACTGGGGGTTACAGAAGACAGAGCAGAGACACAACAAGACAGACAAAAAGCACAGAAGCACACATTGATCTAGTAATCTGTTCTACATTAGATGGTAATAGTCGGTGATCTGTCCTCCCTGGATGATTTCACAGTCAACAGAACGTCAGACCAGGTGTACCTACTATGAAGAAAAAAGAGAGAGAACAAAAAGTTAAAAGCTGAAAATGACAACAGTCATTTCAATGTAATGCAATGCAAATCTGGAGAACAGTAGAAATCAGTAGAGTGAGAAAAATAGGCCCTGATGTCCTCCAATAGCCTAAGCCTATAGCTGCAAAACTATAAAGGTAGCTCAGAGTAACATGAGCCACTCTAGTTATAAGCTTTGTGAAAAAGGAAGGTTTTAAGATTAGTCTTAAAAGTAGACAGGGTGTCTGCTTCACGGACCAAAACTGGGAGTTGGTTCCACAGGAGAGGAGCCTGATAGCTAAAGGATCTGCCTCCCATTCTACTTTTAGAGACTCTAGGAACCACCAGCAGACCTGCAGTCTGAGAGCGAAGTGCTCTGTTAGGAACATAGATGTGGAGTTTCAGAGTCAGCATGTCTGGGAGCACAATGTTGAAGGCTGAGCTGAGGTCCACAAATAGCATCCAAACATAGGTGTTGGGATGCTGGAGATGAGTCAGAGATGTGTCAAAGTTAACAAGACAATATCCTCTGTAGAGTGATTCTCCCTGTAGGCAGCCAAGGCCATCAGGGATGCTGTCTTGGATGTATTTCGGGATGAGCCCCTCAAAGCACTTCATGATGACAAAGGTCAGAGCAACAGGACTAGTTGTTTAGGAAGGTGGTGGTTGTTTTCTTGGGAACAGGCATAATGACAGAGGACTTCAGGCAGGCAGGGACCACTGAGAGCTGTAGGGAGAGGTTGAAGATGTCCAGAACGACCCTTCTAGTTGTTCAGCAGATAATTTTAGCGTCCGACCTGACACTTTGTTTGCACCCGCAGCCTTGTTGATATTGACGTTCTTTAAGGAGGATGTCTCGTGGTGCAGCTGCAGGATGAAGGGCTGATGCTGCACTTCTGACTTTGAAAGATGTTCAGACTCCCTGCTGCTTGGAGAGGAGAAATGTTCAAAGAAGATGTTTAAGATGTCAGGGAGAGCTGAGTCATTGTTGAGCTGCTGGTCACTGTGCTTGTAGTCCGTAATGGTCCTGATGCCTCTCCCCATGTCATATGGGCTGTTGCTACTGAAATGGTCCTTGATGCGGTGTCTATAGAATACTGCCAGCATTCATACACACATTAATATTTGCACTAATACTATTTAAAGAAGAAATATCTTTGTCATTGCAATTGTACATTCCGAGAAAATCTTTCTTCTCCATTTAACCCATTTCTTAGGGAGAAGTGGGCAGCTTTTACAGCACCGGGCAACAATCTGGGGCTAAGGGTCTTGCTCAGGGACCCATAGTGGCAGATACAAACCTGGTGCTTGCAGCCCTCTCAGAAAGCAAGTGCACTGGTCTAACCACTAGGCCTTCTCTCCATAGAGACAAATAAGGTACAAACGGCATTATCTTTATTCGCCATCATGAAAGGCAAATTAGGATAGGGCTTGATGTTTGAGAAACCCAGTGCACCAATTCACCCCTCCATCTATTGTTCTACAATACCACAGCTTACCAGGCCGGTATTCATAAAACAATAACTGACAGAGACTGAGAGCTGTTTGGCTATTATTTGTTGTTAATGCCCAGATTTGGTCATTTTTATTTAAATTACTTACATTGCTAATAAATGCAACCAAAAATAACCATTAATCATTATGGATGATGTGCGTGAGAATGCACTATTCTTATTTATTCATTTTTATTAGTTTTTATGTTGTGTGTAAATTCTTTTATTGTGTGTAAATATTAACATATGCACTGATTGATGGCACTTTTTTATTTTTTTATTTTGTTGTTCTTGTGACAATGACAATAAAGATTCATTCATTCATAATTGCCTTTGACACTTATTAATATGTATAAAGTGGGCTTATAACATCATTCATTGTTGGTCCTTGGGCAAGACCATTAAAGCTAACTGCTTACCTCTCATATATATGATGAGGACCATACCAGCTTAGACGTTGCCCAGTCAAACGAGACCGGTTTCAAGTGTTGAGGAACCAGGGCCCTTTGATGACAAACGGGAACACAAAGACAATAGACTGGAGAAGACGACTATTGGAATGCTACTACTCCAATAACCCTAGTCAGCAGGGCTACATGAAAAGACTGTGGGAAACATGGATACTTCGATGCCCATAATCTAAACTAACCGTGAAACAGCTAGTAACTCAGTGTTCCATAATCCACAAACGCCAACTGCTTTGACAACTAGAGATCCAGGAGATAGTTTCACAATTAGAGACCCTAGTGGATGCTTCAGCAAGGGGGAACCAAGACACACAGTCAGATAGGGTAGTTAACATTAAACCCCCAGAGATGGGGTACCAAGCCCCAGTGACAATGAATGGACAATAAGAATGGATAATGTCCATCATGGAAGAGAAGGTTGGAAGCCAAAATCAAGGCAACACGGAAATAAATAAGCCAGTTGTCAGAACTCCAGAGGGATGCATTCAGAAAGGGAATCCCCCAGAAATACAATGCCTATACCTGAGGCCCTGGAAACTTCCAAACAAAGACTTCAAGCCTTGTTCTGCCCGACTGCATTGATGCACAGAGATCTCAGAGCAGACAAAGTCCAGTAAACATCACAATGGCAGGTATCCAACAGACTCTCAGGACTCTCAGGTATGAAGAATTGGACAGCACCAGGCCCAGATATGATCCATGCCTAATGGCTGAAGAAGTTGACCTCTCTCCATGAATGCCTGGCGACACATGTGCAACAGAGCAATAGAGGTCCAGATCTACCATACCAGGCAAGACCCCAGGTGCAGGCTATGCAAAGGCTATGCAAAGAGGCTCCAGAAATATATATATATATATATATATACACACATATGTATATAGTTTCATGGCTTAATGAGTTTTATATTGACTATGGAGCTCTGCAGTAGCCACCCACAAATTTTATATTGAGTATAAATGTGCAGTCCCTCTTCACTAAGTACAAATACCCATTTTACCGGCTGAAGAGCATATACCAAATGCAGCTCTCAGTGCTGACAACATTTGTTAAGATGGCAGGTGCTGGTTAAGAGCAGTAATGACAGCTATTATCCAATGTTCTCTTTCCCTACATAATTCTGTCACATGTGCATCATGTCTGGCATTGGATTGCTTTTTTCAACTTAGTCAGCCATGGCAAGAATACTTTGGATTTCCAACTCTATTTCAAGGGTAAGATGTGATGACATTGTAACGTTTCTTTTAAAAAATGTGGGTTTTGCAATGTTGCCTTGTTCTGCATGGCTTTAGCTAGAAACAGGGATGTCGTGGGATCAAATCTGCAAGGTTATGAGTTACAAAGTTTGCATTTTAGAGCAGCGAAGTCTATGACCTTCATCACTATATTCATTCATTGCTGCCTCCTAACTTGTTTCCTTCTCCTTTTAGAGCCATGAGATGCTGCGGCCCCTTTGTGTGAACTCTCTAATTAGAAAGACCTTGAGGTGTGGATCTCATCTATTGTTCCTCCTCATTTTGGTGGGAAAATATTTCATTGATTTTTTCAAGCAGCAATCGAAGCCAGGCGGAGCTGAGAAGGGCTCTGTGCGGGATTAGACACTGCAGGGGGTTTCCGCATCGGGTGGGGAGCTGGTGAGGCTGTGTGTTTTATATATATATATATATATGACTGTGTGTGTGTATGTGGTTACAGTGTAATGTCCCCTTCTATAACCCTTACTCATTCTCACCTTCTGAAAGAACCAATTACAGCTGTGATAAAGTCGTCACTCATTTCTAGCTCCAATTGTTCACTATTTAGCTTCTGCACAACTTCTGATTAGCCATCATTGTATGTTGTTATGATAAAACTAAATGTTTATAAAACACATTTACAAACATCTGGATTTTATTCAGAAATCCTTTTGTAATCAGATGCTACAAACTAAAAGCTGTTTTAGTTTAATGACAGTTTTAGTAATTTTTATAGCTACTACAGTAAAGAAGATAATCATAACGCGAGCTTGTTTTGTAAAGTATTTAGCAGTCACCTGTTTCTGTCTCCCTCTCTGTTATTTTCCTCCCTCTGTCACCCTAGTCCGCCTGGAAATTACGCCTCACCCCTGAAGGTGCAGACTTTGCTCTGAAATAATTATTCCTACCACACACAAAATTACTTCTGGTAATTATATATATCATAATTAAATTTGATAAACTCCTTGGAGACATAAAATCTCATTTGACCCAGGTGCTGAATTTCTCTTCCCATACACAAATGGAGAAATATACACCGCTTTTAAAATACATACTTTGAATCTTCTAGCTGACATCTTGATTAACCAGATTAATCTCTCCAAATGTACCAGTGTTTTATTCAGTGCCTTTGTGAAAAACAATGAACTATTTTCTCTCTGGAGGTTATTTTGGCTATGACCAAGTTTTTGTGGGGAAAAAATCAACACTATGTCAAAAATAAATGTTTTGTCTATTTTCTTTGCAAAATAGCTCAGGCTCAGTCCATTTAGAAAGGTTAAAAAATATGTTTTCAAGTGTTGCCACAATCAATTAGACTTATTTCTAGATCAGGACTTTACATGGGGCATTGTAATTAATGACCCACAAGTTCATTACTGAATGACCATCCTCCAAATCTCAAGTCATTTGCAACATGGCTCTATTCGGTGTCCAGTTAATTCTGATCAACTCTCTTGTCTCTGCTGCACAAAACCATCCACACAACATGATTCTGTCACCACCATGCTTTACTATGATTATGTTATGTTCAGGCTGATGTACAGTGTTATTTTTCCCCCAAACAAGTTTCTGTGTATTGCCTAGAAATTCAAATGTCTGGCTTACGGGCACTGGTAATCGCTATTTTTTTGCCATAAAGGCCATATTTGTGAAGTGCACAACTAACCGTTGTCTTGTCAACAGATTATCCAACCTAATCTATAGAAATATGCAGCTCCGCCATCTTTTATTTTACAAAAGCTACCATTTATTTCATGTTTTCAAATATTATAAGCTAAGAAGATAAGATAAGATGAGATAAAACATTTATTTATTGTCTAGCAATGGGGAAATTCAGGTGTGACAGTGGCAAAAACACAGTTACACACTAAATTACTAAGGAAAAAAACAAGCTAATCTAATCTAAATTTTGTTGTGAAAAAACAGAGAATGCACTTATCATAATATGGCATATTCAGGTAACAATTAAATATTCAAGTTAAACAGAGCAAATACAGCGGGCAGTTTACAATAAGCATTATTGTACAAGCAACATCCAGACTAGCAGAAAACATGTGCAAATAGACATCGGTATCTAAGAGACAATATAAATGATTAATGATCAGGTCAGAACCCTTGCAACCTCGCAACTTAGCATGTTGTAAAGACTTATTGAGTTTGTTGTGAGCAGCAGAGGCTGTAAAGTCTAACAGTAGCTGGGGGGAAAGATTTGAGTAAGCAATCTTTTGAGCATCTGGGGAGCAGCAGCCTGTCACTAAAAGAGCTCTCCGGCACTACAACAACTCAATGCATGGGGTGGGAGACGCTGTCCATCATTGATGTTACTTTACTTACAGTCCTTTTGTCTCCTACCACCTGCACCAGGTCCAGTAAATATAGTGAAAACAATTCAGGTTGTTTATATATAATATTGTTCATAAGAGAGTTGTCCCACCATGATGTTCCTCTTAAATAAAATAATGATTCTGGTTAAGCAGATTAGCTGACAGAGTCTTCAATGATGCAAATTAAACACCTACAGCACAGTCAGACAGAAGAGTTCATAGCTGCAGCCCCTCCACTCTGTATGTCCAAACCCAAAATAATCATGCAACCAAACTGCCTCAGCGTAACAGGATAGTTTTAAAAGCTATTTAAAAGCTGAAGCGGAAGATTTAAGTTAAAACACTTATGTACAACCCAAAGTCGGAGGGAACAGAAGTATAAAGGAAGGGGAGATGCATGGGCTTAAATATCCAGCGTTGGTCCTCACAAAGAGAAGGGAAATGTTATGGCTCTTTCTCTGAAAATATCTAAAGTTTGCCCCTAATAAAGTTTGAATCTTTTATTCTCCCTCAATAGAGCACCTTGAAATGATGTCAAGATAAGCTACTCTACCTTGACGTTCCACACTTAAAAATTTGCAATTTTCACTTCAAAGTTCTCAGAAATGAGAGCCCTCCTCATGAATTTGTTCATTTGTCATAGTTTTGGACTTTCTGAACTAATTAGTTTCCACTACCCTCAGCCAACAACCATCAGTCAGCCACCTCAGTCACCAGTCTATCATGCTCAGACCAGCTCCACCTGCTGTCACTAATTAGTCAACTCTGCTCACCTGGCTGCCTTCATATACCTGCCTCACTCACCCACTCACTGCCAGAACGTCTTGTCTCATCTCTTATGTACTGCTGCCGTGAATCCTGCCAGTTCCTATGTGCTCAGACAGCTGGACTCTATGTCTATGCTCATGATCAGCCCCACTGATGTTTGGTTCCAATGTCTGGGACAAAATGTGAAAAAATTTCAAGAGTATAAATATGTTTGCAAAGTACCATACAGTATGTGGTCAATGCTATGTTCGGATCAGTTTTGCTTTATTTATTAATCATGTTTTTGTGTGTGTTGTGCATGCATTTCCAATAAATTCATATTTAAAAAGTAAAGATAAAAAGAACCAAAAGATGTAATGTTGCATCAAATCATTCTTTTAATAGTAAAACAGAAAAGATTGTATGTTAAAAAAAAGATAAAGAAACGCAATATGTGCGTGTAAACCTTTTGCTCACCTTAAAGCTAGAGTCAGCAATTTTTTTTCATTTATTTTTTTAACATCTATGGTGAGAGAAGTGGAATTACAATTAGCCGCTAACCTAACTGGATACATCAACACTAGAAGTGTGCATGTGCAGCCAGCAAGCGGAAACTATGAAGGAACAAGCACGGACATTGGTGTTACGTAAGCACGTCAGAATGACTGGCATGTGGGACAACCAATACATTTGGGGATATCCCCGGAACTTGAGGGACAGAGGGGAATTAAAGCAGGAACACAACTCTGTCAAACCCAGGCCTTTCGGACCGAGGGGCATGGATTGGTTCGTTTTTACAGGCTCGCAGCTCCCACAGAAAACAATATTTTTTTTATATAACCTCCTTTTTGTGAAAGGAGGTTATATAATGTATTTACTACTTTCAGGGTGGAAGGATGATTTTACCTAGTATTACAAAAAGTGTTTTTGAACAGTATTACCAACTAAAGCTTTAATCAAGTTTGTGGGAAAAATAAAAAAAGATCACCTAATGAAATTTAGCATGAAAATTGCAGCAGCAATGTTTATTAGAGTTGAAGGTGTTATAGGTTAACTTCATCACTCTGTCTGACGGTGTGTGCGGTACATACAGTACAAAGCTTCGCCACTGTCACTCTTTGTTACATTCATGATAATAAAACCATAACTTTTTCTAGAACTTTTGCTGTTTTTTCTTCAAATTTGTGTCAATATCAAATTCAAAGAAACAACAAGTTGTTTAATAATGTAATACTGTTACTTCTTTGAAAATGAAGAAAGCATTTGTCATCTGGTTAAAAAAAGGCTAAAATTGTGAACACAATTTTACACTATCTAAGCTATCATCTCAAGCAGACATGAAAGGTGTTGTTTGCTGCTCCTTCATATGTAAAGCCCTTGATAATCAAGCTCCATCAGAGATCTGATTGCTCCATATGTTCCTAACAGAGCACTTCGCTCTCTGACTGCTGTTCTACTGGTGTTTCCCAGTCTCGAAAAGTAGAATGGGAGGCAGATCCTTTAGCTATCAGACTCCTCTCCTGTGAAACCAACTCCCAGATCAATGCTTCTGTGCTCTTTTGTGTCTTTGTGTCATTCATGGCAGATGGTCATTCACACTGAGCGTGGTTCTGCTGGAGGGAGGTTTCCTGTTAAAGGGGAGTTTTCCTCTCCACTGTCTCTTCATGCATGTTCAGTATGAGCGATTAATGAAGAAAAGGTAACAAATAGCCAAAAGGCTGCAGAAATTTTAAATATTCTGTAAAATGGATGTATTATTCAAGTCAATGCTTTACAAATCCATTTATGATTTAAAAACTACTAAAACATATTTTGGTGATTGTTTTTTTTATTTTTTTTATTTATTTTTTTTATTCCCCACCCATTTTAAGCTGTTATACTACTTGTAAAATTATGCACATCAGAAAACAGGATTCCACTAAGCGGTTTGTGCCTTGGATATTGCCTCACCCTCCAAGATAACAGTAAATATGCACACAGCTTGCTGAGCTGCAGCCGCCAGCAAGCTCTGAGATCAGATTTAGGTCTTGGACAATCTCACAAGGCAAGCAACCAGTTCCTGGGGATAAACAAAGCTCTAGTCGGCTTATTGTGTGATTTCTGCATTCTCTTATATTTGGATTTGTTTGAAAAATGCAAAAAAAAAAAAAAACAAACACTGGTGAACCAGAGGGTATGGAGTTAGGACGAGGATATGGGATATTATGTTTTCGAAGAAAACTACGTCTGTTCTTTCTACCTGTAAGGCCACAGTTATTATTTTTGCCCCTTAGTTTATAGATATTTTGCTCTCCTTCATTGTTTGCATTTTAACTTTACTATTCTTACACTTAGCTCTACACCACTGAAAGGTTTGTATTTTTTTCCAGCTCCCTTCTTTGCTTTCTGCTGGAGTCCCCTGCTGTGCAGCAATCCTTTTCTCACAGGTGATTGCTCTGGGAATATTGATCAAGACAATGATTTGCTGCTGAGAAGTCACTTTCTAAAATGTATGCGACTTTATTGTGAAACCAAGTGACCTGACCTCCTTCTCACTGATACACTGCCACTCACGGGTCAGGTATACATTAAGAAGAATGTTGCTGATTGTGCCTCTTAAAATCTTTCTGACACATAGCACACAGGAAGTTTTCCCATCAAATCTAACATAGTGCTCCTTGTCACAAGGATAATATCTTCCTCTACTGCTCTAATTACTCTGAATAAATTGACAAATGGGTTAAAGCAAACAGGAAGGGCTCTATAAAGAATGTCACCATTCCCATTATCAGTGGAACACTTAAGGCGAAATTAAGCTATCTACATGACCTTGAAGTGAGCCCTTTGATATCTACTGTCTGGGTATATTGAATCAGTTTTTTTAAAGCCAATCAACAAAGGTCAATTGACAAAAGCTTGGGTCTACATAAATATCATTTTTGAATGACTTTAAAGAATAAACAACGTCTTAAAAAAACCTAAAAGGGTTAGAAACAAATATACAAGTTTTTAGAAGGAAATGTTTACTTACTTAAGACTGCCATGCCTGGCCCAGGTTGCACAGCAGATTAAGTCAATATTCCGCAAGAATCTTTCACTTGATAGTACAAGCACCAAATTTGGTTCAATTTACATGTAGGACCTATTTAGAAAAGCATGCTACCTAAGATGGCACCAGTTTTCAAAATGGGTGTCTGATAAGATAGGGGAAGAAAACAGTTTTCAGTGTAATATGTGTATAAAAGCAAACATGCTATTGATCCAAACATTACATAGATTGTATTTTGACTGGGAAATTTTATTTTTGAGAATTATATTCCAAAATTGCCCCCAGTAGTCAACATGGTGGCCATTGCATGACACAAAATCAGTAGTTTTCGAGCTGTCTTACAAAATTATCACGAATTTGGTGCTTGTACCATCAAATTAAACATTCTTATGGAATATTAACTTAATGTGCTGCACTAAGCCTTGAGGCTTGGCCAGAGGGAAAAGGGTTGGCTCCTACATGGGTGGTCAGAGCTGAAAAGGGTCGATCAATCCATGGGTTTGGCATGGCTAATGGTTGTGGTAACAGTCAACAGGTTGTGGAGCACAAAAAAGCGTCACAAAAAAAAAACAATCAACCCGAACAAGATAGAGGGGGCCTCAGAAGGAGGACATGAAAACAAACCTAGGCCCATGTCTAATTCAGGCAGGTGACTAGGAGGTGGTCCCGAACATACACAGAGTTCTGGAGGCCAGCAAGGCAAGAGCAGGAATCTTGGAAGCCGATGCTGAGGCCAGCTGTGCCGGAGCAGCATGCCTCTTGGAGGGCAGCATCAGTGCAACATACATCTTGGGGAGGGTTAGTGTTAGGGTTGCAATGAGGCAATGTGCTGACTCAACAACTAATTAGGTTAAGTCAGTAGTTCTCAAACTTTTTCTGTTGTGAAGAATAAAACTTATTTGAAATGAATCAATATTTGAAAACAATATTTTGTTTTTACTCCAGTTATCTTTGTTAGATTTAAAATTTCTATTTGATTATCTGAAATATTTCAGTGCTACAAAGAGGCAAAAATAGAAGAAATCTGTAATGAGGCAAATACTCTTTCACCGCATTGTGTACAATGATGCTGTGGTGAATTTCTGAGTTAAAACCCTAAGCAGAAATAAAATTTGTGCAAACTACCACCACCTAGGGGTGGGCCTTTATGGTATCATTTTATCATTATCATGAAAAATGTCTTATCATGATAAGTATTTGGATTTATCTTGACAACGATAAATTCCAACTAGTGGTGTCTCTGAAAATCCCTAACACTGACAGTATTGCCGTGATTGTTATTTTTGCTAATGGAGCTTAAGCGAAAATTCAAACTGAAGAAACTCTATTGCCTACCTCCATCAATCAGAGACTCATCTGCCTCCGACGCAAGCCAATCAGCTTTGAACTGCTCCTCCTCGAAGCCAATCAGCATCCTGGGTTCATCTTAAAAGAACTCCTCATCCTTGTCTCGGCCTTCTCCTCAGCGAGCAAGCGGTGGCTGCGCGTGTCTGGTTTGGACTCTGATGAACGGATTCAACCCACCTCCATCCCCTTCTCCACCATCGTAGCAAGCTCCGCCTGTCTTCCCTATGGTGCTGCTTCAACCTCGTCCCTATCAGAGTGTAATTCCTCCTGGACTCTTATGGAATTCCCAGTCACTCCTTAAAACGGTCCGGCAGAAGACCGCCATGTTGAGCCTGGTTCTGCCAGAGGTTTCTTCCCAAAGGGGAGTTTTTTCTCTCCACAGTCGCTTCATGCTTGCTCATCATGGACAGTTCATGCAAACCTGTGTTTATCAAGTTGGACATCTAGCTCAAACAGATCATCGTATGGACTGAACAAACTTTATTTATCTCCACTCCACCACCAGTTTCAGGCCTGGGGGGAAATATCCCTATTCTCATACGCCTGCTTATGCATATTGAAGTATAATTCAGCGTGAATTTTTCCTGCCGAGGTCTGAGCGCCAAACTCTTAAAATATTGTATCAATAAAATTCTTCTAATTGCCTTTTCTTTCTGTGTGAGTTTATCAGATTGAATTTTCTACACATCAATAAATATCAATAAATAAATTAAAAAATAAGTAAGTGCAGTTACTGTGTGCAGATTGGTAATAAAATACACACTTCTTTATGTATCTAGTGTCCTGATTAAACACATTTCAAATTTGGTTTTAATATGTTACATTTTTAAACGTTTTTTATGGACAGTATTTGTGCTTATTGGGTTCTGACATGCAGTCACAGCCACACAGTTACCTGAAAAATATGTCCAAAAGCTTTAAATAGTCTTTTATCATTGCTTTAATCGTTATTACATTACCACAATATATCGTGATAAAATTTAAAGTCCATACCGCCCGTCTTCCAGAACAACTGGTTACCTTGAAGAGTGAATCAAGGCTGGTGAACAGATTGCTGTCCAAGGACTCCCAAGTATAGGCAACCCGCTTGCTGCCTGGGTATCAAGAGATGTGACTGGTAAAGCTCTCGTCCCAAATGATGTATGATCATTTGAAGGAAGAAACAACAAATTATTTCTTATCTAATTTAGAAAAACCTTAAGGACTGCATGATTTCACTTGTTCTGTGAAATCTTATATTATTGTTTAAATATACAGAAGCAACTATCAATAGCAACAATTATTTAATGTCACAAAGTTGAAATTGTTCAAATTGCCTTTTTGGATTTTGGTTTGACCTCCTATTTGAGTTGCATGACACTCTGTGGGTAAATGCTACCAAATAGTCAATAAATTGCCATAAATTAACGCTGAGAGTTGGATTAATTTCAATATTCTTTGACTTACCTCATTAATAACATAATTAGTGTACAACATTCCAGGAAGTGAGGCTCTTGAAAACTGCATGTTTAGGACAAAGATGAGTATTTAGATAAGGAGATAATTTCTCAAAGACAGTAATTTATCTACGGCAGGATGTTAAGAGATCCGGGATGGTAGTTATATTCCAAATGATGGATTGTTTATTAGTCTCTGATGGCTTTTAACATGTGCTGTCACTCAAAATGACAGGGATTAAAAGCTGTTTATGTCGATAGCTGTTATACAAGTATTTGATGTCACACTTCAGCACAGGGTTGGCACAAGTGCTACTGGATAATAATCACTCCTGACTGTTTTGTTGACTTACATAATTATTGACCATTAAATCATAGATTGGCAAAGTGACTGACTTGTTTTCCAAGGCGTTTATTAAGTGCAGTTTAATACAATTGTTCTCAGAAAGTTACATCTTACAAACTTTTGACACAATTTTCACAATTTACATGTGGCAACTATACAGAAACAGATGAAAAAAAAATAGGAAAACCATTCATACTCATCAACATTGTACCTGTGCACACAACAACATCGGTACATATAACTGTGTTTGATATGCACAAAACACACGCCTACTGTCTCGCTCAGAAATGAACAAATAATGACATGTGCACTCACAATCCCTTCTCTCATTAAATCTGTACCAAAGAGAGAGAGATTGCAACTATATTTGGGGAAAGGTCCATTTCATCTTATTTTCCTCCTCCCTGGCTGACCACACAAACTCTCCTTTTTTTATGTATTCACAGTGTTTGTATGTATCCACATGGATGTGAAGTACTGTGTTTTATATGTGTGTAAATCTTCGAGAAGCCAGACTGAAACAGAAGGTGGAAAAAAAAAATGCAGTTTAATGAGTGTAGCCGTTGCTTGGAGTCATGTCGGGTCATTTTCAGGTGTATATAGCTGATCCATAAAAGCAAGGCATGATTCCAGTAACTAAAGGGGTCGTTGGACACTCTTCAAACGGTTACGGCACCATGAAACACTTAACAAACTCCCCTCTTGTGTTTTTTATCAGTATGTGATGAATGGCTTCTGTAGAAACCTCCTTTCATAGAAGGAATGCAAACCGTCTCACCATTCATCACACTGGAGTGTCACTGTACAGTAAGATATTTCATAAGACAAACAGAGCAAATGAGGCTAAAAGAATTGCATGGTTCGTTAATGAATACATTCACCATCTCATTCACAAGCTCGTGTGTTGAAAAGCAAACACGACTGAGTTGAATAGAGAACTGATACATTCAAATTGATCAAATGGGTTTTAGTGAAAGGTATCCAAGCCTGCATTAAGGAACATGTTATTTAGTTAGTAAATCAATGAATTGGGGAGTTAAAACAAAATGCAATTGATTTTGTCCAAAGGGCAAACCAGTTGCCTAATTACAATATTTTACATTCCCCAACCTAACCAAATAAATTAGTATTTATATAATGAAAGCAATATTGCAGCACAAACCACACTTCAAGCTAAAAACAACCAATTGCGACTTTCATCTATTCATCCTCTTTCAATGTCATGTCTTCCATGCAAACTAGCCTTCCTCTAAACAGCCTCTCCTCCCCTTACTCGCATCTTTGCACACACTTTACCATGTTTAGCCTAAAAAACACCAGATATAGGCACATATTTTACAATCACATTAAGAGGGGTTCCTGTCTCTGTGTGTTTGTGTCCATTTAGATGGCCCCATGCGTTTCCCTCCTATTGCTGTTCAGATGCTTGTCAAACAGGGGTCCTAGCAGGTGTATGCACCCTGCCTGCGACCACTGAAGCATGGAGCCAAATATTTATTTCGCCAGCACTGGCCTAGCCCAGCCCCAGACAGTGCCCTGGATAGCTTGGTTAAACCAAGGATAAAGAAGCTGGGGACCTGCCAGCCAACTATAGCGGCCTGGAAGAGAGTGTAGAACAGAAAGAGGAGAATTTGCAATATAACTGTGAGGATTGGGTTCATTGTGACATAAAATAAACAATATTTTGCAATCACACAGCCCAAATAACCCAGTACCATTCGTCAGGCAAATGTTTGGCAATACTTAATATTAGAGTGCACAAATAATTCATTTCCTAGATTACCAAATATATTAGACACACATTACCTGTTAATTAGTCATTATTAAGCACGTATTACTTATTTTTGAACGACATCATCAAAGAACAGAATATTGGGTTTTCTTAGAATAGTCAGTTATTGAGTGTTATAAACAGTAGACAAAGAGGTTGCTTCTTACTAAGAATTTAATCTTAGTACGCTCTGTTGAATATATGCCTCATAAAGAAATCTTACAAGGAGAATATGTTTTATGCCTTAATAACACCCAAGAAATATGTTTCATTAATGTATAACACATCAAAATGCAGGTGATAATAGTGGCCAAACAATAACCAGTTCTTCAGTGAGGTAATAAATAAATAACTCATTAATAGTTTGATATGTATCAATGCACATAGCTTACCTATTCACTTTGCAATGCCATTTTAAGCATACAGCTAATGGAAGTGACATGAAACAACTGAGCAAACAAATAATACTTGTTTACAATACGCAATATTATTAGCTTAATAATGATTAATTAAGAATTATTATGCAAATAATATCCATATTAATGGTAGCTAGTCAAGGGGGAAGTAGTGTTCTGCAAGTGTTAAGATTTTTATATCAAGCATCATTTTACCTGATCAAACTGTACTGAAAAAAAAACACTCATCCAAGACTAATACATTTAATAAAAATAGGACTATTTTCCATAAACTATGGTAAGGTGAGGAGTATTTTTATAGGCTGTTGTCAGTACATCCTTAGAAAGTGATGTTGCCAAGTCTATGGTTGTGTAAAACTCTCTTTAACAGAACAGCATTTGGCTTCATCTCGCCTGTCCATAAGGTGAACTCCTGTGGTGAGGGTGCATAGATAGACTCAGCAACTTGAATACAGCAGCATGGATGAGGTCATGTTTTATTGTGAGCAGTGTGCTCTTGAGGGCCGTTTAAGACTGTGTGTTCATTGAAATGGCACTGGGTGCCTGTTGGCAAACCTCAGCCCAGATGTTCAGTTTCACTGTGAAAGGAAGTGATGGTGATTCACCCTGATTAGCTGCTCACTCATGCATTTAAAACCCACAGAATGTTTCACCTCAGCTTAGATATTTACAGCACTTGTTATCACTTACCCCAAAATAAAACTCTCTAGACATGAGAGCAATTTAATACAAATGTATATGTATGTTTTTGTGATCTTTATGACCAGCATCAGCTTACCTTGAGTTTGGGCCAGCCAAGCCACAACCCTTTATTAAGCATTACACCCTGTTGACCAGTCCCAACACAAGCAATATATAAAAACACAAATGGAACAGAAAAGATGTCTGTACATGTAAGTGCTCACCATCAAGAGACAGCATGTGTACACCCACATTTAACATGAGCTCAAGTAAAATATTTTTTCCCCCAATATTTTAACTCCTACAACAATTTTCATACAGCTCTACAATAACAGTTCTTTACCCATGATCAATTTACATTTTCCTCTGCTAAGATTCAGTCAGAAAAGTTATCCGGGTGCCCCTGGAACACAGAGATGTTCAACCAATTGTCCGTTGTTCAGCTGTCATAAGGAAACCAGGGATTTACAGGAAACTACACATTGCATGTCTCTATCACAATCTAGTCAACATGTCTTTGCCAAAAATGCAAGCAGAGAGTTCTGTACAGTTTATGTAACACCTTCAATATGAAGGTTTATTATGAAAGATATAATCATATTTAGCAAGAGATAAACATATTCATATTCTCTTGGTGGAGATGGTTAAAAAGTCCTTTAGGCAAGGCCTTCCAACCAGACCTCCACAGGTAGTGTTTATGTTAAGAGACAAGTGGGTGGCATCTTGCTATAGTGGCAACACAAGAAAACAGATGGTAAAAGACAAAAATATAACTAAGCTCTGAATTTGTTAATTTATAATACAATATTAAAAATCTTTAAACAAGCAAAAAAAAAAACAAAAAAAAAAAACAAAGCAAAAGTTGAAATTGGTGCTCCTCTGTACATCCCTGTATACCTCTCTGTCCAGTTAGTTCTCCTTTTAGTTGCTTCTTTGTCTGTTTCTCATTTCTTGTCAGGTCAAGGTGTCTTCATCTTGCGCACTGACAACAGTGTGGTTAAAAAAACACAGGTCACAGGTTTCTAAATGTCTCACACTTGTGTCTACTTTTTTAATGTGTTTTAGTCCAGATAATATAGAAGCACAATATCAATTGTTTTACCACAATGCTAGAATTCAAAAGTTATCCTTGTGTTGATGTCTGATTGTAGGAGTCATTTTGGTTTATAATGACACAAATGTAGTTGGAAGCCACAAGATTGGTCTTTGTCTTCCTTTAGTTATGAATGGAGAAAAAAGTGCCAGGTATGGACCCTGAATGCATCTGGTGGAACTGTTTCCATGTGGTAGCACAAACCCTGGTCTCCTGTAGCCATGGTAGGGGTTTAGATTAGGACAATAGTCTCGACTCTGGCGCGTTCCGATGGATCGGGGGTCATTCGGGGGCTGCTGGTGTTGGTCCTCCGAATGCTGCCCATTCCATGGCACAGCGCCCCCTGTAGTCATGCTATTGTTGTAGGTGACTGGCTCATCTGCACCCTCATAGACTGGATATTACTGAGGATTTTCTTCTGGTGGCCTGCCAAGGTCACACCTATTCTAAGCAAGTCCCTAAAGAGAAACAAGCAAATGGAAGAATAAACTGAAAAGCAAGAGGTTCTTTTAATGACCTACATGAAAGCATTTCTATCATTCTGAAGGTAGAACACATACTTTGAATAAAATATGACTACAGTGCTTCACTAAAGGATTGATACCCCACATTGCATATTGTTATATTACCACCTCGTGCCTCAATGTATTTTATTTGGATTATACATGATAGACATGACTCTAAAGTGGAAAAAATATTATTTATGGTTTTGAAAATGTTTTACATGTGGCTTTTATATGTATTAATCTCAGTTTCAGTGCAACTTTTTTAGAAGACTTCAGAGTGAACAAAAACTTATGTATGAAAACTAATGAAGGCACCAGATATGGCATTGTGGAGAAGTTAGAACAAGGGTCAATTAACACGTAATTAATTGATGACATTATAAAATTTCAAGCTTTCTACACCTCGCAAAGTATTTTTAAATCTGAGCTGCAAAAGTGGCAAAACTGCAAACACAGCAATACATTGCTGCCCACCTTAACTGAAGGTGCCTAGCTAGGAGCACCTTATTCAGCCAAGAGGCCCATGGTATCTCCGGAAAAGATGCCGAGTTTAAAAGTTTAGATGGGAGAATGTGTCAAAATCATCACTGTCAGTCACGCCTTGCACACACTGGGGCCTTATTGATGCATGGCAGGAAAAATCCATTGTTGATTTTTTTTAAAAGTCCTGTTTGCCAAAAGATGTAGGCATTGTATACGACAGTGCTCTGCTCTCATAGGATCAGAATGTTAACTTTCATTGCCTACTGAACATGTAAAACACTAGTTGCAGCTTAAAACTAAAACTGGACATCACCCTGCAAACACCAGTTCACCTTTGATACGTTATGGTGGCAGCAACTTGCTGTAGGGACTGCAAAGCTTGGTCAGAGACTTTGAGAAGATGGTTGGAGTTAAATGCAGAGCAACCCTGACAGACATCTTGGTAGACATGGCAGAAGATTTAAAGCTGTTGCAGAGGTTTCTAGCAAGACAACAACCACAAACTGAATGGATCAGATTAAAGTAATTCGTGTGTTAAAAGGGCCCAAAGTCATGACCTAGATCCAGCTGGGCATCTGTATAAAATACCTGAAAATTGCTCATAGAAGTTCTCCAAACAATCTGAAGGAGCTTAAGGTATTTCGCCAAGAAGAATGGCTAAAAATACCTCATTTGAGTCTAGTACTGACATGAGGGGAGCTGAATACAAGTGCACACCTCAAATTTATATGTGAGAGAATTTACGTGTTACCTTGTATAAATTGATGTGATAGACATAAAATCCCAGTAAAATACACTGACAATTTGGATTAAAAGATGACAAAATGTGGAAAGGTTTAAACAGTGTGAATACCTTAGCAAAACACTGCAATCCAGCAAAACAAAACATCTAACATCATTCATGCCTACAGACATAACCATTCAACTTGTTCCGCCCTTACAGCAATGACGGATGATTGGCTTAAAGAAATGGATAATTCTAAAATGACTGGTGCAGTATTACTTGATTTCAGTGCGGCATTTGATGTCATAGATCATAATCTACTCATCAATAAATTAGAATGTTATGGATTTAATCCAACCACCATCAAATTTATGAAGAGTTATCTCACAAGTAGGACGCAACGGGTTTATTACTCTGGCAGTTGGTCTCACTCCAGGGTCTTGGATTGTGGGGTCCCGCAAGGGAGCTGTCTGGGACCACTCTTATATGGTATCTTCACAAATGATTTACCATTTGTTGTGTGTAAAGCAACTGTACAAATGTATGCTGATGATTCCACAATGTATTATGCTGCAAAAACTGTCAGTGAACTGGACAATGTTTTGTCAGCTGAGTTAAATATGGTTTTTGATTGGATAAAACAAAATAAGATGGTGCTGAATATCTCTAAAACCAAATCAATTATTTTGGGATCAAGTCATAAACTGTCATATACACCAAAGATGAGTTTGAACTTGTCTGGGGAACCTATAGAACAGGTAGATAAAGTAAAACTATTGGGCATAACAATTGATAATCAGTTGTCATGGGCAGAACATATTGATACCATAGTGAGGAAGATGGGTTGTGGTATCTCAATGGTGAGAAAATGTCTTTCTTATGTCCCTCCAAATATTGTGGGACAGGTGGCTAAATCGTTAATTTTATGTCACCTGGATTATTGTGCACCTGTATGGTCCTCCGCATCTAAAGGTCAACTAAGAAAATTACAAACTGCCCAGAACAGAGCTGCCAGGTTGGTTTTAAATTGTTCCATAAGAACAAACACTATCAGTATGCATCGTCGACTTTCCTGGTTAATGGTAGAGTCCAGACTGGCTTGCAATACAACAAAATTTTTTAGAAACACTGTCTATTCTTTTCAACCTGTTTTCTTATATAAGCAAATTGTCAGATGTGATCAGGTTTATTCTTATGTGACAAGGTCAGCTAATGGTGGTCAGATGATGTTACCATGTCCAAAATCAAATGCCTTAAAGAGAACAGTTATTTATCGTGCCATCAGCTTTTGGAATAATTGCCCACTGAATATACGTGTACTGAATAGAAAAGTATCTTTTAATTATTACTTGAGAATGCACTATTTAAATTTGTGAGTGGTGAATTAAGATATTTACTGTATGAAAGTGAGAATTATGTAATAGATATGAATGTAATAACTTATTTTGAAGGAATTTTGATGATATCTACAATAATGTCTACAATGTTTGATTAAGTGATTTTTGTTTTGTCTTGTGGACCCCAGGAAGACTAGCTCGTCCCACTTTTGGTGACAGCTAATGGGGATCTTTTTTAACAATAAACAATAAACAATAAACAATTCTAACAGTCACTATAGATGGAAGTATAATTTCAGCACAAAGAGCTAGTGGTGATTAAAAGAAAATACAAATTTACAAAATTAATTCAATGACTTGAGAGACAAGTCTGTAAACCATATTGCTTGGAATTCCAAATAGACTTCATAAATACTACCAAAGCCTCGAGCATCAATTTTTAATAAAAATGCAGGCATAATTTTAAATTTTCACAACACTGATAATTAAAATAATCAACATGCTGGCATACATGACTAACCATACCCCTGAACAATCCAGGAGGTATTAAAAAAATGTCCCATCGAAAGCCATATGGTTTTCAAATACTTAATTTTACACAAGCTAGTGAACTCACTCTGAGGTCATCTGAGCCACAAGCTGCAGGGAGGTAAAGCCTGAGTTGAGGAAGTTGTCTCTGTACTGGCTCATCTTGATGGCAGCAAGCCAGTCCTCTACCGAACTGAAGGTGTTGAAGTCGGGTATGGATCTGTCCAACAGTGGCTGAGAAGGCCTGAAGGGGACAAAAGGGAGCAGGTGAGATGAGGGAGAGAGAAGAGCTTTGATGCAATATTAAGCGAGCAGTGTTTTGTGGGGGTTGTATTTGCGTGGGTGTATGTGAGAAGATACAAGCACAAAAGCCAGGTAGTGTCATCACAACCAGTATCTGTCTACCTGAAGGTGTTTGAAAGACAATAAAAAATAAAGAATAAATAAAAAGTCAGGGAACATGTCACCCATTATTTGACCAATACCATTCATACAGAAAGGTTCATAATGGTCCTGGGAAGACCTAATGGTAAAAATATGCCCTACTGCAAAACCTCAGTCTGACACAGAGCCAAGAGTTAACCTTGGGCAACATGGCAGCAACCCAAATCACAATGCCAAAACAAAGAGCTTTAAGTTTCTGACTGACCCTCGGTGGCTCAGACAGCCCGGAGATTCAGAGAATCGGTGTGGAAAGTGAAGGGAAGGAAAGGACTCTGTCCAGTCAATGTTGTATGCTGATGACACAACCTGCTTGCTTTTTATCAGTTAAATTCTTGAAACAATTTCCAGACATTTTATTTATGGAAATTTAAGTAAAAAAAATTCAACAACTAAAGACGACTTACAAAAATTCCAACTACTTTTTAGAATATCATCACTTAACTAAATTATCTAATTATTTTTTTAATTTTAGCTATGAAATTTAAGTAATTCTATTTTTTTAAATCATTTCCCCCATCTGGTTTTTTCCTCCTATATTAAAAAGAAAAAAAAATCAGAATTAGGTTGTAATTAAAGCAATAAATGTTACTAAAATAGTAGAAACGTGTTTTCAAATTGATCCTAAAAACTGGCATGTGAACGTTTTCCCTCAGAACCACAGCTAAAGCGTACTGTTCATTGGCACTCATTCCACTGATTCAGGGTTAAAAAAAATCTGCTTGCTACAAAGTTTAACTACTTAAGGTTTTATACAAACTTTTAAATCAATTATGATTTTCCAAGTAAACTTTTTTTGCTGATGACACTTAACATGTCATTGTGGGTCAAGAAGTTCAGCTTGCTTAGTAAGTTTGACTTTAGCACTAGTGTTGTTGCAAACCAAAGTTCTTGGTTCAACACAGAAACACAGTACAAGTTCAGAACCATCATAAGACAGAAGTCTGCACTAGAGTGAGAATAATGGTTGTATGAACCAACATTTTTAGTAAAATTCAAGTCCATAATTAGGTCGGACAAGATAACGTAGCTAATAAGGATAGAATGTCACGCTTTATATGACATCACATATTAAAACTAATATGCGTAAAATAAGGTTATTTAAAAATTATATTTTATACCCAACAGATATTTTATAGTATAGATATTGCTCCAAATACAAAGTACACAAATCAGGAAAAATCTAATTCTGTTAAAAAGATAAGAAATTCTTCAAGTGTCCCACCATGAGGGAAATTCATGCATGACGGTAGCAAAAACACTGAGTTACACACAATTTTTGGTAACAAAAACAAACAAACGAACAAACAAAAGTAAAAATAATCTAAAGTTAGTTCTAAAGCAACAGAGAATGAGCTTCATCAGAAAGGCCACTATATTGAAAATAAAAATAAATACCAGAGTAGGTATTGTGCAATTATTGATAATATGATGAAAATATGAAATATTCAAGTTACAGTAAACAGTGGAAAGTGTAGAAATACTTTTCTATTTACTGAACGATATGAGATAATATGCAGTGTGCATGATAGTACAGCAACATCTCAAAGTAGCGAAGGTGTGTGCAAGTGTAACTTAGCCCCTGAGCGACAGTGTAAACGATTCATGATCAAATCACAACCCGTGCAACAATTAGCATGCTGAAAATAGTTATTGAGTCTGTTGTGAGCAGCAGAGGTAATAAAGTCTAACAGCAGCTGGGAGGAATGACCTGTGGAGACGCTCCTTGGAGCATCTGGGATGCCGCAATCTGTCACTGAAAGCTCTTCAGCTCTCCATGCACGGGGTGGGAGACATTGTCCATCAGTAATGTTATTTTCCTTACAGTGTTTTTGTCTCCCACTACTTGCACTAGGTCCAGGGGGGGCCCCAGGAAAGAGCTGGCCCCTCTAATGAGTTTATGCATCTTCTCAGCTACAGATAAGATGTTGCTTTAACAGACAACACTGTTTAAGATGGTTGATTTCACTGCAGAGTCAAATAATATCTTCAGGAGTGCCCCTTGCACTCCAAAAGAAAGGATAACATATATATATGCAACATTTTTCTAAAAATAAAATGTATTCCAACTGTAGACATTGTGTTAATTAGTACTTTCAGCATGTTTTCGTACAACATATGTTTGTTCCATTATTAAATGGCTATGAGTGAAGTGAAACTCCCTGAAAGTATCAGGATTTGATGGGAGGAAAGAAACACAGCAGGAGAAAAGTTAAGGTTTGGTGCAATCAACAGTAATAAAAAAAACATTCTTTTATGAGATGATAAAAATAAACACAAATGGTGGATTAGTTTGTGTAGACTGTGTGTGGGAACGTTGTGTACATAAACAGATGAAAAGCATTTTTAATATCAAGTTAAGGGTGAAAATGTGTGTGTGTGCGTGTGTGTGTGTGTCCTATGAAGTGCTGTACTCACACAGCAGGGATGTTGGCTACAGCTTTTAGGCTGGTGGGGTTGCGGATCATTTTGTCGAGGGTGCTGACAATGTCTGCAAAGCGAGGTCGTACATTGCGGTCTTTCTGCCAGCAGTCCAGCATCAGTTGGTGTAAGGCGCTGGGACAGTCCATGGGTGGTGGTAAACGGTAATCTTGTTCAATAGCATTGATCACCTAAGAGAAAATTTGAGTTAAAAATGTGTTACCTTATATAGGGCTGCAAGATTATACTGCAAAACTACTTTCTGTAAATTAGAAACTTTAATGTAATACATTTCAGAATGGCTCTTCAGCGATTTACACATGGATACACCGTATAAATGTCACACTGTGTTATACCAATTTCTTGTCGACAAACAATCTGCACAGTATGTGAATTGTGTCCAAACTGGTTAATACTGTTTATTAGTTTAATTTCTAAGATACTGTATTTATATTTCACTTTCAAATATCATATGAAAGTCATGTGCAATCACTTTATTTGAATCTGTCAAGCCTTATAACTTTCTGTAACTTTCTAACACACGCACACACACACACACACACACATATATATATATATATATATATATATATATATATATACAGGTAAAAGCCAGTAAATTAGAATATTTTGAAAAACTTGATTTATTTCAGTAATTGCATTCAAAAGGTGTAACTTGTACATTATATTTATTCATTGCACACAGACTGATGCATTCAAATGTTTATTTCATTTAATTTTGATGATTTGAAGTGGCAACAAATGAAAATCCAAAATTCCGTGTGTCACAAAATTAGAATATTACTTAAGGCTAATACAAAAAAGGGATTTTTTAGAAATGTTGGCCAACTGAAAAGTATGAAAATGAAAAATATGAGCATGTACAATACTCAATACTTGGTTGGAGCTCCTTTTGCCTCAATTACTGCATTAATGCGGCGTGGCATGGAGTCGATGAGTTTCTGGCACTGCTCAGGTGTTATGAGAGCCCAGGTTGCTCTGATAGTGGCCTTCAACTCTTCTGCGTTGTTGGGTCTGGCATTCTGCATCTTCCTT
This sequence comes from Fundulus diaphanus, assembly GCA_037039145.1. Classification (NCBI taxonomy): domain Eukaryota; kingdom Metazoa; phylum Chordata; class Actinopteri; order Cyprinodontiformes; family Fundulidae; genus Fundulus; species Fundulus diaphanus. The sequence goes on along the minus strand of CM073133.1, from coordinate 32,679,343 downwards.
TTCACAATACCCCACAGATTTTCTATGGGGCTAAGGTCAGGGGAGTTGGCTGGCCAATTTAGAACAGAAATACCATGGTCCGTAAACCAGGCACGGGTAGATTTTGCGCTGTGTGCAGGCGCCAAGTCCTGTTGGAACCTGAAATCTCCATCTCCATAGAGCAGGTCAGCAGCAGGAAGCATGAAGTGCTCTAAAACTTGCTGGTAGACGGCTGCGTTGACCCTGGATCTCAGGAAACAGAGTGGACCGACACCAGCAGATGACATGGCACCCCAAACCATCACTGATGGTGGAAACTTTACACTAGACTTCAGGCAACGTGGATCCTGTGCCTCTCCTGTCTTCCTCTAGACTCTGGGACCTCGATTTCCAAAGGAAATGCAAAATTTGCTTTCGTCAGAAAACATGACTTTGGACCACTCAGCAGCAGTCCAGCTCTTTTTTTCCTTAGCCCAGGTGAGACGCTTTTCGCGCTGTTTCTTGGTCAACAGTGGCTGGACACGAGGTATGCGGCAGTTGAAACCCATGTCTTTCAAGCGTCTCTTGGCGGTGGATCTTGAAGCACTGACTCCAGCAGCTGTCCACTCCTTGCGAATCTCCCCCACATTTTTGAATGGGTTTTTTTTCCCAATCTTGACTAGGGCGCGGTGATCCCTATCGCTTGTACACTTTTTCTGACCCCAGTTTTTCCTTCCCTTTGCCTCTCTATTAATGTGTTTGGACACAGAGCTCTGAGAACAGCCAGCCTCTTCAGCAATAACCTTTTGTGTCTTTCCCTCCTTGTGCAATGTGTCGATGGTCGCCTTTTGGACAGCTGTCAAATCTGAAGTCTTCCCCATGTTTGTGTAGGCTTCAGAACTGGACTGAGAGACCATTTAAAGCCCTTTGCAGGTGTTTTGAGTTAATCAGCTGATTAGTTTGTGGCACCAGGTGTCTTCAAAATTTAACCCTTACACAATATTCTAATTTTGTGACACACGGAATTTTGGATTTTCATTTGTTGCCACTTCAAATCATCAAAATTAAATGAAATAAACATTTGAATGCATCAGTCTGTGTGCAATGAATAAATATAATGTACAAGTTACACCTTTTGAATGCAATTACTGAAATAAATCAAGTTTTTCTAAATATTCTAATTTACTGGCTTTTACCTGTATATATATATATATATATATATATATATATATATATATATATATATATATACTGCCATTCAAAAGTCACACTTATTCACCACCATACGTTGTGAAATGAATAGAAAATAGAGTCAAGACATTGACAAGGTTAGAAATAATGATTTGTATTTGAAATAAGATTTTTTTTTTACATCAAAATTTGCTTTCGGCAAAGAATCCTCCATTTGCAGCAATTACAGCATTGCAGACCTTTGGCATTCTAGCTGTTAATTTGTTGAGGTAATCTTGAGAAATTGCACCCCACGCTTCCAGAAGCAGCTCCCACAAGTTGGATTGGTTGGATGGGCACTTCTTGCGTACCATACGGTCAAGCTGCTCCCACAACAGCTCAATGGGGTTCAGATCTGGTGACTGCGCTGGCCACTCCATTACCGATAGAATACCAGCTGTCTGCTTCTGCTCTAAATAGTTCTTGCACAATTTGGAGGTGTGTTTAGGGTCATTGTCCTGTTGTAGGATGAAATTGGCTCCAATCAAGCGCTGTCCACTGGGTATGGCATGGCGTTGCGAAATGGAGTGATAGCCTTCCTTATTCAGAATCCCTTTTACCCTGTACAAATCTCCCACCTTACCAGCACCAAAGCAACCCCAGACCATCACATTACCTCCACCATGCTTAACAGATGGCGTCAGGCATTCTTCCAGCATCTTTTCATTGGTTCTGCGTCTCACAAGCGTTCTTCTTTGTGATCCAAACACCTCAAACTTGGATTCATCCATCCACAACACTTTTTTCCAGTCTTCCTCTGTCCAATGTCTGTGTACTTTTGCCCATCTTAATCTTTTTTTTTATTGGCCAGTCTCAGACATGGCTTTTTCTTTGCCACTCTGCCGTGAAGCCCAGAATCTCGCAGCCGCCTCTTCACTGTAGATGTTGACACTGGTGTTTTGCGGGTACTATTTAATGAAGATGCCAGTTGGGGACCTGTGAGGCGTCTGTTTCTCAAACTAGAGACTCTAATGTACTTATCTTCTTGCTCAGTTGTGCAACGCGGCCTCCCACTTCTTTTTCTACTCTGGTTAGAGCCTGTTTGTGCTGTCCTTTGAAGGGAGTAGTACACACCGTTGTAGGAAATCTTCAATTTCTTAGCAATTTCTCGCATGGAATAGCCTTCATTTCTAAGAACAAGAATAGACTGTCGAGTTTCAGATAAAAGTTCTCTTTTTCTGGCCATTTTGAGCGTTTAATTGACCCCACAAATGTGATGCTCCAGAAACTCAATCTGCTCAAAGGAAGGTCAGTTTTGTAGCTTCTGTAACGAGCTAAACTGTTTTCAGATGTGTGAACATGATTGCACAAGGGTTTTCTAATCATCAAATAGCCTTCTGAGCCAATGAGCAAACACATTGTACCATTAGAACACTGGAGTGATAGTTGCTGGAAATGGGCCTCTATACACCTATGTAGATATTGCACCAAAAACCAGACATTTGCAGCTAGAATAGTCATTTACCACATTAGCAATGTATAGAGTGTATTTCTTTAAAGTTAAGACTAGTTTAAAGTTATCTTCATTGAAAAGTACAGTGCTTTTCCTTCAAACATAAGGACATTTCAATGTGACCCCAAACTTTTGAACGGTAGTGTATATATATATATATATATATATATATATATATATATATATATATATATATATATATACATATATATATATATATATATATATATATATATATATATAGTTTTAAACTTTATTCTTCCGCATTTATCCTTTCAACACATGGATAGACACTTCCAAATATTTAAATAATCTATGAGCAACTGTGTAATTAAAGCTTTTTTTATATGTATAATATTTTCTTACAAATTTAAAGGGACCAAATAAACAAAATATTCTACATTTTCATAATTCCTAAATAATTACTTTATCACACACAGATTAGGACCGACTACAGAGTGCCCTTCAGTACAGAATATCTCTGATTTAGTAATTAAACTCTAACACAACTTCTTCGTCCTCCGTCAGAAGGCTAACGCCGCATAATGGTCTTGCACCACATGAGTTTAATTTTTTTTTGCATTAGAGCATTTTTCAACCATCTATCAGTTTAACAATAACACAAACCTAATAAAAATAAACAAAGATAAAAACATGAGTTTTCTGTGGGTGTATCCATTGAGTTATAGAAACAGTCTCATCTCTGGCTTATATCGGCCTTGCCAGCATCCCTCTGCTGATCCTATATAGGCCAACTGCTGCTCGTCCCTCAAGTGACAGTTTACATTCAGGCTGATGTGCCCTTCCTCCTGACACTAGCCAATCATACCAACCCTGGAGGACAAAGCAGGGAAGCAGAATGGAAGTAAAACACAGGCTGTGTCACTGTAGGAGCCACTGGGGGAATGGAAGATTTCAAATAATTAACACTGTTGAAAACAGCCACTTGACACATGCCTCTTAAAGGCATCACAGGTTATGGTGGCCTTTTACTTGTAAGGGTTTTAGATAAGTCAAACTTAGTCAAATGGGGTAAAAATCATTTAGAATGCCAGTTTATTATAGACACCAAACTCAAACTCACTGGCTACTCTATTAGGTACAACTGTTCAATTACTTGTTCACACAAAAAAGTGAGTCAGCAAATCACAGTACAGCAATCAACAAATTGAAGCATCTTAAAGTGGTGAAGACAACTTTTTGAAGTACAAAATGAGAATCAGAATGGTAAAGAAAATCAATTTAGGGGACTTTTAATGTGGCAGTGGTTGACAGCATCCGGGCAGCGGCAGTTGTGTGGATAAAAATGCCTTGCTAATATGTGGGGAAAATAATTGGCAGACTGGTTCATGAAGATAGAAAGATGACACTAGAACAAACGCACACTTGTTACAATTAAGGTCTGCAGACTGCCATCCCTGCACACACAGAACATTGAACCTTGAAGTAGAAAGGCTTCAGCAGCCAAGAAGAAAATACTGGGAGTCACACTTGTTAGCTAAGAACAGGATACAGAAGCTACAATTCATCTTAACTCAGCAAAATTGAACAATACCAGATTGGGAAAATGGTGCCTGCTTTGAGTTTTGATTTCAGACATTAAGATGCTTGTGTCAGAATTTGGAGTATCCACTCTACCTTGCATCTGTGGTTTAGGATGGTGGTGGTGTAACAGTGTGGAATATTTCCTTGGCACCCTGTGGACCTCATTTTACTAATTTAACATTGTTTAAATGCCACAACATATCTTAATATCAATCCAGACTATGTCTATGTCCAAGCAGATACAATGTCGATCTCTTTATGACCGGAGTCACCAGATCTCAGTGCAGCAGACAGTATGGGATGTGGGTGAATGGTGGATTCACTTCATACATTTGCAGCTGACAGCATCATGTAAATGTGTGATGTTATGGACCAAAATATACAGCAATATATGCAGGAATGTTTCAGACACCCTAGTGAATCTATGTCATAATGAAGTAAAGCTGTTCTGAAGGCAATGATGGGGCCAAAGTGGTCTAACAAGGTGTGACTAATAAAATATCTGGTGTCTGAATATGTCTATAAAAATCCATTAATTAGAGCTACAAAGTCCCTTTAGAGATTCATTTAAGGACAAAGCTTTACAATAAACCCAAAAGATCCTTGCACATCAATAACATATTTACATTGTCATCAAATACTTAGATGCCAGCTGAGCTTCTAGTGTAAAATATGTGGTAAAATATACTATGAAATAAAAGCCTATTTTTTTAGGTTTCCAAACTTAACTAGTTAAGTTGCGTGTAGCTCAGCAAAATCTGCTCAAATGGCACACACGAAGACAGGGAAAAGACAGAGGGAAAGGGATATAAAAAGGGGCACTGATGCTATATTGAGCGTGATGGATGTAAAAGAGATGAAGGGAAACAGCGGCTATAACTTTTGTGTGGGTGTGTTAGAGGATGCGAAAAGGAGAAAGCAAGTGAATGTTTCTTGTAAGTGCCTGAATATGTGTGTGTGTGCTCAGAGGAGGCGGACATGCTGAATGGCATCAGTCCCACAAGGCAGTGCTTGCTGCTGGCCCACTGAGGCAACATCTGCTTGGTTGGACAGTCTCGGTGGAGTGAGGTCCACAGAGGCCTGATGGTTGGCTCGTCTTCTCAGTAAGGGAAGCTTAGGGAGAAAGACCTCATAGTATGGGACCAAGTCCAGTGGTTGTGCGTGTTTGTGTTGGTGCCTGTGAGTATGGATCGTATCCAAGCGGACACGGGGAACAAAGCAGAGCTCTCAGCAATCATTCATTGCTCTCAAAAGCTGGCCAGGAAGGAAAGGGATAGTGTGAAGCTTTGCCCATAATAAGTCTGCTTTCAAAGTCAGAGTCAAGGGCATTTCCAGCGATGGTGTGGATAAAAAAAGGGTGATTTATTACAGCTTCCTTTTTCAAACAAGTTATCTTAATTGTGTTTGGGTTAGCCTGTGCATACGCACATGCATACAAGGCCACAGCATTTTCATGAGTAGGAGTGCTTATTTGGAGACTTTCGTTTAAATTAAAAGTTTAGAAGAGGAGCATCCGTTTGAATAATTTTTCAAAAGTTGAACATTCTAAGAAACTACCACCTCTTAAAGAACACATAATGCTTATATATGCTGTTTCTTCCAAACTGTCAGAAAGTTATAGTTTTGCTGTTCATTGGAACAGAGTATACACATGCGTTTCCATGCCAAAAAACATCCCTGCAGCCTGGCTTTGCAGCTTTGTTTGGAGGAGAAAAACAGCTTTGTAAAAAATGAAACACTGGTGCAACAAAGAAAGGACTTATTCTCCCCCCACAGCCTCTGAACTGCCTACAATGGTTTGTGTGTAGTGCAAGCCTTTTTTCCCCATTCACTTGTGTACATCACCAAAGATACTTTTGCATAATGCCTGCCCAGTGGCTTGTTTGGAGCAACTCCAACATGAAAGGGCAGGTGTCTTGTGCTCATTTTTTCACCAATTAAAGCACACTTTGAGCTCTTTTAGAAGCAGAGCCTTAAAGAGACATAATGGAAACTGTTTGTTTCATACAGGAGATGACAAAATTCTCAATGTAAACACACATTATAAAAAAGGGAAACTTTTGAATATAAAATTGTGTATTTCTAGTTAACATTGGACATGATTATATTGATGAATAAAGGAGTATATTATGGCGGCTTTAAATTATTGGATCTCCTCACTTTTACTCATATAAAATGTGTAATTGACATTTATATGGAATTTACTTGCTGTTCATAAATGTCAGGCCAGTCCTTCATTCCTTTATGTTGTTTTACAGTGGCAAGCCACCAGGACCTTTAGGTATTCAAATACATCCCCAAGCTGACCCATGAATAAAAGGAGTTGACAAAAGATTTAAAAATGTGTTAGAATACTATAAAAAGGATCAAAGGGATGTCTCTTTCTAATTAAATGGCATAAAATAAGCTTGCTTTTGAGTTTCCTGTATATGCCGTTCAGTCATTGAGTATTTTGGTTATTCTGTTTCCTTGTCTAAATATCATCAGCCTTAAAATAAGATAAAAAATAAATTCCGGTAGACACTTTGATCAGCCAATTATGTTTTCATTTGTTCTTAGTCTGTGTTTTCTTTATTCTTTAAAGGTGTTTCAGCTGACCTATTGATGACTTGCTGGAAGACAGGGGCTGCTGCCGGAAATAGACACACCAGGAGACTGAAATCAACATCAGGTGGATGCAACATTTTGGAGATTATTATTTCTCCTCTTTTCAGGTTGAATAAACCATAAATATAGGCTGTGTGCGTTTACAGTTGCAATACATTAGGGGTTTCTTTTCAATCCTGGATTCATAAGTTTTTTCATGTTAGCAACAGGTGGGCTCAGAAATGTCTGCTGCTGGAAAAGATTTCTGGACTCAGAAGGTTGTGTAGAACTGTAAAGGCTTAAAGACTTGGCTGTTCTGATAACAACAATAAAACACATGAGATCATCTTAAGGTGTCATTAAAAATTATGCTTTTGGCAACAAAAGCATACATTATTGAGAGATTCATCTAAATATACAGCTGGGTTCAGATTTTACTTTCTTTATGATAGGTCTCAAACTATGGAATAGTCTTCCACTTTTGTGACTTGACTGTCCTCTTCTCTAATTTTTTAGATATTTTGTTTGCATTATGTGATGCCTTTATTTTAGGTTCATTACACCTTGTTTTTATTTAGCATTTTATGCGCAGCACTGTGTAACATGTATTTAGAAAAGTGTTCAATAAGTAACAAAAATGACTAACTTTAGATAGAGTTAAAGCCTTCAGTTACACTGCAACCTGTTTTGTGAGTGTCACTGTCAGTGATGATGTTGTTGTGGCCTTTTTTGGGAACAGGAAGGGTTGTGGGAGTGCAGTGGTATTGTGTTGTCTGGAACATGAAGGATGTGTTAGAGGCACAGTTCACTACTGTGTTTCAAAGTAAAATGCGTCACATCACGAGAATAGTGGTATGACTTCACAAAGTTTCACTATTTCAAAGCACTTACATCCTGGTTGGACATGTCCCAGTAAGGCCTCTCTCCGTATGACATCACCTCCCACATGACGATGCCATAACTCCACACATCACTGGCTGAGGTGAACTTCCTGTAAGCAATGGCCTCTGGAGCTGTCCACCTTACCGGGATCTTCCCACCCTAAGACAGAAAATAAAGAACAGAAACGTTAGAGATATTTCAAAGTTTTGATAAGGTTGATTTCCTTTGCCCTTGTATCAAATTACAGCAAGCCATTTTACCCTGAATACCACAGGACTTGTCTTGGCTGTAGAGTTCAATCTCTTTTCTTTGTTCACCCACCCTGTGCATTCATTCACCTGAAGCAAAAGCATTCACAAAATCCAGCTTCCGTCTCAGGAGTGACTCTGAACAGTCATCAACCGACATTACATTTACTATGCCTTGTCTCCTGTCTGAAGAAAGGAAGATAGATCTGGGCTTCTGCTCCTTCATTGAGCGTTACTGGCTGTAATTGGGCTACCAGAGCCTAAGGCATGCCACTTGCCCTCTTGAATGAAATTGACAGCCGCTTGCTTTAAATTCCATGCACACACCAAAACAGTCTCAGCTGGTAACATATTCACAGACGGAGATGTTTGTGCGTTCACGCCCACACGTCTAACTAGGCAGACAGACATGTACATGCCTGGCCGTATCCCTTTACTCCCTCCATTCAAATCTGAGTTGAACTTGCTACCAGCTTAATAATGCCAATTAACTGAACCTGAGCGTTTGGAGATAAGCCGCTGTTGGAAACAAACCCAAGTGAAGCAGGCACAGACCACCCCCAGTGAGGAGAATAACACAGATAAATGATTGTTTGGGGTCTTTCCAAATTACATGTTTATGTTTGACAGCTTACTTTTTTAGTAATAAATATATTTGTATTGTGATCATGTTCTGCAGGTCAGTGTTGTTGTTCTGCTGATGTGAAGAGTTTTAATACATGACTGAGCACACAGGAACGCGGGGGGGGGGGGGGGGGGGCTTCTCTGAAAACATATAAAGCATGTATTTTCCATTTTGGAGATGGAGTCTTTATTCTCACTCCCAGATATCCTATTGCTCTCACTAAAACCAGTTTCCTTACCTACAAATATTCTCTGCTTTCCATCAAAAGTATGCTTCTGTGCTGAAAGTCAATATAAGATTTTCTTTGCTTCCTTTTGGAAGGAAGTGGTGATGCCGCCTGGCAAGAGTTCTAGTCGATAAAAAAAGACCCACTGCTTTGACATCACTGCCTCCTTTGGGACCTTCCTTTGTTCTTAACTAGTACTGGTGGTAGAGCCAGTTCTTAACTGGTACTGTAAAGTGACCAGTTTGATTTTGCACCACCAGAGAGCCAAGTCCAAGTCATGTCATTATGTTACTATAAATGTCTCTTTAATTTACAGTTTTATAAAACTGCCCCAGTTTTATATTGTGATTTTGTAAAGGATCAAAGTACATGGAGACAATTTAAACACACAAAAAATATTTATCCCAGTGCCCCTGGAAACAGATGCCCTATCACCACCTTAGTTTATTAACATTGTTTTGAGAATACTCAGCAATCCTAATACTGCAAGTTGATCTCTCATCCACACAATCTCATGATCTCGGCACTGATTCTGGTCTGATTACTCATACAACACATCTGATCAGCTCCGGACCGTTTCTCATCAACCACTCATCTCATCCACCTGCTTCTGTCAGTATATAACCAGCCATCAGACCAGACATCAGTGCCAGATTATTTCAAACCCTGTGGTGAGACTTATTCCAGCATTTATTTTCCTGACTTCCTGATTGCCTAATTCCCGAATTATTTCTGCCTCTCGACCTTGGAGCTTGCCTTGTCCTGACCTGCCTGTCTGTTCTACCTGATGTCTGCCTGACCCGACTACCTGTCTTTACAGCCTGTCCCTTGCCCGTTCTGATCATAAGTCTACCTGCTACCAAACCCGGAACTGTGCCAGGCCCTGTCTTGGATTTCACTCTGGCTCTTCAACGGACCTCTGATCACCTGCCGCTGATCACGGACCTTGCCCCGGACTACGGTTTCTGGTTTGCCCTCCAGATCTTCCAGCCTGCTACTGCCTCCACGGTTCTGCCTTACCCCTGACCATCGTACACCTACTAAAGCCCCGCTCTGGAACTTCCTGAGCGTTAACGCGCCGTCTGCTCAGCTGCCAGTCGGCTTGAGCCGAGACTAGGGGTTTCCCCCAGACTGAGAACCCAGAGGTTAGTGACCAAAACGTTTGTGATGCTTGCACACCACAAGATTTAAGCACAAGATTTACGTGGTCATTAACCAGCTGTCTCTGCTTCCAGAGGTCCCGGCCCGTAACCCGCAGCGATTTAGCTTTAAATAAACGGCTAAACATTTTACACACTGTGTCTGGTTTGAATACTGGGTCCTGCATATTCCATTCATTGCACACAACAGGTTGAAAAGGAAAGTTAGTGAAAAAGGGGTGATTTCAAAATGAACTACAGGAAGATAAAACATAGTCTATTTTTATGTTTTGAACTTCACCCATCAAAAACAACACTAAACTTGTTGTACTCCATGAGCTCATTTGTTGGTCGTAACAAAAGAGGTTATTTCCTCTAGTCCAGCAGCAAACAGCTGGGTAAGCACCCGTTTTTCAGGGCCAGAATATGTCAGGGTGAAAAAGCAAAACAAAAAAGGTGTTTAGTACGTTCTAGCACCAGTTAAGCAATGGAACTAGTTTGTTGGAACAGGCTACCCTTTTGTCTTGACGGAGTCCACTCCAAAGAGATCCATCAGAAAACTGAATGAAGCTGAGAGCGTTGCTTTCATCCTCAAACAGACGTTTGAGAATGAAGGGGAAAAGAAACTGAAAATATGTGTTTTAGAAGAATTAACTGTGACAATAAAAACATAGTTTTGATAGGGACCAGAACGGCTTTGTAAGCAATCAAAACTTTGTAATTACTATAGGAAAAAATCCTTCTTAAAAGACTCACTGCACTATATGCACAAGCATAGCCTCACTGAAGACATCGGCAAGTGTTCAAATAAAAAAAGACATGAAGCTCTGAAAAAAGCAAGTAGATGTACAATGTGGTTGTGTGAGTGCAAGAAAATATGGAAGAAAGGAAGAGATCAATAAGTGAATAAAGAATGTATAAAACGCAACAACTTCAGTGCCTCTCATATCTATTCTTATATCTCAGTTCAGTTCACATCTGAATTGTTTCATCTCCACTGAGAACTTGGGAATTGCTCTCTTGCTCTTGCTTATGTCTGAGGGCAGGGAATTATGTAGAAACAGGAGAAAAATCATCTGTAGCAACGTTTAGTATGGTCAAGCATCTTTTTCTTCTGGGTAAAAAGGCTCATGCCAAATACTCCTTTTAAATGAGCATACATGAGATAAAAAATGAGGTAATAAATACAGCAAAACAGAAAATTACAAGACTGTAATTTCCCTCAAGAGATTATTAAAGTATTTCTGATTCTGATGCTGAAAAACTAGCTTAAAGAAAAATGTATTCTATTACAATCCCTCTTTGACATAACTCGCTCAGTGTCATTTTCCTCGGTTTGTACATCTGACCTGTTGCCCCAGGATGCTATTAAGATATGAGCTGGGAGTTGCTGAAATGGCCTGAGTAAAGCTTCAAGTAAAGTTGTTTTCACGCTACCAGTGGGACACACGTTAGTTATACTATTTTCATGTCAACTGAGTCACAGATGTCTATGCACACCCCTTAGTAATTACTCCTGTGGGCCATTGCTAGCACTGCCAAATTTCTCCTTAAACAACATGAAGTGCAGACTAACTCATGAATAGGCAAAGGCAAAGATGCAGTAGAAATCACGTTGTTCAGCACAAAAGCATCAGTGCCACCAAAATCTAGCCACAGAAGACAGAAATTAAAAACAGTGTCAACACCACCTTAAGTGCTTTAAAAAGCCTTTAACATGAAGAGAGCTCTGTGAGCGTCGTAAAGATCAAAACCACATTATTACAGACACTGTATAATTGCATAAATAACTTCTTTTCACTCTCTAACAAGAATTACAGAGAATTGATTAAACATTTGGTTTAGCTCAGTTAGGATTAACAACATTATTTATATTTACCAAATACAAACAATAATGAGAGAGAGAACTTTCTTCAAATTCAGAAACTTACACATTTTTCCACAGATTTTGGAGGAATTGCCTTTTAAACCATAAGACTTGACTCAAATGTTTTAGGTATCCTTCAAAACCTTAACACAACAGTTTGTTTGAACTTTAGCCAATTTCTCCAGACGAAACTAGTGTGCCTGATTGAGGTTTAAAAGCTGCTATGGTTATACACAATTTCCCACAAAATCTCACTTTATTTCTGTGGGACTGAGATCAGAGCTTTGTGAGGAACACTTCAAAACATTGACTTTGGTGTATTTAAGCCACTTTTTAATTAATTTGACGGTGTAAGTAAGGTCTTTGTCCATTTAGAAGACTTGTTTATGCCAAAAGCCGATGTCTTTAGATTTTGCTTTGATAATATACACAATGTTCTTTCGTCACGATGATACGTAGTTTGTGAAATGAACAAGTTCATCAAGCCGCTCAATGCACACAGATGAAAATTTACTCACCATTTTTCCCCAAATATAATACTGGACAGTATGGTGAAATACTTACATTTTTGTTCCGTTGAATTTAAATAAACTAAATAAAGAACCCTCCACCCCCAAATGAGAAAACAAAATCTTAATATTATTGCATTTAGGAAATATATATCATTTTGGTAACCTCAGCTGACCAAAAAAAAAAAAACTTAAAATAATTTAGTCTGATTTCACACCAAACTGAGCGAAAAAAGGGTTATTATACAGTTCTATATGTATTACTGATTTACACTGCATATACTGCCGTTTACTGTAAAAAAGATGTTTTCTGTTAGCACCAAAGAGAAATATTGCTACTCCTATCGCGGGCAGCTAACTCATACTCTGTGGAGATGTGCCAGAGTTCATAGTCACTGCAGCAGCAAAACTTCTCAACCTCGAGTGGAGAAAAATCCAATGATATACCCCACAAACTCTCTGGATAATAACTAAAGTAGGTGACACACAGTGCTTGATTTTCGAGCTATATTGGGTGGTTCCATTTTCTGCTTGATGAGTTTTGGCTCTTTAAATAAAAAGCAAGGCTTCATAAGGGTGTGAAAACATGAAATTTATGTGAACGGGGGAAAAAAAAGTAAGTTACTTCTCACATATGCTGGTGGATGATAGATCTAGCCTTGTTGGTACACAGAATTCCAGGACAGAAAACCTTGAGCCAATATTTGAGGCAGTTGTGATCTTTGCATCAACAAAAGTGTGACTACAGAACGTGACTGGCTCCACCTTGTCTGACAGGTTGTGACCAGCAGTGACAGCTCTTGACAAGTCTGAAATGTCACAGTAAAGAGGATGTGCGGAGACTGTCCGTTTAGCAGGTATTATGCTGAGACAAATGTTGTCCTTTGACACCTGGTTCTCAGAGACAAGGGATAAACATTTGGTGGTCAGGTGACATGTGGGGTCCCTTGCGATTGTGTTACACGTGGCCAGGAAACAATACAACTGTCAGATCTTAGTACTAGCTTGAGCTGTGGATCCACTAATGTGCAGATCGCATCATGTAGACTGTCAACAACATGCTGTATGTGGAATGTGGCAAAATTTAGAACACAAATACCCGTCACAGAACAGTGAACAGTTGTCACGAACATCTTCCAGATAAGCTTGCTGTAAAGGAGCCCAGCCATTCTTGTTTTTTTTCACCCAGCTTTTTCCTTTCATATCAGCCATTTAGGAACTCTGAAAAAAACAACAACTTCGAAGCCATCTGGAAGTCAAGTACGTAAAACTTTCTGCTGCCCCCGCCCATCCCTTCCCTCTACTCCATGCCTTTACTCCACCAACTTCAGTAATCTATTTCCAAACAATGCACACTCAAATGGGTTTGAGCACATTTACTTAGGCTGGGCAGAGTGCTCCATCAACATAGTTTTAATGAAATCCTGAGTGCAACGATCTGCCCTGGATGTCTGCCCAAACAGAATGAGAAAGAGAGTGAAGAGTAAGTGCAGCTAGATGCAGAAAGGTTGAGTGACAGAGCGAATTGGGGGAAAAATAGCTCAAAGAAAAGAAAAAAGACAAGAAAGTCATTCGGTGACTTATGACTTTCTTTTAAATGACGTCTGATGGAAATGAAGACAGGTCTTTGAACATGTATATAATGAAATCTTGTAAAACTTAAAGGAAAACCATTACTAACTAAATTATACATTCCACATATTCTAAACATTTTGTCAGTCAGAAGGAATCCCTTTATTTTTGAGTTGGGTTAATAAGTGAACTTGAGAATATTGATATACAGCTAAAAGGTGGGAACTATAAATTTAAATTAAAAATTTGTCAAATTTTATTTATGTAATTTCATGATGATGAGAGGTGATGTGAATGTTGGGTGGCCGGCTGGAGGGGATGAAAGAAAGGAAACTGAAGCAAAACTGAGCAAAACTATTCATGCTCCTTAAGCTTTTTTTTTATATACATTTTTTCACATTACAACTACTATTTACCTTTATTATTTTCAAAAAGCGTGCTATGCATTTTATTGAGCCCTGTTAAACGGATATCTCTCGAGTCCCCTAAGTAGGGAATAGATGATACTTCTGTGTAATCAAGGGTGGATTCACACCTGCCACTTTCGGTCAGCTTTAAACAGACAAGAGGTTGCTTTCCCCTTTGGTTTGGACCTTTTGTGTGGGTGTGAATACCCTAAATGAACCTTGGTCCTGCCTAAACAACTGGCCGAGACCTGCTCTTTGAGGCGTCTCGGCCCGCTTCCAAACAGACTGTTGCGCGGTTTGCTTCTGATGCGAATATGAAATAGCCCAGATCTGGACCATCTACAGAAATCATACGTGACTTAACAAGCCACCGTAGCAGTACGGTAGTACTCAAATCATACCTGCCGGCGTCTGTTGCTGCTGCCAGCCTGCTGGGTGGGACTTTTCTTTTGCTTGCAGGATGCATTCTCCAACACCGTTCCAAAATTAAATCTCCCAAAACCTGCATTGAATGAGCTACTCTTACCACTCACAATGACTTTTCAGCTGTAATAACAGCACAAACATGCAAAACAGAGGGGCTGCACACAGTATTTCCATGGTAGTTTTCCTCCATTTCCAGGTATGTGCTACATACTGTCCTGGTAATTTCTGAACAATGGGAACATCGACTGTGACACATGCTCACTAGCAAAAATGTGAAAGCAAACCTCACTAAATGAAAAAAAAAAATCTGCTTTTGGTCGAGACCAAAAGCACGTTAGATCTTTCTTCGTTTCATTGAAGCCTAAAACTTGGTATAAATACTGCTGGTCTGTGAATCCGCAAAGGTGTGTTAGACGACATCATGAGCAAATGGCATCATGAAAACAATGCAACACAGCAAACCAGTCGGAGATAAAGTTGTGCAGGAGCAAGAGATACAAAGCCGAGGTGGGAGAATATGCCAGCATCACAACAATAAGTCATGCAATTCACAAACCTTAATGGCAGAGTGGAAAGTAGCAGTTTAAGAAAGCCATAAGGAGACTGATTTGCAAAAGAAGGCACTTTGGGTATGCAAGACCAAAATGATGCAGCAGAAAACTAAAAATGCACATCTCAATGAACACACCATTCCCACTTGAAAACACATTGTAGGCAGCATCATAATGTGGGAAAATTTTTCTTCCCCCGAAAAGAATCTGGTCAGAGTTAAGTGGAAGATTAATGGAAATACAACATGGAATGTTTCAGATTAAACTATATTAATTCAAGTCTTGGAAGGAGCTAGATAGAGTCAAAGCCTGAACACAATTGAGAATCTAAAGACTTAAATTCCAGATTGGAAAGCAATCTGCATGCATTCATCGGTGCAACTGGGTGGATGTAACTTTAGTGTGAATGTGGTTTCAGTGTAAATGTTCTTTGAGTCATTTGTATGACTGGGAAAGGGGTATACTGTTTAAGTTCTGTCCATTTACAATTGGTCTACCACATTCTTCTCTCTAGTCCAATTTCAAATGTAATCACAGAAAATATATTAAGATTTTACGAAATTAATTTATGAAGCATGGTAAATATTCCATTATAAATGGATAAAATAAAGATTTTTCTGACAGCTAGAGTTTTTGCACGTTAGATCTCTTGGTAACGCACATTTCTGTTATGTTATAAAAACAGCATCTAACCTGCACGTCTCAGTAGTACCAGTGGCCTTAGACCACCTCCTCAATCCTTGAGCAAGTTTCTTATTTCTTATTTCATTTCATCAGAAAAGATTTATTGTTTCATCTGTATCAAAACTTTTATTTTTTTTAAGGATGCTTCTAAGTGATAAAAAGCTTCAGTATTTCTCCAAAAATACATTTCTTTTTTCACCAGAATGGATTGCACTGAATTACAATTAGTTTAAATGTATACTTCTGCTATTCACAAGGTGTTAAAAAAAGACCATCTTCTGGCACCATCAAATTAAATCCAGCTAGTATCTATCTCTCTTTTGTGTTAAAATCTAATTGAAAAAATTGACCTTGGCCTCAATTTTTTCTTAGAATGTGGGATATAGGCAATTACAGTCACTTATCTAACTGGGGCGAAAGCTGAATAGCCCTAATTTTTTTACCTTCAGTGCTACTGGGAGCATAGTTGAGATGTGTCCAGTTATAAGAACAATAAAAGGCTAAAATTATGCCTCAGCATGGAGTCATTTTGTAGTTTACATCTATTCCCCTGTTTGTCCTCAAGATTTGGCATTAAAAAAAGTAGTTTTACTAAAATTTAACAACTATGCCACTGATACAATTAGAATAACTGTTGATTTAAAATATTTTTTTTCATGACCTCTGGATGGGTGAAATTCACGCCGTTAATCCTAAAGGGGGCCAGGAATAAAACATCTAAAGTTTCTCTGTAGTGTGTGGGTCATCTTATGTATAAAAATGTGGGTCACATTCTGAAGAGATACGGGTCAAAACGTGATTAAATTAAACACGAGTGTTTTCTTTTAGGCAGAAATATAAACATCAGTTATTCAGACCGAGCCCATTATTTTGAAAACTCCAGTTTTGAAAAGTCTGGTTTTGATAAACCAAAATCAGAACAAATCTTTCCTTTGTAACTTTGCATTCTGCATAAAAGCTCTTTTATAGAGAGCTTACAAATAAATCAGGTCACTCTTCCTCTGATTTAGTAGGCAGGATTATGTGAGGATGATTTGTTTCATTGTGAGAATGTAAATACAGTCAAACAGTTACAGATGGCAAATCAAAGCCTTAATTATACTGACTGTGGCAAATATGACAGAAGGTATAAATCGCACAAGATACATTTATCTAGAAGACTGCACCTTGTTGCAGAGACCAGGTATGTATTATGCTTCCTTTCTGTTTTAAACATCATATTAACTCTTTTTCTTCCTTTGGGTCAGTCCTAACTGACCCAAAGGAAGAAAAATCTAAATGAAGATTAGATGAAAACAGTGTTGTAAAAGTGAAACACATGTGCCTTATTGGTTTCCAGTAGCAGATTATGATTGATCACTCCCAGGTAAAGGAAAATGAAGGGAACCTGGCTGGGTAGGAGAGTGCAACCTTCTCTATGTGTTCATATGAAATGTCATCAATTTCCATGGTGTGAAGTGAGTGACAAGTGCAAAGTAACTAAAACCATGACAAAAATAATTTGAGAGACATGGAGGACAATTGTGTAGAGAAAGACAAATGCAACATACAAAAACAGATATCCACATTGTCGTTATGGATTTGTTCCTCATTGACTGCTTTCTAATTAAAGTAATCTATTTCTCTAACTCTGAATGTATAAATATTTTACAGCAAACAAAGAAGCCCGTAAAAAAAAAGAAAAGACAAAAAAAAGCTGGTTGCCCTGAAAGCAGTGAGAGCAGGAAGGGATGCTGATAGTAAACAAACAAATGACAGAAACAACAGGGCAGTCCAGATAGTGTGAGCGTTGAGGCGAAGCTGAAGGAATGTCACTCGGGGTCACATGGATTTGACGGATGAGCTTTGTTACTGGCTCTTTGTGACCCTGCCTTTCAGCCTCTCTCACCATCAGTGACACAAGCAAACACAGAGGCAGAAACACAAACACCTTTAAAGACACATAGGGGATTGTATGTGAGAGGGTATATACTGTATTCGTAAACATAAAAAGAATACAAACATCTAATCACACGGTGCGGTTCCCACTGGACACAGCATTACATACAGTAATGTCATGCCTGTCACAAAAACTCCAAAACTAACTTGTGCACATCCACATAGAGTAGTTGCTCTGCTTAAAAACATGCATAAATCCATGACTATGCAGCATCTGGTTCTCACTCACATTTTGTGATGACATGAGAGGGTGCTTTGAGACTTTATTAAAAGATCAACATATGAGTAAATAGAAAAAAAAGAAATACAGAAAA
This sequence comes from Fundulus diaphanus, assembly GCA_037039145.1. Classification (NCBI taxonomy): domain Eukaryota; kingdom Metazoa; phylum Chordata; class Actinopteri; order Cyprinodontiformes; family Fundulidae; genus Fundulus; species Fundulus diaphanus. Next base: position 32,661,183 of record CM073133.1, on the reverse strand, counting down.
TAGTAAGAAAAATGAAAAACGAAAAAATAGACAAGTTGAGTCAGCCGATCCGGCACAGCTGTTTATGGCTGGAAATAAGGCATGACAGGAGGTAATGTGCAGCTCTGACATAAACAGTCCGCATGATATCTACTTCTGAAATCTCTGTATGCCATACTTTTTAAAACAATAGTAAAACTCTGTTTAGAAATCCTGTTGTTGGCCAAGAAGATGATTCCAATTTATTATATATCTCACCTTCCTTCTCTTGCCATCAGAAATTACCTCTTGTTTACACAGGTAAATCCTGCAGATTGTCATCGATACATCCCTCCCTTTATCTTGTGACGCCGGTTTGGCCTTAAAGGATTAGCCAACGCAGGCCTGTAACTACCTCAGTTGCCAAGACAGGGGTGTAACAGAGTGAACTGATTTCCAACCCTTCGTAGCATCTGTCCTTTAACAAAATACATGGAGATGGCGAAAAGCCATCTGTATCCAGCCTTGAACTAGCTTGTGAAAGGGGTTTCTACCTAAAGGATTTTAGGAGTTTAAGCTTCTTTTGATCTTGTTCATTAGTGATGGGTAAAATTAAGTGAAAGGTGCCAATATGGAGTGGTGGGCTTCACTGCCGTAATGAGGGCACCGCTCTGAAATGTGGTGAAGAAAATGTCGAGGCAAAAAAATTAAAGAAACAGAAGTTCTTGATTTATTGATCTGACTCTTACCTTTGGTCATGAGAAATTGATCAAAACTGAGACAAAATTCTGGATACAAGCAGTTCAAATGAGTTCCCTCCATAAAATGACTGAACTCAGGCTTAGAGATAGGCTGACAATGTTTTTCTTCTGTGGGGAGCCCAGACTACAGCTGCTGCACTTCTATATCAATAGGAATCAGCTAAGTTGGTTAAACATCTAACGGGATGTCTGCCAGGCAACTCCTTTTAGAGGTTTTCTGTGTACAGTCCACTTTAAATAGATACTGGGACAGACCCAGAACTTGCCTGATTCCATTTCTTATGACCTTAGATCTCTTTGCCTCCCCAAGAATGAACTCGGGAGTGTTTCTCCTAGATCTGTTTTTTTTTTCTCCAAAACCTAATCTCTTATTGTGAAATTTTGTTTAAAAATAAGATCATACATTTTCAGATTCAGAGCAATATTCCTAATTTTCTGTTTCAGATCTTATACTACTCCCATAACTTTTTGCACACTACAAAAAGTCTTAACAATACGCTCCTCAAAACAACGTTTCTACTGTCAGATTGTATGCCTCTGTGCACTTAGAATATTTCTGCTTGTGGATAAAACCTGAATTTTCAGGTTTGTTCTCTCTCCTCTTGGATAGTTGAACTTTATGAGCACAAGAGACATGCCTGAAAAAGGCTGTGATGTCAATGCTACACTATCATTAGACTGACTGGAGCTGTTACCAGGTAGAACCACCACTTAATTCTGAGAGGGAGCAAAGAAAATATGCGAGCAGAGAGCAAACTAATGCAGATTGCACCCCCACACAGGTAGTTAAAGCGTGATGTGCAGGATTCAAACAGGAGCAGAAGATATTTGCTCACCAGGCATTAAATCTGAGTGCAGAATCACCGTTTTGACAAGGAGCAGAGCATATCTGTAAGTAAGCAGGATTGTCTCTATTGTGGGCACAGTTTTGAGCAAGATCAGAAAAATATAGGAATCCTGCTCTTAGACTGAAAATGGGTGTGTTTATTTTTGGAAAGGAAAAAATCCCCTTAATTTTGATGGATGGATGGATGGATACCAGACCATATTTATTTCTAAAGGACTTAAAATACAACATGGCAGCTGACCGAAGTGCTGTAAAAAAAGCAAGACCAACAATAAAACAGTAAAAGAAATATGCAAAAGAAATCAAAAACACAACACATTCAAGGAAAGAGTATTAAGACACATATATTAATTTACTCTGGGTTGAATGTTAATGAGAAATAATGGGTTTTTAAACAAGATGTAAAAACAGAAAGAGATGAGACCTGCCTGACCATCAATGGCAGCTTATTCCACAATTTAGGAGCCAGTGCTGCAAAGGCTCTGTGTCCTTGGGATTTACACAAAGTTTTTGAAACTGCTAAAGTCAGATGATCTAAGAGCACGTGATGGCATATAAAGGTGCAAAGGTTTTGATAAATAAAATGGTTATTAAACCTCATTCGATGGACAGATAATGGAGCACATAAATGTGAAACCTTTCCTGTCTTTGCATTTCTGCCAGATATGAAGCTTTATTCATTTTAGAAAATCTCAATAACAAAGCGTTGCCATAAAGAAAAAAGCAACAGCACAACAAAGTATGGTATGGATATGAAAAAAAAAAAACAGTGGCTAAAGCCTTTAAAATAATTAACACAGAGCACCTTAGCAAGACCAATGCAGTTCAAGTATTGTTTTGTAAGCCTAATTAATCATGACTTTGGTGAACAGCCAACAGAGAGGGAGGACAGCCTCCTTCTGTCTTAAACTCCACAACACTGCTCCAGAGTGCACCCCACATCCAGGGTTAACACAATTACCAGCATGTCCTTCCAACCATGAGCCAGCATCACACTGCAGGCCCTGTAATTGGTGTGCCCAGAATTGCAGACAAAAATTAGAAAAGCAGCAGAGGGAGAGGGGTGATTAATTTGCCCGAGGAGGCCGTTGGTAACTATGTAAATCACTGGCTGTCAGTGAAATTCAATTTTCTTATTCTGTTGTCCTTGTCTGCGATGCAAGTCATGCTCAAAGATTGGTTAAAGCATCAGGTCATAACCACAGAGCCTGTAAAGTGAAGGGCATAAGATACACGCAGCTTAATTATAAGGACCACAACATCCCGCGGTGCTTGTTGAATGTGTGAATTGTGCCTGCTTTTCAAATTCCAAGGCATACTGGATCAGAAAGTTGCAGTTGTCAAAAATCTAACTTTGGTTATAATTTCAGTTATTTAAAAGCTTACGAGCAGGTGGATGAAGCTCCTCTCTTGAATTGACAACAAATGGATTCATAATTAATTACAGGATTGACTTATTTTACTAAAGCAGTGCCCTCAAAAACACCATTCACCTCATCAACAACCTTCCGTGTATTGCCATCAGACAGCTCTTAGGGCATTTGGGTTTTCCAGATAATGCCTTCAAGGAGACTTTGAGCAGTTTTGCATTAACCAACATCAAAACACTGACCACAATCTATAGCCCAATCCTTTTAAATCCTGTTATATTAGCCAGCTCAGTGACGCAAACAGCTAAGGTGCTGTTCCTCTTTGTTGCTAAATAATACCCATTCAGCAAGGTTTAGCCACAGGGGTCAAGCGTACAAAGCATGCTATTCCTAGGGAGCAATTAGCTCTTAGTCTCCCAAATGTAAGGTCACATCTCTGGCTTTTGACAACACTTCTTCTCATCACACTTTGTCAATGAACTCTTGCCAATAGGCAGGCACAAGGTTGTCATCAGGACGGTTAAAAATGCTAAATAAAACTCTGTTGTGTATTTTCTATTATAGTTTATTTTAATTATCCTTTATTCAAATGTACACAGTTTATTTTGAGAACTCTTTTCGTACCTGTGTGGCACAGGCCACTGGAGTGCTTTTGATCTCAAGGTTTGCAAGCGTTGTACTACCTCAGATGCTCATCCTAAAATAAACCTTTTTATAGAATAATATATTCTGATTGCATTCATATTTATTCATAAGATATACGACCCCGCCACTGAGATGCGCACTTACATAGTATACCATGATGCAACTGCAAGAGAGGAACCCCCATGGCAGTTCCGTAAAACAAGTTAAACTTTCCTCTCTCAGGCAACTCTGTTAGACACAAGTGAGTGGGGCCACTGGAGACTGTCAGCTCAAAACAAGAATGGGGCAGGCAGGTGAAATACAGGACACAACTGAGGGAAATAAAAGGTGGAGCAAATAAATGTGAGGGTATTACAAAGCCATTTCTACCAAAAGCTTAATGGAGTTCAGAATAAAAGGAATCTATTGCTAGCTTGAAATAATGAAAAAAGTTTTTTATCACTTTACTACATTTAAAAAAGTAATATTTTCTCTACTCTACAATTTAGCGGCACATTACTTTTAGAATAACACCCACAAATGAAATGAGATGCATTGTAAGTGATTACTCCAGTGTTGTTTAACCTCTCAATAAAGTTTTGTAGGAGTTACCTTATTCAAAAAACATTTTTATAGTTAGAATTCAATTCATTTCTGTATGAAATGAAAACACCTTTACCTAAATTATATTCTTCTTCTTTATTTCACATTTTACCATTTCGGTAAAGGGTTCAATGTGTCAAACATTCACCAAGAGGGAAACAATACATAACAAGAAAACATACTCAGATCATTAAAGTATTACTGGCCCAACATATTGTTCCAGTTAGAAGTTTACATATCAACAGGAATGTGTTCAGCATCACATTCCTTTCCCCGATTACGACGTGTTCCATAGATTACGAGATTATTGTGACAAGGTGTGCAGCAATTAATTGTCGTAAACAGTCAAGCACACTCATGCGTAAAGCTGAGCGGTGGATGCATTGGCACTGTTGGAAGACCTTGGAGAGAGAATTAGAAGGAAACGTGGTTTCAGGGATCAACAATTTCCTGGCCAATGATGACTGGCCATTGGCCAATATACCACTTTAGACTCCAAGCATTGCAGTTTGCTATAACCTACAGGGGAAAGTGGCTACACCCGCCTCCAGGTGCTGAAAGGCAGCTCTCCAACCCCCAGAGCGCAGAGAAGGTGCGCCTACTGCTCAAACCCATGCAGCACTCAGCGTCCATCAGCTTCCTAGAATGGTTTTTGCGATGACCGTTTCTATTTGTTCATTTGATGATTTTTTTCTGGGGGAGGGAGGGGGTCTTATCATGGGGAAAACCTCTCATTCCCCCTCCCTTCTCTGAATGTTGATCTGAGCGCACAGCCTTTGAGGAATTTAAACAGGAGCACGGCTTTCATGTGACGTTGAAAACAACAAGCATGTTTATTTTTTAACAAGTTCTTTTAATGTGGACAACATCTGTGCTTTTACCTCTGATTTTCTAATTTAATAAACACCTCTGTTTGAAAATGTTTCAGTTTGTTTAATTTTTTCTCCATTGGCTGCCATGTCACCACAGTGACAAAAACGATCAGCTGACCCATTTTTAACAAACATTAACATTCATGAAGAGCTTTGCATTGACCATTTATGGTTGGATCTGGGCGTGTAGAAGGCAGAACATGAGGCGGAACCTGATATCAGTCATTCAGGTACAGCTGTGATCTATAAAGGAAAATTGCGTGCTTCTTTGCGTGTGCGAGGTTTTATAAATCTGAATATTTTTTGCCGTTTGCCAATTTCTTGGCAGAGAAATAAGCAGGCGAAGTTATTAATTTTTATCTAGCAAATCATTCCTTAAAATGTTATTTCCTCAAATAATGTTTTGCCTAACTCAGATTTGCATTGTGAATGGGTTGAACACAGACCAAATGTTGTTCTAAATTAGTTATGCCTCATTCCACATTATTTAAGATGAACTTTAGTTCTCTAACTTGGATCTGCATTGAACCAGGATTCACTGAATATTTCTGATAATGATTTTCAACTATTTTATTTGTCATTTTGTTTCTTTTGTGTGTACATAGTTCCTTAGCTTCTAGTCTTGTAAGTTTCACTGGCCCAGTCTAGATGATTTGTTGGTTGAAATATAGTGTTAATTCAGATAGCATTCTATAGTGGTGTTCTCTGGATTTATTTCTGGTAATACATTATTGCACTTGAAGAGAAGTTGTCACACATTTATTCTATAGGTATGCAGAGTTTGCTGTTAAAAAAATGTCAGTCCTCAAATCACCCTTACAATTGTCCTAATATCAGCCGGTTTGGGCTGATATTCACCAGACAATACCTAACAGGTCGAGGGTTATTTAATAAACATTAAATAAAAAACATGCGTAATGGCACAACATAAACATACTCTCTGTTGTTCCAATTGAGCTGTTGCAGGTGCTGTTCCAAAAGCTTAATATTAGCCTTGTCATGATTTTGGTTCTGTTACCTGGTTTGTTCACCCATTTCACACCTGTTGTTACTCCGCCCTGTTCTCATTACTGCTCACCTGTTCCACCTGCGTTTGATAGTATATATTCACCCTTCAGACAGGACAGCAGTGCCAGTTTATTTCATCTTAGCGATTGATCTATTCCAGCGTTTTTGTATTCTGATTACCTGTTCCTGACCTGTTCTGTTCCTTGACCTCCGAGTTTGCCTGTTCCTTCCTGATCCGTTTGCTTGTTTCTAGACGCCCGCCCGACTTGATATCCTGCTTGATCTCTTGTTACCCGTGTACCAATCTCTGGACTGTGACCCGACTTCGCTCTGGATTATCCCTTGGTACCTCATCGGCTTTCTGACCTCCTGTTACCGACCATTGACTGCATTCTGGACATCGGCTCCTGCTCAACCCCTTCGGATTTTCCTGCTCCCGATTGCTTACACGGTTTTGACCTTAGCCTGCTCCCGGACCACCGCTACACCAGAACTGAACATAAGACCAGGTTAGTGGCCCGCACGTTTGTGTTAAAACTAGGGGTGTGCATTGGCACTGCCCTCACGATTCGATTACGATTCACCAGGTAACGATTCGATTCAATTCGATTCTACGATGCATTGCGATGCATCAAAATTCTACTGCACACAAGGCAAATTTTTCAAATTTTTCATCAGTCATGAGGCAACAAAAGCAATCAGATAACAACATATTTTATTGGCTGCTATGTCTGTATCTTTGACATTAATGTCAATGTTAAATAAAATAAAATTGGTACAGGGATACTGGATATGGCATTCTCTCTGCTTTAGAACCTAAATTAAAATTAAATAGAGCAATAACAGTCAACTTTTTCCAGCAGTGACCATAAGTGTTTTTTTTACACACAGTAAAATAGCAGCTATAAGACAGGGCACTTCCTGAACTCCTGTGCAAACGTTAATCAGTAATCACACTATTATAACAACAACCATACAGGCACCCAGCAATCTTGATTGTTGTTGTTATGCCCCCGGAAGTACCGCGAGCGAGCTATTTTTAGAACGTGACGTCACGAGACGTCATATCACGTGGTACGTGGTAGGGCAAGCTTGCTGTGTCCGCCACTGTTTCGCTGTAAAAGAGCTGTGCGTTACCCTAGGTTTTACTCGGTAAAACGACTGCTAAACATTGTAGCTATGGAACGTGCAACAGCGACTCGAGGTACGCTGATCGGGCGCATATGAAGGATGTTTTCTTCATTAATTTGCCGAAATTCAAGACTGCCAAGGAGAAATATGTGCGCTGGGTACACCGGTGCGGTCGGGCTACACAACAGTTCAACCCGGAAAAGGTTACCAAATGCACGTTCATGTGTAGCAAGCATTTTGTTGGAGGAAAGGGCCCAACCGAAGAACATCCTGACGGTGCTGGCCGGCCGGCGGTTCGCGCACCGCAGATAATGATAATGCATTTGGCCACTGGACCGGACTAAATTGTTCGGCGGGCCGGACAATTTATACCGATTCCTGGAAGGTGATTACAAACAGAAATAAAACGGCCGATGACGCCATGAACGCCTAGCAGGAGAAAAACATCTATCAACTCGGCCCGTTTTCCAGGCTTTCTAAGACCTCGACACTCAAGCCATCGTTTGAGCTGAACGTTGGTATGTTGTTCCACAGTTCTACCAGTAAACTGGGCGCCTGGGACATCCTCTTGTGATAGTTTAACAGCTGAAAAGTCGGTCATATCGTATCTGTTGCAAGTGTAATGGCTGGTTGCTACGTGCGCTCTCACACTGTTTGTCCTACCTTACCGGCAAGGGGCGTTGCTCATGAGATGGTGACGTCACGTGCGCGGAAATAAACAGTGACATAATCGATTATGGCACGTTGCCGCATCGATGCTGAATCGTGCATGCCCCGCATTGCAATGCATTGCTGAATCGATTATTGTTAACACCCCTAGTTAAAACACATCCTGACCGACGGGGTCACTAACCTGTTGTCTCCGCCCGCAAAGGTTCCCGCTGAGATCACCGGCGCCGTCCGCTCAGTTATTCTCAATAAACTGTTTGTTCATCCTGAATACTGGGTCCTTCTGTCTCTGGTTTCTGACAAGCCTGCTGTTTCTCTGGCAAATTTGAATGTGTTTTTGGGATTAATGTGAGGTTGGAACATCCACCTGCTTCAAAGGTTTACATATCAACCACACCACCATCTGCAGATTAAAGGAATTTTTTCAGGATGTGGAAGAACAACACAAGAACTATAAGCTCTAGCCAACCATTAAATTGAAGAAGCTGGAACATAAGTGTAAATACCACAGTGAAGTGGAAGAATGATCACAGGGATTGATGTTGGTCTTAAAACCTGAGAACTTTGTACCATCTGACAAGCATGGTGGTGGTAGCACCATGCTGAGAATCTACTTCCCCCAAATGGTACTGGTGCACAGCACAAATTTGGTGGGATCAAGAAAGAACACTACCAACAAACTTTTAACCTCAACCCTAAATCAATAGCCAAATGATTGACAGATGTACAGAACTGGGTTGTGTAACAGAACAATGATCCGGGATTTGATTCAGGATATTAAAATGAATTCTAAAATCAACTGGTAACTAGTTCAGCAGCAACAAAACGATGTAGGCTCTTCTGTTTGTCCCAATTAAGAGGCTTGAAGGTGATCAAGGGGATCGTAGTTGATGCATGTGAAAAGTGCCTTACGTCTAGGAGAAAAGGAAAAAAGCATGAAAAATCATCCAGTTTTGGTTATTATACCAACCGCCTTTGTTTGAAAATATTTCTCAAACAATAAAAAAATGGTTAAGTGACTTCTAAGAGACACTGGTTGAGCAGTCCATCTGTGTAAATGTAATAGGAGGTATGCATTTAATAATGATCTCTGCAAGTGCATGATTACATAGCAAAAAGAGCTTTGAGCTACTGCACATATCACATCAGTAAAATCTGACATAATATGCTTTATATAGATGCTGATGGTTCTGTTTGAAAGGTAAGATCTAAAGCAGATCTAAAGAGTTCCAGATATCCCCACCAATCCTTGAAGTCTTTATTCAGATGGTACGATCAACGCTGTCAAAGGCTGTAGAAAGGTCTAACAAGAATAAGACCGTAAATTCCCTGGGGTTTGCAGTCATCATGATGCTAGTGGAGATTTTAAGGAAAGGAGTTTCTGCACAATATATGTGAGGAAAACCAGAGTGATATTTATATAAAATTAGGTGTTGTTCCAGAAAATAAATAATGTGTTTGGCCGCCACATTTTCTAAGATTGTTTTAAGTAAAAGGTAATATACAAATTGGTCTGTATTCCTTTATCTGAAAGGGATTCAAGCTGGACTTCTTAAACACTGTATTTTACGGACTATAAGGCGCATTTAAAACCCTTAAATTTTCTCAAAAATTTATGGTGCGCTTTATAATCCGGTGCACATTACATATGATTACCGTTGCGCTTACTAACCGATTTTATGTGGTACAATGCACTTAAAAAATTGTCAAAATGTGTAAGTAAGACTTTGGTTAGCAATAAAGCCACTCCGCTCAATGGATATTCAGGGCATTACGGTACACTGTGTCACTACCTAATCGGCCCTGTAACAGGACCCTTTAGCAGTCTACAAGACTGCCTGACTGTAATGATAGCCTTTGTGTAAGGCAGCCCAAACCGTATGAGCTAGCAACAAAAAAACAAGTAATTTAATGCAATATAAAAATTACGTTTATTTTGGCCTTATGTTAGAAACAGGGCAGTGTAGTTCAACTACTCTGTCCTCCCGATATAGAAGGATAGCTCTCCCTCTCAGTAGAGAGCTGTGTACGCAGAGGGGCCTGATTGATATTACACACTTGGGAAGTATATTTACTGCGCCTTATAATCTGGTGTGCCTTATATGTGGACAAAGACACACATAGACACGTTAATTCACAGTGAGCCCTATTATCCGGTGCGCCTAATGGTCCGAAAAATACGGTAATAAATTTTACAAATGCATGTTTAAAAAGGGCAAGGACAGAGACGCGTTGAAAAAAAGGATTATTAATATCCACTAGGCAAGGGAGAATGAGATCAAAAACTTCACAATATCAGCAGGTTTTCAAAAAGGTTTCATGTTTCTTTTATTTTAAATAACACCGATGCCGCAAGCATTTACAAGTCTGACAGTTGACGATGATTGGGAAGATGATGGAGACCAAAAAATAATAACAGGAAATAGGTGGAGATGAAATAGATGGAGATGAAAACACTAACCTGATATTCTTATTTTATTCTTGAAGAATATCAGAAAGTCGTTGCAGTCGGACTTAAGTCGGAGATAAGCTTGTTCTTTATTGAATCTGACTTCTGAGTTATTTCCATTTGAGGTTATAACGTCAGCAAAGTAAGCAGTTTTGGATAATTTTTTTAAACATTCTCATTCGAAGAAATTATGAGTTTTTAAAGTGGGACCTATGAACTTTCAGTTTACTTGTTTTCCAGAGCCTCTCAGCTGTGGGTCATCTTCTTCTGAAACTGCAAATATTACCATTTATCCAAGAACTGTCCTTTTTGTCATAAACCTGTCTTTTTTTCTGGCACCATTAGATCTAAAATTAAACAGGATTGCTGATTAAAGGATAAAATGAGCGAGCTAGGAACATTACTATCCACTAAGTTTCTCTCAAATAATGCAGACAATGCAGATAATGCATAATGCATTTACTGCTCACTGAAAAATGACCTTTCTGACTTCAGTTTGGAAGGAACAGAATCAACATTAGTTTTGACTTTAAAGACAATGTAGCTGTGGTGACCAGCATGAACCTCTTCAACATGTAAATGCCCTATGTGTAGTCCTAAATAAAAAAAACAAGATCCAGTGTATGAGCCATTTGTAAGTAGATCCAGAAACATGCTGTGCTATGTTAAAAGAGCGTGATAGCTCCATTATCTGCAGCTGCATTACAGGAAGGGTCATCAATGTGTTAAGAATTAACTGCATCCAGTAGTTAAAAGTCATCAAAAATTCCTCTCTTCTATGATAATTGATGCTAAAACGTCTACAAATTAGAAATTTAAGGTCCAGTTTGGCCAAGGGGTCAATAAATGTAAATGCTTTAAATTGCACTGTTTTGAAGACCTGACATTGAAATGTGATCAATGAGCCACAGTCCATCAGATTACAGATGTAGTTGTCTTCAAAGGTCAAAGAAAGACCTCCACCAGGACCAGACAAGTGTGGTGTGAAAATAATAGAGCCGTTTGGAGGGCATTTTACATGGGCACAAAATACCCATCTTGCTGTCATGTTTCAGTAAGAAATAAAAAGTGTTGTGAAATAAAACCTAAATAAAAAATACCACTATGTGGATAATAGCATATCAGTCATAAGATCCCAACCAGTAGATTATTTTAGAAGTACTCTTTATGAATTGTTTATATGTCCTTTCTTATTTTAACCTTTTTGTGTAACTTCACTCTGGTGAAGCATCTGAGATCTACTTAAAGCAGTAGCAGATGGAAACATGTCGGCCACAAGCAGTAAACAACCTAATTTGCACCAAAGACTTAAACAGAGTCAATGAGGTGACGATAGACACACAGTCATAGTGAGAGCCCCACACAAACACATACTCTTTTGCATATATGCCAGTACACACACAGGCACTCAAAACGACCTACACTACCTAAGGCATGTCTGGCTTCCTAATGACATGGCCCTGTGTGTTTGTGAGGGTGTAAAAGTGTGTTTTGAATTAGGAAGAGGAGAGGCAGAAGATGAACTAACGATGGCTGCTAATAATTACAGATCTGTACTGTGGATGAGTTAATGAGGAGCCAAAGCCTCCCATGATGCCCCAGTAATAATGAATGGGCAGTGAGAGAGAGAGAGAGAGAGAGAGAGAGAGGAGTGAAGGAGGGAAAGAGAGAGAATGAGGTAGGAGATGTCATTTTGAGAGGCTGCAGTGCCCTTTGGTTTCTCTGCTCTTTGGGCATGCCAACACGAGAGAAGCCTTCCCAGAGGAGGCTTGTCTCCACGCTAATGAAGATGTGACAGACCTCCGGGCCATGATTTGCAGAGTAGTGTAAAAAGCAAGGGAAAAAAGGAGTGACAGTTCTTATGAAATGCATAGTGCTGAAAAGGTGAAAGGGCTTCAAGAAAGAAAGCTATTGTCAAACTCAAAACTTGACTGACATGTTTAGGTTTGAAGGGTGTTTTTAAGTTGCTGTATATGTCAGTAAAAAAAAAGAATGCTTGAAGACTTTAAATTATAACCACTAGATTAGTCAAGGGGGATTACCCAGCGCACAGAAGCAAACTAAAGAAGAGAATTAAAAGTACTCACTAGGGAGCTGGTGTAGCTGGGATCCGACGTGTCCTCCTGCAGATAGCGTGACAGGCCAAAGTCGGAAACTTTGCAGACCAAGTTGCTGTTGACGAGGATGTTTCGAGCGGCCAGGTCACGATGGACATAATTCATTTCTGAGAGGTATTTCATCCCTGCTGATATCCCACGGAGCATTCCCACCAACTGGATCACCGTAAACTGACCATCGTTTTGCTGGAGAACAGACACAAATTGTTCATTGGATTCTATTTATGCAAGAATGAACATAATGTTGAGAGATGCTTTCAATCGTAATTGGCAAATTTTGTTATGTCTTTACAAAAATACTTTGACTCTGTTAAGCAAACATGGCTGAGAAATTACCTAATTTTATCTGAATCAGAATTTGACTCGGAAATTCACGGTACAAAGTGTGAATTTCATCATAAATTTTTGTACTATTTTCTGATGCATCAAGGCTACTAATTTGGATTATCTTCTTCTCCTCCAGAAATAAAAAAAAAAACCTGCCGGTTTATAATTATTAACACAACCAGAGGGCATATGCACATAAAAGACATCCCACATAAGAGAGGGACATCCTGTGCGCAGGCAGTTTCATCTGCTCAAATGTTTATTTTGCCATTCCCTGCTTTTTACCAATTATATATTGGTTTTAATTTGCATTGTGATAAAATTCCGAGCTCTGGCATGCAATCACCCCTCTGTCCAACATCATCGTTTGGCACTCTTATCCCAATCTGATTGCTCTCAAGAGCAGACTTTAAACCTTTGAAACAAAACAACAAATAAGAGGGTAAGGAGAGATCGATAGAAAAACAAGTCGGATGCGGTGGTTAGCAAAGCCAACTTCAAAGAGCCTATATAAACCCAGGACAGATCAAAGAGAAATAGAAGTCCAATTCATTAGATTGAAGGAGGGGGAAAATTGCTGAATATTGATTAAGTTGCATGTCTGCTCAATCATTATTATAAAAGGAAGAGCCTATTAATAGCTTAAAACATTATTAGACAATATATATATATATATATATATATATATATATATATATATATATATATATATATATATATATATATATATATATGGGCTGAAAAACTAAGCTGATGTGATCATTTTAAAATTAGAAATGACTGATATTGTAGCCATTGCAATTAAATCAATTAATAATATAAATAAAAACTAAATGTGTTTTCATTTAGCTCATTCTATTGTTATTGGACAAAAAAATCGAGACATCATCAGGTAATTCATATTATTTCTTAATTTGAACAACATGAACATTTCATCTGATTCCCTTAAACAACTGCGGTACATGCAGCTTTCATTCTCAGAGATCACTCACCCTTAGGAACGAGTCAAGGGCACCGTTCTCCATGAACTCTGTGACGATCATGACGGGACGGCTTTTTGTGACGACGCCCTCCAGCCGGATAATGTTTGGATGGTCAAACTGGCCCATGATGGAGGCTTCAGACAGGAAGTCTCTCCTCTGCTTCTCCACGTAGCCAGCCTTCAGCGTCTTAATGGCCACATAGATCTCTCTCTTACCAGGCAGCTTCAAACGGCCCTTGTACACTTCTCCAAATTCACCTGGTCAGAAATAATTGAGCATGGTGGAGTTTCCATGAAAATGAAGCAATAACCTCCTTGGTCAGCTCAAACCCACTGTAGTTTTTCCAATTAGCCACACCTTATATGTCCTAACGTGATAGTTCATTATGTATGTTTCCGGCATGCTGAGTGTTTTGCTACACTGTTGGTAGTGTTGATCTGCTAGTGATATTCTCAACAGTGTTGTTCCTTCTGACTCACAGCAGTCACTTTATCCTAAAAGACTGCCAAGCGTCTTTGTATTCCCAAATTGAAGAAAATCAGCCAAGCACTGACTGGGACATTTCTGGCACCCATTTTATTAATTATCACCAGCCTGTCCTGTAGAGACACCACACCAAGAATTCAGCAAAAACGGATATCTTTAATTAGTTACCCCCCCTTACTTTTTTAAATTTACCCTAGCTCACACCTGGCTTGCTGAGCAGGCCATGGTTTGGGAGCTATTCCAAGCTCAATCACACTACTACTATTTTAGCACCTTTATGAAGAAGCACAGCATGCTCTCTTGACTGTAAAAGTAAACTGCCTCCAACTGTAGGAAAGATGAATGTAATGAACATGAATGTTATGTAGCCGTCTGTTTAAAAAAAAAAAAATTACAACTCTAAGCATCTAATCATAGGTTTTGAAAGACATTGTTTATTTCATTCTAAAACAAGGGTCCACTCTATTCTGCATGTATAATTGATGAAAAATGCAAAACGTTGCAAAAACACAGTGAGATTTAAGAAAAAATGGAAAAATGGAAGATGAACTGACAGGCCAGACCCAAAGAATCTAATTTCTCTGGGTCGCATGCTGCTCTGCATCTTGCTGGCATTTGACATGTGCCCACCTGACAAACAGGCATGGCTTTCTGAATTAGAGCAGATTAACGTGAAACTTCAGGGTATACAGATATGCACTTCACATACAATACCCAGAAGCAAAACTTCAAACACAGCAGTCCACATCCACATCATGTCACAAAATAACAATGTATGGGCACACAGAAATACATTGCTTCTATTCATTACTTCTCATACCTGCACCGATGACCTCCTCAATCTTGACAGTGGAGACATCGATCTCCTTGGCAAATTCTCTCACTGCCTCGTTAGGGTCCTCATAAGTGAAGGGATCAATGTAGATCTTCATTCCAGGAGAGCCTGAGAAGTGGGTCGGGCAGCCCAGTGGGGAGGGGCAGTTAGACATGTCGGCTCGCAAAGAGAGTTCTAGGACAACCAAAGTGCTCAGTAAGCTTTCAAGAAGGAAATACTCTTCCTTTAGACTTAAAAGAAATATTTTAGAAGGGTCTGATGATAAAAATCCTTACATTGTAGCTTACATCTTAAATACGACTAAATATTACAACCTTTACTAGCTCCAAGTATAACGGACAATCTTACCTTTAGAGCCCAAATAAATAACAACACAGAAAATAACAGGTGCAAAATGAAAATTTCTATCAAACATTTGTTGTATAAAGTATAAGTGGTCGGATACAGGAACAGCTTTAGTAACAAGAAAAGAAACATATTTGCTGGGATAAAATGTAAACCAAGAAAAAAAGAAAGTAAAGCATTAAGGGAGACAGCGAGAGGCGATGGTATATATAAAGAATAAATGCATGCCTTTTTTGTCCTCCTTTATCCCTTACCCTAGCAATATCAGCTCTTTCATCATGGTAGAACCAATTTCCCAGCAGCCTTTTGCTATTGGAGCTCATAAAAAGATAAAACCACCATGCCATCAACAAGCTCTTCTTGCAATTCTAAAACAGCCGACCACAGTTTACAGACAGCAGATGTCTCTCCAAACGGAACAAAACTTTACCGAGTCGACAGGTTGGGTGGGTGGGGAAAAAAAAACACACTTATAAACCAATTTAATATGCTACAAAAGGATATGCAGCCAGCAACCAGACATCAAATCATCTCTGTGGTGACATCGAAGGTCAGCCTAGTTCCTTGGGGGTTGTTTACTCCAAACGTTATCCGCTATATTATGAATGTCTCCATCAAGTCAAATTTATCCCTGGTCATTTGCACGAACTACACAGAAGGAGAGAAGGGTCTCAAGAAACAAGGTGAGGGTAGGTTCCAGGGATTAAAGTACCTCACCTCGCTTTTGACTAGAAGTTCACGGTAGTTATCACTGTAATTGCCTTGAACCCTGTTTAGGTGACTTTAATTGATCATTACATATTCTGTTCACTGCAAAGAGCTTTTAGAGTTTTTCATTGCATACTGTTTTACTATTTACAAGGGTAACCAGGGCAAAGCTTGACATTTCAACAGAGGAACCATGCATGGCAACAAGCGTCATGTAAAGATACTTTAGACCAAAACTCAAGCTCATGTGGACAAACCGCTAAATAAATGCACACCCATTACTTTCTAACCCATACTCCAGAGCCCACTTTTATCTATAATTTAAAATGCAAACAGTTTATTTTTCTGCCTCCCTATGGTCCAGCCCTGGTTCACTGGACTCATCTTTTTCTGGCCACTGGCTAAAAACATAGACTCTCAATTTAACATGAATATTTTAAAGGGCCTTCAGCTAAGTGTATGAAGAAAATGTATCAGAACATCATTTCTATCTTTACCAACATATAAAACATGTACTCTGCGGAAAGAAGAGGCACTCCAACAATGACTCATGGGCTAAACCAAAAATGTTCAATTTTCAAGAATAGATGGAGAAGTTTAACAGATGAATATTAATGGGGATCAAAGCAGTTGAGTGTGAAATCATACTACACGGTATGGTCTACTGTCAGCTCAACTCAAAATCCTGAGTCACTAAAATTACACAATCTGTACCTTGCCAAAAAGGGTGTGGTTATATGTTTTTGTGTGTGCCAAAAGTGACAAAATGATCCTATTGGAAGAGTGTGTTTTACCCCACATTAGCTCCCCCCCCTCCCCATGAGAAATCACGTTATTCTTGCCTATGTTTGTTCTTTTCTTCTGATTCATTTCTGAGTAGACAAATCAGTGCTTGTCCATTTTATGCTGAGAACTGTACTGGTAGAGTGAGTTTACACAATACAAGTCATCTGGGCTCATTTCTTTGTCTGATCAATTAAAGTTACAATTTACCGCACAGTACTTGATCATGATATTTTCTGTCATTGACCTATTTGTATACTATGCTTGTTTACTAAGTGGGCCTAATGTATCCACAAATCAACCACATGGGACCGATGCTCCAATGATCTAATAAAACTGTGGGGAAAATCAAATTAGTGGTCTTACTTAACAGGATTTACATACAGTCTTAAGACAAACAGGAATTTCGTCTCTATTAAAGCTAATCTTTTTAAGTTAAAGGATTCTTTCATACTTTCAGCAGGGGGACTTACTGCCCCCTAATTTATTTTCTCTGACAAAGATTTAATTTCCATACGTCTAAGCATTAATGAAGAGCTAGCAATTAACTGTTTCTGTGATTATATTTGTTGAGGAATTAACAAACAGCAGCAGGGCACTATATCCCTACAGTGAGTTCATTTTCATTTCATGTCTGCCTAAGAAGCAGATTAATTTATTTTAGTGCCTCACAGTATTACGAGCTCAGGTCCTGACTAAATCTAAACTAATTATCCATTGTTTGACGTCAGAAAGTCATCTGTCACACACTGGCTTATGAAATGGCGTATGAAAACCACCCTTACTTTTGTGTATGGTTTGGGTATAAAGGATATAAAGGTGCATCAGTGTTTATTGTAATAGACACCAATGTAAATTATCCATGTACATCCATGTAAATTCTCACAAATTGCTATCTAGCTATTGTAAGGATAAGACTTCATTGGGTCAAGAAAAGCTATCTCCAGGTCAGCTCCATCTGGGCAATAACTAACCCTGTCACTGTTGCATCATGCACCAACGCTGCACCCCTTATTTAGCTATTGGGCTAATTCTGGCATATTTACACTGAGGCAAATTGCCAATCTTTTGCGTAATGTGCCCTGCCCTAATCAAACAAAGATCTTAAACTCACAGGGAGCTCTGGGTGTGAGGTAGACTTATTTAAGCTTGGCAGTGACAGTCCCAGAGTCACAGACCAGGTGCAAATAATTTTAATAATAAGCAGCTAATGTTGCTAAAGTTGACATTTGACTCATAGTTTCAATTTGGCTCTAAACTAAAAAAGCTACTTCACAGTTTTTAGATATTCTAGAATCTAACATACTTGGACAGATCAAATCTAAGCTTCACAGTTCTCCACCAAACAGAGTCCTTAAAGCAACTTTCAAAATGTTTAAAATCTCTATTCTGCTTTTAAAAACAGAATTTTAAAATGCTCTTTTTTGACATTAGGGCCAACACAGAAATAGACAAGCATGAAAAACTACAATACATGATGGACCTTTAAAAGTCTAGATTGGAACATTTTACTTTGATTTGAGAATCTTTAAAATAAAGCTTCTGACAGGTGAAAACAAAAAAAAATGGGATTGGGACTTAGTGTTCCCCAAAACAACGCTAAAAACTAGTCTCGCATATTGTCTTATGAATAATAGATGTAGTGCTACAACTCTACCTAGTAGCGATACACAATTTACAATAACCTGCGGACGCTACCATTTCTGTAAGATGCATCATAAAGATGCATCTTACAAAAGTAGAATTAAAACTGAAGAAAAGATGCCTTGTGGAATGCAGCCAGCAGCACTTATATTTGATAGATTTCCAATTTCATTTAACAATCAAACAATTAAATAAGACCCTAACACTTAACTAAAACAATCATCTCGACATCATCATAATAAACAAATGGTATATGATTCAAAAGGTTTTGTTTTAAATGAAGTAAAATATGGGGTCATAAAGAACAAATTCAGAACTTTTAAATTTAAATGAACTCATGATTAAAGGTATCAGTGGAAAAAAACACACACATTGTTGTTGGGAAAATTCTCAGGGTGAATTAAATGTCACATTTGGCAGCACAGATGGGATTGATGCATTGTGTGAAGTAAGGCTTTGATTCACCTGTTCACCAGTTAGTCTTTCCGACATTACGCCTGGGGTTGAGTGTAATGTAAAATGTAGCCTATTGCATCACGGATTCTACTTTATTGATTCAATTTTCCTGTCGAAGGGCGCTAAAAATGAGGAAAACATCTCAGGATGTGAGTGCAGCAACATCTGGAGCTGAATGAAGTGTATCTTTTGGAGGTTTACACAAAACAATTGAAGGAGGGGTCCGATCATATTGTTGGGTGAGTGAATACCCTCATTATCAAACTGTCACTCAAATCTTAAGAAAATAGTGGAAAACAAAACACCATGAGGTGTTGGTGGTGATGGGGAGAGTTTCTGATTGTAGGAAGTGTGAACGTTTAACAATCAAATCTGTGAATAGGATCCCTTATCACCATTTTATTTCCTCTTCATTTGAAATCTTTATTTAGCTCTAAAATTCTTTGATCTTTCATTCCTTACTAGTTACCCTATGCTAATTGCATCAGGCTCTTTCAAATATAGCTATGACAGAGCTGACTCCTATACTGCATGTCCACAGCAGCTTTAATGAACCCAAAGCTGCCACCTTTCTGTGACTTTGACACAAAGTAACTGTGTTGAAACACTTTGCTGTGTCAGGTTCAACAAAACTCAATTCCCAGGGTGAGAGTCCCTTATTCAGACTGCTTGGTTGGCAGATTGTAGAGCTTTCATATGAGCTACAAAGCCTTTACACATTCCTTTGTGTGCATGTGTGTGACTAAGCGTGCCCGATATTATTTGTACGCCCCTCTGGGCTTTGTCCTCCTCATCAGGAGAATGCCCAGAAAGGGCTTAGACAAGACTCAATCATGGCTATCATGCAGCCCGAGGAGATTTTAGTCAATGTCAGAGTGTACAGGAAAGAAAATTACATTCACAAAAACCTACCTGATCGTTTCAGTTTTACATTAGATCCATTTTATTTTTGCATTGAACATAATATCTTGTAAATGTATTTAGAAACCTTAAACTATTGGAGCCCTTGATCGATCATATCAAAGTTATAGCAGGAGGCAATTTATTCCCCTGGTTTTCATTCAGGGACATTAGGGGAAAGGGGACTGAGTACAAATGCATGCTACACTTTTCAAATGTATATTTGTAAAAAAAACAAAAAGCAAACAAAAAAACAACAACTGTCTTTCCTCTTCAAAACTATGGGCTACTTTGTGTTAGGCATATAAAATCCACTATGAAAACACATTAATTCGTTGTTGTGAAGTGACAAAATGGGAAAGGTTGAAGTATTATGAATACTAGGTACTTTTATAGTTTCCAAAATAAAAGCTCAGCAGTCTAAGCACACTTTTAATCAGAGGAAACTAAACTTGTAAAAATGAAAAAAGTGAATGCCAGTTTTTGTCTTAACAAGCGCTCTTTTAGTATGTAAATCTATATTTTTTTATTAAGGAAGGCCAGACTATTTATTATTTTAGTTACTGTATTTTTCGGACTATGAGGCGCACTTAAGATCCTTAAATCTTCTCAAAAATGTATGGTGTGCCTTATAATCTGGTGCGCCTTATATATATTTAAAGTTGTGCTTACTGACCAATTTTATGTGGTGCAATGTGCTCACAAATCTGTTAAAGTGTGTAAGTACACCGCTCCACTCAATGGATATTCACATTACGGTACACTGTGTCACTACCTGATCGGACCCCTGAGCTGTCTACAAGACTGCCTGACTGTAATGTCGAAACTAGAAGTGCATTCATGTAAAGGCCGCCACATACTTGTGTGTAATTCACTCCGCGAAGGTCTGCGCATACTAGAGGTGCATTCAAGGCGGACTCTGCGCAGACTCTGTGCATACAGGTATGTGTCAGACTATAAACTTCTCAGAGGCAAGAAGTCTTTACATGGAACTGTTTTATAAGTAACACAGTACGCTCGACTATGAAGGGTAAAACGTCTGTGGAGAGGCTGTGCGGACTCACAGTATGCGCACAGTACGTCCGAGTATGTGGGAGCCTTTAGGCAGCCCGCGCCCGGAGTACGCGCTAGCAACAATAAACCTAGTAAGTAAATTCAATAGAAAAGTTACGTTTTTTTGGCCTTATGCTAGAAACAGGGTAGTGTAGATAAAATACTCTGTCCTCTCGACAGAGATAGCTAGAGAGCTGTGTATGTGAATGGGTGGAGTGATAATACACACTTGGGAAGAATATTTAGTGCGCTGTATAATCTGGTGCGCCTTATATGTGGACAAAGACACACATTGACACATTAATTCACGGTGTGCCTCATAATCCGGTGCGCCTTATGGTCCGTAAAATACGGTATTTAAGCAACCATGCCATACACACTCCTATTTGTATTTTGCGAAACAGTTTTGATTTTACATTATAAAATAATATCTCATAAATCTCTGTGTTTAAATAAAACAATATGAAAGACAATAAGGCAGGTTGTTCTCTGTATATTTCTAAGCATGAGCCTGAATTTAGGGAATATATGAAAAAAGTCTTCTTTGATAAATAAACTCCAACCTTTGCATTATTCCTAGTCATCACTCTTAAGTTTTTCTACTTTCTAATTTGTAATTCTAATTTGTTATTGTATTTTATTGTTCCGGACCTGACAGCAGACATCCATTAAGTGAGTAAAAGTCAATAAAACCTAATATGCTGCATAATTACAATAAGAAAAACATGGTGCAATTTGGACTTGCCAGCCTTTTACCAAAGTCTACTGTCCACGCTTATCTGCATAAACAACCATTATTTTTGAAAATCAATACAAATATGCCAGGGTGCTTCTGCATCTTTGCCCTATACAAGATTGTATTTCCTCTAATATGTACATTGCACAACAAAAAAGAACATATTTAAACAGAAGGGTTTGGAAAAGTGTTTATGCTGCAGGTTGTGAAAGGAATTTATTACATTTCCATGCCTATTAAGGTATCCTCTATTTAATTACACTGCATGCAACTCATTTTCTTTTGGTATTCTAAATAAATGCAACAAACTGACACAATCTGGGAAACCCTACACACACAATGACTTCAAGCTGTGTTTGAGAATATACCTGCCCACCTTGCCCATGCTTACTATCGCTGTAATAATGGTGCAATGTTAAATAGAATATACAATACAAAGTTACGTAATGTATGCATGCTTCGTCTTGTTGTAAATACTTTATATTTGGTACATATCTTTTACTTTTTAACATTAAAACAAGGTATGATTCATTAAAAAACATATTAAATCTATTCATGTTCATGGATAAGATAACCACAGCGTGGTATGCAGATTTTTACATTTGCAACAATTTAAAGAAAACGATCTGGTACTGTAAACCGACCTCTAGAAATTCTGACTGCAATCATCAGAGTGGACTCACCTCTTCCCGTGCTGTAATGCTGCAGTTTGTCACTGTACACCGCCTCCTTGCTGTACGCTCTTTTCCTGAGAGAGTAGCAAGATTGAGAGAGAACATAAGAGTTGACATGATGAAAGGCTCATGATGTTCTGTACTGCCTGAAGATGACGCAGATGAAACTAAATCAGTTTCAGCGGTTACCAATGGCAAATGAAGTTTATGAAAATGAGTTGATTTTTAATTAGACCTTGATAGGATCTTTTTTCTTTTCATGTGTCTCCTCTGCTTTGGCATCAAAAGAGCCTGTCCCATTTGATGAGCACTTGACTTGCTCAAACTTGTGCACATCACTGAGGAAAATGTAAGTTTCATATTTTAAGTGGAGCAAGACAGGAATTTGACAATGTGACAAACTGCTGCAAAATGAGATTGCCTTAATGGGGTAGAGTTGTCACAGTCTCTATGAAAAAGAGTCTTCCTTTTAAAATGTAACATCTTTTGCATTTCAATCAAATCTATTGATTTTTTTATATACCTATTTTAGGTATTTTTATCTTACTTAGGTTTGGGCTGAAGAAAACTAAGAAAAATTTGTCAAAATGAACCCAGTGACTTCCTTTAGAATTACATGTGGGCAATAACAAATAGGGGAAGTTTGGTTGATATAAAACCTTTTGTTGATTGTCTAGATCTGGGCATTTATCCATAATTACAACTCACATTGTTGAGTCATGTTATTTTTTTTTCATCCGCCAGTAAAATTTGATATAAATATGTTTTTCTGTTTCCTTTTGACCTCTTTTTTTTAGACATTTTGTTTTTTAGACATTTTGTTATTGTACAATAAAGAATGATCAAATTGACTTAAGGGTGCTGAGTGTCTGTACTGCAAATCGTTTGTTGGTTGTATTGCAGTATATGAAAAATACTGCCTAAACACCAAATACAAGTAAATAGAAATATTCAGGTATGAACTAAAGCTATAAATGGCTTCAGAATTAAACTTAAGTCTATTCAGGAATCAGGAATATTTTATTTGTCACCGCGGCAAAATTTCTCTTTGGCCACTCTGCTTCACATTACACATAATGAGGTAAAAACTGACAAACAAACAGGCAATGAACAAGGGTTACTTTTTTGCATTTAGGAGAATCACAGATAATGAGGTAGTAGGGTGTAACGTTTACTTTTTCAGTTAATATTGATATTTGTTTACACTCTCTCTACCTGGTCACAGGTTTCCTAGACATTGCTAAATCCAGGGTATGGGGAATGCTTCTCCATTAATCGGTGTCAAGTGGAAACATGTTCAACTGCAATGAATTATAACAAATATCTAACAACAGGTTTGTCTAATTCAGGGGTCGTCCACCCTGGGCATTTGCACCACAAGTGGGATGCAAGGGGTTAACCGATGGCACACAATGCGTTAATCTCAGAAAGTATATTAAAAATAGATATATGGCGCCACTGTTGCACATTCCAAATTATCTAGCACAAACCCATCTATTGCAGCACTTCTTAATGAAGGTATCTTAGCTAACACCCAACTACTGGGTTCGAGTTGTGATTGGCTAGAAATCGTTGATCATTTTAAATTACTTTGATACCACTGAGAAGGATGTTGCTGGGTTGTATTATAAAATATAGCATCAAAGAGAACAAAAAAAATTATACCTGGTCTTTTACGAGAATGTGGACGGCAAATGGAGGTTTTTTTGCAGCAGGAAGATATTGCAGTATATGTGCTCTTTGCTTCCAGAGTGTAGTTTGTCAGCTCTCCAGTGTTAAACAGCATTTTGAGACCAAACATCAAAAAAATTTCGAGGATATGGTAGAGAAGGTTGAATTAATTGCGTGCCATATCAAAAAATGAGCGGCAAGCAAGTACTCTCACAATTTCATCAGAAGACTTCCGAGAATTCACAACACTTTTTCAGGAAATTCAGGTGCATGAGCCAATGTTTCTTTTTTCTGATCCAACCATAAAACTTTAATTACCTGCTGGATTTGTCTCACTTTAACTGGCTGGATACAGAGAACATGGAAATGCAACTGACAGAACTGAAGGATTCGATTCTGTGGAGGACACAGTTTACAGAACTACAACTACAGCTGGAATCCACGGCTGTCCATGATCATGAAGCTTGCCAGACATCACTACCAGACAGGTTTAACTGTCTCAAGAACAAAGCGTTGGCCTTAATTACAGTATTTGGCTCTACATATCTGTGTGAGCAGATTTTCTCTCACATGACAAGTGTGCTCAGCGTCTCCGGTGGTCGTCTGGCTGCTGGACACTCAGAGACCTATGTGCCCCTTAAACCTACTAAGTCTGTTCCCCAAGAAACCAGAACTGCCAAATGTTAAGCAGGAGTAGGGATCCCATTAACAGGTGCGTCCCTGTGTTTTAACATCTACCTCATACTGGTCCAGTTTATCCTTTTCATCATTTGTGTGAGACGACCATAAATACAATATGCATTTTCTATTGTATGTGTCCTTCACTATTATGGTGGTCTTATTATAGATAAAGTTTTTTTTTTTTTTTTTTTTTTTTTCAAAAATAGCTGATCTGCACTTTATCGCCATCTGTCAGTAAATATAGTCCATCAAAGTTGTTGTCTATATAGTGTAAAATTGTTGATGTGCAGAGTTATTAAATGCATTGGTAATCCTATGGTTGATATGTCACATTTAAATGGCACTCCTCATCAGAAAGGTTCCCAAGCCTTTGTCTAATTGTTTTCTCCAAATCTTCTGCAACGTTTGTTGTTGTCAGGGTTATATTCAACGTCATACAAACTGGGCAGCATTTTTTTTTTTTGATTTTCCTTCTCATTTTTATAATGTTTCCAAAGTCTCAATAGCTTCTTTGCAATCACCACAATGCAATGCAATGCAAAAAAAAAATTACATTAATGGAGAAAATACTACAAGATGGCCCATCTTAGCACATGGCTGACATCCCATCACCTAATGAATGTGTAGTTGCCAGATGGCAATAAATAATATGGAAAATTCAACTGAAAGCTAATCTTTTCTATAGAGGGGAGATCCATCTTACCATCTCTGTTATACTGACTACACTAAGATCCATGCTGGAATGATTGAGATGATCTTGCACCAACCAAAATGGTCAATGCCTGTAGCTATCTCACTTAGAAAGATATTATACCCAGTGGGTTTGATTAGTTTTTGTAATTTATGTTTAGAAACTGCACTGTCTTGTCATCTGAATTTATAAACCCAATTAAATAGTATGGAGAGCTTAGTTGTGGAATGGCAAACTATGATATAGTGCAGGGTTACTTTAGCTACTTTTGAAAAATCTTTTCTTGCTGGGAATTAAATGCCTTCAAGCCATCTCTGTGAAATTTCAGAAATTGCAGAGGTTGCAAGGGCTGTTATAGTTAAGACTTATAAAAAAGTAAGCCAACTTTGCAGTTCTAGCGTGTGATGCAGCGATGACAGATGATTTGTGTGATGAGCTGGTCATAGGTTTTCGACACGTCAGGACTGCCTGGACAAGAGTATCATTTAATGCTAATCTATTCTTCTCAATAACACATATTTGAGGGGTCACATAAGAGCCTGCTTAGACATGTTAGAGTTTAGTATCTGCTATAGCAAGGACCCTTAAAAAAAGAGCAAAATCCAAAGTGGGTCCATTGTCATGGATTGGCGGTCAGTGGCTACTAGATGCCTTTTGTGAGGGTAGTTGCAACTGAATATAATAGAGACATACTTTTTTATGCTGATAAATTGCCAAGTATGTGTTAATATTTATAATGGGAGATTGTTGGGACAAATGGCTAGCACTCAATATCACCCACACTGAGTTTTACTATAACCCCCAATGTTGGCTTAAGCCTACAACTGAAAGGGATACTACCAGTTTGATTGGTGATTTACGGATGACAAAAAGCAGTTTAGACATCAGTTCCACTTTGCAGCTTTAAGCCAAAACTGTTTTGCGAAAGAAGCTTTTGTCAGGGCCAGTGAACCCCTTGTAGCTACAGCATTCACATAATGACAATGATAATAGCAGAAAAATCTGAGGATGTATTCAAGTGGATAAATAAGACTGGAGTGTGGGCATTGTTTCTTTTGAGTAAAAATTAGTTATTAAGTCATTAACACCAAATCTAAAAAAAACAAATAATGCATACATTTTATTTAAAACAAATAAGCAATGATTATTTTGTATATAAAATAATATTATTTCAGTTACAACCCCATTTTTACTAATCTTCTCTTTATAGAGAAACACAGGTAGAGCAAGCTAACACTGGCTGGGCACGTCTTTAGATTTCCTGTATACCTCACCATGCAGTCACAGAAAACTGGTCACATTTCTACTGTCTCTGGTATCATATTAAGAAGAATTTTAACTGAAGGCAAGCTGGAAAATATTTGTTGAAAAGGTTTGCATTTTTATACAAAGGTTTTAAAGACAACTGTTTAAAACCTTAGTATACCTTGATACTGATATCCGCCCACGTCAATGGGAGTCTCAAACACTATTTGTTTATTTATCTCAGTGACAACAGTAGCAAGAAAAATACTTTTAAGACTGTCGTACAGGAGATATAATAAGTAAAATGCTGGTTACCTGCTGCACACAATGGAGATAGCAATAAGTGAAACAATAAAGACCACTCCAGCAGCTGCTGACCCCGCGATCAGAGGAAGCTGTTCCCTCAGCTCAGACTTGAAGTCGTCTAGGTAACACAAAGAAAGGACAGAAGGACAGGTAGTAAAAATGACTTAATGTACAAATGAAAGGAACTCCGGATATACACATTTTATGTATGTTTTGGATTTTCTACGGTAAAGACTAGAAAAGAAATGGCAAACCAGAATGGTTTAAATGTTTTAGATTCTGCTGAGACATACTGGCTGAAACTCAGCTGTGGTTGACTAAGGCACTAAAAGGCACAGAATAAGAAAAGCAAAAAAACTTGACAAAACATGAAAAAAGGACTGAGGAAGACCTCGCAACCCTCTCTGTTGGTGTATCTGTCGTAAACAAGTGGACAAGGAAATGGTTGGTGATATCCTGGCAATACAGGTGTTAATGGAAAGCCAGTTACTGTCAGTCACCCACTATTTTATTTTAAGTAAGGTTGACTGTGGCAAGTCCAGGCGACAATTTGAAAGTCTGCCTAAGTGCAAAGGCAGCAGAATCTGCAGATATCTTTTTGTGTGTGCCTGTCTTTGCACGACTTTGACACCAGGAGCACAGTAGTTAAAGCAAAATCACAATTTAGCATGCTGAAGGCAAATCAGCAGCTTCTAAATCCCATCCCCCATGCAGAACGGACGCATTGGATTAAAGCGATAAAGGGAGAACTAATGCATCTTAGGAGAATTGTGAGAGCTGCAATATATGAGGGAACTGAATGTGACAGGAACTGCTTGCTTTTTTAACTTGCATGATTTTCAAGCGCATTTCAATAAAACACTGTGAATGTCTTTTTTTTTCAGTTTCCTAGCACTCTTTCTCTTATGTTTGATGCATAATCATTGTGAGAGGACTATATAAATCTTCCCTTTGCTCAAATGAGAACAACAACTACCCTTGACAGTTGGAAATCACACAAATGGCTCCTCCAGCAGTAAATACGTTCCAATTACTTCCAGACCTACACCTGGTACCTGGACATAAAAAATGCCTTTCTTAAATTATCAATCAAGTCGCGTCTGTGATTCTCTATGTCCACAAGAGTAAAGAGAATATGATGCAAAAGTCTATAAAATCGTCCAGCCCGGAGCACAAAAAGGATTATACATGTTAAAGAAAGACATGGATAGGAAGGAAGACAAGTAGTTTACTTCATGAAGAAATGTAGCAGTTTGACGGCAGGAGAAAAGACTGGTAAGAG
Organism: Fundulus diaphanus; assembly: GCA_037039145.1. NCBI lineage: Eukaryota > Metazoa > Chordata > Actinopteri > Cyprinodontiformes > Fundulidae > Fundulus > Fundulus diaphanus. Next base: position 32,632,968 of record CM073133.1, on the reverse strand, counting down.
GTCCAGGAGGTGGAGGCGTGGGTGTTATCGTCGGCTGTCCTCTGGTGCCTGCTGCTAATTGCCTTGACGAATGTCGTGCTATGGCAACCAGCCAAAGGATGAACCATAAACAGCATGGGCAAGTGTGAGGTATGTGTCCCCGCATGTGGCTGCGTGCACACGACTAAATTCACACCAATACATGTTCGAGAGAGAGATCATTTGTGAAGAGAGAGTGAGCAGAGGGGCTATGTGCATCCTCATCTACTCTGCACAGGTAAATGGCCAAAATGATCACCTCCATCATCATTTTTATCCTTTCCATTTTCTTCTCCCTTAAAATTGTAACCGTGGCGTACACTGTTATGATCTTTATCACTAATAACCTCTCTCGCGCTTTTATATATATGGAAGTCTGGTCAATTAGGTGATCAGTGTGGTCGTTCAGTATGTAAGAGTCACCGATTTTCAGTCAAATATTTATTTAATTCAGACCGACTCCTGCTGTTTTGATTGAAGCACCAATACCTCTGCCTGGAAAGGTTATGAGAAAGTAATCCACCAACCTCAGCAAACTATACTCACAGCCCTTGCTGCACCTACACTAATGAAAATGACTCCAGATGCTTGCCAGCTTACCAGGTGTTTCAGCCCTTTAACCTTTGCCAACTGCCCCCTGCCTTTAATGCCCAGAAGAAATTAAGAAAATTTATCTTATCAACTGCTAATCACAGCTATGTATTATTGGACAGCTCTCCAGCAACAGAAGGGCTGGGTTAAAAAACAAAACAAAAAAACAATTAGCCAAGCATTTTGAATCAAGCACACTTAACTGCACAGACAAAAGAGACTCTGCGTTCTTCATGTTCAAAACTCCCACACACACCTAAATATGACTATAAAGGAAAACAATTTTGCTGTGGGATCAAGAAGTGCAATCAAAAATTGTGTTTTACCTACCATCTCTCCTTAGAATATTAATCCAACACAAAACACATAGAGGCATTCATGGGTGCTAGCAAGAAATCGGTTATGGATAAAAGAATGTTAGAGTAGAACAGAGAGACGGGCAGACAGAACTGATTCTTCTGGCTCCGCAATCCTTACCATCTGTGAGGGTTTGGAAGCACATCTTGCTGCTGTACTTGCCAAAGCCGGCCACGGTCCGTGCCCGCACCTGTACCACGTAAACTGTACCTGGCCTGAGGCCCTCCACACGTGCAGTGTTGGTTTGGCTACGCAGCACAGTGGAGTTGATCTCTGCGTGATCCTGAAAGAAGCAGTAAATGCACGTAATGTTAGAGATTACTTACTGAACAATAGTCACAGAATTTAAAAATTATTAAACATGTATGACAATTGTAAAAGAAAGCACACCTTTGACTGTGCATCAACAAAAAGGTGAATTAAAGATAACAAAATTCAGGGCAGAGTCTGGTAAAGCTGGGCTAACATTGACAGATGTCACCTGAGATTATATGTTTTTGCTGTCACAAACTACAGCATCATACAGTTTGTCTCTAATAATGCAATGGCTGCTACACTTTAACAACCACTGCATTATTGTTGAGTGGTCGTTCCTAAATAGTTTTTTTTTTTTTTTTCTATTTTCGTGGCACTAGTGGCCGCCTTTCACAGCTACTACACAAAACAATTGCAGTGAGAGATGGGTGGAAAATGTACAGCAAATGTCCCAAGGTCAGGAATTGAACCACGGATGGCTGTGGTAAGCATCAGCAGCCTCCACAAGCAGGGTAGCCCTTCCACCACTATGTCACACTACATAATTATGTGTTTTAGGGTTAGGGGTTATTAATTTTGTATTTTTATCATTTGTTATTTTTAATGGACACTACTGACATTCCAATAGAGTGACAAGGACTTCTTTCCAAGTTACACAAACAACAAATTTGCATTGCCGACTTTGCACATCTGACCGGGCTGGTCTGTATAGTTTACTCCCTTTGGAAGTATATATTTTTCCACAGTAGAGAAAAGGGTTTCGTGACAGGGGAAGGACAACCTATCTGACTGATAATAACGTATTCAACAGTACCTGATGCATTTGCAACATGTTATCATCTTGTGAACCCAGGAAGAGACAAGGATGGAGACAGATGAAAAACATTTATCCGCCAGAGTTAAAGTGAACAGCAAGAAATAAACAGAAACCTGTTTGTCTGTATTTTCTGACAGCTGAAAGTATAAAAGTAAGAACAATTTAATAAGACATGTGACATCCACTCAATCCATGGGAGCGCTTCTCTAAAGAGAAAAGCTGCTGACTACATTAAACAGGGAAATAAGTGATAGAACTAAGACTAGAAAGAAGTACTGAGCCACCAAACATTGATAAATGGACATAAGCAGCTTAGTAATGAAGGAACTGGCCATTATTAACAGGACAATATTGTACTATATACTGCATATATATATATATATATATATATATATATATATATATATATATTTATATATTTATATATATATATACACTCCTGATCAAAATCTTAAGACCAGTCAAAAATTTGCAAGAATTAGCATTTTGCAACACTGAATCTTAAGAAGCTTCACAATGTTAAAAGGACAAATCAGTGCAAGAGACAAGAACATTTGAGCAGGGAATTGTCTGAAAACTGCATTTACACTCAAACATGATTTTTTCAGCTGATCAAAAGTTTAAGACCATAGTCTTTAAAAGCCAAAAGCTGTGCAAACATCTGGATTCCATGTCATTTTCTGTGAAGTCTTTACACTGTCAAGACCTCCTGATGGCAAAAGCAAAAAAGCTCACTGACTTTGAACGTGGTAGGATTGTTGAGCTGCATAAGCAAGGCCTCTCACAACGTGCCATCGCTGCTGAGGTTGGACGCAGTAAGACAGTCATTTTGCATTTTTTAAATGATCCTGAGGGTTATGGAACAAAAAAGTCAAGTGGTAGACCCCAAAAAATTTCACCAGCTCTGAGGCGCAGGATCCGATTGGCTGTCCGTCAAGACACGGGACGATCCTCTACCCAAATTAAGGCCAGTACTGGTGCTGACTGCAGCCCAATAACCATCAGACGGCATCTGCGAGAGAAGGGCTTCAGAAACAAAAAACGTCTTCAAAGGCCACGTCTTCTTCAACGCCACAGAATTACCCGTTTGGACTTTGCAAGGATGCACCAAACATGGGACATTGAAAGGTGGAAGAAAGTTGTCTTCTCTGATGAGAAAAAATGTAACCTTGATGGTCCTGATGGCTTCCAACGTTACTGGCATGACAGGGAGATCCCACCTGAGATGTTTTCTACACGGCACAGTGGTGGGGGCGCCATCATGATTTGGGGTGCGTTTTCCTTCAATGGAACAATGGAGCTTCAGGTTGTGCAGGGGCGTCAAACAGCAGCTGGCTATGTGGAGATGTTGCAGCGGGCATCCCTCATGACTGAGGGCCCTCGTCTGTGTGGTAATGATTGGGTTTTTCAACAAGACAATGCTGCAGTTCACAATGCCCGCCTGACAAAGGAGTTCTTCCAAGAGAATAACATCACTCTTTTGGACCATCCTGCATGTTCCCCGGATCTAAACCCAATTGAGAACATTTGGGGATGGATGGCAAGGGAAGTTTACAAAAATGGACATCAGTTCCAGACAATGGATGCCCTTCGTGAAGCCATCTTCAACACTTGGAGCAACGTTCCCACTAGCCTCCTGGAAACACTGGCATCGAGCATGCCTAAACGATTGTTTGAAGTCATCAACAAGAATGGTGGAGCTACTCATTACTGAGTCCTTTTTTTTGACATTTTGATTTCTGTTTTGGGGGGTTTTCGGGTTTTTTTGAGCTATGGTCTTAAACTTTTGATCAGCTGAAAAAATCATGTTTGAGTATAAATGCAGTTTTCAGACAATTCCCTGCTCAAATGTTCTTGTCTCTTGCACTGATTTGTCCTTTTAACTTTGTGAAGCTCTACTTAGAACCTTCTTAAGATCCAATAGTGCAAAATGCTAATTCTTGCAATTTTTTGACTGGTCTTAAGATTTTGATCAGGAGTGTATATATATATATATATATATATATATATATATATATATATATATATATATATATATATATATATATATATATATATATATATATATATATATAAGGGGGTGGCATGTTGGAGAAAGGGTTACCAAAAGCATAACTAAATAGAGAACCAATAGTCCTGTTTATTCACTAGCACAGATATGGCAATTAACACTGTTTGGTTGTTTAAAGTATGCTGATTTCTAAGTATTAGGCAAGTCAAATAAAGTCTATATATTTGGTCATGTTCCAATAGTATACTGAGATATTTAATACTTTGTACATGCTGATTCCTACACGCAGCCACCTTTTAATTATAATTATTGTCTGAAAAATAGCCTTAATTCGATTTCCACGCTCAACAGAGCAAGTCAGTCAGCTACAGGGAAGTTTGGGAGTTGTTGGAGGTACAAACTCTGCTATAGGGGATCAGTAATGACTCGGGGCCTGTCACAATCCGGTAACGCAGAGTGAATATGACAGCCAGAAAATAAGACTGCACCTACACTACACCCACCATTGCAGGTCACTGATGGTTTCAATGTTGACAAATTGGAGAGGGCAACTGTGAGCAAAGGGATATATATCCCTGTGTCACTAATTATGTTCAGATAGAAGTCTTTATTTTAGACTAAATATTCTGTGTTGAATCTGTGCGTTTTTGTCAGCACATAAGAATGCTTAGAGAAAAAAGATCAGGTAAGGAAGAAGGAAAGGGAGGAGAAGAGGGGTGCATGGGGAGAGATGGAAGATGGCAGGAAGCGATAAGAAACTCGAGGCAGTGGCAGCCCACACTGAAATCATTATCCAATCTGATTGGTGTAATTGAATCATTCCGGTTGCTCCATCACTAAGCAGACGAAGTAAACATGGCTATGAGATCTGCTTCCCTCCACCTCCTGCACACACATAATGATGTGCGCAATCACATTAACTCTTATTGGACACTCTGGGCTTGATGAAGACAAATGTTTGGGCTTGGGATGTGGGGGCATCACAACAGCAGGATTTCATTCTGTCGGTGAGAGGAAAGACATATTTATAAATGGAAGGCTGGATGTAACTGGTTTAAGGAGTTTAATCATTAATGTTGTTTCTGGTCTTGAGAACATGCAAACTGTCTGCAAATTGCTGCATACAAACACTTGTGAGACCGGACTTTATAGTAACAGCTTGTTTGAAAGAAATGCACCCCATAAAAAGCCCCATGAGAGACTGGAACCCCTGCCACCAACTCATATGGTCAAAACCATGGTTGAGTGCACATAAACCACCCGGGGTCAAAATTAGCTTATTTCTTCTATGTTTTCTCCAAACCACACCCCAATCTGTTGAATATAAATGCAAAACAGGTGAGCTGACAGATGGCAAACTGCCAATGGGTGAGCTGTCCTTTGGGAAAGCAGGAGCTCAGAATGGCCTCTTCATGCTGCCTGTCAAAAGGGGATTATGTCTCGTGCGCACATACACACACATCTGCCACACAAAAGTAAACTGGCATTTGGCACACCAGCAGGTTAGAAGATGGCCAATGGAAAGCCCTGCCAGGAGGAGCTTCCAGCTATGAGAGGTCCTTCCCTGCTGCCAGTCAATTGGGGATTAGGAGGACCACACCCCAACTTACTAAATCAAGAGTGAGTTGCAGGTGGAAAGGCAGATGGCAGAGCAGCCAATCAAAATCATTGCCAGAGGTGACAGACAGTAAGCACTGTGGGAAATGATTTCTGTAGCTTTCAGCAAAGTGACATGACCAAAGCATGATGGTTAGGCTCATTATTGAAATATCTTTGAATAGTGTGAACAGATATGTAAATTCAGATTACTGGTTTCATTTTGAATTAGAAATTTAAATGTACTCCAGGAAGTTTTAAAGCAGCCGCACTTTGCTCTTTAGGTTTTAAACATTCCCTCCAGTTTTTCAGATTTGTATCTTAATATGTTTATGTTAAAGGTTAGCAAAGCCTTTCACTAAACACCAAAAGGACAAACTCTCTTAACTAAAAAAAAAAAAACTGCTACTAAATTACTCTTTCAATTCCTTGCTAATGCATTCTTTTTATTCTTTAACAACCTCACCCAGTGTGATTGTACCAATTGACTAGTTTGGTATGCTGGAATATGAATATGGCTAGTACATCAGATGATAGATGTCCAGTACCCCCATACTATATGCTACAGGAAAAAATATGTTTTGGTTTTATTTATTGTTTATTATATAGCATACAAACCTGTTTAATACTATAGTCCCCAGAGAAGCCATACTTTTAACAACCCGGACCAAATAAAGAGGCAACAATTTGTTCCTTTGCAATAGTTTTACTAATTATAATGTAAGTACAATGAAACATTACCAGCAGAAAGAAGTATGTGGAACATTTACAGCACAATAAAAAAAAGAAAGGAAAAAAACAGGTCTGTGTTTCTAGGCTGTAACGTTTAATACAGTACATAATTATCAACAGACAACTTTCACAGAAATCCCACAAATATAGAATAAAATAATATATTAAAGCATGTAGAAAAAAAGTAATAGCCTATTATACCAGGTTCAAAGCTTCAGTGTAATATTTTTAATCATTATGATCAGGCCTCCATATAGATGACGCTTCTTGCTTTTAGTAAAAAAATGTGCCAGTGAAAATAAAACGTCGGTTGGGGGTCATTTGTTGCTTCAAGCGGAGGAGTTTAAGTATCTTGGTGTGTTGTTCATGAGTGATGGTAGGATGGAACGGGAGTTGGACAGACACATTGGAGTCTCATCAACAGTAACACTGGTGCTGCTCTGGTCTGTTGTGGTGAAGAAACATCTCAGCCATAAAGCATAAAGTAGAGCCGCTCCCTCTCTGCATCAAAAGGAACCAGTTGAGGTGTTTTGGTCACTTGATCAGGATGCCCCCTGGGTACCTCCCTTTGGAGGTTATCGGGCACTTACCACTAGGAGGAGACCCCAAGGAAGACCCAGAACTCACTGGAAGGACTATATATCCTGTCTGGCCTGGGAACGTCTTGTGCTCCCCAAGAATGAGCTGGATGATGTTGCTGGAAGAGGGATGTTTGAAGTTTCTTCCTGGAGCTGTTACTACTGCAGTCTGATCCTGGATAAGCTGATTACAACAGATGGGTGGATGCATGGACCGCGGAACGCATTTCAAGTTGGTCGGGCGCATGGAGACGCCAGGGGGGGGGGGGGCTGGGAAGACAGACAAACGCGGACGAGCGGACAAACGCGGCCAAGCGGGGGGGAGAGACAAACGGGGCCGAGCGGGGGGGGGGGGAAGACAGACAAACGCGGCCGAGCGGGGGGGAGAGACAAACGCGGCCGAGCGGGGAGGGGGGTTGGTTGCGGCGGGGAATAGACACGCTTTTCGCGGGGGGGGGGGGGGGGGGGGGGGGCTTGATCATCAAAAGTAGGTAGGGCCGCGGCCCTACCGGCCCTACCGGTTCCGCGGTCCTTGGGTGGATGATCTCAAAGTAACTACATGTGTAACGTTCCTGGCACTGGGGCTGTTAATTGCTGTCACCTGTTCCGGCTCCACCTCTCCACTATAAAGGTTCCCTGCCTTTCAGCCTCCAGTGCCAGAACGTCTCGAGCCAACCCGGTGAGAACTTCCAGCATTCCGAATAACCTGTCTGTCAGTCTGAAGCCCGACCTGTTTTTGCCCTGTTTTTTGAGCCAGCTCTGCCCTTTTCGGATCCTGTCTGCCCGCCCTGAGTTCTGCCTGTCAGTCTCTGGATTTGGATTGCTCACCCGTGTACCGACCTTCAGCCTGTGAGTACCTGAGATTGCCTGTCCCCCTAAACTGCCTGTTCTTTGGATTCTGACGCGGACCTGGACCTGGAACCCCCTTTCGGATTTGCCCTTGGAAACCTCTGCCTAATCAATCGCCTTCACGATATCGGACCCGGACTGGACTCGGACAAAGGACCTTGGATAACCCTGCACGGACTCTGCCGCCCTCAGGGGCCAGAAGAAACCCCGACAAGCCCACTCCCCACCAGGTTAGTGATCCAGCTTCTAGTCCACCTTTCTATCTGGCTCCGCTGATCACTAACCTGTCGTCTCGTCTCCAGGAGCTGCCAGCCGCCGAGCGTGAGTCGCACGCAGCAAGGGCCGTGCAACCCCTTCTTTTAATAAAATATCAAAGCGTCACTGACCTGTTTTCGGGTTGTCTTTTGGGTCCATCCAAATTCATAACAACATGCTCTTTAACAAAAAGCAGCATAAGACATAATTTACAGAAATAAAATAAATAATAGATAAAAGAATTATAATAAAGGTGAACTGTTGCTGTTTGACTAGCTAGTTCATTGTAATTGTTTGCAGGACTGCTGGAAGCCTCAATCTTTTATATCTATAACAATTTTAAAGAGACGATTAAAAACTAAAATTACTTTTTCAGGTGTGGTGCCAATGAACTGCCACAGGGAACAAGTTACTTCCTGTCACATCCTTTCATTTTCACAGTTGAGTTAGTCAAATCTTTGGGTGTTTTGTCAGTTGAAAACACATCTCTCAAAGCCACCACTTTTATAAAAGCCCACTGAGAGATTATATCTCATATTAGACTATAAAATATGTGCCATGTTGGACAATAAAAATAAGCCTCACTTTATTTATAATCATTTCACTTGATGTGTGTGTTTCTCTCTGTGTGAATTTTACTTGTGTGTCTGTTTTTTTGATTTTTGAAAATTGCTAACCAACCCAAAATGGACAGCATGGCCACTTGGCATAAGGACAGACATGGTGGGATACCATGTGTCCTCTTCACAGGCTCAAACAGTTGCATGCATGCAAATAACCGACACACACAAAGGGAAAACCGAGGCGTTTCTGTACACAAATTCTATTCCCAAGTTTGTAAAGCAAAAATAAATGAAGAAATTGTTCCTATGATCTTATCAAAACACGGATTATAAAACCAAACCATAATCTTATGAAGTTACCATTTAAATCCTACAAACCATATTCTTCTTGGAGCTCTTTCATCTTAATTCAGCGATGTGATGTATATTAAATGTGAAGGATTTTTTTAAAGGAAACTTTATCTGTCTCAGATCTTCTTTTAATGTTCCTTATACTTCGTTACACATTTCTTTGAGATTATTCTTTGTATGCATGTATTGTGGGACTGGGGACAAACAAATAGGGAAAGAAGTGAGCATACCCAAGGGAATATGAATAACCTTTATGGAGTACTGAAGCAGTGGTCAATGAAAGACAGTATTCAGAGCTAAACTTGCCCATTAAGCAGCTGCATGTATACAAATAATGTGGTCATCTTAAGAATTGTAAAAAAGTAAATATATAATAGTGCCTTTTTATTTGTTTCATTTTAAATTTTATGCAAAACACAAGAGAGAAATCATTGTGCCAGTCTTGTGAAACCTTGAATATTGTCTTGCGTTTCCTCACACTGCTGCATGACTTGACGATTGTTAATCAGAATGGATCCACCTGCACTGCTGCTCAGTCTTGCACACACACAGTTACACAGACTCACATCCAGCTGTACCCCCCCCCCCCCCCCCCACACACACACACACACACACACGCACACATACACCCTCTTCCTGACACCATCAGATCTGTCAGCAACCAGAGCGGGTGGCTGCTCTGCTCCAGCCTAATGGAGGGCCTGACCTCCGCTATGTAGACTTATTTCCACCCTCCCCAAATTTTCAGGTAACCAGATGGAGAAAAAAAAGAGTATAAAAAAGGAAGAGAAAATGGAGGGTGAGATGTTCCCCTTTTCCCCTGAAAAGCTTTAAATCATTTAATCTTGCTTTGCCATTTAAAGTCCTGGGACCACTTACTTTGTAATAAGAAGTCAGCCTAAAGAAAAGAGAGGCACCTGCTGGGTGAACAGCCTTTAAAATTTTGTAAGGATTTTAGCTGAAAAGCTAGACAATTGTTTTTTTGACTCATTACTGCCAACATGTTATACTCTACAGTGACATGAAATACCACGTGTAACATTAACCCTACTAATGTAACACAATTGCAAGGTAGTTGATACAGTGATTAGCCAAAGTATTTACACCCCTTCAGCTACTTCGCATTTTGTACCATTCCAACTCAATAATTAATTATACAAAATACAGTGTGTAATTTAGTCTTAGTTCAGATACAGCTTTTCAGCAAAGAGGTCTGTTAGAGAACATTAATGAGCGAAGACCATCATGAAGACCATGGAACTAAACAGAGGGACCAGAGGAGGAAGTTCTGAAGAAATCTCAAGTAAGTGTAATTCCACTAGAAGAAAGCTGTTCTTAATAAAAGAAGTCAGAAGAATTCCTGATTGCAGGAGTCATGTAGGGCCTTCACCAAACATGTAAAATAATGTGTTCATTTTAGGAGAAAACAAAATTGAAATATTAGGAATATATATATATATATATATATATATATATATATATATATATATATATATATATATATATATATATATATATATATATATATATATGTGTGGCAGAAAATTAACACTCCACATCTCCCTGAACATAGCAACTCCAAGGTAAAACAAGGGATTACAACATGCGTTTTTTTTTCTGCAGAGTGAACAAGGAAGTGCAAAGTTAACAACGTCATGCAAGTAACTGTCAGTCACTGCTGCAGGTCAGTGACTAGAACTGAATTGAACTTCATTGTTTGATAACTTGGATTACATTGGAATGTACTGTTTGTAATTGAGTCTGAATCTGTCTGAATGGGTGCCGTCACACATTTTGGCCGCTATGACAAAAAAATCTAAATAATCCCAAAGGCACATATCATTTTCTTTTTAGGGGCCCCTCTCAGCCAGGGGCCCTTGGAATTGTCCTAACTTCACCCCTATATGGCGCCCTCTCTGTCTGTATGATTGGATTAAACAGTTTTGTTTTAAAATGTATCACAGTTAATAGCTGTATGAAAAAAAATATTCTAGATTAGCAAGAGATATTTCCTGTGAGATGGCGTGAGCACACAGCGAGTTCTCTGCAGTGCCTAGGACTGGTTGACTGAAGAACACATTGAAACAATCAATTGAGGAGCAGAAACAGCATGACTCTTAACAGTGTGCATCCTTTTATATATATATATATATATATATATATATATATATATATATATATATATATATATATATATATATATATATATGAAAAAAAAAGAAGTGGAGATAGAGAGGCAGACATAGACACAGAGGGAGAGACATAACGATGGAGTTGGTGCCTAATCAGGTATAAAAACACATCTCTGACATCTCCGTCAGGGGTGTCTGGCTGAAGGAAAGTCTGTTTAGAACATGTGAAAAGCCTTGTCAGATCCAAAATACAGAGTGTCAAAAGAGGACCACCAAAGGGGAAATCTCATCTCGACAGCCCAGTGTGTCACAAAGCAATCACTCTGACTCAACCTTCTGTGTCTTACTCGCTCTCACACGGTGGAACGTTTTCTACACAGATAAGACATTTCAAGTCTGGAACAAATAGTGGGTGATGTAGGTACGTTCAGCCTAGCAGCATAGAGCAAAGCCTCTGTCGCCACCTGAATTATCCCAGTGCAAATAGCAATCATGTCCTTGATAGTTCACTAATTTGTGATTACGCTGTGTTCATTTATTTGTTTGAGGAAGATCTAAACTAAACATCAGGTCTGATTGATATTCATGAGGTAATGGTAGGTCCTATTTACATGGCACCAAGCTGCCTGTTGGATAAGGTTTGTTGGAGCCATGGCAGGCGGATTCAGCTCCCTGAGCTGTGAAACATCAGAGGAGAGAAACAAAATTTAAGACCTAGGATTCTGCATGCAATGTCATTTTTAAAAATCCTTGTTGGTTCTTCCAATAGAAAATGTTTGGCGTGACAAAACTATTCTAGTCTGGCGCTGCGAATGTTGATCCAGGAAACTAAGACACAGCGAGTATGTAAGAAGAAAAGAAGTCAACACAGATAGGAAAAAAAAAACATTAATAAACCTATTGATTATTATATTCTGTGAGGAAAACTGAAGATGAGTGAAGGTGAACTAAGTCTCAAAAAAGTCCTAGAATGACAAAAACTGGCGATAAAAAAGACCCTATTCATGGCTGGGCTTGCTACACCTATCGATCTTCTTTAGGAAGACAAACAAGGTCCGAAACAAAAAAAGCTTAAGTCTCCAGTATATGAGTATTATTATGTCTGAGGCCTTGGGAAAAGCCTACAGGTCAATACTAAAGCAGCGTAGTAACCGAAGGGTAGTGCTGGTGACTTAATAAAGCCGACGTATTGTGTGACAGGAGACAGGTCGATGCGACTCCCTTTAGACGCAATGCATTTTCACAGCGGGACAGGGTTACTGCACTGTGCAAAGTGGGCCTGGTGCAGAGGTCAGCCTTTTCACTTCATCAGCAGCAGAAACCAAAGAACAGTGGGAGAGGTGGGAGGAACACAGGGACAGAACATATTATCAACCCAGGGGAGCAGCTCGCAGATATACAAGAAAGCTTAGAATCCGCAGCATCACATGTAATGTTTTCTACAGATGTTGAGCACATATAAAAGAAATTCCCCTGGAGATAAAAACACTGATGCAAATGCGCACGCTCATAGCTTACCTTCTCATAGTAGCGCAGCTCATAGTCAAGGATGATGCCATTGGGTTGTTCTGGTTGAGGCCATGATAGTGTGAAGCTGTTCATGGTGGAGCTAATCTGGTGCATGATGGGAACAATTGATGGGGCTGCAGAAACAGACAGCACAGTTCTTTAGCCAACACGTCTTTGCGTAATGTAAATGTCCAATGATTTAAAATAATTTCACAGCTGCAATCCATGACTAGCTTCTGCTTCACTTATTCTGCAGGAACAGCATAGTTACAGCGCCTTGCAAAGTATTAATACACCTTGGAGGCAACTATGGCCACATTACCCTCTATATATATGAGAACTGGGTAAGAGGGTTTAAATTAATTAGCTTTTGAGTCACTGAGCACATGCATACAACACCCCCAGAGAGAACTTCTACAATGCTTTGCACAAGTATTCTCACCCTTTGAACTTTTTCACATTCAGTCACATTACGACCATAAAACCTCAATGGTTTTTATTGACCTTCTATATGATGGATCAAAACCAAGCTATAACATTTGTGAAGTTGAAAAAAAAAACTACACAATTTGACAACTTTTGTGAGCACATTTTAATTTTTAAATATTGACATATTTTAGCAAGAAAACATTTTAAAATAAGCCACAACATAAATTTGAAACCCTGCTGCAGTCACATGTAACCAATAAGTATTTTTAATGTTTGGCTGCCTGCAAGATAATATACCTCATAAAACATCTTATTAAACTGTCTACCTTCAAATACTGAAACCGACATAATTTCAACATTACGCTGCAACATCAAAAGTAATAGAATATGAAAATCTATTTATTCTCTTTATCTCTTAGAAATTTTACAGTAATCTTTAACTAGTGTGATTGTAACATGTTATGCTGTTTTAGTTCAAATGCATGTTATTACAAAAAGAGTCTATCTACACATATCTATTAGATTATAATGCTAGACAACAGGAAGAAAATCAGTTTAATGCTTACTGTTTTCCTGACTACTTAAAAAAAATATTGCACCCATATACAAATATTTTTATTCAAAAGCTGAGTTATACTCAGAATCAGTAAACCTTAAAGTAAACATCTGACTTTCATATGATATGCCTGTTTGTGCTGAACATTCTAATATATGAGGTTATACATGCAGGAAACTAACAAAAACAATCAATTCCTCATGAACTAATTTGTATATGATATGTTATTTGTACAATTCATGCAATAGTAATAATATCGGTACAGTCCAAATAAAGATTTGGCCTTGCTGAACAGAATATTCCACCGTTCAGTCACAGTACACCTGACTGCACACATATGGTCCATCAATTAACCTAAAAAAAGGCAACTTAATAATTTTTGTCCTCTGCAATGCCATGCCACCCCATCACAGAAAACTGTTCAACACACTGCATTTCTATGTGGATTATATAAGTATACATAAGTATATTGAATTTGAATATTAAAGGAAGGAGAATAGCAGTTTGACCAGTTAACCAGTTGTTTAAATGTGCGTTTTAAAAAATGAAAATGAATAAATGACAAAATACTGTAAATGGGAAATTTGTTAACTTTTAAAGGCTTCTACTAATTAATGTAATGGGACAAATGAAAATAGTTAAGCTCTAATAATTTTTAATATGCTAAAATCCACAAAAAATACAGTTCAATAATGACTTATACCATTTTGTCAAATAACACTAGCTTGTAAACATATAAATATTTCTCATTAGCATTTCTGTCAGTTTCTGCACTCATAACATTTGCTGATATCAGGTACTTGACTCCTGACACCAATAACTTGTTTTAATTCCACCTTAAAAATCATAATTTTTCTGAAAGATTCCTCCTATTAGTAGTCATCAAAGGGACCTTTAATGATAACCCTGCTTCATTTTTCTGAAGGTTTTCCCCATCCCCATACATTGCCTCTGCATAGGCACTGACACTACATTAGAAGAAAAGACCTTAACCTTGCGGTTGTTTGCAAATCATGTTTTATAGGGAAGTGGGCTTATTCTACAGTTTTACAGGGATCAGTATCTCAAAGGTTGAGTGTCAGGTTATTCTCCCCTAAATGGGAAAATGCAAATGTGAAGGAATGAATGGGGTCTGTTTATGTGGATTATGCTCCGTCTGCCCTTGTTGGCTTTCACCTATAGCCCCTCCCTCCCCCATTCTCCACACAGCGACTGTGAGGGCTGAGCTTCACCTCGGTGCACTCCAGCCTCTCTACTTCTCAGGCTAGTTCATGCTCCACTGACCAGGGAGAGGGCTGCCTGGGCCGCATTATCAATTACCGGCCACAGGCACACTGTTCCTGACAGACCCAGGGGATGGGTGCTCCACTCAGAAATTCCTGCAGAGGGGAAAAGATGCCGTGGAGGGAAGCTCTGACTTTCTTGCTAGTAGTCAGTTCACGGTTTCAGGTGCAAAAACAAAGTCTGGTTCATTAAGGATTTCCTTATAGACATGTCTTATGGGTAATTGTGAACCAGAGTGTAGCTTTTGTTGGGTCAAACAAAATATTATATACTATTCATTAATCCACCTGTTGCTCCATACTTAATAGAGTTCTAATAGCAGGTCAAAACTTTATAGGGTTTTTAATGCGGTTTTCTGTTCATTAGGATTATTCACATACACTTTTAATGAATACTGCTAACCTTTTAATATCAACTAATCTGTGAAGGGGTAAAAATCATAATAGTTTAGATACATATTAATACCTATAACATAAAAAGGTTTTTATTATTATATTTGAATATTTAATTAAATATATACATATTTAAAGTAAGCTACATACTTAAATCATAATCAACATTTATTTTTTAAAGCTGGTCATTTTAAAAGCTAATTTCCACATAAAAAAGCCTTAATAGCCACTCATTTCCTAAAAACAGGATCTTAGTACCATATATAGTTGACATATAGATGTATGAATGATCATAGGCAGCATGTCATGGGCTATTGTACATACAACACAGACTGTTTTCTCAATTTCTTTTTTCTTTTTAACGAGACCTTGTTTAATGGATGTGTACCTGTTAATTAGCAACAAAGAATGAGAATGGAGTAAACATCTTGGCAGAATTTATGAGCTCTGTCAAAGTAAACCAGTAAGGGTATGGAGTCCTCAAACTACCCATGAAAAACTATATCTCTGTATGAATTTTTTGTCCATGGATTATAAAACAATTATGGTGATGAATTTAAGCAAAGCAACAACCCAAACCATGAGGGAGCTTGAGCAGGGAGTAAACAGCCAGACCACCAAGCCAACCACAGCTGCTATTTGTGACAAGAAAGTTTATATGGTAAGAAAAGGCTTTTCTTTACTGGACATTTTGCATTTTATCCATCTTTCTGTCTTTGTCAGTACAAAACGTATGCTGACATTTGCAGATTGTGTTAAATCCTGAACTGCTCTCTCCAAACAGTACAATAACTCACTCCAAGAATCATGAATCTTTATTGTCACTAGGTATTACTATAAGGAAATTTTTGATGAGACACTGGCTCGGAATGCACACAGATTACACATAGTACGCAGACACAAGACATTTTTTAACCAACACACTATCTGAGAGGTTTAAAGCCTGAAAATAGTCCTTAGCATCTAATAAGACTCATGTTTGAGTCCACAGACAGATAGAAGTCCCTTTACGGATGATGTTAATTACCGTGCAGTTGCATGGGTGTATCAGACAAATGCACACAGCAAAATACTTTGAAATAATTAGAATTTTCATGTTACAGAACAGCTGCTACTCTTGTTTTTTTTTTCTTATTCCTGTCTGAGCTAAATTAAGAAGAAAGTGTCGGTGTATCTGTAGCCTCATTGCACATCAGCATTTAAACTTCCCTTCTGCTGAAGTACAATGCTTAAATACAGTGGTGCATTAATTAAAGTGATTTTTTAAGAGGGTGGACTTATGTTTGTGGGTATGCTAAATGCAGGCAAAGTTACAGATTTTGATACAAGCTGTCATTCAGTGGGCAAGGGGTTACCTAGTGGCTAGAGCAGGGCACTTGTATCCCTGGGAAAGCTGCAAGTTTCCTGGTTCAAATCCTACAGAATGCCACTCTGGGTCACTAAGCAAGACCCTTAGCCCAATGATGCTCCCTGGGCACCGCACAATGGCAGCCCACTGCTTCCTAAGGGACGGGTTAAATGCAGAGAATGAAATTCATCGATATGTACAAAGTTGCAATGACAAATAAAGACAATTATTCTTCTTCACTGAGGTGAAGCACAGGGGGACGGGTGCCTGAATGAGCTTTTTTGAACATAAAATCATTCGTCAACTTTTGTGTCAACTTCTCTATTCTGTCTGTATTGTGTTAATTTCCTTTCCTTTTGTGCTGTTTGTTTTTTGTTTTTTTTTTTGCAGATTTCCTGATTTTGTACTGGATATGAATATAACAACAATGAACTATAATCACAACTGAAAGGATAAATTGTAAAAAAAAAAAAAAAAAAATATATATGCTCTTTGAACAACTTGAGTTTCATTAATATTTACCCTTGCAAGAACAGAGGTTGAAAATTTCAGATGTGCTTGACAAAAACAGACCATTTGCACATTTATATGTGCCCTTGTAACCTATGTATGACAAGCCTGTCAGACACAATGTGTCGTGGCTGGATGAGGGTCAGATTCAGCTCAATGAAGCTCTGCTGTCCCCTCCAAGTGCGTACCCATTGTCACCATGGGACAATGATGTTGACAGTGATTGGTGACTGTGTCCCAAGTTTCTCTCTCCACCCTATATCCTGCCAATCCCTTGCTCCTTGCGCTCCACTTTTATCTGGCCTCTCTTGCAGCCCCTGGCCTTTAATGCAGAACTTGGCTCACCATTAATCAAAGTCAAATCCTTCATTCATCTGACTTACATAGAAAGAAGGAAGAAGAGGAAGATGGAGAAAGATGAATAGAAAAAGAAACGATGATGAAAGAATAAAAAACGTATTTATCTTTGTACGTTTGATCCACTGTGGAATGACTTAAACCAACTTTATGTGTACAGGTATATCTAACATTCAATTAAACTTCTACTTTCACTATTGTAACTTCAATGTGTGGATGCCATAATTTTAATTTGGGGTCAGCATATTGGACTTGTTGTTGAACATCCAAGAATTATAGTTATATTTGTATTAAACTGGGACATTTAACCTGCAAAAGCCAAGCCTGATGCACAAAAGTGACACTCTTGCTTTTGGCTGCTTGTACAGACACTTCAAAAATTAGCAAAACCCTGCAAATACAAATAGCAAATTTAACATTTCCTCAAGTCTCTTCATGACTGTGTACTCATATGAATTTACAGCTTTATGGACATTATTTTAAAGTCAAACTTCAGAAATAAAAGACAGATTTTCCACAAATTCCTCAAAATTAGAAGCTTTTCTCCAATAGGCATAAAGCCTTTACTAACTAGCAAAGTGAAACATATTAGCAGCATTGTCATAATTTTTAAACTTTACAGAAATTGCATCATACTTTCGGAATAAAAAAAATATAATGTGTCCTTTATTTGTCATTTTCCAAAGAAGGTAGAATTTGTCCCACTTTTTGCATTTTCGTTGTTGTCATTGAGCCATTTTTTATAAATGAAGGCTGAATATACAGTGCTTTGCAAAAGTACTGATACCACAACATTTATGCAATAGCACACCACAAAGAAGTACATAGTTCTGAACTGTTAATTTTAAAAGACAAAAAATTGAAAAGGGTGGCATGCATTTGTATGCAGCCCACATTCACTCTGATACCCCTAAAGAAATGCAAGTCAACCAGATGACCTCAGTAGTCAACTAATCAGTAAACTGAGTCCACCAGGGAGCAATTAAACCTTTATAAAAAATTATATTTACTGTCAGTGAATGACAAAAATCATGAAAACCAAGAAAACATACCAGAGTCAGGAAGAAAGTTGTAGAAACGTTTGAAGCCGTATTAGGTTGTAAAATTATGTTCCAGGGTTTGAACATATAACCAATGGATCTTTTTGAAAGAATGAGAAGAAGAAAGTCATGATAAGTCCCATTCAGAGTTTGCTACTAGGGTTGTCAAAATAATCAATATCTCAATATGACTGATACTAAAATAAATAAATAAAAAATATTCAAAGATACTGATTTGCCTAAATTGTCACACTTGTGCCGACCGCAGTACTGCAATAAAAGACACTTCCCTCCCTGTAGCTGCTCATCTCAATGATTTGTTGCTGGAAGTTAAAACTCTGCTAACATGTTGAGTACTGCCAGAAAAAAAAACATTTGCAATCCTCCTTATCGACATGACAGACACAAAAGCGCTGTTTAAACGAGCTTTCCCTATGATGTAGACGAGCAAGAAGAAACAAAACACTGAATGATGCCACATGCTGTGCTATCGCTACAAGATAACGCTACAACACTGATGTCGAAAACAACTTAAAAAAGTTAAGCTCCTATATATGCAACAGTGAGGTAGTAAACCTCCCGGAAGACATAAGCTAACACTGTTAAATATTAGCTTCACAGACACTGACAACTGCACATGCTTCTCAGGTGTGCAATTCCAAATCACGCAATGCTCTGTTCTACTGCAGTCTGAATCAATGCAGAACAAATGTTTATCAACTGACAAGATCACCTACTAAATACTGAAGCAGCAAAACAAACCAGTGAGGCACTTTCATCAATTATCTGATTAGCTGTAAAGCTACAACTAAGACTAACTTGGCCATTAATAACAGGTTATGAAGGAGCCAGATTGAAGCTGACAATTAGAGCAAAAAAGCAGGAACCTGTAGCAACCTGCCCTGCTGCTGTAGTTGATCACTAAAGAAAATATAATGCAAAATTACCAGAAAGACAGAAATTGCATAGTGCTGCTGCTGAATACATTTGTATGGACCAGATCCTTGTTTACACTGTGATAAATATGATTTGTATGTGCCAGATCCATGTTTGTTTTGAAACCCAACATACTTTAGTTAAAAATTATTGTTTATTTGTCTCTGAGTAATGGGATTTATTTGTATCATCACCAAACTGAAAGACAAATAAAAGCAGACAGTAACACACAAGATATGAGCAATTATAATAGCAATAATAATAATAATAAAATAACATATTTGCACAACTGAATCAATGGTACATCCTTCCATAAATGATATTAACACTTATACTAAAAGTCACCTATATTTGAGGTTTATTCCTGTTAAAGGAGAGCTTTCCTCTCTGCTGTTGCTGCATGCATGCTCAATATGAAGGATTGTTGCAAAGTCAACGACAATGCAAATGACTGTCCACTGACACTATGCGCTCCTTCAGGAGGAGTGAATGCTGCAGGCCAATGACTTGATATAATCCACTGGGTTTCCTTACATAGACGATTTTTTAAACTGTATGTAAGATTTGATTGGACTGACGATGGGACCTTGCTGATCTTGCAGCAAAGTCCTATTCAACACAGCGAACAACAAAGTGCAATACATATGGAGCCATAAGAAGCTAAAAGTATAATCTAATTAGATCATTCTCTGATGTACAGTTGAAGATTTTACTTTAAGACTCTGCTTTGCTACCATGAACCATGTGCTGTACTGCAGTCAAAGCCATAGGTTCCACGGCTGCTACCTTATTAACAGGGGCTCAGAAGGCCAAGCCAGCCATGACTACATGGTAATGGTTCTCTCTCAAACATCTTAAAGAGGGATCAGTTCAGCTTCGGGGACTTCTCTCAAATACCAGTGGCTTAAATTATATTTCAAAATCACATTAGACAAGGAGGATTGTGAACACTGCTGTATTTGGTTCCATTTTGTGAGCAAAACAGAAAAAAAGAAAAAAAGGGAAGCCATTTACTTTACGCACAAATTCAGATTGGCTCAAACATATCAAGACATAGACACGCATGCCCTCTGTCACTTATTGCACAATATAAAGACATCAGAAGTGACATCTAGGATCAGACGCATTCAAGTTGACACATTTTCTTCCTTTTTCTTGCCTGAAGCTAATACCTCACCTTTTGGATCCAGAGACTGGATCTTCTAACGTCAGTGGGAGCAAACATAAGATAAAATAAAAATGGCACGCCAGAAAGCCATGAAAGTGCTCATGTAATGAAACTGTAGGACATAGAGGGAGCATGTGGGAGTGGGGGGTGGAACAACAAAACAAACGTAAACTGGAAAGACATAATGACTGGTGTCCTGAATATCTCCTAGTGACATGTTTGCCTAACATCTCATCGGATTCCAGAGCCCCACAGGGTGCAGATGTCTCTAATTCATCTGGTTGTTTGGATTTCAGTCGAGTGCACTGGATCTCACAATCTTGAATGCAACCCACCCAATCAGGCTTGCCCATAGAAGGATGAGGACGACAATGTTTGTCTTTCTGCGGGAATAGCTCTCCAAACACCAGCCCAGTGGAGGAGGATTGTTTGTAGATATAATTGGCATTATGAGGTCTGAGAGATGTTTGGCACATTATCTGGGTCAAGAAAGCTGTGCCAGTGAAATCCTAGTGCTATTGTGCATTTTAATGAATTCGCTACAAGTAGAAAGGCCACCACTTTCTGAGTGAGAGGTGGCCCAGTGGTTAGAGCAGTGTGCTTGCGTCCTGAGAAGGCTGCAAGTTCCCCGGTTTGCATCTCACAGGCTCCCACTCTGGGTTCCTTAGCAATATTCTTAGCCCCAGAATGCTACCCAGGCACTGCACAGTGGAAGCCCACTGCTACACAAGGGCTGGGTTAAACCCAAAAAGCAAACTTCAATAGAATGTACAAAAGTTGCAATGACAAATAAAATTCTGATTACTATCATTGTGTATCCCTGAAATTCAACAGTATGGCATTAAATTGTTCATTTTGCTCCTTGGATAATAAACAAATATGACCAAAAGTAGGCCAGACATGAATAATCACCTCACAGGGTGCACTATATAACCTTTGTGGGGTTGTATCTCGGTGGGTGGATGTATCTCCTGGAGAGCAAAGGGCCATAAATGAACTCTTAAATCACACTATTGATCACTTTTCTCTCTCAGACACGCGCCAGGATGGAAGGCAGTTAAATGGTCTCAATGGTTCATACATTCCCCATCAAGGCCGCCCCTCTAACTCCCCTTTTCTTCCTCTCACATCTTTGATAACAGTTTGCTTCGCTGCTCTAATACTACTAGCTTATGCTCCATATTATTGCAGGTAAAGATGGAGTTCCTCTGTCAAGTTATCTTAGAAAGAGTAGTATATATATATATATATTTATTGAGAGGTGTAGTCAAAGATCTCTTTGTATGTTCCAACTTTCTGAAATGTTATAGGAAAAGATTTAGTGCTTTCATGCTGGCAAAATAAGGTTGACAGCACTGATCCCAAAAATTGCGGTGCTGTTGATTTCTTTAGAAATAGCTCAATTCAAAAGTTTTTTTTTTTTTTTTTCAAAAATCTTCAGTATGGTTCTGTTATGGATTTTGTTTTGTCACATCTTTACGACGGATACCAAAAATGTGTCTAGTACTATAAAATTTTAGATGGTGTCATACATGGAAGAACAGGAAGTAATTAAAATGCTAAAAATATATATTTTTACACAAATCTCTTGAAACATTTCTCTTAAACAGACTAAGAAGCAAACATAATGTGTTAAAAAATTTTATCTGCATAAATTATTCTTGTCTGGGACACCCTAGATCAGATCTGCCAGTGCATTCATCCATGCATGTCAATTAGTTTACCTTGTTGAAAACTTCCTGTTTTGCATCTATTCAAACACTTCTTTGTTTTTGCTATTTAAATAAAACTTCAACTTTAAATGGAGAAGATTTCATAATTCAAAAAAAAACTGTTGTGCCTTGATGCTACAGGCTTTGTGTTGTCACAGAAAGAGAGTATTTTTTGTCAGTTGTTTCATACACCCCTACCATGAACTCTTTGTATACTTCTGCATTATCAGTGGCCTTCTGCCAAAAACCCTTGTAGAAGTGAGGAACAGTGCAATTACCTGGTGACAAAGGGGCCATGTAAAGATGGACACAGGCCTGGAAGATTACTGGAGGAAACCTCATTACTGCAAAAGGCCTCAACAATAGGAATGGGCAATGCTCATTCTACATCTATCTGTCAAGTATGCTATTAGCCTGTCAAACAGGTACAGTCAGCACCATTAGGCCACCTTTATAGTCAGACCTATTTACCCCCTAATTTTTCCTTCTTTCCCTGTCACAGTCCCTGTCTCTGGTAGAAAAAAAATCAACCGCTTTCCCTATTCTGATTTATCTCTCTTCCCATTCCTCTCCGAACTCTCTATCGGACAAAGACAAGTGCAGTTGGTCATTATGTTCCTCTGAGAGTCGATGTAATCAAATGTGGTATGCCATTCACCGGCCAAGCCAAATTTAATTTCAAAATATGCTCCAATCCAAGAAAGAAATCTGGATAAACCAATTATAATTTCATTGGTCTCGAAGATAAATGTAGAGTAAGTTGATTCAACAATTAAAGCTAAAAAAAAGGACTAAAATGGAATTCATTTGACATGTGGTATTCCATCACTGGATGGGATAGTGTAATTGCTCTCCTATGCTCAGAGGATGTAAAAGTACTGTTGAAAGAAAATATATACATAGACTATAAAAACTTTTTTTTAATATTTCTCTAAACCTGCATATCAATGGCTGTGTCATTTTGGTGTTATTCTGTCTCTCATAAACAGCAGTTTATGTCAGTATGTTCATTACTTAAAAAAACGTTCAAAAGGAGCAGTTGTAGAGGGGTTCTTTTCTTTAACAACACCTTTTAATGCCTTGAAAATACAAGCTAGCCTATGTTGTACCTTGCAATGCTCCATTGCTGAATTCCACTCTAAATCATTTAACCATCGCTCACGGTGCTCAAAAGGAACTTTGTCTGTGGTTTGTCAGGGGCAATAGAGCAGCAAGTAAGCTATACTTTGAAAAGGTTAATGTAAACCGGAGAATATCAGACATATTTCATATGCTTCTCAGCTAAAAAGGAAAACAAAACTATATGTGTGTATAGTTTTATACAGACTGTTTTGTTCTCTTTCACTGTGGATACAGAACAATAGATTTATTTTGTATGTCTGACAGGAAGCCTATTCAGATTCCGAGATATGAAAATGTGAAAAAATATTTAAGTAGCTTTCAAACAGGTGTTTTTTATAAAATGCCAAATGTTTACTGTCAGTATTGTGAAAAAATTGAATAAAAAAATAACTACTTGAAACCTTACAGATTTCTGCTGTATGTGATTTTTTGTTGAACTATTTCAGATCATCTGACCTTTATGGCGTTCTGAAATGATGATTTAATTTCCACATGGAAGCAGTTTTTATGTATGGAAATTAAGAATTGAAACATCATTTTTAGAAACAACTTTTGCTTTTGTTAAAATGTCATTAAAACATACGTTACCTATTACTTTCATATAATGTATGAATTTTTACACGTTGCCTGAATCTACACTATGTACATTCTATTTTTACCAAAAGATAATCAGAGCCACACGTTGAATCAGGTGAATAAGGTGATTCAAGCTGTGTGGTAATCAGGTAATTATTTTAGTGCAACAGTTTCAGAGAAAGAAAAAAGAGACTAGGTTAAAATGTATATTTGCTATACTTATATGCTGCTTTGTAATCCAGGGTGCAATCATTTGCAGCTGTACGCATGCGTTATACATCTGTGATGTGAAAACAGAGCAGGTCTCCTCTCAGCTCTCTTTGCTCTGACTGCATGGAGGGCTTTTAGGATGAGGCAGCTGCCTGAGACATCACTGAGGGAAGTTTTGGAAGACTCAGCAGCTGCTTGTGCCTGTGAGACAGTGCTGAGGGAAAAAGGAGATCTCACAAGCTCTAGTAGCTGTCATGAGACAGTAACTGTGGAAAGATTGCTGCTTTCACGCGAAGTTGCTAAATCACCAAAAATACAGAGAAAAGACACTAGATTTGTTTCTAGTCGCTTTTTTGAATGAGTTGCCAGAGGGGTCAAAAAAGTCCCCAAATATAACGATTAGAGTGGCTAAATAGGCAACACTGGATTGTCATCTCTAGTTTTCCTTCAATACCGAGAGCAGCGCAGCATCCAGTAGCCACTAGTGAACTTCATACAATAGCCAGCTTCGCAGAACGACAGTGAGGCAGAGAGGAGCTGGTGGTGTTGTTTTTTCAAAATAAAGTAAATTTTAACATCTCATGAAATTCAAATTTATTTTAAACTCTGATTATGATCAAAGTATTTATGCAAATATACAGTAGCTATGCTTGGTCTGTGCAGTTCAGGTTATACATATCATATGCTTTACATTGTTTTAACATATGTTTTGATACATTCTAAAGGTGTGGCGGCTTTTATTTTGTTACATAAAGTGGAAACCCTGCTATTGAATGTCAAATTAGGACTGTGCATTAAAGTTGTTTCTGTCACAAGATTTGGAGAGCAAAAGGCCACAAAGGAAAGACCAAAGTTGTAGGGAGCTGATTTTGCCCTGACTAAAATTATAAAGAGCTGCATATTGGGTCCAAGCGTGAATTTCACAGCTGTGATTTCAAAGGCAAAAGCAATTACCTTAATCCAGAGAAGGAGGGCTTAGAAAGAGTGCAAATATGTACACATCACCTAACAGCTTCTCCTCCTGTTTCATAGTCTTCGTATTCACTGTGAAGTAGGCATGAAGGCTGCTAAACCATGAAATGTGACTCGGAAATGCACATAGTGTCAGATTATGTTTTTTTGCAGGCTGAATGATTCACAGTAGCAAGTGTACCGTAACAGAAAATCTGCAATTTCACAAATGCAAAATGAAATACAACAAGTAAGGTTGAATGGAAGCTCATCTGCAGATCCACATGACAAAAATACAATACTTTGAGTCAAATAAGGCATTAAATTGCATTTAAGACAGAGGTCAATAATGTAGATGCTGTCATTGTCAAAGGCTCAAAATTTTTGTGACCTGGAAACGTTAGGCACTCACCAGCCTGGTTGGTGGTGATGTCAATGGTAACATGCTGTGCTGGGTATGGGCTCTTGTTGCTGACACCGTTGACGGCTTGTATCTCAAAGCTATAGAGTGTATGAGCCAACAGGTTACTAATGAAGACCCTGGTCTCTGTCAAGCCCAGCTGTCGAGGAACAAAGTCCACGTTGTCATCGCAGTGGGAACAGGAGCGTCGGTCAGCTCGGCACTTCTTGCACACTATGTTGTAGACAACATCATCCCGGCCACCAGTTTCCCTGGGAGAATGCCACTCCAGGATCACTGAGGTCTCATTTACAATGGAGATCACATTCCTTGGACTGGATGGAACACCTGGAAAGACATAGCCGCAATATGTTTTTATCCTTAGTCATTTGTTTGAGTGTTTTAGCTTTTTCACATTGAGTATTAGTAAAACTGTTAGAACCTAACGCCTTTTTAAATTACTATTCCCACCTGTAGTTTAGTCACTGATGTATTAAAGACCAGATATTATCATAATTTATAGTGAAAACTCAAAATCTTGGAAACATTAAAAATGAAATACGCTACAGTCAAACATTTAAAAAATTATCAACAAATAATATACATTTCTGACATAAAAAGAGCCTCTGAAGCCCTTCCCTCTAAAAACAGATATGCACTTCCATATGTGGATGATGGTGCATCATCTGGGAAAGCAGTTCCTGAACTATTGCTGCAACCAGGTTGTCTTCTTAATAAAAAAAAAATCTAACTGGTAATATGTCAAAATGATATGTAGCCACTTATTGGAAACACAGAAGAAAGACAAAATTTGCACTTTTATTTTTCCCTAAAGCTGCTCAATATAGGAAACATGAGTGAGCCTTGTGAAAGTAAAACGGTAAAGAGGTTGGATTTCTCTTCATTCACCAAAAACAGATCTGTGGGGAACACTGTTTGCATAAGGATTAGGAAACTGGCTTTCTGGTTTCAAGGTAAGTATCAATGCAAGGTTGTGGGACAAGGGCTCAACACAATTCATGCCAGGGCTTCTACAGATATCTCCAGCAGGAATTCGGAAATAAAATAATTGAGGTGTCCAGGGCATAACGTTTTTCAGATAAAATGTGTTGTTTTACTTTTTGTACCCCTGTCAGTAAATAACATACATTTATGTATATGGATTGTGATATTAATTACACATTATAACAACTGCCCTCTCCAAATACCCCTCCTGCATGTTTTACTCACAATAATTAGAGGAAGCAGCAAAAATCTAATCTGTTAAATTACTAATTTAAAACACTTAGATATAAGTACTATTATGAAAGACTTGTGTGATTATTCTCTACCTGAAGCACAATTGAAATGGTAATTTATTTCATTTGCACCCAGAGATTCTACAATGAAATTTTCATGTCTATCAAATATTGGTTATTTACAAAAATGCAGTGTTGCGTGAAGTATTCTTATCCAAATCGCTCTCCAAATGCAGTTTCACTCATTCCCTTAATGCCCACAGCTGGAGCAGAATGTCAAAACCCTTATTCAAAGAGAAATCAAGAAATAATAGAACTATTGTTTGGCTTGAGTGGTGACTTAATATCAGGGTGGAAAAACGGGGTTTATTCTGCTTACTGCAATTGCGGTGAGATTCTCTACAAGGTGAAATTTTCCTAAATGCCAGTGAAGGAATTTACTTAGCTGAGATGCATGCACATGCTGCAGAGCAGCAGCTCTTTACACTCAAATACCAGACAAGGCACAAGCACAACTAAGTGCTTAGTCTGTGCAGCTCAGGTGATACTAATAAGATTTCTAAGAAAACAGACACTTTGCATTCTTTTTTTAAAAAAAAGTTTCAAATAGACATGGGTGCGCATCGTCCTAGATGGAAGAAACCAATACAGAAGATGATGAAATCAGCATGAAAAAGAAACCTGAAACAAATCTTAAATGTAAACATCTTTGCTTTTCAAATATATTGTGGTAAATTAAATATTGGGTGATTAAAGATTCATATTCAGGTGCGATGAGCCAATTGGTAGATTCACCTGCACCAAGGGAACACTGGGAGAATTACATACTTTATATAGTTGCTGGTTTTATATACAAGATACTCTGAAAGCATACAACTCATTAGACCATATAATTATTTTTACTGAGGGCAAGTACACAGGGTGCTATACTCTGAGCTCAGGTTTGATCTAGGGTCATAAACAAGGAACACATTTATCATTGGTGCCAACTGCAGCTGTAGTGTTGCTAAACTATCTGTGTTATCTGTGACTCGTGGTTGTTTTGGCTATTGCATTTCACACCACAATATGTTTTAAATTAACATTTTATTACAGAGGCCAAAGGTGATTAACTTTGTCTAACGTTGTTCTTTGACCCTTGCACAGGTATTTATAGCTGGAATAACAGCAAAGATTTAAACAGAATCGTGATTTTATAATTGTAGAGCTTTAAAGGTTGCAGCTAATAAAGACAGTCTGAATGGGCAAATGTTTTTAGAATAATTTCACACTTGTACTACTTCCTCACTAGTAAAGAATAAAATATGTGAATGAGAACCATACTTAGTTTACATAAGGACTAGTTCAGATGTTGAACTGCTGAGCTATGAACATAAATTAAATCAGTTTTAATGCTGTAAACTCCACTGAGAACCAATTCTCAATAAGGGTGAAGTGGTTGCAACCCACATATTGCTTCACATAGCTAAAGCTAGAAACACTATATAGCTATAGCTTCTTTAACAGATACTAATTGCTAGGTACATAAGACAACATTGGACAATGTTTTTTTAAGTGATAGGCTGAAAGAATACTTTCATATCCTATCCAACAACAACAAAACATTTTATGTGAATAGTCCCCAACAAAGTCCACTTGTAGCGGGTTGATTTACTGCATGGCAGGATGAGTAAAAATGACACTGCTAAGAGCTCCAAATCAGCTCACATGGATCTTACCGTGCCTTGCAAAAATATTAAACCCCCTTGATTTTTCAAGTTTGTGTTTTCTTCACAACCTGGAATTAAAATGAATTATTTGAGAATTTACTCCATTTCACAACTCTGAAGATGTATATATTTTTTTGTTGTGAAGCAAACTTACAAAGTAACAAAAAACTTCACCTTTTGCAGCAATACTAGCTGCTAGTGGCTTTGGATCAGTATCTGTGAGCCTACCATGTCTTGTCACTGGGTTTGCCCAGTGACAAGACATCTTTATGTTGGATAGTTGCATCCAACATAATAGATAGTCGCATGTGAACAGCAATCTGCCAGTATAACTGTAGATTCTTAATCAGATTGAGGCCTGGACTTTGACTAAGTCCTTCCAACACATTTAAATGTTTCCTTATAAAACACTGAAGTGTTGCTTTAGCAGTGTGTTTCAGGTCATCGTTCTACTGGACCTCCGTCCCAGTCTCAACTGACACAGGTTTTACTTAAGAATGTCCCCCCATTTAGTACCATCCATCTTTCCTTTGTCATGGACTGGCATCCAAATCCTCACTACTGAAAAAAATGCCACAACATGATGCTGCCACCACCATGTTTCACTGTGGTGAGAGTGTTTTAGGGATGATCGGATTGTTGGGTTTGCGGCAGGCAAAGCAATTTCTTTGGTGGCCCAAAAGTTAAACTTTAGTTGCATCTGACCAGAGCACCTTCCTCTATACATGTGGGGAACTCCCTACATGTATAGACAAAACTGACAAAAACTGAAGAGCGACAACATTAATATTAAGGACCACTATGAACCGAGTGGGTCAAACCAAAATATTATTTTATTATTTTCAAACCATGAACCACACCTGAAGAGGACTCTTCAGTTTTCTATATCCAGATGCGCTCAGATTTATGAAGGCTTTCACTCATTTCACATCGGAAGCTGTTAAGTTTTGTCTCTGAAGTGTCCATCAATCCACCTCATGCAGAACAAGGCAGCGGCTGTCTACCTTTCCCTGCTGCCGTCTTTCTGTATAAAGCACCCAGGGGGGAGCAGCGAGGAACTTTCCCAGAGGTGGCCGCAGAGAGGAGCTCAAGCACGGTCAAGCCTCACCCTTCCTCCGTTGACAGAGCAGTCTGCAGCCTGGTTGTCATCACGCAATCAAAGTGATAAAAATAAAATCGCTGCAGTTAAAAAATCTTTTAAAATATTAACGTGTTCTCCTGCCATGACTGAGGCAAAAGATCTAATATAAAGCTTTAAATATTAACTGTCTAAAATCCTCCGGGCGAGGCAGCGATTCGCTTCGGCAGCTCTGTCCTCTCCACAGAAGCTCGATCTCAATGCTCTCACGCCTTCACCGCTGGCCACAACAAGGATGTGTGCGCCTAATCAAGACGATAAAATAATTTCACTGTGATAAAAATCTTTTTAAACGCACTCGCTTCCGCCGTGCCTGAGGTAAAAGATCTGATATAATGCTTTAATTTACAACTAGATGCGTCTGAAATCCACCAGGCGAGGCAGCAGTTTGCTTCTCGATCATTGGTTGCTCCAAGGAAGCTTGAGCTAGGCGAGGTCTGGCAGATCGCTCTGCGGAGACAGCTGGGAGAGTAAGTCCGAGAATAAAAATAATTTTACTGTTTAAAATCTTTTTTATTAATGTGTCCTCGCCCCCCACCGTGACTGAGACAAAAGATCTAATTTAAAGGTGTAAATATTAATATTTATCCCATGACTGAAAACAGCTGTAAGAAGGACCGATCTGTCCCTGGTACCTACAACCGCTCCAGGGACCTCGAGTTCGGTCAACGCTTGCCGTTCTCACCGGTGCCTGCAGCCTGGGAGCCCTACGAAATCAAAGCAATAAAAATAATTTCACTGAGGGGTGAACTGAAGGTACGGGGGCTAAACTCCCAGGAGGAGTGTCCCTCTTCCAGCGCTCTCTAGGCCGGTGGAATCTTTACACCGGGTAAAGATAACTTGAGCAGGGAAGAGTCGAGTAGGGCGGGCGATAACAGCTGAGCCAGTGGAACTGCGCTTTATGTCACATAACTCTTTTACATTCTAGTTTTCACATTTTTCATTGGAAAGTATCAACAAATAAATAACTAACAAATCACATTGTTTTTAAGCTCAGTTTTCAAACAGTTAAATTAAACAATCAGTGCCTTTACAGATGTTAAAACAAAAAAAGGATGGAAATAGTCATAAACACACACTAAAAGTTCTAACAAAAAGGGAAAATAATATCAATGTAATTGTTATACAACTGGAATACAATATTTAAAAACATATAATTGAGTACCCATGCACTTTGCTGTAATTTCTTAGATTCTCAATGTAGTTCAGACAGATAGAACTGAGTAGCTCACTGTAAAAAGTTAGGTCACCTAACAAAGGTATAAATACTTTTATAAATACTGTTGCAAACTTGGACAAAGCAAAGGAAAAAGAACAATCATGAGACAACTTCCAATTTATGGCTGGAAACTCAGGTCAGCAAAATAAGGGGCATGACCTATGTGATGTGATTATTATGGTCTAACTGAACAGGACAGATCATACTCAAGCTTCAGGTCAAATGGCACATAATTAGGTCCTCGGATGCTACAAGATGCATTGTTTATGGAGTGAAAATGTGGCAGAATAGGGTGTATGAGTGACAAGAAGTACTTAACCGGCTTCCCTGGGGGCCGTCAAGTCTATGCCCAGTGAGTATCCTCTGTATCATCCATCACATCCATCACACACTTCAGCAACACCCAAACTTGCAGTGTTAGTGAAAAATAATGTCTCTAATGTCCAAACTGCATCTCAACTACTTCCATGATATGTTGTCAGACCGTTTTGTATCAGTAAATACTACTTCAAAGAAACTTATTTCCTATCTAAAGTATGTGCTATGTCACAAGGTAACGGTGTGATTGCATCAGATAAAATAATATGATGGCCAGATTTATGCAGAAATAGTGTTTTTTAAGAGTTAAGCTGTTAATGCGTTACTGAACAACTTGTAGGAATTTAAATGCAGTATTCAGTAGTTTAACATGCTATTTTTTTGTTTTTTCGCTTCTTTTTCTTCTTTTTGAAACTCCGCTTACAAGTTAACTACAAAATATGAATACTTGTACGTAATTTCTTCCTTGGTCTTAAAATGTGACTGTTACTTCTACTTGATTTTCACATTTTAATTCTTTGTATTTTTCATGTGAATATTAAAAAAATGTATTAAAAATTAGTTTAGGTTTAAGTGGTCAGATACGGTTTGTACGGAAGTGTAGAACTGACATGATAGAAAATTATTATGGAGCTGTTTCTCTTACTAACAAGAAGCTATCTCGCTACAACAATAATAATTTATGGCATGACATCGCATTTTGACGTCCTTGATGGAATGAAGTGTGGTGAGAAACGGAGATTGAGCCACTTTGTGGATTTTTACTAAGAATGAATCTGCGAGAGGCCTGGGCAAATTCTCAGTTTTACGAGTCATTGCAAAAACAAACAGCCTTAAATTGACACCTATCCAGGAGTCTTTGTTAATTTTGGTGTCTCGCACTTGAGCAACCTATAGTTGGTACACTGCTGTTTTTAAGGACATGGAGGCCCATGTTCCTAGGCGCATTCTAAATCAGATGCAAATCAATGACCCACCGTCAATGTCCTGGGTCGTTAGA
Organism: Fundulus diaphanus; assembly: GCA_037039145.1. Classification (NCBI taxonomy): domain Eukaryota; kingdom Metazoa; phylum Chordata; class Actinopteri; order Cyprinodontiformes; family Fundulidae; genus Fundulus; species Fundulus diaphanus. The sequence goes on along the minus strand of CM073133.1, from coordinate 32,600,741 downwards.
AGCTATTGCTTGGTGTGAGTGGAGTACTTGGTCATTTGATTAATGATGAGACTGCTGATGTAATCTCTTTGGAATGTGTTGGAGGATCGAGCTGTAAACACTGGGGAGTTGGAAACACAATCCTCCCGCTCTGTTTAGTGATAGCTTTTCTCTTTTGACCGAGATGGCTTCTTTCATCCATCTTTCCAACCATCTGTTCTCCCTGTCCAGAATCTGGACATCATTGTTGTCTAATGTGTGTCCATTGTTCTTGAGGTGTAAGTGGACTGCTGAATCTTGTACTGCGTTGCTGGCCCTCCTGTGCTGTGCAAGGCATTTATGTAACTGTTGTTTAGTTTCTCCAATGTAGGAGTTTGAGCAGTCCTCGCTGCATTGGACTGCATGTACAACGCCGCTCAGCTGTGGTTTGAGCGTTCTGTCTTTGGGATGAACCAGTTTATGTCTGAGAGTATTATTAGATTTGAATTGTACTGGTATGTTGTGTTCGGAGAAGATTCTCCTGAGACATATGGAATCACAATGTTTGTGTGTGTCTCTATTTTCTCCTCTGTGTTCGACACTGTTGTTTTTTCTGCCAGCTTTGTTGGCTGATTTGACAAAGGCCCATTTTGGGTAACCACAAGCTTGCGGTGATTTCCTGACGTGCTTGTGTTCTTTCTGTTTCTCCTCTGAGGCAGAGGAAATGTTGTCAACCCGATAACTCAAAGATCTGATAACAGAGAGTTTGTGCTCCAGTGGATGATGTGAATCAAAATTCTGATATTGGTCTGTGTGTGTTGGCTTCCGATAAACCTCAGTTTTGAGACTCCCATCTTCCTTTATGTGTATGGCACAGTCCAGAAAAGGCAATATGTTGTTGCCTCAACTTCTTCGGTTTGGATTTAAATATACAAATACATAAGGATTTATATATCTTCTTACACCGAAATGTTTTAATGATGAATTTTGAACTTGCAAAAATTTACCTGGCAGCACTAACTTTTTTTTCTCCTATTCATATAAACATTGTTTATATGTTGATTCTAGGTGACTCCTTTAAACATGTTTAAGTAATATTTTCCTCTTTTTATCTGCATTTTGGTGACTTTCTCTGTTCCACTACAGCTCACATTGTGATTCTCTATCATATCTATCTGCTATGGACCGATGAGCAGAGATTTAACAGCATGAATTACCATAGTTACAACTGAGCCTATCAATTGACTTTCCTGACTCACACAACAAGAGAATACCCATGGCCCAGCATGCTAGAACCAACTGACCTTTCCCCACTGCCCTGCTCCCACACATACAAAACAGTTCTTTCTCAAAATTTACCCTCACGAGAAACCAGAAATAGTGAAGGTCACCTAAGGGTTTAAAATCCAGAGAAGCAACCAGGAAGTCACAAAGAAGAATTGAAAGTTATGTCCCAAAAGTACTTACTTTGCTGGGTAGCCCGACTAAGAATGTTGGGCTTCCCGCTGTGAGACGGAACATTTTTGGTGTACCTATCCTAAGGCAAAGACTGAAAACAGTGCAAGACAGTGAAAAGGGAGAGGTGGGTTGAGGGATACATTGGGGAGTTTGAAACGCAGCCTGTTTCTGGTATATTCAGAACCCTGAAGGAGGAGGCTTCTGGGGGTGGGAGGATACACCATGAGGTCCCCTGCTACAAGAGCCAGGGATTGGACAATCCGTCAGCAAGCTAATCAAGCTGATTTGGAGCACACAGGGACCTGGGCTTCAGACACTGGTGAGAAGCACTTAAGCTGCAGCTTCTGCTATATACTGGTCTGATTTAAGCTACTCTGGCAGCACTCTTATCAGGACCCACAGCATTAAAGAGATTCTTACTAGGATGATCTCACCGGCCCCCCTGCTGCGCTCCAAGGCACCCACAGAAAATCAGGCTCAGCTGCTGTTGCAAGTTGAAATCTTCAAAGGAAGCCATGATTTTGCTGGGAAATTCAGTTTCATTTTTTTTCACATAAATATTTTTAACTCTAAGAAAATTTAACAACAGACAAAAAGGACATACAAGAACTAAAGTTTTTTATTTTATTTCATTTATTAAGAGAAAAACGTATCCAAAGCAGCCTGCCACTCTGTGAAAATCATAAGGTGTGATTAACCCTATCTATCAGAGGATTCTTTCTTCAATAGCCACACACATATTACTGCCAGCCCTAAAATTACTTAACAGTGCTTCAAACGCCACACCCTCATCCTGGTCCCAAAGAAACCACCATCACAGGGTTAAGTGACAGCAGGCCGTAGCCTGACATATGTGGTCATGAAATCCTTTGACCAACTGGTGTTGAAGCATCTGAAGGAGGTAACAGCCCCTCTGCTAGACCCCCTGCAATTTGCTTATTGCAAAATCAATTAACCCTGCATGATCCCAACCACCTATGGACATATGTCAGTATCCTATTTGTTGACTTCAGCTCTTCAAAACCATCATCTTAGACATCCTCCATCAGAAGGTCACCCAGCCCACAGCGTCAGCTACCACCTCTCTGTGTATCACCAGCTTCCTGACTGACCGGCAGCAGCAGGTGAGACTGGGGAGCAGATTCTCCCACACAACAACCATCAGCACCAGTGCCCCCAGAGGTGTGTGCTCTCCCAATTCATCTTTTTCCTGTACACAAATGAGTGCACCTCAGCAGACCTGTTTGAGAAACCCTTTTCAAAGCAGAGAAGCAGTGGCTCTACTTTAGGTTCCCTTGGATTACAGAGCTCCTCAACCTATGACTAAAGAGGAGTCCAGCCATTCTCCAGAGGAAGCTAATTTTTGCTGCTTGTATCAGGGATCTTGTTTTTTGATCATGATCTATAACTCATGATCATAAGTGAGGGCTGGAACAAAGACAAGCCAGTAAATCGAGTGCTTTGTTTTTTGGCTCAGCTCTTTCTTCACGACAACAGACTTCTGAAGCACCTGCATTACTGTGAACAAGACCCCAGTTGTTCTTTCCATCTCACATTACATCATACCATCACTCAGGAGCAAGACCCTGAGATATTTAAACTCAGACTGACCTTCAACCCAGAGTCCACCTTTTTCCATAGGTCCAAACTATAAAAAGAGACAAGAGGACAATACAACAGTATCACCAGGACCAATTTTCCCTCAATCCAGGACTTGAGGGGGTCTATGATCAAGATAAGGACAGATAACATCTCTGCAGATCCCACACAAACACACACTGTCTGGACTTTTAGTGTCAGCAAACCATGATTTTTTTGTATCAAAAGCTTTTTCTCCTGTCAACAAACTCACCTATACTAATTTGTTTATAGATATTAGCAGTTGTATTTTGTTGAAAGCCTCTAGTGTGACCAGTGCTGTTGACGGTTTTGATCTAAAACTGTATTGACTTCCACTGATTAAATTGTTTTTCTAAAACATATTTCTAACCTATTATTAAAGGGTATTTCTAGTAACTTTGAAAAATGTGACAGCAGAGAAACAGATCTGTAAACAGTTAATCTGTGTTTATCTATTTTTTTTACCTTAGCTATTTTCATGTTACTGTGAAATTAAGCATTTTGTAAAGAGAAATTACATATTTGTTTTGAAATAGCCTAGTTAAAACACCTAGGATGCTCATAAAAACTAGATTTCTTAACTCAATTGGCTTTTTTCCTTATTTAATAAAGGCAAAATAAATAAATAGAAATCAAATACAGACTTAAATATATTCAATATGCTGTGGCATGACCTTAAACAGGCTGTGTCTGCTTGAAAACCTCCCAGTTTGGTTGAAGTAAAATCATTTTACAAAGAGGAGTTGACCAAAACTCCTTTACAGCTATGTAAAAGACTCATTGTCTGTTATTGCAATTGCTTGATCACAGTTGTTGCCACCGAGGGTTCTGCAACCAATTATTAGGCAGTTAACAGTTAACGATTTTGACCCAATCGGACCCCCACCCAGCATTTCTCCCTGTTTTCCCCATTCTGGTCCAACCCTCAAAGCTTTCGCTGAGGTTGCTCAATTCGAACCGATCTCCATCGCTCAGAAGATGAACTCCTCCTCCAGCTCCCTCGACCCCCCTTCCAGAGTCCCTGCTAAAGAGGTGCCTTCCAGCATTGTCCTCTTCATGACCCGAATAAATAATTGCTCTCTATCCACTGGTGAAGTTCCACCTCTTCAAGCCTGTGTTAAAAAAGCACAAATGAGACTCTGAGACCCTCTTCAATTACCATCCAAAAGGTTGTTGCCCACCAGTTGCACCAACACCTTTAGTTGCACCAGTTCTATGAGAAGTTCCAATCTGGCTTTAGATTCTCCCACAGCACAGAGACTGCTCTGGTCAGGGTTGTGAATGTGTTCCTCCAGCCTACTGATCCTTCTTGACCTAAGTGCCACCTTTGACACGCTCAACCATCTCATACTCTGTCAGCGCCTCCAGGATGTAGGAGTTAGTGGGATGGCCCTCAGCTTATTCCACTCCTATCTCTCGGGGAGGCGGGAATATGTTGAACGGGGAAATCTTACCTCTACTACCAGACTGGCTACCTCCGGTGTTCCCCAGGGGTCAGACCTGGACCCCCTGCTCTTTTTAATCTACATGCTCCCCTTTGGCAATATCCTCCAAAGCCATGGCATCAGCTTCCACTCATTTGCTGATGACACTCAAATTTACCTCCAAACCTCCCCTGACACTCATCTGGCTCTCTCTTGAGCCACCAAATGTGTCCGCAACATCTGTCATTGGATGAGCCAAAACTCTCTCCCGATAAATGGCAGTAAGACCGAGGCCATTCTCATTGGCACCTCCCATAAAACTAAACATGCTGGATTCGCCTAGATCACCATGAACAATCACTCCACCCCTTCCTCCTCACTTGTAACCAACCTTGGTGTCAAGTTTGATTCCTCCCTCTCCTTTACTGCATATATTAATTAACTTTGTGAGACCTCTTTCTACCATCTGAGGAACATTGCTAAACTTAAAACCCTCACTCTGCCAACCCGATGCTGAAAGACTGGTCCACGCCTTCATCACATCTTGCCTGGACTACTGTAACTCCCTACTAGCAGGTCTTCCCTCTAAATCCACCCAGAAGCTACAGTATGTCCAGAACAGTGCTCCTCACATCCTCACCAAAACCCGGAAATCCGTCCACATCACCCCCGTTCTCCAATGGCTCCCTTTCAACCAGCGGATAACCTTTAAATTGCAAGATTTTAAAGTGTGCTATACAAATAAAATGTATAATCATTACCTTTTCCACACTGGGGAAGCTGGTTTTGGATGGCTTTATTTATTTTTTACATGAAATTATAACTGCACTGTACCTTTGTTTGATATTAAATTTTGATTATATAAAACGTTTAAGTTGAACAAAAGCAGATGAAATCTGAAACGGACAAATATTTTCTTGTAATACTATGTCTGCTGTACTGAATGTTTTACATCAGAAATTATAATTTAAAAAGCATTGTAGTCATTTTTCCTTAGCTTTCTGAACTTATAAATTGTTGTACAGAATAATAATGCTTAATAGCATCTCAAACAATCTGTATTAAATACACCATGTAACTTTCTATAATACCTATCTGAAGTTGTGGTTATAAAGTTGAAATAATAAAGCCTGACTAAAGTTTTTTTAAAGTTAAATTTGGGTGGGACCTATGGCCCAAAACAGTAAGATATTTCATTTCCAGGGGATAAAAAAAGGCAAGAATAAGTCCATCTAAAATTTCCATAAGATTCTGATCGATTTCTAGTGTTTGCAATGAAGAATATTTTCCAAATGTTCAAATATACAGAATATTTTATCCCTATTGAGATAAGAAAGAGGGGGGAAATGTAGCATTAGGAAAATAACAAAACTGAGGTAGAGGATAACACTTGAATGATTGAAATTAGAGAAAAGTAACAGGCTGCTTAGGCCAAGGGGGAACTGTTCCAGTTAGGGGAGCCCTTGTGGAGATTGCTTAGGGATAATGCAAGCCCTGGAGGTAGATGCAGATGCTATAGATGATAGAAAATTTGCAAATTTGCTGCTAAAGTGTGCAGTGTATTGGAGTCCACAGAAAACAAGATGAAAGGAAAGCATCTTCTCCCTGCAGCATCCAAAAGATAAAGGTATTGATGACAACATTTGCAAGGCAAAATATAGTCATGCAGCACCAAGAAACTCTGTTCATAATGGTCCTTAATTTTAATGCTGTGCATTAATATTGCATGTTCACTATAAACACTTCTCGGGTCAACTCGGTTTGACTCTGGTCTTGAGGAAGGCCAGAGAAACCTAACTCTCGCCAGATGTATGTCGCTCCGTCTAGCTTCACTCACATACATCTGGGACATCTCCATAGGAATTGCCTTTATTGAAGGCTGGGCCTTATCAAAAATCCTTGCATATGATTGGATAAGTCTGTCATCTTTATCGACGTGCTATTTCAACCACTCACACCGAAGCTAACCCGTGACGCTGTGAGAGCGACGCCGTGAGAGCGATGCCGTGAGAGCGACGCCGTGAGAGCGACGCCGTGAGAGCGACGCCGTGAGAGCGACGCCGTGAGAGCGACACACGTTTTTTTTTTTTTTTTTTTTTATGTGTTTGCGGCTCTAGTGGCACGCGTTTCATTGACAGTGAGCTAGAGAGAACGGCTTACTCAGAGGCTTCACCTCTTAAGACTCCGACCAGCCCATGTTTCTAAAATCACCCTCACGATGATTTTTTGATTCTAAAAAGTTATATATATTAGAAAACTTCAGCTTAAACCGTCATGGTCCGATCCATTTTCTATTCGTCGTCATACTAGCGTTTTCTAACGAGACGTACGATTAAAGCGGCTGGGAGTAACAAGTCACTTCATTAAGATTGTCGAGTTTGTCAATTGTGATGGAATCCACGTTCCTCATCTTTTCGTATTTTATGACAATCCATTTTCCGCGGAAAATTACAGCTGGTGGTCACAAAAAGAAGCAGCAATGCCTCACTGGTCTCGCCTTTAAAATCAATACATTCTTTCCAAAGCAGAACCTCTGTGTGGCAAATCTTATGTTAAAAAAAAATAAATAAAGAGAGAGGTATGCTTAACTTACCTTCTCTTTTCTGTTTCTCAATGGGCCCCGTTTTTGCCACTGGAGGTAGATGCTGTGGAAAGCCTTTCTTTCCTCTCCCTTGTTCCGCCCCACGTTGGGCGCCAATTATGTGGGAGAGGGTTTATTTCTTGTTTTTTTTCACTTTTGAGCTTTCATACACACGTATGAAAACATGGAATTTAGACAGAAAACATGGAATTTTTAGATGTTTGGAGCACCGACAATAAATTACTACATACGGCATTTAAAGGGTAAATAGGCAACATGTATATTTTATTAGAGGAAAGTAGAAATCAAGCGATTACAGTTACTCTGATGGACACCATGACCATAATATTGTGGTTAAGGACATAAGGGGGGTGTTTAGAAGTTATTGGCATACTTGCTTAAGACTAGTGGGAGTACATTAATTAACACTAAATAAGAAGTTAAACTCAACATGGAAGTAAATACTATTTAGTGGTTTAAACTAAACATTATTGAATGAATCTGAGCAGTCGGTTACATTTTTGGATTAGGATTGCAGTGCAGTACAGAGTAATGAATAATTGAAACTTTTTTTTTCTAAATTCCTGAACAACAGAGAATAGAAACATATCACTTAGCTTTACTTAGTTCTGGAAGGAAAAGGGGGCCTTAACTTCTAACACTTCTTCTTCTTCTTTTCTTCTACTTTTGCTTCTTTATCTTGCATGAAAACCCTGGTCACTAAATTTTAATCGTAAAGATGGATATTTCTGTTAGAGATATCTTTCAGGAGCAGACGGAGAGCAGATTTGCACAGGAGAATGGCTGAATCTGGGTACTGGCGGAGTAAGCCCTGTGAACATATCCTTTCTAAATTGTGAATTTTGATGAATGATTTTGAGACAAATGAGGACATTGTTAAACCTTTTGTTTGATAAATATGTGTAAGGTCACTATTTTGCCGTTGATGTGGACTTTAAGTTCTAAATGTGCTCATGTATTTTAATTTTCTACTGTTCCTATGTCCTGGAGTGGAGCATGGTTCATGGAGGATGGGATGAATTGTCACCGAAGCGGACTTTCATGTATGGGCTGATAATATAATGAAAAAAGGTGATGCTATTAGAAAACAATTCGAACAATTTTTCAGTAAGAACATTGCTTTAGCTGCTACAGGTTGCATGTTCTGCTGTTCTCTATTTTCTTAATATTTTGTTTTTAATTGAGTCGGCACAGCTGTTGTTTTTGTTTTGATTTAGGCTTCCAGGTGAGCGATCTTGGAAGGTATTTAAGTTTGGAAGTTCAAGTCGAATACACACAAAAAGATCATGTTGCAGGATAAGTTAAGGTGCGATTACGTATACACAGAGTGTTGTAATGTTATTAGTGAATTCTTACAACTTATACTCAGTACGAGTTGAGATAAAACTGAAATGAAATCAAATGGACACTAAACATCAATGTTAAAGAAAATGTACATTAGCCCCATTGACATTTAAAGGATATCATCATGAGACTAGTGAAGACTCTGAGCTGGGAAATCATTGTAATATACGATACTGGTTAGTTTTTCCTGTCTCCTTAGGGCGACCCAGGGACGTAGAAGGGCGGGGTCCCTCTTTGTGTGCTGGACTAAGGGACTCAGAGGCATGATGTTTGCAACAGAGGGGGCCCTGCACCAGGACTGTGAGAAAGCAGTGCAATTTAATCAAAGGACCCTGGAGAGCGACATACGGTGTCAGCGACATGAGGACAAGAACTTTGCCACACTACGAAGCTGCCAATCCCACCAAATGTTATAATTTCTGAGTTTATTTATGCTATGCTAAATCCCTGAAGTTTTTGATTTATAAGGTGCATCATGGGGATGGTTTTAAGTGGATGTTTTTGGGCGGTAGCCATAGCAACTGAATGATGCTTTTATACTATTCTAAATTTTTTTTTTTTTTTTTAATTTTGCTTAATATGTTTGTCTTTTTTCCTGTTATTTTTAAGATGTTTATGTCTTTTGACTACATTGTGAGTACCATGGCTGGGTTTCTGAGCCATGCTGGTCGGTCAGGTGGTCGGCTGGCGGACGCCCGTGGGGGAGGGGTCCATGCAACAGTTTTTACCCTGAATAAACACATAAATACCAGCGACAGGGATTTTTCGGTTGCATATGGTCAGAAATAACTGGCATATGGAAAAACAATGGACATTTTGTACATTCGTATATAGTTCAGTGCATGTTTTTATTTTATTCTACACTTACGACCATACATTACCAATTTTTCTTTGTTCTTTTTTCTGTTTGATACTCAAAGCAAGTATTTTTACCCTTTTATATTCCTCTATTACTCCACATTTACATTATTCCATTTTTCTTATAGTTCCCGGTGTGATTTTTCCCTTGATATGGCTCACGTAAGTGAGCCAAGGGGGGATGTGTGGACGGATTCATCTTTTATTATTGCCAAGATTGAACCCTGTTTGTCTTAATAACTGAAATCACTGCCCAAAGAATGATTAGTTCTAGAATGTTTCACTGAATCACAACAAGGTAAAGTAAGGCCAAAGCAACTTTAGTTAAACTACTCTTGGCTCTTACTCTGTTTCTGTTTTTTTCCAAAGTTCTGTTTATAAGACTTCCTAGAAATGGAAGAGCACACACACACCCCTCCAACTAGGGAGGGAGGGCTTTTGGTCCAGAGCAGCGCCTGTACACAGTAAGATATCATGTTCCTATTTACGTCATACTGTATCCCTATAAAGGCTGAAAGTTACCCCATATCGTTGGGATTGTTGGGACTGCCGTGAAATGAAGATGATTGTAAGTCCAGAATAAACGAATCCCCCTGCTGGTCATTGAAGAGAAGTTGTGGTGTCTGGTCTCGTCTGTCTGTCTGTTTTTAAGGTTAAACCCTCTCCCACAAAAGGAAGAGGGTGGAAGAGGGGGGAAGACAGGCGGCAAAGCGCCGACCGCGTCGAGGACTAAAGGCCTCCTAATATGGTTTGCGCTAACCGCTCCGCCGCGGGAACGTCCGCCGCTGGCGCGCCCCGGAAAACAAAACTTGCCAAATCCGGTCGGGAGAAGGGCGAAAACATCGTTTCCACCAACAAAAGCCTTCAGAGCCGTTCTCTGATGTTCTTTTAATGAAACAATACTAGGTAGATTGGACAACACGGAAGAAATAGCAGCATCAATGCTTACGCTTGCTTCCTCGATGCGAGCCGCCATTGTTGTTGGAATCTCACGGTCGCTTCTCCACTACGTCACATCCATGAAACTCCCGCCCTGCGTCCTGATTGGCCAGACCATAAAATTGGTTGGAGAAATCACTCTCTATGGGAGAGGTCCCAGATGTATGTGAGTGAAGGTAGGCGGAGCGACATACATCTGGCGAGAGTCAGGTTAAGAGAAACCCTGGCTGGTCCTGAAAAAATGGCTTCTGAAACACTCATAAGTGGGTGGGGCCGAGTGGTGCGTGGTCAAACCGAGTCGGTGGAACAGGGGCAAGAGTTCTCTAAATTAAAGATCTTTACTGAACTTTAAACATCACTTAATCTTTTTTATTGTAATGGTTTTAGACTTTTTTTTGTCCCTTTCTTCTTTTTGTGTGAAGATGATTCCTTAGTTTCTTTTATTTTAATTTTGCTTAGTATTTTTAAATTTCACTAGCCTAGTTAAAGAGTTATTGATTGAAATATGTTTGACTTCAAATTCTTATACTTGAAGAGAAGTTGTTACTTATTTATTTCCTTTGTGTGCAGAGCTTTTTGTTAGAGAATGTTAAAGCTCAAATCCTTCTTTCACCTATTGTCTTAAAGCCAAATTGTAATAATATTCACAGGACAATATCTGACCAACCGAGGGTTTTTAAATTAAATATTAAATAACTTAAAAGCATTTAATCACACAACAAAGCCCACAGTAGATAAGGACTAAAAAATCCCACAATGGCTATCTGATGGACAGCTATTGTTGCAGCCACTGAGATGTGGCCTCTTCCTAATGCTGCTTCTCTTAACTGCGTATCTGTGTGACTGTGTTGTCCTTTGTTAGCTGATGTTATGATGTTGATATTTGTTTCTGTTTTTATGTTCTGCAGACCAGGAACCTGATGAAAAACGCTATTTCTGTTAAGTCAGGCTCAATTACTTTAATGTACCATAACTTTTGATAAAATTAAATAATAAACAGGCTTTTTGTTGAATATGTATGTTCATTATGTGTATCATTGTATGTTTCAGGTTTTCTTTTTATCTGCACTTAATTTCAATAATTATTGTATTGTTTTTTTAAACAACGCTGTGATAGTTGTGTCTGTGAAAGAAAAAAAATTACATAAGACATTTACATAAGACCATAAATGTATAGACACATACATGGCAAGGCAGTAACTATAAATATGCTTACTAGCTGTAAAGGCTATGTCTCTGCACTACTCCTTGGAAAATAATGTGACCCTGAGCCCATTCTTGAAGCCAATTAACCAAATCTCTGTTAATAAATCAGGAATTAATTAACAGATAACCATGGAGCTAATGCCTCAAGGTCTGCTGTACAGATGAGAAAAAACAATTTATATACTCCCCAGTGTCAGTAAATAAAAAAAGAGAGTAAGCAAACTTTTTGGAGGTCTTCTCCTGTGTAACTCTGTGTCAACGGGGACAGCAGGAAAGCTTAGCATATTGCTTTTACATCATATTAAGATAAGCACGATGCTGTGTAAGGCCTTATTGGATCTCCAGCGGATAACGGCAGGACAGCGATGAAGCTTCACAGCATCTGCCTGAGTAATTAGGACTTCAGGGGATGATAACAGACAAACAAAAATAACAACAGAAAAAATGAGAGAAGGGAAGAAAAAAAGACAACTGAGGAGAAACAGAAGAAGCTCATTGGAACAGTGATGGAGATGTCACCAATGCAAGCCCCCTCCCCATATCTGATAATTATAACCATACTGAAGAGAGGTTTTGGGATTTCAGTACAAACTAATTTAAATGCAGCAGCATGCGCAGGCTTTATAACAGCAAGATTCTGGCTGGTCAGTCTATTTTATATCATTGTCAACTCTAACCTTTCAAAACAGGCCTGTAACAAGTTCTTATCCAAGCAGAATGTCATTGTGTCACAGTGAATAAGTGTAACATGAGACATCATGTATGCTTTACTCACTGGTGCAAGGTTCATCCGGTTGATCAGCATCGCCACGGTAGTAGCCGTTGCGGCAAACACAGATGGTGGCAGCCTCAGCTGTGGATCGGCTGTTGGGAGGGCATTGCAGACAGAGACCAGGACCCTGGGTTGATTTGAAAGTACCTGGTGGGCATGCTGCGACAAGAAAAACGCATATTCAGAAAATAAAAGAAGAACACTGATATCATTAAACACATGGGACAAATACATAAATCTGAAACAGTGATGAGGAGAGAAGACAGTGTTATATTGAAAAAATGACATCTTGTAAACAAAATCAGATAGTGTTAATCCTTGACTAGTCAGAAACTCAAAACTGATCTTTTTTCAGGTTAGAGAAACAACCATACGTTGTTAAAAACCGTACGCTACAGGATCACACAGACCGTAACACTCTTTAGTTTGGACGTTGTTGCTGTGGGATTAAAAAGTTAGTTAGCTGTTGTTACAATTAATAAAGTGTTTAAAGAATTTTTTTTAGGAAGGACCACAAATGCTGTAAGAAGCTTTTTAAAAAGAAACTGTAATGACATATCAGCCATTCAATCTTAAACACAGTGTGATGCCACCTCTGCGTCCTGTGAAAGTAATCAATTACCTCACAGCAGGAAGACAAGAACAAAATATTTTTGAATGCTTCTAAAGCCCCATTTACACTACCGTTGTTAAACTGATCCATGCCGAGCTCGGTCCGAGCTTGGATCAGTTAACCAAGCCGAGCTTCGTTCTGACGACCGTTTACACATCACGCTATCTCGGTTCCTTGGTTTCCTCGCCTCCTAGTGACAATCTATGGTACTACTGCTCTCTAGGCTTGAAGGAGGAAATCAAGCAAATAAAAATGGCGGCGCCCGTAACATTCAGGAAGTTATGTTTGGTTATATTTCGTTGTCTGCGGAGAGTTAGGCGAAGACGGCAACTGTTGGTGAATTTACTTGACAGAGTGGGCTTTTGGGAAGTGGATAAGACAAACGAACGTCTAATAAGGATTTACAGACGCAGGAAACAACGACAGACGCTGAGGTTCATCACACTGCTAAGCAGAATCATCAATGGAAATGAGTCACTGTAGGGAAGCTAGTATTTTTATGAATGTCTGAAATGTCAGCTGGCTGTAAGGAGATGACGCGGTCTGCTCACGCGCTCTTTGTTATTAGAGAACCGGGCCAGAGAAAAACCAGGCCGAGCCCACACATGGAACTGGTCTGCATTTAGTGCTGTCCGGTTGTGTCTGGCTCGGTTCAGTTCAGTTTGCGTCATTTACACTCGATAGTTATCTCGGTTACCGAGCTCAGACTGGTCTCAGCACGGTTAAAAAGGGGTAGTGTAAACGGGGTATATGTATACCATAGAAATAATAGAATCAGCAAAAGAAAGTGGTCAAATTGGTCTAAAAATCAGGTGCAACACACTGGTTGGTGCATCTCTACTCAACAAATTGTTTTTTTTTTCATCTTAAACTTCTCAGCTAAAACTAAGTTAAGATATAACTGACATACCAAACTGACATTTGCACCCATTTCAAAATATCTCATTCTATATGTTGTATATGTATATAGGTGTATATGTCAAACAGACTGAATTTATAGTGTTTTTTTAATCAACAATGGCCGGTACAAATGCTTTATGCTAAAAGCTGAAAACCCTCACACCCACAAGCGTTTTTGATTCCGTGTATAATCGACGTAGACATTTGCAAACTGATACATCAAAGAAAATAGATTTTTTTTATCACCTTGTTCAGTGGCACTCCCACATGTGAATGTACATACATACAAATTCAAATTATGGACAGAGATGACACGTTCTGGGCCACAACTGTGCAAACAATTTGATTCTGGCTTCAATCATCCAGTGAGAGTGATGGTATTAGATTAAATAACACGAAGATCTGAGAACACTTCAGCAGTCTTGGTGGCACCAATTTTTCAAAGTTGCTGTGATATGTCAGAGTTCCAAATTTTAAAGGCTGTGGTGGAGGACAAAGATTATTGTGGCTGATATCGGTGCCCCTAAGTGAAGGCAATAACCTAATCCATTTACTCTTGCGCCTCAAAAGGATACAAAGCTGAACAGATTCTGTGCTGTGTGGAAGGATTTAATGACTATAATAACTATGATAAATGTCTGGTATTTTAGCAAGCTTACTGCTGGAGGTGGAAGCTGTGGTGTAGCTGCGCTCTTAAGGGGGGAAGGGTTATAAATTTAATGGGACAAGGCTGATTGATTGCAACAGCTTGACTGTAGATGTAGGGTATGCTCATACTGTGTAAAAACAATTTTTTATTCCTTTTACAGCACTTATGCAGTAAAAGGGAGAACTAGCCAGGAACATATTTGCAGTCGTGATAAGAAAACAAGAGAAAAAAAGTTTCTTACAAGATTTAAAGACAAGGACAAAGTAGGGGAGTAGCTCTTCTAAGTGTTTCAGGCACTAAAAGATAAGATTTAATAAATAAGTGCTGAATTGCTTCCAACAAAATGATTATGTTGTCTCTGACTAACAGCCTTTTAACTTGATATGAACAGCTTTTAATGGTCACAATGAAAAGGAACGGGTCCATTTCCTCTGCACTGACTGGTCAAATAGTGGAGAAAGGAACATTTTATGTGAGGGGATTGTTTTAATGTCTTATCTATTTGCTGTTTTTTTGTATTATGTAATCAGTTCAATCCATTCTGCTAAGTAAAAAAAATATATATAAAGGCTGATACCTTATTTTATAAATCCCCCTTACAAACTATTCATAACAGCATCTCTGATAGAGATACAAATAGAAATCAAGCTGAAAGCAAAAAAAAAATATTGAAACACAATTGAAAGAGTTTCCAATCTAGAGGATGCTCTTCAGTCTGCTTTGCTGTGGCTGACAGGCACACCAGAGGCTTATTGGCTGACCTGCTTAGTTATACAACATAACAAACAGTTATACCACATTTGTTAACTTTATTTAAACAAGTGATTCTCATTGAGACATGGGGTCTCCTTTTTAAAGCAACCTGTTTTAAAACAACAGAAATAAAACTGGTAAGTATAAATCAGTGAAAAGAGCAAGCAAGCAAAACATTGTGTGAAATGAATGTCTAAATAAATGCGACTTATAGTATACTTATATATGATTTTTCCTGGTTATGACACATTTTTAGACCAATGCTACTTTGAAAAATACGGTGTCAGGATGCAGCTTGTAGGCTGCATGCTGAGTCTCTCTCCCTCTCTCTCTTTCCTGCGCAGCCTGATTGGTTCCACCTGTCAGGCTGCAATCAACCTCCAACTGCTCCCACCTGGTTCCACCCTTATTTAAGACTCACCTCATTCTGCTCTCATTGCCGGCCCGTAGTGTCTACTCCTGCTCAGTCTCTGCCAGTATCCTGTGTCAGCTCAGTTTTTGTTGCAGTCAGCCTGAAGTCGTTGCTTCAACATGGGTTTTGTTCAGTCATTTCTCTAAGACTCTGCTCAGCTCTGCTTCATCGGACGTTCTCAAGCTCTGCAGCTGTTTCATGTTCTCCAGTTCCTGAGCTGTTTCCACGTTCTCCAGTTCCTGCTGCAGTTCCACGTTCTCTAGTTCCTGAGCTGTTTCCACGTTCTCAAGTTCCTGAGCTGTTTCCACGTTCTCAAGTTCCTGCTGCAGTTCCACGTTCTCAAGTTCCTGCAGCTGTTTCCACGTTCTCAAGTTCCTGAGCTGTTTCCACGTTCTCAAGTTCCTGAGCTGTTTCCACGTTCTCTAGTTCCTGCTGCAGTCCACGTTCTCAAGTTCCTGAGCTGTTTCCACGTTCTCAAGTTCCTGAGCTGTTTCCACGTTCTCAAGTTCCTGCAGCTGTTTCCACGTTCTCAAGTTCCTGAGCTGTTTCCACGTTCTCAAGTTCCTGGGCTGTTTCCACGTTCTCAAGTTCCCGCTGCAGTTCCATGTTCTCAAGTTCTCCGCTCCAGAGTTCCTCCCGGTCAGTCTCTCTGCGATCCTCCTGCCGGCCAACTTCTGCACCCTTCATCTCCGTCCATAAAAGACTCTGGTTCCTCTCGTCATTCACCTTCCATCCAGTTCAAATAAACTCACTTTAAGAACTAGCTCTGTGTGTGCGTGCTGTGTCCGGGTTCATCCAAAGACAAATCATGACAATTACGGGCCGGCCCAAAAGGATGAACCCGAGCACGCACAGAGCTTGGTGCAGAAGTTGGCAGGGTCTGCTCCACCTCTGCTCGGGGACTTCATGGATGCCCCGCCCGTGGTCCGTCTAGTTTGGCTCGCTGTGTTGCTACGTCCACCTCTGACTGTGTTTCCGGGTTCGCTTCCCGTGCGGTCCACCTCGGACGTAGCCTAGCGTCACTTCCTGTTGCCCAGCGTTTTCTAGTGTTTGTTTGAATTATTTTTTGGGTCCTTGTCTTTTGAGTTACTTAACGTTCCTTAGTTTTTCAGTACCCCTTAGATTTCTTAGAGTTCTTCAGTTTCGGTTTTTTGTTTGTGTTCAAGTCCCGCTTTAGTTCTAGTCTTGCCTCTTGTATATTCTTTACTTATTTAGAAGATTTGTTTCTGCTTCCTGTTAATTTATTTAGGCTTAAACCTTAGTTTTGGTTTACCTAGGATTTTTTGTTTTTGACTTATTTAGGAGTTTTTCGTTTTCTTTAGAGTATTTGAGTTTCTATTTTGCTTTGTTTTTCCAGTTCTGTTCTAGGTTAGCCTTTAGTCTCCGGGTTTAGCTTTAGAATTTTAGTTTTTACCCTAGTTTCCCGGTGTTTACTTGTTATTTGTAGGTTAGTGATCTAGATTTATATTAGTTACCAGTATTTCGTCTTTGTCTCCCGGTTTTGTTTTATAGTTTCTCTCTGGTTTTTGGGTTCTCTTCCTAGATTCTTGGTTTTGTTTTGATTTTCTAGTTTTAGTCCTGTGTACCTGAGATTTCTTAGAGTGATTTTTAGTTTCGACTTGTTTTGAGTTCAAGTTCTGCTTAACTTACTTGAGTTTTTGTTTTGCTTTTGGTTTTATTTCTTTTCAGCTCTGTTTATTTGTTCTAGGTTTGCCCTTAGGCTTTCGAATTTTGGTTCAGAATTTTAGTTTTCACCTCAGATTTCCTGTTTTTCTCGTGTTCTTATTTCTAGCTTTAGTTATCTAGTTTTTTAATTAGTTTAGCTGAACCTGCCCTCGTCCCCCTGTTTTGCTTTGTTTATAGTTTAGCTCTAGGTTTCGGTTCCCCTCCTAGTTCTCTGGTTTTGTTTTGTTTTCCCTGTCTAGCCCCTGCAGTTCCTCTCGAGTCCTGTCCTAGTCTTGTAAGCCCCTGTCTTAGTCTTGTAGCCCCTGTCTTAGTCTTGTAGCCCCTGTCTTAGTCTTGTAGCCCCTGTCTTAGTCTTGTAGCCCCTGTCTTAGTCTTGTAGCCCCTGTCTTAGTCTAGTAGTCCCTGTCTTAGTCTAGTAGTCCCTGTCTTAGTCTTGTATCCCTGGCGTCCTCTAGTCTTCCTCTGTGTTTAGGCGCTGCCAGAGCCCTCCGGCGCTTGTAGTCGCCGGCTGAGCCCTCTGGAGCGCCAGCCTGTCGCTGCCCAGCGCATGCAAGCCGCCGCCAGAGCCCTCTGGCGCGCGCGGCCAGTTGCTGCTCGGCGCACTCCCTGTGCCCTGGCGTGTTAGGACGCCCTCCGTTCGTGTTCCCTGGCGTGTTAGGACGCCCACCGTTCTTGTTTCCCCTGACGTTTCCATACGCCAGTTCTTTCCCCAGGCGTTACCCTACACCAGTTGTGCTCCAGCGTTTCTATACGCTGTTGAGCCCTGGTGTTATGGTCCGCCTGAACTTTCCCCTGGCGTTTCCATACGCCCGTCCTCTCCCCTGGCTTTTCTGTACGCTAGTTGTGCTCCAGCGTTTCCGTACGCCGTTGAGCCCTAGCGTATCAGTACGCCTGTCTTGCCTCTCTAATGTTCCCGTACGTCTGTCTTTCCCCTGGCGCTGTGAAGCGCCCGTTCCTTTCCTCTTGGCGTTTTCGTACGCCCGTACCTTCCCCTTGGCGCTGTCGTGCGCCCGTTCCGCCTCGGCGTTTACCTCACGCCCCGGCAACCTTTCCCTTGCGTCTCGGCGTTTACCTCACGCCCCGGCAATCTTACCCTTGCGCCCCGGCGTTTCCCTCACGCCCCGGCAACCTTTCCCTTGCGTCTCGGCGTTTACCTCACGCCCTGGCAATCTTTCCCTTGCGCCCCGGCGTTTCCCTCACGCCCCGGCGATCTCTTCCCTTGCGCCCCGGCGTTTCCCTCACGCCCCGGCAACCTTTCCCTTGCGTCTCGGCGTTTACCTCACGCCCTGGCAACCTTACCCTTGCACCCCGGCGTTTCCCTCACGCCTCGGCGATCTCTTCCCTTGCGCCCCGGCGTTTCCCTCACGCCCCGGCGGGTACCTGGCATTTCGTTTCACTAGTAGTGCTCCAGCGTTTTCGTACGCTGTTGAGCCCTAGGGTTTCAGTACGTCCGTTCCTTTCCCTTGGCGTTCCCGTACGCCCGTTTCTTTCCCTTGGCGTTTTCGTACGCCCGTTCTTCCCCCTTGGCGTTTTCTGTACGCTAGTTGTGCTCCAGCGTTTCCATACGCTGTTGAGCCCTAGCAGATCAGTCCGCCTGTTCTTTCCCTCTGGCGTTGTGTGCGCCCGTTCCTTCCCTTTGGCGTTGTGTACGCCCGTTCTTTCCCTTTGGCGTTTTCGTACGCCTGTTCCTTCCCTTTGGCGTTTCTGTACACTAGTTGTGCTCCAGCGTTTCCATACGCTGTTGAGCCCAAGCGGATCAGTCCGCCCGTTCTTTCCCTCTGGCGTTGTGTGCGCCCGTTCCTTCCCTTTGGCGTTGTGTGCGCCCGTTCCTTTCCCTTTGGCGTTGTGTACGCCCGTTCCTTTCCCTTTGGCGTTGTGTACGCCCGTTCCTTTCCCTTTGGCGTTGTGTACGCCCGTTCCTTTCCCTTTGGCGTTGTGTACGCCCGTTCCTTCCCCTTTGGCGTTGTGTACGCCCGTTCCTTCCCCTTTGGCGTTGTGTACGCCCGTTCCTTCCCCTTTGGCGTTGTGTACGCCCGTTCCTTCCCCTTTGGCGTTGTGTACGCCCGTTCCTTCCCCTTTGGCGTTGTGTACGCCCGTTCCTTCCCCTTTGGCGTTGTGTACGCCCGTTCCTTCCCCTTTGGCGTTGTGTACGCCCGTTTCTTCCCTTTGGCGTTGTGTGCGCCCGTTCTTTCCCTTTGGCGCTGTGTAGCGCCCTTACCTTTCCCTGACGTGCCGCGCCCTGGTTGTGCTCTGCCACGTCTGTGTTCTCTAACCCCTTTGGTTCCTCGTGTTTTCTGGCCCTTTGGTTCCTCGTGTTTTCTGGCCCTTTGGTTCCTCGTGTTTTCTGGCCCTTTGGTTCCTCGTGTTTTCTGGCCCTTTGGTTCCCCGTGTTCTCTAGCCCTTTGGTTCCCCGTGTTCTCTAGCCCTTTGGTTCCCCGTGTTCTCTAGCCCTTTGGTTCCCCGTGTTCTCTAGCCCTTTGGTTCCCCGTGTTCTCTAGCCCTTTGGTTCCCCGTGTTCTCTAGCCCTTTGGTTCCCCCGTGTTTTCTGGCCCTTTGATTCCCCAGTGTTCTCTATCCTTAGGTCCCTAATGTTCTCTAGTCTCTGGTCCTACGTGTTCTTGACCTTTTGGTTCCCTAGACTCTCTGGTCCTCTGTTTGTTGGCTCTTTGGTCCCTCAGTATTTCAGTTTTGACTCTTGCCCGCCTTCCTGGGCCCCCTCCACCCACCCAGCGTGGAGATTCTGGGCCGTCCGGTGTCCGGCCTTGGGGGGGGGGGTACTGTCAGGATGCAGCTTGTAGGCTGCATGCTGAGTCTCTCTCCCTCTCTCTCTTTCCTGCGCAGCCTGATTGGTTCCACCTGTCAGGCTGCAATCAACCTCCAACTGCTCCCACCTGGTTCCACCCTTATTTAAGACTCACCTCATTCTGCTCTCATTGCCGGCCCGTAGTGTCTACTCCTGCTCAGTCTCTGCCAGTATCCTGTGTCAGCTCAGTTTTTGTTGCAGTCAGCCTGAAGTCGTTGCTTCAACATGGGTTTTGTTCAGTCATTTCTCTAAGACTCTGCTCAGCTCTGCTTCATCGGACGTTCTCAAGCTCTGCAGCTGTTTCATGTTCTCCAGTTCCTGAGCTGTTTCCACGTTCTCCAGTTCCTGCTGCAGTTCCACGTTCTCTAGTTCCTGAGCTGTTTCCACGTTCTCAAGTTCCTGAGCTGTTTCCACGTTCTCAAGTTCCTGCTGCAGTTCCACGTTCTCAAGTTCCTGCAGCTGTTTCCACGTTCTCAAGTTCCTGAGCTGTTTCCACGTTCTCAAGTTCCTGAGCTGTTTCCACGTTCTCTAGTTCCTGCTGCAGTCCACGTTCTCAAGTTCCTGAGCTGTTTCCACGTTCTCAAGTTCCTGAGCTGTTTCCACGTTCTCAAGTTCCTGCAGCTGTTTCCACGTTCTCAAGTTCCTGAGCTGTTTCCACGTTCTCAAGTTCCTGGGCTGTTTCCACGTTCTCAAGTTCCCGCTGCAGTTCCATGTTCTCAAGTTCTCCGCTCCAGAGTTCCTCCCGGTCAGTCTCTCTGCGATCCTCCTGCCGGCCAACTTCTGCACCCTTCATCTCCGTCCATAAAAGACTCTGGTTCCTCTCGTCATTCACCTTCCATCCAGTTCAAATAAACTCACTTTAAGAACTAGCTCTGTGTGTGCGTGCTGTGTCCGGGTTCATCCAAAGACAAATCATGACATACGGTACATGAAATTCATGCCCTGACTACAATGACCATCAACACCAGATAAGGCAGGGGTTCCCAAAGTGGGGGTCAAGACCCCAAGGGGGGTGAGGGTGGGGGGGAGGTTGGGGTGGTTTAAGACAGTTTTAGTCAGTTTTCTGATGTCAAAGAACATCCAAGTGTTTTCTCACAAATGTGTGAAATTTATTTCAAAATATCTGAGTTTGTTTTGTGGAAATTTACCCCTCCGTGGCCAATATTTTTTTTCTTTAACCTATGATGGCCCTATCACAATTTTTGTGAGTGGAAATTATGATAATAAAGTCATAATATTAGGTGTACATGCAGGAATAACATTGCAAAAATAAATCGCAAGTCGCAATATTAGGAGAATAAAGTCACACAATCGTTTGCACAATCATTGCAAAGTCCTGATACTAATAATTATTTGATGCTACATGCTAAAATTATTGTAAAACCAATACCAAAATAAAACTTTACAAGATGCTTAACATTCCTTATTTTAACACAGAGGGATGATGGCGATTTGTTGGATGATGGCGATTTGTTGGAAATCTTAATTCCTAAATTTACACCCAAAAGGGGGATGCCAGTCTCTGACACTGTTAATTGGGGGGCCGCAGGCTTAAATGTTTGGGAACCTTTGAGATAAGGGAACAGACTGCCTCGTGGGGAGATATGTGATGTCTACACAGGGTTTTTTAGGGGAACTATAAGAGCAAAACTGTGTCTATAAGTGGTAGTGGAACTCTCTATTTGTTTGGGAGAAGAAGTTTGAAAATTCTGATGACTTTTACCAGATTTCACATGTGACAAGATAAAGCTCCTTATACTGCAAGCATACTGAGACTCTTTAAAAATGCTCCCTTCCCATATATGTAGAAACATAACCCAGCTGGAGAGACATTTTATAACACTATAACTGCTGACAATATCCAACATTACAAGACAATAAAAACTCAGATCAAAAATTACTTTCCACCACAAGCAGTGGAAGGAACTTACGGGTCATCATATCTGATGCATTATTATGCAGATGGCGATCTCACAGAATGCACCAGGAAAGCTTTACATGTGCTGAACTGGTTCTTGTGGAAACAGATCACTATGAGTTGTTCACTGTGAGCTTAATGGAGTGTGAGTAGAATGTGTACATTAAGCTCTGCCCTCCGGTTGTGTGTTTACTTTCAAACTGCAGCTTCCCTGGACACTCATAAATGGGTAAAAGTGAAGAGAAAGGCAGAAGAGCCTGTGCTGATTCAGCTGACTGAGCTAGCAGTGCTGCAAATGAGCTTCAAAGCAAACTGTGTGTGAGGGAAAAGAATGCACACAACCTCATACTCATGTACACATACTCTTCTTAACTTAACAACCCTAAAACTCAAAGAAAACAACAGCGCTGGCATCAAGGAATACATTTGGTGATTTACAGAGCTGCACATAAAGTCTATGTTGACGCCCCATAAATTAGACTGCATAACTATGTTTTCTAGCATTTGATTACTGTATGTTCAATAGAACCTGAAATCATTTAGGGCCTCTCATTTCAGAAAGTGGGAACTCTATGATCAGCATTACAGGAAGTGACAGCCAGGCAAACGCAAATAGGCAGCCACAGTCACACATGTATATGTGCAAACACAGAGTCAGCATAAGATTAATGTTTGGTTAGATTATACGTCCTACCTTGAAGCTGAAGCTCCTTCTCTAATTGAAACATAATATGTGCATGAATCCAAACATTAAACTCATTAATTAACTGCTTACTGATCTGCCTCTTTTTTCTCTCTCTCCTTTTGAGATGGAGTAAAAAAAGACAGACTTGGGCAGGGAAAGAAAATTAGATAGTGTGATTCATGATTGCAAACCCCTAAAATGGTGTAGTTTTAAAGGCTGGCAGCAACTGGAACGCATTTCGTTACAGTATGCTTCATTGAATTGGGAACTAAGCTCAGTCTTATCCTTTGATTTGTGAACATTTACATTAGAGTAGACAAGGAGTTTATGTGCCAAAGTCAAAAGACCCTTCAATCATCAGATGTGTTGGGTTTATATAGAAGAACAGGATTGAATATTTGCTGAGCAAGTAATTACTCTCCCTAATGGGATGATAACCCACAACTGAACTGGCTGCATGTAGGAACAAACCTGTTGTTCATTTAAGGCTGTCCCAACAGGATCTTTTGTTCTTTCCTGCATTCACATGTTTCTCAACTAATCATTCCCCTACCTTTCCTCCCAGTATTACTTTGATCCAGACTGACGGGTTTGAATCAGCTCCGTTTGGTTGTTTTTCTCTCTATCTGTCCTTCTGTCTGACACAATCTGCACCTGACAGAGATACAGCAGTAGCGCCTCTCCAATCTCTCCCCTAAAAAGTCACACAGTGATGGCCTAATGTCAAAGCAAACCCTACCAAAAGACATGACAAACAACAGGTATTCATTGCATGACAGCCTGCAAAACATTATAAACTGCATACTTAACGTTGTAGGAAAAAAGCAATGGTGGTGTAAATTTAAAAAAAAAAAACTGTTTGTATTAACTGCTTATAAGATTTTTTTATACTAGCCCAACTGTTTAAAATAGAGACTACTCTGATCACTATTTAACAGATCATCCAAAGATGGAAAAGGTATAGAGCAACTGCTAAACCAGACCATCAAGTTAATAGGACAGACCAGGTAAAGGAGGGCATTACTCAGAGAAGCAGCCCAGAGGTCCACGGTAACTCTGGAAGAGCTGCAGCAATCCATGTCTAAGATGGGATAATCTGTCAGCAGGAGAACTGTTACGCAGTCCATAAAACAGCCTATTGGAAGAATGAGAATAAAGTAATTGTTGAAAGAAAGCAACAATAAGTTTTGTTTGTAGTTTTTCATCAGTGATGTAAACATGAATAGAGTTTAACGCAGAACATTCCTAGTTAAAAAGTGTTAGAGGCTGCAAAATTGCTGACCTGCAAAATATCTAAAATCCAGTTTATTATCTGTGGCAAAATTAATGTTCACCAATTCCCTCCATCCAGTCTCCGTATATGTGAACCCGATAGAGACACACTACAAAATATTTGTAGCATTATTTATAACAAAAGGTGATCTTGAAAGTAGCAACTTAGTGTGGCTGCATACCACGTAGTGTATGTCCAGCAACTATATACAAACACATTAAAATCTCTGATGAAAAGATAAATCAGTCAGTAAAATCCTTTTGCACCATTAGTTGCTATTCATACAGTCTTGCAAGCTTATTTATTCATTCTAAATATTTAGCCGGTAGACCCACTGAAGATAATTCTATGTAATCCAGCGAATACATGTCTACAAAAACCTCCAATTAACTTTGTACAAACCTTTTAGCTTTCTTTTTCAAACATGAAGGAGAAAGTAGTCCATAAAACCAATATGGACATGGCAACGTTCTAAATTTGAATCTACCCAAATAACAGTATGGACATCATAGATGCCCTATAAAATGAAACTTCTGCTCTTACACAGCAAGGCTTTATTGACTGGGACATGAATTAGACTAGATATGAGCTCGTCCACATGTGCAATCTTAAATAGATGATCTCCAAGCTATAGAGGTTGACTGAGCACTAAGGTTGCTGTGTGTTTAATACAATGCACACTGCAGGTAATGAATTAAACACATGGAGGGACTCTGCCACTGTGTCACATGAGGTGCAGATTTTTTGGAGTCACAGTTTGAGATGTGGGATTAATGAAATTGGTCGGATAAGAATTTTATTAGCTTGTCATGCAAGCATCACCAAGTGTAGGCAAGATAAAATGGCAATGTAAAAGCAAGTCACTGCAGAAGGCCTATGCAAATAAAAGCTTGGAAACTCAAATCATATCAAAGTTAAAATGTACTAAGTCCTACCCCAGACTTTTCTGTTGGCTCACACTGTCAACCATGAAAGAAAAGATTAACCAACAGAAATTGTTTGGCCACAAACAGAAAATGCTATCAAATGTCTACAGCAGTTGCTTTGGAGTTGTACCAAAGCAAGTCCCATTAAGTTGTAGTTTGGATATTTGTAAAATGGAAATTTTTATTGCACTCAAATATTGACTACTACCACTGAAGTAGTAGAACACAGCAATAAAGCTTATGGCAAATTATATTTTGCTATTTATTTGTCAGGTTGTAGCTTTAAGATACCAGTTATTTCTGCCAAACGTCTTATAGAGAGGATGTGGGTAACTTACAGAGGGGCACAAGTTTTGAGTTATTGCCAGTGACAGTACAACTCTTGACTTACCCAAGGACACCCTTAACCTCAACCCTCATCCATCACAAGCTGCGGGTAAAAGTCTTGAGAGGCTTTAGAATCATGCATACATCCACTCAGTCACAAACACTCAAGCAGACAGCCTTATGATTGGGTCAAGACCCCAGTTATTCCACTATTTTGTTCCCCAGTCGATCAGAAAGACAGCACCCTTACACCTATGTCTGGTGGGGCCAAATACTAAGAGCATTCTGGTTAAGTTCTTTGTGATAAATCTAAAAAATATCAATGAGGTGTTGAACTGACCAAGCTATTTGACAGAGAGGATAATCAGCATCTAAAAACAAAAGGCAATCAGAGCTGCAGACCATTGGATACCTGCCCAACTTCTCATTGCTCATTTTCCTCACACAATCCACATAATGAGCTGGTTTTTTTAAACTCATGTATTGTATTTCTCCACAAGGTCATTGAAAAAAACAATACAATTATTTCAGACTGAGGCATATGTTAAAACAAAAACTTGTCAGAACCTTCAGAAAATGCCTGCAGGATCCTGAAGGTCAGGGTAAATAGCCTTTAAGGTTTATGATTTATTCATTTAGAGAAACTGAATTTAGAATGCTTCTGCATGTATCTCATACATTGCCATTTCAGTTCAATGAAGACCAAATATCCCAGTGAAAGGCTTGGGACTTCATTGTATAATCTCTAAAAAAAAGGCAGATTTTTTATTCTGTTTAATTTTTGTAATGAAAGGTATAGAGAGTTTGTAGTGGAATCATCAAGCAAAGCTGGTCAGTGTCAACTCCGTCTACGCCCTGTCAGCACCTTACACTTTCAAAAGATCAAATTTAAAAGCCTATATGGTGGCCAGAGTGCTTTTGTCAAGAATAAAGAATTGGTCAAAACAGAGCAGAGTCTGTTGTGCTCTTGTGTTTTTGTTGAAAGTGTCGATACCAAGGAGTTCCGCCCACATTACACTCCCCCTGATCATTAATCATCCGTCCATTCTGACCCTGTCAACGCTTCTCTTCTAAGATAAGACACTCTTACACCTACAACCACCCACATATACAAAGACAACCTCTCATACACACATGCCTGGTACACCTTCTGCTTTCTTCATCATCACATAGACATATTTTCCCAACTAGCTGATACAGCTATTTCTGATGCAGCAAAAACCTCCATGAACAATAGTTGAACCCCCCTTGAGAATAAGGAGATGTTCTCCAATTATAGAGGTTTTCCACCAGAGATGTTTCAGTTCATAACCAGGAATGGTGCAAAAAACAGTTCTTAAATGGTTCTGTTAAACAGCCTGTTTGCTTCTCCACCACCTGAGAGCCAACCCATTAGGACATTGTACACGTCTCATTCATTCTAATGCAAGGAGACAAAGTTAAAACACAAAGAATATTACTTATCCTACTATCCCTGCAAATAGATGCCTTCCTTTCTCCCCTTAATTTATTAACCATTGAACAACCACTGGTGCTCAGGAATGCCTGACAGCACTGATCAACTAATTCCTCATTCACACTAGCAATGCATTTAGAGCAAGATTTATTAACAACACCCGGTGACATTAAAAGACCAACAGTGTTAAGAATGGAGTTGAAAATAAAGTTTATGGATTAGATAAAAAATAATCAGCCGTGAGCACAACTGTAAGCAGTACATTGACCAGCGTTAGTGAATGAGGGTTGTTGAATGCCTTTTGGGAGTGGCTTTAACCAGCCTCAGTGTTGTGCACTCTGCTGCTATGAAGTATTAAGGCCGCTACATACTGACCTTTCACGGGGTCAACAGAAAGAAACAGTCTATTGTGGGGAGGAAAGGAGCTTCAGACTGCTGTGCCAAATTCGGACAGCCTTTAACTCCAACGTCATTACGTAACGAAAACACTCATGGATGATCCAAGTCCGGGCCTATGGCCTTCTGAAAATGAACTACAAAGTGCGTGCTCTCTGCTCTACGGACATTTTCGTTGATTTCCGTGAGGGGGCTGTGCTTATACGTCATGACACAAAGGATACCTTAAGGGTTCTTAGCTCCGGTAAGGGACGTGGCAGGGTTCCTAGGCGAAACTCGCCACAGGAGGGAGCATACAGGCTACTTTTGCTACCTCCTTACTTGCTGACTGCTCTATTTAGACAGCACTTATCATGGCGACTGCTGATGCACTTCCACTTTGGCTAAAGAGTCCTTGCTCTATAAGGGCATTTAAATTTTTTTTTTTTTTTTTTTTTTTTTTTTTTTTTTTAATAAATAGTAGGAGAGTAAAAGAAAAACAAGAAGAGAAAAAAAAAAAAAAAAAAAAAAAAAAGGGCATTTAAATTGAGCCAATGTCTGGGCTGAACTTTTTTCTCACAGGCTGCCTGACAACTGTACTGTGATTGGATAGGATTTAGATGGCCGTGTTTAGGTTGGAAAAGCAGAAATGTCTTACGCAGCTGTAAAACTTAGCAATGCAGTTGCACAGTCCCGTAGTTCAATTCTGGTGGCCGCTCACTTGCAGTGTTTCCTCTATAAATTATCCTAGCGAGGCAGTCCCATCCATTGTGTTCGAAATCTTTTGCAGTGCGACAAAACACTATTATTTCTGTCTGCTCCTCAACTTTCAGCTCTCCGCCTGCTCTGTGCTCGGCCTTCTCTCTGATCCCCCCCTCCGGTTCGGACCAATCACTTAGCAGTATTGGGGTGTACGGAGAAACATACCGGTTGGACGAAAGCATGAGCTGACAAGCCCACAGCCGAGCCAACATAAACATGGAATAATGCAAAATTGTGTATGCAATGGAGAGCCAGTCGAAATGAAGCCCGGTGTAAAAGGGGCTTTAGTCCAGAACCTGGGATAGCTCTTGTTTTTTGGTGCAAAAGCCAGGATTTTGACTAGATGGAAACACAAAATACTGACGGTTGGTAAGCACTAGCGTCATTTAACCACTGGAAGTGGTTTGGATTAAAAGTCCCATAAGAGCTAGAACTTGGTGTATATATTACACCCACACATCAGTCACAATTACAAAGTCTTAAGACCTCACTTTGACTCGTGCTCTAATGGCTTGAGAATTGGGTTGGACTCACAGTTTGAGACTCGTGTCTCACATAATTTCTATGTCATGTAATTAGTGATGAAAATTGCCCAGAAATTCAAGTTTATTACAGTGAAGGATAAAGGCTGTGTCCTCTGAGCTCCCATAATTTATACAAATGTCTCATGGTTATGGTAACATTACACTAACTATATATGGACTCTGCAATGTTTCATCGCAGTACAGACCAATAAAAACGGATTAATAAAATCTTTCAACTTTGTTTAAATTATTTCATGATATAATTGAACAAGTATTCAGTGTACATGTGCAAGACTGTCTTGTGTTAAAGGGTAACTCACCCCAAACATGTTAACGTGGTTATCTTATAGTACTGTCTACATATCCTGGTCATTATTTTGAACAATTAGTGCATATTTCTTGGAATCCTGCTTTTGTGTCTACACTCATCAGTGTGGCACCCTCCTAGGGTTAAACACTGGTCTTGCATTGAATTTTGAATTAACATTGATTTCGGTTGATATGATGTAATACTAAACTAGTGATGTTGGTAGCTGCCGCTCTGTGGTATAAAAGCATCTCCATCTTAAAAAAAAAAAGAACATAGCTCCCGCCATCTTGTGCTTCTGTAGCGAGCACTGTTGCACTTTTCAAACCCTCTAGGGACTTTTTTTCTTTTCTTCGAAGAAGCAACTAGTTACTGGCGAATTCATGTGAAAGCAACCAATTGTTCTGGCGTTAGTGTCTTGAGGCAGCCGGGAAGGGGCTGGTTTGAGACCGCGGTGAAGTTAGTTTTAAGTTGGACATTGGATATTCGCGCTCCGCGGCTTCAACAGCCAGCCAGCAGACAGAGTGCGGCAGCCCCAGATCAGCCTCCCTGTATCGGCTTGAACAGGAGGCCGACGCCGATGAAGCGGCGGAGCGCGAATGTCCACTGTCCTTCCGAGAACTAACTTCACCGTGATTGCTGTAAACTTCCCTCTCTAGATCAAGCCTGCTTCATGTCCACATTACAAATGAATCATGATGCACAAAGCTGCCGGTGATCCCGCCTGGATTAAAAAGCGGGAGATATATATGATAATATATAACTGGACCAATCCTGTCCTCCCCTGCCTCGGCAGGGGCAGTTTCAGGCTTCACCGAGTCAGCGCCTTGAGCCAGCAGCTCGAACTGATAATGCTCAGCCCCGCTGGGCTCCACAAGCCTCCCTCAAGCTCCGGGGACGAGGTGGTGAAAAATCCTCCACCTCAAAAGACCGAACTGTGGCGTAACTACCAGCATAATTCTGCCCACTCTCCATGATTCAATATGGCAAATCAAACTATGGGCTGCTTTCCCCCATCCTGAATAGAGCCCCCTCCCCTCCCGTTCCCACGTATCCCCGCCCACTTTGATGGAGTTTTTCAAATATGTCTGGGGACGGAAATATGCTTTTACATGGGGGTGAGTTACACTTTAAGCATCTCTGTTTTGACAGGTGTTAGGGTTGAGTGCTGCTGTCACTTACATATTTCAAGATCTGGAAATAGTTAACAGCCTGATTGATTCAGATTTTAATAAGGTAATTAAAAATAAAAGTAAAAAAGAAAAGCAAGCAACTAAATGTAACAAGTTACATTCATTGATAAAGCAACATGTTTACAAAACTATTGCACTGAATTGAGTAACTGTTACCAGGTATTTTTCAATTAATTTATCCAACATTGACTATTAGAAAGAGAATTCTAGTTATTGAAAACACAGGTACTTAAGGTTTGATTCATTAATAAATTTGACATTAACTACTGTTAACTTTTTTTACTAGTTTTCTTTAAAGGGGAAGTCCGGTCAACAAGGAAAAATCAGGGGACCATTAGCTATAACTAAAACTAATACGTTTGTGGTTATTTAATGAACTTATCTTTAATCAATAAGAAAATAAAAACATAAATTGTCGTCTGGATCGCTGTGTATGGAGGCCGCCCTTACTGCCAATATTTGGGCGGTAAGGGCCGTCTGATATCACATCCTGCGACGTGGAAAAGCGGAAGTGGCGACAGCATTTCTCCGCTCTTTCCATGCAAAGTCAATAGGAGCCGTTCTACACAGCTACGATCATCAACAATTATTTTGGATTTTCCAGAGGACTTCACCATTGACATTCGCGAGAGCTATTGTTACAGCAACAATGTCCACGTGCATGGCCATTGGATGTTCCAACACAACTGGTAAAAGTGGAAAAAACATAGCTTATTTCAACTTTCCGATTCATGAGCCACCGGGCTCGTTGCTGGATTGCCAACTTGAAGAGAGAGGATTTGCCATATAACTTCTGGCCAGAGAGAAAACACGTCATATGCAGCAACCATTTCGAAGAAGAATGTTTTGAACATGACATGAGAGCGAGGATTTTCGGTAAGTTATTTTTTATTTTTTTATTTTTAATTTAGAATTTGCGGGGATGGTATCCCTCCGACCAGAGGGGCGGAGGGATACCACATGTGATGTGGTATCCCTCCGCCCCAGCATGTGCTGGAACGCTTTTATATTTTAATATTTATACAATAATGACCACCTGCCCTATTTACTACGGGGCAAATATAACTCAAGTCACTTCAGCGTGATCTCTCCTCCGCTGTAGCGCCGGTAAAGCCGTGCTGCGGTGGAGCGCACACGCACGCACACATACGCGTATATATATATATATATATACTGTAGGACCCGACTGAGTTTGCACTGGAAATAGGTACGGCTGGATTCCATCAAAAGTCCGGTTTCTGTCAAGAAACTCTTCTAAAAAGCCCATATCGCT
This sequence comes from Fundulus diaphanus, assembly GCA_037039145.1. NCBI lineage: Eukaryota > Metazoa > Chordata > Actinopteri > Cyprinodontiformes > Fundulidae > Fundulus > Fundulus diaphanus. The sequence goes on along the minus strand of CM073133.1, from coordinate 32,569,725 downwards.
ATCAGATGATAATAGCTCCACGGAACTCCCATCACTGTCACTAAGTACTTCATCACTCTCTGCTTAGTACAGAGCACCAGTTGTCGCCATCTTGGAAAATAGTGCGTCGTGACAAACAACAGAGCGTTGGGACTTGCTAAACAGCGGGTCCGCTGAGTGATGTCACAAAATGGGAGGTGACAGTACTATTCTTGAACAAGATGGGTTCCTCCACATAAACACGATTAAATTAAAATTATTCTTAATTAAAAAAACGTATAATTTATTGCACAGTATGTAGTAGTTTTATATTTAAAGTACTTTCAGCAGTTTGATTTCTGATTTTGACCGGACTTCTCCTTTAAGTACAAATGCATATTTATTTTTAAATATCATGCCCCATCAACATTTTTTATATTTGATAGCACTTCACAACAGTTTTGATGTCAGAGTGATTTTTTATTTAACTCCTTGGAGACTTTAAACTTGACTTGGACTTAAAAAAATTACTTGTGAACTTATTTTATCAAGGGTTAGAACCAAAGTCTCATTGACAGAACAAAAAAAGAAGTATAATTCGAATCACGTTTGAGTCTCAGACATTGAAGTCTGAGTATCAAAAGATAATATTCTCTCTGTTCTGTGCTGTTTTATGTGAACATGTCTGTAAAAATAAAAGTATGTCTGACTGGTTTCAACAGGGGGCAGTGCAGTAATAAACGGCAGAAAACAAAAGATAAAGACCATCAATCAATAAAAAAAGGCCTGTGTGTTATTTTAAATTGTTGTACACACATAAAGAAAATCATACCAATATAAAAAACTATATGACAGTTAACAAACAGAGCCTGTGTCTGTTAGATGTCAAGTAAAAAAACACACGTTCTCTTCAAATTAGAGTGTGTGAGCCTTAACAAACCAGTGAACAATTTAGCAGACAGCCCACACCCCTGGACAGGCAGTTACCATGGTAACCCCACAGCCATTTTTTTTTTTTCGTTTGGCTAACACTTTTGCTTTGAACAGCCGGCCAATGACAGACCAGCCGACTGGGGAAACTGGCTAACTGATAGCGCCTTTATGAGGTGTCTTCAAGTATATGTATGCATGTGCATGTCTCTGCATAATATGAGCATAATACCGATCAAGGGAGCTATAGAATATTTTAGCTCCACATTGTTTCTTCATATCTAAGTGTTTCATTGGCAGTAAGCTGATCTGCCTGGCACACTGGCTCAGGTGTGTTTATCCATTTATATGCAAAAGCACTGATTATATAATTCAGGCAGATGAGTGCCCAGAGACGGACGGGAAGAGACAGGGAAGATGAGGAGGTATTTGTATTCTAGGAGCTTTTTAGCATGCCAATCTATCGCTAGCTGGCAAGGTAGTAGAGAAAACTGCCCTTTCGAAACATATCGGCTCTCGGCAGGCAGTAACATGTGCTTGCACTACAATCTACACTGCAATCAGAACCTAACAGGGGGCTGCCAGGCTCATTGCCCACCACCAACTAATAGAGCAAAAAGGGGCAAGAAAGTCTTGATGAATGGTGAAATCAGTCAGTGGGCAGGCTGCTAGTAATACAGATTTTATTGTATTTATTCACACAAGAGTTTGATTTAATCACTTTAACTTCAATGCTTAAGTCAACTGAAGCTACAAAAGCAGAGAAACTTGTTTTTTACTTAAAATCTAACGTGTGTATATATATATATATATTTCTATATATATATGTATATATATATAGAAACATATATATGCACACACACACACACACACACACACAACAGCTACTTATTTTTGGTGGGCCTACCTCTGTTTCTGTCATGTTGTTCTGTGGGTAATGGTATGTCAAATACAGTAAATAAAGCCTATGTTGCAAAAAAAAAGAAAAGAAAAAAGAAGAAACATTGGCTTTTTCTTTCCTGCCATTTGAATTAAGGAAAGACCATTAGCTTCCTCTGTCTCAGCACTTGTCCCCTTCTTAAAATGGATCTAGCTCATTTACTTCATGGTTAGATCAATTAATCCATAGTAGTTAACTGAAGATGCTCACTCTTGCTTTGTTGGTTCCTTGGCCATTGCTTTCCTCGACAACATTTTGAGTCTTGAGAGCTTTTGTTTCAACTGTTAAGACTTTTGACATAAGTAACTTGGATAAATACAGTGACAGCAAAATTTGCTTGCACTCCTGGTATAAATATGTAGACAGCCTTTAACTAAATTATCTTTCATTGAAGCAACATTATCTCACACTGAAAATTTAGAACACAAATCTGCCTTTAATTTGAGCTTTATTGAGTGGCCAAAAAAACAACCTGAAGAAAAAAAAAAATGTTTTTTTAAACAAAACTGATGGGACAATTATTGGTACCTCTGTCAGTATTTTGTACCCACCCCTTTTAAAAACAGGACAGCGATTAAGCCTTTGGTGACATTTCACAAGGTTGAAGCATACAGAGGGAAGGATCTTTGACCAATCCTCTTTGCACAATGTGCGAAGTCATCAAATCTACTGGGTTACCTCTTATGCTCTTTTCATTTCAGGTGAAGACTATGATAGCCATGGGAGAAGGTTGATTTTGTCTGTTCAACAATTTCCTTCTTGATGTGGCCTTATATTTTGGATAATTTTCAAAGTGAAAGACTCGCTCATGGCCAGTTTTCAGGTTGTTGTTTTTTTTTGTCTACACTGTCGAGAAAGAAAGGTTAAATAATTTTACACAAAACAAAGTGTTAAATAATTTAACTAATTAAGTAATGACACTAAAATGAGTAAAATTAACCATTGACACCGGCTATAGAGTTAAATTTACAATAACTTGGAGTGGGACCAAATGTAATCTGAAAGAGAGTTATATTGAACTCTGTAGGTGTTAAAGTGACACTTTGTTTTTTACTGTGTGTAATAAAATATCAATTTAGAATCATACAAAATTTTGTGCCCAGAACCTTATCTTAATAACATTTAGGTAAAAGAAGTAATAAAAATAGAATTTACTCATAATGGTGTCCAAATCAGTTAAGCAATGAACACAGGACCTATTTAGTTCTGAGATGTTATTATCCTTTAGTGTGATACTTTTGGAAGGTATATGTGGACAAAGACTTGGGAAAGGGGCTCCAGCTAGGATTTTACAACTTGAGCCACAAATTCATTTGCAAAGTTTAACAAATTGTGTAGCAACAGCAATTCAGAACGCTGTATTAATGTGTATAAAATAAACAGAATAAAAATAAAACAAAATAAATTGGAAAAAAAACAAAAGGGAACCTTAAGAACTTTGCTTTTACATGAATAATTATCAAAATTCTATTAAAATAAATATAGTACTGTAACACCATAATCAAATAGCTTAAAGTAAGATCAATGAAATAAATGACTTGTAATACTAATGAGCACAGACCTGTTTTAATACAATAAAAGATAATATTACAACTGAAAGATAATAAAGCTCAGATTTTAAACAAAGTCACCTGTTTTATAATTTTAATCTGAGGTACAATTTTATGCAAGATTCTAATAAGAGCCAGTTTTATGTGTTTGTTTGGAAAGACAAATATCTTTTCTGAGCCAACCAGGCTGGCCCACTGGGTTAATGCTGATCCCAGAGAGCCAGATAAGAAAATAAAAAAAGATATTTGTCCAACATGTCTGCTAGACTCAAATTTGTCCTTTTTTGCAATTCAAAACCAAGCTCTCAAGTGATTGCTGCAAAGCTGGTACCTGCTGTTATACTCAGAACAAACGGAAATTAATTTGTTAACTACTCTGTTCCTGTCTCTGTGCCATTTTAACATTTAACATAATAACAATTATGGCTTAAAGCACTTCAGGAACTATTTAAATAATGGAATACATTAAAGAATAATATATTAAAATGATAAAAAATTGTTTTCCTAAATGAGGAGTTTGCTACTAAATGTTAATGTGTGGGAAGAGGGATAAAAGATACTGACATTATAGAGAAACAAAAAAATCCCTGGAATACATCTAGTTTACACTTAACTGCTTATATGTTATAAATAAACAAATTTATACTACAGTTCTAAGTATTTTAACCTCGATATGCAATATTTTTGTATATTGTGAGGGTTGTTTATGTTTAGGTTATATGTCATTTTGCTCAAAATAAGAATTGCCCCTTTGGGTACAATAAAGATATCTTGAAAACCTGAACCAGCTAACCAATCTTTATTTTTTTTTAATTGAGTATATCTATCACAATAGTCTCATGAGAATAGTCTGGCAAAAAAAAAAAAAAAAGTAATAAACAGCTATGACACATTCACTAGGTTTGTTGGCAGACTTCCAAAATCACAGTGAAAGAGAGTAACAGATCCTTCCATTCTAAACTGCAACAAAGAAATCTGACAAAACCTGAACTAAATAAAATAAAAGAGACAAATATGCTTTGTTTACTGATTAATTCACTTGAACAATCAGCAAATCACTCCACAGGTTAGAAGTTTAAAAGGCTAACAACATAGACTACTTATATATTGATATCATCATCATTACAACATTCACAACATTTACAAATTAAAAGCAACAGCACTGACTGGAAACTACCTTTTGTAATTAATTTTATTAAGTAGTCAATGTGATGACAGTACTAAGATTCCACATTTTTGCAAATCATTCCTGTTGTTAAGGGCAGTAAACTAAGATGAGGAATGACCAAATACGGAGAACCATCTTTGCTTGTAGCTGTTGTGGGGATAACGTTACTGGAACAGAAATGTGTGGTTGTTACTGGAAATGCTGAAAAACATGTGAAGGTAGAGAGGAGTAATTATAGCCTTATGAATAAACTAATACCAATGGAGCAGGAAGAATGGATTGATGGCCAGTTGACAAGTAAGCACAGATTACAATGGTGAGCACTGAAAGGAGCATTTGTGACAAAATGGTTTGCAGTATGATAGATGGCATCGAGTTTGTGGAGAAGACTTTTGGAGGCATCCTTATAAATAATGTCACTGTGTTCTAAATTAGGAAGGATTGTCAGTTTGACCAGGGCATGCTTTGCTGAATGGGTGAAAAGATGTTTTTTGTGAAAGCAAGAAACTGATTCTTGCTTTAACTTTAGAAAATAAAGACTTAATGCGATTGTCAAAAGCGAGTTATGAACTTATATAAGTATTTTCATATAAGTATGAAAATACTTATATAAGCTAACAACTTATAATACTATGCCAGACTATGCAATACTATTGGTTTTGCTTGAAGCTCCATTACAAAGAAGTCAAGACATTAACTGGCCGGTTGTCAGTTCGATCTCCCGCACTAAGTGTCTCAGTTGTGTCCTTGGGCAAGACACTTCGCCCGAATTGCCTGTTGGTGGTGGTGCCGATGTAAGGCAGCTTCTGTCAGTCTGCCCCAGGGCAGCTGTGGCTAATATTCACCACTGTCAGGGTGTGAATGTGCGTGTGAATGGGTGAATGACTGTAGTGTGAAGCGCTTTGGGTTTTTGTCGGACTAGTTAAAGCACTATACAAGTACAAGCCATTTAGATGTGTACAGGCAGGATTACAGGCAGGCAGAATGCTGAGTGGGCTAAATAAGGGTATGTGGTATCAAGAACAGTCCTAAGTCAAAAACCGGTTGATCAGAAGTGCTAGGCTGTCCAAAGCAGAATCCGGGCTCAGAGTCGGGAAACAGATCCACGTTCAGTACACAAACAGGCTTACAAGTTAGACGAGGACAAGCAGGCTTGGTAGTCAGGAAGCAATCCAGATCGGTACACAGGTGGGCAGGTTAAACAGACAGGGATCAGGCAAACTCAGATAATCCAGAAACTGGCTTGGTCAAGAGCACAGGTAATCAGTCCGGAACAGGCAGGAAAAACAGGTTTGCAGGGATCAGGCTGGCTCAGATGTCAAGGCTAATCGGGTCGGTATCTACAGGGCTATCAGAAAATAAGAACGCTGGATATGACTCACCGAAAGGCTAGAAATGATCTGCCGATGAACAGAGGAGTGAGGCAGGTATAAATAGTGAAGTGAACAGGTGAACAGGGTAGGAAACTAATTACTAGGAACAGGTGGAACTAATCAGAGGAAGGGTGGTGACTGAAAGTAAACTGAAGCTGATTGGATGGTGACTGGTGACAGGGGAGTGACATGCAGAAAGAGTGGGGAGTGACTGAGAGGTGAGTAGGACCTGAGGAACACCCATAGACAGTTATGACAAGCATTTCACTGAAAGGTCAATATCTTTAAGCCTGCTGACTGAGATGTTGTGGTTGACAAAGAGTCAAAGGCTTTAGCCAGATTGACAAATACAATATTATTTCTGTCAATAACATATATGATGTCGTTTAACATGATCACCATGTTATTGTAAGCATTTTGTCTGATTCCAGATAGTAGGTAAGCTGTTTATTTTAAAAGAGAGCATGACATATTTTCAATTCAGGTAGAATTTGCAAGTTTATAGTAACTGCTTAAACAGTGAAAGGTGTGTTAGAAACATTTGCTGGCAACATTCAAAAGAAAGAATCTAATGAATCCAATCTGGATAGTTTTTGAGCATTCAAATTAAACAATTCTGAGCACTTGATGCTCATGCAATGGCTTAATGTAGCAATAAGCAATATGTTACCACTAGATGGGGCTTGAGCACTGTCCGTAGACCCCCCCCCCCCCCCCGCCTTCTCACCCACCACCTCGTATGTGCATATTTGCAAAGGATAAATACACACAAAACAGCCTCACCTTTCGGAGGAACATGTCTAGTGAAGGAGTAAGTAACTAATATAACTATAATGCTGTTAGCGAGAGAATGTTTTGATCCTCTGACCGTGTTCTCCGCCTTTTTGTGCCTACGCAACACTGCACTGGTGGTGGCATTTTACAGGCAGCGAGGGGCTAAGCCCTGAGAGGCAGCTGTTCACATTCACATACAGGGAATGTCTTAGCAGCATTGTCAATCATGCTCGTGTACGCACTGCTCACACCCCTCCCCTACACGTCGCGTATCATTGTGTGAGTTCAAGATGGTCGGTATACTACAGCTTTGCTACTTGTGGAGAAATAACCTATCGTTACAGGAGAACTGCCAATTTCTCGAGTAGCACATGCTCAGAAGACAAAAACAGGTAAACAGAAGGTCTATGACGAAAAACTAGCTAAAAAGAAATAGCTGAACCGAGTTCGCAATACAACAAGGTTAAACATTGGAGCAGCATGGCAGGCTCAGTTGTGGGAGAGGAGTTTTGGAGGGAGGTCTGTAGTCAATTAGAGAGCTAGGGGTAGGGACCTGTAAAGTGTGCTGGTTCAAATTTTCAGTCCACAGTTTTCTCAGAACTCCCTACTGCAGGTTTGAAACAGAAATAAAAGTTGCTCTAAGGGAGGTGATGGGAACCTTGCGTTGCATTATTTTGGGTGAAAGCATATTGATGTTAAAAGCATTATGAGCTACATTTTTTTTTTTTGTTAAAATGAGTCACCAAAGTAATTTTAGCTAAAACTTTCATATCCTCAGAAGTTGTAGCATTTATGAACAGCAGTTTTCAAGTCTCACTTTTCAGTCTCATATTTCTAATTTTGATCATGGAAAAAAACATAAACCATGAACATTCTTTGAGCTAAACTATTCAATTGCACCTATGGCTGTATATTTAGGGTCTTTGTCCTGTTGGAAGGATAACCGCTGCCCAGGTTAGGTGACAATTGCATGTGGTAGATTTTTAAGAGTATTAGAGTAAAGGGGTCTAAATGTAAATTCATACAACACTTTTCAGATCTCTATTTGTAAACATGTATCCTATTGTGTGACATTTACATTCCACTTCACAAAGTGAACTGCATCAAGTATTTCACTTTTGAAGTCTATCGGATAAAATACATTGAAGTTTGTGGTTGTAATGTGAAAAAAATGGGGATATAACCTAACTTTGCAGGATACTGCAGATTTTTAAGAGTTCTGTGATAGAAAACCTCAATAACCAGAAGAAAAAACAAAACAATAACAACTATAGGATGTAGGATTTGGCCAAGTGTTGGAAGGAAGCCTCACAGATTTCATTCTCCAGCTGGTGCTGGATTTTATCTTTTTCTCCCCAGCAAGTGAAAGTGCATTGTGTAGAGTTTGGATCATGGAACCCCCTTTTTTTTTTTTTTTTTTACAAAAAATAAAAATCTGAGGAAAAAAAAATTCCCCATAAAAAATCTTAAAATAGTCAAACTGAACTCATATCAAAATGACAAGACAACTCTCGGCCCCTGGCTGTGGAGCCCTAGTGCCATGTGCCTTTTGAGGCTCAAACTGCACCACATTCATGTGGGAGCTTCTTCTCTAGGCTTCATACCGGAAGCTTCTCCTACAAGACAAAGCACTATTTTTTGGAGTTCAATCACAATACCAAAGTTACAAACACTCAAAACACACAACATATTTAGCAATATCCAGATCTAGTCACACAACTATGATGTAATTAAATTGTTTGGTTACCATATACATGCACTTTTTTAAATGGTGTGGCAAACACAAACACCCCCAGGCAGTGCATCACAAATAGTGTCCCACAACCAGCTTGTCTATATAAAGGCTTTAGAGGCCTCCTGCTCTGTTTTGACATCGTGCTTTGGAAAAACACCTCCAGGTAAGATAAAAACAAACAACACATACTACCTGGCATTCCTTCAATATTAACACCAAGCAACTAAGAAACCCTCAAAATCACCGCATTGACAGTGCAGCACAGCAAACAAGGCAATGCAATTCTGTGAGCCAGCCAGATGTAATGAAAACTAAAAGAATTGTGAAATAGGGGGGGGGGTTGGGTCACCAGACACCTCTTGGGGTCACGAGATGATTTGTGATGTGATGCTGATGCGTTAAAGAGAAAAAAGATTTTGTATTTCTGTATTTGTGAAACTGGTAAATAAGTTAAATGTTACAAGATGCTCAACATTCGTAATTTTAACACAAGAGGAAGGGTGCACTATTTTGTAAGAGTCCTTATAAAAATACTGCTCTATTCATATTAATAAACTAGTTTTCTAAATATAACTTTATTCTTAGAATTTCCCCTCAAATAAAAAAAAATCCCACCTGCAGAAAGGGGGTTACCAGTCTGTGCCACTGTAATTTTGGGAGTCACAGGCTGAAAAGTCTGGGAACCCCTGGTCTATACTGTGTGCAAGATACACATCTGAAAGTAAGGTTACCCTATGACAATGACAATAATAATACAATATCTTCCACCTGTTCTGATGTATGTTCTGTTGCTTTTCTGGCTAATGATGAGTGAAGATAAAATGTTCTACATCACAAAAAAAAAAGTACAAATTATATGGGTAATGTGGGTGAGTAAAGTAAGTAGACTGAGGGCAATGTAGTCTGAGAAATGCAGACACAGAGAAATGGGAAAGCGAGAGCAAAACAAAGTGAGAAAGCACTCAGGAGTACATCTTGTCACTCAAATTGTTGGTGTCAGAGTCCCACAATATGTGTGCTGTCGGTGTGATGCAACCATTTCTCATTGCATACTTTGTGAGGGCTGTCATTTCTAGCCTAAAAGAGGCAACTGAGAATGAAAAAAAGGCTAACTTTGCCATCTGCATTAGCCAATGTGGGCAGATCCATCCATGATCCTGAGTGGGAGTGCTTTCATGCATACTAAAACAACAGTTTTGTTGACATCAGGCCCAGGCAAGACCAGAAAATCTCAATGGATGAATGGCATGAAGAGAATAGAGATGTCATTACTGCACTGGAAAAATAAATGCATGTCTTAAACAAATATTTTGTAGCACTGTATGAATTAGTAGAGGCTGACCCCATTTCTTGGCACGCAACACCCCTGCAGCTGTGAGATTCTCTAAAGGTGACCAGACCCACAGCGCATCTATATGCATGTCGTATTTACATCTGACTGACCTCTTCAAAACCTTATCAGTAAGCTGTATCTCCTTCCAGACAAACACATGGAGACAAACACACAGAAACGGTGTGGGTGATAGCATAACGCAGCCCCATCCCACCTGTCCAAATCTGGACAGAGCTGACCTTTACCACATAGTCAATATGCCAAAGGTATGAAACAGGCGCACACGTGTTTGTGTGTGCTTTTGGGACCTCTAAGCCCTCGTGCATCTGTGGATTGATGGAGATGGAAAGCCATTCAATAGGATGAGGAGTGAATGACAGACAGGCATGGGGTGCAGCTGATGGAAGACAACAGAATGATTTTGAAAAGAGAAGCAGGTGTCTAGGTTTATAAAAATATGATATGAATGCCAATGAAAGTCTGGTTTGCAAACTGGATGATCAACATTTTTATCCTGTATTTGTTACCAATAGGCGATAGAAACCTTTTATTTTATTTTGTGTAGCTACAAAGAATTCTGCTGCAACTTCAACAGGTAAGATAATGTACTACAGTTTTATGAAAAACATTTCTAAACTCTGCCCAATAGAGTGTCAAACAACAAGTTGCTTTTGTAAAAAATTTATAAATAATGTTTACAAAAAATAAACAAATAAATAAATAAACCTTGGGCACAAACAAATGCACAGACCATCATACCACGCACACTTACACGCAGACCTTTAAAACACAGCTTCCATGGGTAGGACATATTGGATTAGGAGTGATTTTTTTTTTCTTGGGCCCTTCTCAGAGGTGCTAGATTAAATGCCATTCCCAGTTTACTACAGATGGCTTGAAAATAAATCATACTATCCATACACACCTGTAAAAAAATACACACCCTTGTGTGCATATAGTGTAGTCTCAAGCAGACATGCAAGCAAACAGACATAAATACAAAGAAATTTCACAATGGGAGATATATAACATGTTGGTGCACCCAAACACTAAACCACCTGTACGGTTCAGTGCGTCTGCTCTTTGTATTTCAATCACTGAATCGATGGTTCTAAATTGATTGTAGCTGAGCAGGGGCCAGAGATGTTCCCCCTGGCTCTGTGCCCTAGCCCTCTATTGATTAGATCTGAGAGAGCCAATTGCTTTCACACTGGATTAAGGTGTTCTGGGGCAGCAAGCACATAAAAACACACACACACACACACACACACACACACACACACACACACACACACACACACAAAGAGAGATAGATACTAAATAAGGAAGACAGAGAAGAACGGACCTGTGTGATGCATGTCTAAGCCGCTAAGAATAAGCAAAACCCATTATTAATTTCTCAACATCCATGGCAAAAAATTTGTCCAACATTTCATGGATATGTAAATATATTTAACCATGGAAGGAAATAAGTGCGCACAACTCCCAAATGAAAAAAGAGGGAAGTACATGGGTGCACAGATCTGGAATAACGCAAATAAATCTAGAAAACAAGCACACGCAGGTTCTTCATAAATTTCCTCTGATTAAATTTATGGTAAAAAAAAATTGTATCTGCAAACACACCCATATATAGGATTCTCAAATGCCTGCAAATTCACTTCAACATACTTTAGAGTTGCTGTCTTTTTGTTTGGGGAGATAACACTAATCAAAGATGTAATATAATTTGACCAAGAAGCTAAGAAGCCCAGCAATTATGTATTATACTTCTTACTAGCTGTCACCTACATGAATCAAAATAAAAACGGTATCACAATGTAAACCAGCTGCATAACATGACTTTTGACCTGAACTGAATGATAAATGAAGTGCGAAAGATGGATCAGCATTTTTTTTGTCAAGACAGCTACTTGCCGGTTTCTGTCCATCAAATTTAGATTCATCCACCTCTGTCACATTTGTATTCCCTAGGGGCACTGTCAAGCAGGCCAACTTTTCAACATCCTGCCAGTCTTCTTTTCCATAAAACAATTATGTATGGAAGAAAGCTAAGGTAGACACTGGATCTTAGACAGATCCTCATCGTCTGGACTGAGACAGGGCCTTTTAACAGACCAAGTTTCATGCTCTTAAACAACTTCTAAAATGAAAGGGTGTCCAATTCAAATTAAGTGCCTAAGAAATTCTAGTGACCATAAATGACAACTGATGAGGACCCAGGTCACAAGAGTCAGAAAGAACACCCCTCAGTCTGAGTGCTTCTGAAGGCATTTCTTGGGGAGCCAAAGTCCCATTTTCAGGGCATTAGGGACTTTTGAGGCCTCACATTGACTTTGCCACACAGGCAAGCTTAGCATGCATTTGGTTAATACCTCTATTGTCATGCTCCCCCTGTGACTGCTCTCCCAGTGCAACATTGGAGAATAGGACAATGGAAGATAGGGAATTAAAGAGACAAAAAGGATGAGATAGAATTCGAAACAAGGGCAGAAGGAAATAGGATTTACTGGCCCATTCATGCTGGAAAGCATGTGAATCACACACACAAAAGTAAACTTGTAAGTGCACCCACACTGTTGTATTTGTGTGGATTCTGTTTATGGGAGTCTCAGAAGAGAATTGGCAAATGCAATAAACTTTGTGTGAGTGCAAACACTCAATGGACCTAAAAGTCAAACAAACTAATGATAGGTCAACCATGATAAGTAGCAATATAAAGTTAGTTATTAAGGAAGTCATAGAGAAAGCTAGGTAGGTAGAGACAAACAGAAAGACATTGACAAACTGATGTGTTGTACAAGAATGTGTGTTTTTGTCCCTATCTCTCTCTGTTGCATTCATTCCCCAAAGGGTCTTATTATGCTTCGTACCGGCTCCAACACAAAGCAGTGTATTTCTATCTCAGCCCTTCCAGCTCCCCAGGAGAACATTCCAGACACAGCAAATCCATTTGTTTGTCAGCTATAGCCAGACTAATCAGATATCATTCTCTCTCAGAAGTGTACCACAGTGTAAAGTGGGCTAGTGCTAGACACATGCTGGACCAGAACCAAGATAAAATCACTGTGGGTTTTTTCCAGATGCTTTGTATGTGTAAGAACTGTGCATAGACATCTGGAAAATACTTTTAAAGGTCGAGAAAATATATTTTTTTACCTTCCTGGAAGGTAACAAAAGAGGTCCCACCACACAGATATGTACACAGAATTTTAGGAGTGTCACCTGGTGTCTGGTTCTTGCAGCTCAAGCCTCTGTGGATCAGCCCTATTATGGAATTCTCTCACTATGCCTCTCTGCACGGCAAGCTTGGAAGCCGGGTGAAGACCTGGGGCTATTTATTGTGTTCCTATAGATTCAATGGTGTTGCACACTTTTATTTTTACTTGTATTTGTAGAGCTGTAAGCTTTCAATCCACGTTTTAAAAGTTGCTAAATGCTACGATTAATTTAGGCATGAGAAAATTATGCTATGCGTTAAAATCTGACAACTGTGTAGAATGATTCTACACAGTTGTCAGATAGAATCATTGTAACCTACCATTCCACTGGAATGGTACCGTAGGTTAAGCTGCTGTCTTACTGTTTTCCATCTTGTTGTGTATGTTGGCATAACAAAAATGTGTTACATGGGTTTAAATGTGAGGAAATCAATCACATTTTGTTGAAAATACAAGTCCTGTTTATGGAAGGCCATTTCCACCACTACTTGTTGCATCTTTGAAGTGTGTCAGTTTCTGTGATATATTGTACCTCTTTTGCATATTGCTTGTGTATACAAGTGACGGATGCACAATTCACAGTGTTCTGCTTCATCTGCTCCATCTTGGTTTACATTTTTCCATATAGGTATAGTAGATGATTTTTCTGGAAATATAGGTAAGAATAACCTGAAAACACTTTTTAAATAGCTGAGTATGAGCAAGACCATCCTACTTGCTTTTCCGCTTTTCAGGGGGATCGCGTGAAAAATCTTCCATCACAATGATTGGCATGTGGGACAACCAATAGATAAGATGATCCTGTGAAACTCGAAGCCAAAAGAAGATCATCTACTATGCCTTTAATGATCACATGATGATCTGGTAATGAACTAGTCCAATAGTGCTCGCAAGTAGTCAAATAATTATAAGGTGAATTAATCAGAAAGAGATTGGGTGGAGTACAGTTGGAGCCGCTCCAAGCATTAAGTACGCAATGGAGAATTAATCTTCATCACAAATTAGTATGTGATATACTAATAAAATAATGAAATATTTATCCTGGATATAGTATAAGTATTCCTTTGGTAAAAAACAAAAAAGGTTTAACACTAAGGAGCTGGAAGAAATAACATCCTGAAAAATGAGACCTTTTTCACACATGAATTAGTAGCTCAAGAAGTATAAAAAATATTAACTAAAATGCACAATGTAAAAAAGCACAATTTTGTCCATCACTAAATATTCTTAGGTTAAAATATTCAAGTGTTTATTTTAAGTGTTTATTTTGCTATGTTCTTTTACATTTTACTTATCCTTTTAGTAATCCTGTTCAGAAACACGTTTTGTTATACTGGGTAAAATCGTCCTTCCATCCTAAAAGTAGTTGATACAATATGTATTCAGGAACAGGAGGTTCAAAAAAATCATTCTCTGTGGGAGCTGCAGGTCTGTAAAAACTATAACCAATCACTGCCGTTTGGTCCGAAGGGCATGGATTTGTTAGAGTTTTGTTCCTGCTCTCACCCATATATGTTATATACACACACCCCTCTGTCCCTCAAGTTCTGGGGGAATCGCCTTCTCTATTGGTTGTCCCACATGTCAATCATTCTGACACACTCACGTAACACCAATGTCTGTGCTCTTTCCTTCCTAGGTTCCGCTTGCTAGCTGTGCATGCGCACCTCTACTGTTTATGTTTCTGGTTAGCTTACTGGCTAGGTTAGCGGTTAGCCGTTCATTGTAGCTCCGTTGCTTTCACTGTATACTTTGAACATGGTTGAGAAGAAGAGGAAGGCCTCAGTAGAAAGAAATAAGACCAAAGTGGATTTGGGAGATTTTTTTTTCCATGCAAACCCCTTGAAGAGCGGAAGAGCAAGGTAAGACAGTCTTCCGCCTGCACAGTTATTCAAAAAAAGGAACTTGGGGAAACTTCCATAAAATCCCAGATCCTAGCTTTAAATCTTACCGTTCTGTTTTGTAACTTCTGCCGCTAGGTGCAGCATTTTTATGTGCCTCTTTGTGATTGGTTGTATTCATCCATCCAAATGCAGTATTTGCAAGAAGTACTCTGATTGGATGGATAACAAACTGTTTGTGATTGGCTGGTGGTGGTGTTCATTTACATCAAGTATATCAGGTTGTGAGTGCAGAGACGGAGATGATTGCGAGCACAAAGCAGGCAAAGTAGAGTATCTCAGAGTTGAGCGAACTCCAGGCACGTATAAAGCGAGCATGTTAAAGATTCAAATGCACACACCAGTGTCACTGACTGTTCAGATTGGTCACTGCATGCTCATTTTGGTGGCACAGATAACGGCATAAAATAACTGAACACTGGCTTTGTTGCGGGTGCGAAAATACTGCCTCAGAAGACTGGTCTGGGTAAGTATATTTGAGTGAGAACTTAGCAAAATATGTTTCAGTAACATTTATAACAATCTTACATATAAACGATTGAAATATTATCCTTGGAAATACAAAAAACTTTCTTAAAGCATCATCTCTCTGACCCCCATTGATTCATTGATATATTGACTCATAAAGCATTCCATCAGATAAAAACTGAGATTTTTCCCTTTTTAAGGGACCTCTGGTTCTGAGCAAGAATACCTCTTAATATTTGCAGAGGTCCAGGCAGTTTTTCCTACTTTCATTTTTGTTCTGGTTTTCTGTATTATCACCTGAATCCACAAGTGACATCATTCTACCAAGGCTCAGCTTTGGGTTTTATAGGTTTAAACCTCACAAGGGGCCAAGGGAATCCAGAATCTCATGACAAGTCTCACAAAAAGATGAGAGGAAATCATCAGATCAAAACGGGGTGTTCAGACCATCGGAAGCATAAAGCTGTGACCCCATAAAAGCAGCAGTGAACTGTCCAGCTGTTGGAGGTGTCAGAATAACAACCTGCCGATCATCGCCTTCTGGCCAAAAAGGGAGCTTAGACATCAATGACAATAGGAAAGTGATCTCAGATAACAGTCTCAGATATTTTACAAAAAGAGATGTACAACCCATGGAAGATTACAGCTTTGTCCAAGGTGAGGTGTTCCACCACATACTGATTGTGTTAAGCCAAAAGAAGCTAAAAGTCTAAAAAATTCTGGTCAGGAGGACAACATAAATTAATATATTAAAATAGCAACAAATTAAAATGTTGTCATAAATAGGAATAAAACCCACTAGAAATTCAGATAACTGTTGAATTCAGTCCTATCATATATAGGTGGGCAATAACAGCACATTACATGGGATATGCGAGTTCAGCCACAAACAAAAGCAGACAAAAGTGTGCATTTAAAAATGTCTTTGTATTAAATAGCAATTCCTTTAACCCAGTCAAATATGGAGAATTGAAAAAAAGGAAAAGTATGTGGCTGGAGCTCTAAAAAATAAGTAATTCAGGATAAAAGTTTTATCTGTAAGTGACCAAGAATTAAACAGGGTCATGTGAATTAAGCAATGGTCAGTCCGCTGGGAGACACAACCAAAAGGGTTGAGGTTCTCCTTTATACAACCCCGTCTTCATATCTTCACATGCCGGAGGAAAAGTGCAGCCGGTGTCTGAGTCTACTGCCAATGGCAGCGATACTCCGCAGGGTGATGTACGTAAAAATAGCAAAATTCCCAAGGGATCCTGAACGTAATATCACACAAGTGTATCGCAAAGAATAATCCAGGTGAACCCATATTGGCGACAGTGAGTGCTACAAGGCACTCCATAGATAGGAGGGTATGGAGTCTTTTAAGGTGGCTGTGTTTTTGATTGTCCTTAAAAGTCTTATCATTGTAAAATGTTATTATTCATAACAAAAAAAACAACAACATCCCCATCCCAGCACCTCGCAATCCTGCACGGATAAGCAAGCATAGTCAACAGGTGGATGGATAGATTTTTCATAAAATGGAAGTAAAATGTTAATGTTTGCACAGGTACTTGATTTGACCAAGGTTCATTTAAACTGTCTCAAAGATGCTAATGTTCATGTGTATATGCTTTAGCTACGCACTCTGAGGTGTTTGCTTGTACAATCATACATTTTGCATAGTTTTTTCTCACATTGTTCTGTAAATCGGCTGCTGTCTTTCCTCAATTTAAGCTGAATATTGTATTTCTTATCTGAATATGCTGTATAATCAATAATTATGCAATATATATATATATATATATATATATATATATATATATAGATAGATAGATAGATAGATAGATAGATAGATAGATAGATAGATAGATAGATATCCTTTATGATATGTTAAATCTCTTTTGCTTTAGAACTTAACTTTAAATTAGGTTATTATATTATTAGTTCGGTTATTCATATTACTAATCTAGTGTGTAACTCTGCGCATTTGCCACTTTCACACCCAAATGTGCCCATTGAGGTACAATAAAGGTATATTTTATCTTATCTAAACTCAAGGTGAGTATCTGCCAGCCTCCTTATCAGTTTATGCTCAGAAAAATATATAAATGGGCTGAGTGTTTCATCTACTTCTAAGACTTTGCATATATATATTTTTAAGAAAACAATAGCTGTGGCTTTGTGTATCTGACCTTTACGGAGAGTAAATTACTTGTAATAATAAAAGTGACTCTAAAGAAAAGAGAACGCCTAATGAATGGGGAATCTCTGTAGCATTAAACCAGATCCTGTAAAACCAGGAAAATCCATAACACCTAATTGATAAATTCATTTTGTGAGAGTATTAAAGGAATATAACCAGGATATCAGTGTGTGTACACACTCTTCTAAACATCTGCATGGTCTTATATTAAACTTGATGTATGTTTTAAATGGGTTTCACATTCTTCCAATTCCAGTCATTATGTGCTAAAAATACCTGCTGAGAAACAAAACAGTCTGATCTATTTAGTTGATTTAATTTTTGAGGACTAAAATATTGCTCAAAATGCAGTCTAAAGAAAACTTAGAGATAAAGATTTTTATTTTTGATTATATCAGTATGTACAATTTGGCTCAGTCTGCATGTGCAAGACAGCGTTGTTCCATATCTAATTATGTAACCGTGCTGTGCTACATGAAAGCATGCTTCAATATACCATTGGGCTGCCTTTGAAAGCAGCAAGCAAGGTGAGAAACAGTGGCATAATGATGGTGTCTATTTTGTGGCATTACAGCAGAAGCTCTGGGGGAAAATGACAACAGTAAAGTTTTTCTCAGCATTAAGTGAGACAGTAGCTGATCATCAATAACCTTTCCCTGAGACATCAGAGAGTCTTTGTCTCGAATGAGACCTTTTGTCTGGTTTCTACAAAACCACTTTACTCAATCCTGAAAAAAATAGACTGAGTAAACCGTCAATGAAAACATGTAATTACACACAGACAATGACATAGTGAAATGCAGATTATGGGAGGTGTCTAATTGCTGGATAATTGCATATTGTGGAGGCTGTAAGGACGTGTTTGATATGACCTACCAGTTATATGGAGCTGAGATGGTTTAGGATAATGCATGGTGTCATAACATAAATTACACAGACTTCATTTTTCACATAAGTTTAATCAGGGACACTTAGGGAGCATTTACTGAGGAACTCTAATGTGGTTTGCTTCAAGTGTGCAAGGATAATAGTAAACATGATTAGGTTATGAAATTGGACACGCAAAGTTTAGCCAGAGGTGATGGGAACTGTGTGTGGGTGCATATGCACATGCACATGGCAGCAGCAGGCTTGCCACAGAGGAGAATTAACATGTTTAGAGAGCTTAGGTGCTGTTTTGATTGCATACAATGACACATATTATATTATAGACACAACATTGTAAGATTTAACCTTTGTCTTAAAGGTATACTATGCAACTGGGGTTGATTTTCCAGCGAGGCTCCCCCCAGAGGGCGAAAGTAAAATTGCACTGTCGTAAAGATGCTCAGCTGTTCTGGTTTCTCCGTCAAGACAGGCGCGGTTGTTTTGAGCTTAGCAGACAGGCGAACGCAACGAAAAGTGGAAAAAACGGCAGTACAAACAATGACTAACACAGTGAAGGTATGAACATCAAGCTTCCCGCAGCGCTATCTTGGCGAGGCGGCCGCCGCCGCCGCCTCGCCAAGCCGTGGCTGCCGCCGCCGCCGCCGCCGCCTCGCCAAGCCGCGGCTGCCGCGGCTGCCGCCGCCTCGCCAGTTTTATTATTATTATTTTTTTTTTTTTAATTTTTTTTTTTTTTTTATGTTGGGGAGACGCTACCGCCGCCGCCTCGCCAAGCCGCAGCCGCGGCCGCCACCTCGCCGCGGCCGCCGCGGTAGCGTCTCGCCAACATAAAAAAAAAATATATAATAATAATAATAATAATAATAATAATAATAATAAAACTCGATATGCTTGCATGTTTATTTGACATTAACACGCGGTTCTTTGTTGTTGCTTTCGCGCGTGCATATAGTGAATGGCAGGGCAAAAACACATGGAGTTCTCGCCGTAAAGCGAGACTTCTGTGTGTGCGAGCCGAGGGCTCTTGCATTGCAAGTGCGGTATTTCCCCCACAGACCCCCAGGGCGGCCGAGAAAACCTTTGTTCGACCTGAAATTACTCATTTAATCATCCAAAACAGTATGGAACACATTAATTAACTGAAAAATGTTGCATAGTATGCCTTTAAACACCAGGCTTACTTTAAAAGCAGAGTCACAAAGACTCCTGCAGCCAGCTATGAAATAGCACATTGCTTATCTGTTAAGTTAAAAATATAAAAATCAATCTTCCCAATCTGCACCAGGAATAACGTTTCTTTAACGATACAGTTTGGCTTTGGTGTAGTTATTTTTGACATTAACATAGAGTTATCGGTCAACTGCTGTTCTCAGTCCAACAAAAAACACTCAAACTTCAGAAATAGAGTCTATGTTGGACAAGGGGAGGCAAAGGAGTTGTAATTATTTTCAGCAGTTCTATTTTACTTTTGCATCTGAAGTAACCAGTTTGAATGTCCCCCAGTGCCTTTAAAAAAATATAAAAATATATATACATATACATATATATATATATATATATATATATATATATATATATATATATATATATATATATGTATATATATATATATATATATATATATATATATACATTTAAATAAGAACATTTATTTGATTACAACTAGTTTTATCCATACCGAACACAAGTATGAGTACTTCAGTTTAGATACTTGCCGATTCCAAGAAATTGGTACTAACAGATCACAAATACCTTAACAATATTATTGAGCACTGAAAATGACTGATCATCAACAGCGATGAATTCAGTTGTCTTCTCTCCTTCTTTTTCTTTTGGAGGGTCAGCAAACAATGTCTTGGTACATAGCACCACTACCTTCTATAGAGTGCTATTTAGTCTTTGAGTCTCAGCCCAGGAGGAAAATTTAGTACAAAATTGGTATCGGTTCAGAGTATTGGGTTGCTTCTACAAGTACTTGATGCTGGTATCGGGCCCGATAACGATACCAGTATTGGTATTGGGACACCACTAATTATAACTACTATTTGCAAAAATATCAAGGTGAGAAATAGGCATATTTCCACCCTGCATGACAACACTGATATTTTTTTAGTTCAAAAGCCAGAAGTACAGCAGGTTTACCTGTTTTTTCTTTATCTGCATCAAAATTACTACCAGCTTTGGTGGCATTTTACATTGTTCATGTTTTGAGCTATCTGAATAAAGCAAACGACTCTGGTCTGTAAGATTGCATTTTATTTGTCCTGGCTGTAAATACAAATACAAACCAGAACTGTGAGCAATTATCAGCAGGTTCCAAGCCCGACACAGCAAGTAATTAATATATCGTGAAGGAGAAAGGTAGAGCCTTCAGATCAGGGAACAACGTGGATCCGAGGATGCATAAAATGAGTAACTGTGTCAGCTCAGAGAGATACTTTTTTGTTCACAAGAACTATTCTAGGTGCACTTTGTATGTAACTTCAGAATTAGGAGGACTAATTAACTCTGATTTTCACACATTCAGCACCTGCAAATAGCTTTGTGATTTTTCCCATAAGTCTTTTTTTTTCTTTAACTTGGTGAACTTTTGCTTAGATGCATATAAAATGTGTAAAATAAGTGTTGTACATGTTAACATTTTCTCCCTATGATTCAAATATTTCTTGTTGACGTGAAATTCCCATTAGATCTCGGAAACAACCCAAGCAATCCACACATACAAATGAATCACAGCAAATTAGTCCACAGACAAAGTTATAAACAATGTTCATTGTTGTTAGCCACAACAACATCAAGATATCTCTTGTATGGAGAAATTAGTTGATGCATTGTTCACTTTTCTTCCACACAGTATTTTACATGTAGGCCAAGTTTTGGCCTCATTTGACCCGGACACCTTTGTTAATTTTCCATGACCCCTGCATGGCAAACTGTAAATGGGACCTTTTGTAGTGTTTGTGTTTTATTCTTCTACTCAAACTTTCTTAAAATCTTGAAGATTTGTTCCATACATTTGTGTTATTTGACACAAGTTTAGCCAGTTACACCAGTTTTACTTTCTTTCTCTAAAACCATTTAAGATTTCCTTAGGCTTTGTGCATGGGACTACTCTGCTTGAAAATTCACACTCCATTCATCCTCAGATTCTTACTAAGAATGTTTCAGTACATTTGGCCATACATCCTTTCCTCAGTTGTATGATGTCTCCAAGTACCATAAGCCATAAGAAAGCTCACACCATGATGTTCCCACCTGTAAACTTCAAAGTGCTTTTGGGGTGATGTGCAGAATCATTCTTTCTCCAAACCTTTTTGTGAAATAGCATCCAAAAGTTTCAGCCTTATTATAGCCGAGATTTTCGAAGTATTTTAATAGCGTGTCCAAATGTACTCCAGTAAATTTTAAACAAGCTTCACCTGCACCTCCACTGCAATTGTGTTAATTTCTTACTGTTTTTCATTAAAATAAACTATAAATGCTATTTCTATGTATTTCTGAAACTCTCTGGGAAAGCTACTTTGCTCATGGACAAATATTTTGATCACTCTTTTGCCTGCCCTTTGAATTTTACAAGGGGCATCTGGCAATGTCATTTTTATGGCAAACTTCTGAACAATGACTCCTTTGACACTAATTGGATCATTCAGGATTTTCATTAGTAGACTTTGCAAAACATAGTTTTGGGCTTGCTTTTACTAATTGTAGCACTCTCTGCAATATTCAGTTTATTGGCTTTCTATGTCCATTTTGCAAACAATTTTCTTTATGTGTTGAAGACTTATTGTCAACATATTTTCAAAGTTTTACCCATAAGCTTGTTAGTGGACTACTTTTTCTTTCATTTCTTTGTCTGTGTGTGGATTACTTGGGTTGTTGCCAACAACTAGTGTATAGTTAATGTGCATAGCTCTCTTATAAATATTAGACTGAGAAACATATTGACATGTTTAATACTTATTTTAGATTCAACTTGAGCTTTGTTTGCTCAGATTCCTGAGCTCTCCACTCTCAACTATTTTATTGTCTGGTTGCCTCTGCAGATGTCATGAGCAAACATATACAGGATTTAACTTATTTGCAATTCAATTCTCATTGCATCAACTATCTTCAATTGCCACAGTATAACC
The DNA here is from genome assembly GCA_037039145.1 of Fundulus diaphanus. Lineage (NCBI taxonomy): Eukaryota > Metazoa > Chordata > Actinopteri > Cyprinodontiformes > Fundulidae > Fundulus > Fundulus diaphanus. Next base: position 32,547,174 of record CM073133.1, on the reverse strand, counting down.
TTGACTAATTTACATCAATCACAATGCAGCAGGAAACATTTTCTAGAATTGAAATGTGTCCTTCTGTCAAACCACATGGATGTGGCTGTTTTATCGGCAGGACAGTGCATTGTGATGAACACTGATGAGATAAAGCGAATTAACTAATAAGGAGCAATAGAGACAGCTATGTGTGTACTTTTTAAACAAAAAGAGTACTTTTTGAAGAAGCTTACCATGTCTCCTCGTTACAGCCTGCTGAAACATATTGCAAAGACGGGAGAGAAGAGATCAAAGAATGGGTAAAGTGCAGTGAAAGATTGGCAGACCTGTGCCAACTGAATTTTTTTTTTTTACAATGAACTTCTGTGAAACTTTTGAACACGTTTAGAATTTTAGTGATAATGTATTTAATGTATTTTAACATGGGCAAATTTAAATTAAAAGCATCACATGAACAATATGATAAAGGGAAGTCATGGCTGGTGTAAGTGGGTGAAAGGGAGCCCCTCACAGTAAAAGGCTTTTATTTTGCTCTAGCAAGGGTTCACGTAGGCAATTTATGTGGGGCTCCAGCCATCTGGTGAATGTTTGAGGTCCTTTGTCTCTCTGTGCACTGTCCTGTCTCGGACTGACCTCAAAACCCCAGAGCCCGCCCCGGAGTGGGAACAGAAGAGAAGAGCCTAACAATATACCATGAGGAATAAGTCTTAAAAGAAAACACTGGGGTATAGCTAAATAGACTGGAGGAGATGTCAGGTCAAAGTGGCATCTCTTGGAAAAAAAAAATGAAGTGCAGTGACTGAAGAGAAGCCAAAGTCAGAGATGTCATGAGAAGGCTTGGAAAAAACACACAGTCTGAAAGCAACTAAAGGTCTGTGAATGAGGTATAAATTGAAAAGAAATGCAGGGAGGGTTAAGAATAATAGGAGTAGGACTATGTGTCCCTCCTTGGGGGATAAGAACAGCCCTGTTTGTGGTGGGTATGTCTTTTACGTGTGAACAAAATTTCTAGATTCCCTTTGCATCATTAGGGACTGACTGCCTTTGCAGTGAGAGCAGCGCATCTGTGTTTGGGGTCATTATAAACACTCTCTAGGCCTTGAATTCAAAGAGTTTTTGTTTGGGTCGTGCTCTTTCACCACTGCTCTCTACTTCCACCCCCCCCCACTCACCCTATTGAGAACCATGGAAACAAGAAGTCTTTCACCCTTTTCTTTTCGTTTAGCCTGTCTCTGTCTCTTGCTTTTACTGCTCCATTTTGTCCCCATCACTCTGGTCGTGACCACCTTAAGACTAATAGCAACAGGAAGAGTCAGCTGTTTACTTAATTGGGCTTCAAGGTGACTTAGTGGCTGTTAGTGTGTGTGTGTTTTGTTGTGTAATGGGGAGTACACATGGATGCCTCCCTGCAAATGAAGTAAACTCAGTGAAACAGAAGTAGACAAGGCTAAATGGGCTGAAATTAGCTCTAATAGGTTGCAGGGTCTTTGTGGGTCCTATCCTGTCAGATCCTTTGGACTCTGATGAGATGTACAAAGAAGTAATGAAAACCTCATTGGAGGAGAAATTGTAACATGAAAATGCTACCTTAGATAGACAAACTTTAAAGCTAGGGATAAATGAAAAAATGCTGTAGGGATTCCGTGTTTGCTTGTGCTTTTAGTTTTTAGAAGTATTATCTCTTTTTTTAGGGATTCCATATTCTGTTTTATGTGGAGAAAAAAAACAGCTAATAAATGTTCATGACCATGAACCCTATAGCAGTGTATGTAAAGATTTAGAAGGTTTTATGCTGGGGTTAAAAATGTGATAATATTTTAAAAATGCAGACACAAAGGAATTAATATGTCCTTTTTGCTATGTGTGTGTGTGTGTGTGTGTGAGTGTGTGTGTGTATGCATGTGTGTGTGTGTGTGTGTGTGTGTGTGTGTGTGTGTGTGTGTGTGTGTGTGTGTGTGTGTGTGTGTGTGTGTGTGTGTGTGCCTTTGCGCGCAGCATGATTGTAGCCATTAGACTGGAGTAAGGCATTCATGATGAATCGGCACTTACTCCAGGGATACACACTTGTTCAATGGGCTGTGAATCTCCTACTGCCACTGTCAGCTTGCAGAATGTTAAATAAAGTTATTTGAATATCTGTAATATTAATGTCCCCACATGTCAAAAGCCTGCTGGAGTCTAACAGTGAGAAACATATATGTATATATATATATATATATATATATATATAAGGGAAGATTCATATTGCTTTGTGGGACTATAGGATTGCTTGGATGAGAAATTATGTAAATTACCCAACTATGTAAATACATAATCATGGACATTACATAATATGGAAGAATGCAGATGTAGGCTGAAGGAAATTTTAATGGAAAACTTGTGAGATGAGGTCATAGAGTATATATTTTCAACACACATATAACAAAAATATATTTAAAATAACTTGCGTCCTGTTAGATCTCCTTTGATACAGTTGATCACAATATTCTTTTACAGACATTGTAGGGATGAAGGGAACAAGGCAGGTTTGTATCATACTTGCCTGATAGATTCCAGGTTGTTCATGTTAATTATTCCATTCACAGTACAAAAATAAATAAATAAATAAATTGAGTAGTTCCTGTGGATGGTTTCTTCTTTGCTGAAACTCCTAAAACTCCAGCCAGCCATCGAGTGAAAAGGAGATCCCCAAACCCAGACCAGTAGTCACCCCCTCTTTTGCAGGAGTTTGAGAGAAACTGTGATGTTTATTTTCTAAACATGAAGTCCCAGTGGCATTCGAAACCCAAAACAAATTGGGGTAAAGACTGGTTCACCCCAAAGATGTGGTCCTTCGGCACAAACAAACCAATGTTGTGTATGCTGTTAGGTGCCAGGAGGACTGTGACCACTTACATATTGGGGAAACAAAGCAGCCACTGGCCAAAAGGATGGCCCAGCACAGAAGAGCAACATAATCAGGCCAGGAGTCTGTGGTTTACACTCATCTGCAGGCCAGTGGTCACTCTTTTTACTCCCCTTTCAAAGGTTGGTTTGAAAGGGGAGTAAAGGTAGCCATTTTTGAGAAGAGAAACCACCAATCATTAAACAGGAGTGGTGTCATTCCAACAAAGATGACCTCGTCCAGAGGACCTACTCAATTTCCTTCTTATTTTTTTTTCTATTACAGTAGTACTGAGTTTTATCATGACAGTAGTTACTGTAATCATGGCAGTAATTACTGTAATTGTGGAATACCACTACACACACACATACATACATACATACATACATACATACATATATCCCTTAAAAGTATGTTTCTTAGTAGTTTGGATTAGTACCACTAGCACAAACATCTTTTCTTCCTGTTTAAGTCCTTTTACCTCACTTTTCTAAGTGGGAATGAAACTTACACTCGCATGTGTGTTTTCTATTTTCACATATTTTCTTTGCTCTCTTATGTAACATAATGTAGTAACCTGGTAACATTGCTTTTTTACATTCCTGCCTTCTTTTATGTGTGGCTGCTGTCTTGGATTGTGTAGTTTTTGTGATAAAGCAGAGCCGAAAGGTTTATCTGTAAGGAGAGGGGGTTTGCCATATGAATTTAACTTAATTCTAAACTGCTATGCGCCGTGCTAAGAAATGTTCTTCTTAAGTTATAAAGACAAAACATTAGGGTTTAAGAATGAGAAAAAAAACTGAAAATAACTTCAGAAACAAAATCCTTTTCATTTCAAAACATGTCCCTGCATGTTTTGGGTGTGTCCGTGCCAGCATAATACACCAGATTAAAAAGGAGTTGATCTTCTGAACTCGTTTGCTTCACATTTTGCTGAAGCCTATTAAATAACTCATCCACCTAAACTTGGAGTTCAAGCGAGGTAAAATGTAAAACATACAAGGCATGGTGCCCAGAAGAACAGAACAGATAAACAATTTAGTAGAGGGCAATGTAATATACTTCCAACTATATATACTGCAGTCAGGGATTTATGGACTGGAATAAAATTAAGTCCCGACAGAGAAAAAGTGTTAACACTATATTAAATAATATGGAGCCTAAAGCTTTGAATTACTTTTTGTATCAAGTAGGCCTTCGTAGGCTTAAGAAATGTGTGTAATGTCACCATTGAGATTTCAAACATCAGAATAATTAACCTAGCTATGAATTTCGATCACTGATTTGAGAACACCAAGATCATTAAAATGATCAACGATTACACAACCAGATTATGTGAAGTAAACAGAATCAAGGCAATTCTATCAATCACTCAGCCAGACCCTACAACAGCAGTTACAAGAAGGTGTAATAAAACCCATCGCCATCAGCAACCCCAAAGTGCTTGACTTAAACAGGACACATGCACTCAAGGCAAGCTTTGCAGTGGCAAAGGTGGCAGGGTGCTGTTGGGAGTGTCTCTGCTTGATTTAACAGAGGGTGATAAAATATTTAGCTGATTGCTTACAAAGCTGAAGGGGGAGAGAGGAAGAGAAAGGCTGAGGCAGAAAAGAGGAGGGCATACTCAAATGGCCTGTGTGGGAGCTGGGGAGCTAGTAATGAAGGTGGCATGCTGGCATCATTGTTGTGCAGCACAACATCGCTACATGGCCTCTATGCCTAGCTGACAGCAGGCACCACACATACACATCACACTAAATGTCACTAATTAATACATGAAAAACGTGCATTCAGGTGCCAACATGTGTTTTCGTACTACGTTGAAAAGGGGCATGCGTTTTCAAGAAGGATATACAGGATGATTCATTTAATATATAGCATTTCTCCATTTAAAAGTACAGATTTTATTAGATACTGTTTCTAGTTTAGGCATTAAATCTTTATCTCTGTCAAAATATATTTGTGCCGTTTTAAGTTTAGATGCTGTTGTTTTACAATTATGTGCACAGCCATGGAAGTGCATACAGTGTTTATCTTGTTTCAGCATCTCAAGGTTATCTCCACACACTCAGCAGCAACAGGATCTGTTGCATTTTTGTAGAAAAAACATCACTTCCACATTGATCTGTTGCAAAAGATACATATATTTTGAATTTAAAATAATGTAACGAGTCGGACGATTGTTTGTCACAGGTAAAAACAGAAGCAGTATTGTTTCATTTTTTTTATTTCCAACTGAGATATTTCAAACTACAGAGTCTTCTTGTTTTATGAGCAACAGACAACACTGATACTGTATATTTGCAAGGTATTGTACTGATTTTGATTTCTAGTTACATCTTCTTAAAATTGCATTATGGAACCTGACATTTTTTTCTCTGTATACTTGCCTGGGTGTGACTTAGATCGCAGGTTTTCCACATCACTGGCGAGGCTGAGCTGATTACATTACATGTGTTTGGTTGAGCATAATGTGCTGTACTTTCTCCATTTAGTGCATCTACCTCCAGTATACTAAAAACCACATTAGCATCACCTCCTAATCTTTAGCGAATGTCAGCCTTTTGTACAACCTACTTCACAGATGGTAAGGGGTTAGACTCTGCCTGATCATGTGTGAAAACAACGTTCTTAGGAATAGATAATAACTAGAATCACAAGTGAGGATTAATGTGGGCTTTTGGTTCAAGTTGTCAATTGGTGGTGTTTTTTTTTGTATGTGTCCTCAATTCCACCTCTAGACTGTGCACCTTGTTATTTCAACACACTCACAAGCACACATAAGGAACAGAAAATTTGCTCAAGGTGTCTGGCGATAATATGGGTGGCTTAGGGCTCTCAGTGTGGTGTGGTATTGGGTTGGCCTGCCTCAGGAGGTTAGTTGGCGAGTATGTGGAGGCCAGATAAGATTGATTGACGCCCATCTGCTCTGATCAATAAACAGATATAAGAATGCCACATATCTACAAAGCACATGGCGTGTGACTGTGTCCACTGTATCCTTCCAGAATTACTTTGTTTCCTAAGCAGAACAAACCCTCATACAGTCACAATATTGAGTGAATCTTTTTATAGAGAGTAAGGTTTATGTTATGCCAAAATTGAACTGCTTTGATCAGAAATGTTGCAGCAACAACGATACATTGTGGACTTTAAGAGAATATGTTATCACGTTTTGCCAAGTAAAATTTATTCATGTTTGATCTTTTTTTTCCTTTTCATGTAAGAACAATGAACCAGTAGTCAAGTTTTGTTTGCCAAAAAATATTATTGTGGGCCTTGTTAGTTTAGAGCTGTATATTACAAACATGTAAGTACAGATGGGGGTACTGGAGTAGAGTTAGAACTCCAAGTGGAGTAGTTAAGTTGCAAGAAGGTCCCAGGTTTAAATCTTAAGATCTTGGAGGCATGGAGTTTGCATGTTCCCCTTATGCATGCGTGATTTCTTACCTGCTACTCCAGGTTCCTCCCACAGTGCATGGAAACATGCACACAGAAACAAGATTAAATGTATCTGCAAAGGTAGTTGTCGTTTAGGATGTGTGTTCACAGGGATTATTTGTTTTGGGAGACAGTAAACGATCATTTTTGAAACCGGCTCAGAGTGGATGCGTTTAAAATTTCCGGTTTCGTGTTTCTGTGTGTACATGCGACCCGCATCTTTTCTGAAACGATGACATCATAGCATCACCTCTTTCAAGGACCGCGGAACCGGTAGGGCCGGTAGGGCCGCGGCCCTACCTACTTTTGATGATCAAGTCCTCCCCCGCGTTTGTCCTGCATGCTTTTGTGTGAATGTGCATTTCTCTTATTCATTAATAGAAATTGACTGTATTTGTCTTCATGTAGATAGGGCCTAAAGTGTGTGCCTGCATCGTTGTTTATCCTGTGTGTTGTTCTGTGATGGACTGGAGACCTGTCTAGGGTGCACCCCTGCTGTCACCCAATGACCACTGGAGATAGACAGGTACCAACGCCCCCGTAACCCTGTAAAACATCCCCACAAAATGATACTGCCTTCACCATGTTTCACTGGAGGCGTGGTGTTTGCGCCAGACAAAGTGTTTGATAACGAAAAAGTTACATTTAAATCTCATCTGACCAGAGCACCTTTCTTCATACATTCAGGGAGTTGCCCACATGCCTTTTGGCAAATTTAAAATGTGCCTTCTTATTTTTAACACTAAGTAATGACTCAGTGGCTCCACAGAGCTGGCTTATTCTGTTGCTATGGACATATACTCTAGTCTCTGCTGTTGAGCTCTGCAGCTCCTTCAGGGTTACCTTTGGTCTCTGTGCTGCCTCTCTGATTAATGGCCTCCTTTGTCTGTGAGTTTTGGTTGGCAGCCCTCTCTTAGAAGGTCTGTTGTGACACAGTGTGCTTTCCATTTGGGGTTGATGGTTTTCATGGTACTCTGGGAGAACATCCAAGATTAGGATATTTTGATAACCCAACCCGGACTTGTACTTCTCAACAACTCTTGTTTCGAGAGCTCCTTGGTCTTCATGGTGTGAGACCTCTTGTTTACTGGTGTTACAGCTCCTCAGGCCTTTCAGAAAAGGTGTGTTTATACTGGCAGATAATTTGACACTTAAATTGCAGAGGTTGACTTTATTTCAGTAATTATGTGATTTTTCCATCAAATATCACAGATATGATTATCCCCCTAACAGAGCACTTTGCTCTCAGACTGCAGGTCCTAGAGTCTCTAAAAGTAGAATGGGAGGCAGATCCTTTAGCTATCAGGCTCCTCTCCTGTGGAACCAACTCCCATTTTTGGTCTGTGAGGCAGACACCCTGTCTACTTTTAAGACTAGGCTTAGTTAGAGTGGCTTAGGTTATCCTGAGCTATCTCAGTAGAAAAAGTCTGTCTTCTCTAACTCCCAGTCGGTCGAGGCAGATGACCGTTCACACTGAGCCTGGTTCTGCTGGAGGTTTTCCTCCCTGTTAAAGGGGAGTTTTCCTCTCTACTGTCGCTTCATGCATGCTCAGTATGAGGGATTGCTGCAAAACCATCTACAATGCAGACAACTGTCCACTGTGGTTCTACGCTCTTTCAGAAGGAGTGAATGCCGCTTGTCAAGGCTCGATGCAATCTGCTGGGTTTCCTTAAATAGGAAGAATTTTGACCAATCTGTATGATTTGATTTAATTTGACTTTGTAAAATGCCTTGAGATGATATGTGATGTGAATTGGTGCTATATAAATAAAATTGAATTGAAATGAATTGAATTAAATGGCTTGTACTTGTATAGTGCCTTATCAAGTCTGACAACCACAAAGTGCTTTACACTACTCACTCACCCATTCATGCCCTGATGGTGGTGAGCTATGTTAGTACCCACAGCTGCCCTGGGGCACACTGACAGAAGCAGGCAATTTGGGTGAAGTGTCTTGCCCAAGGACAAAACGACTGGAGTGGGTCGTCGAATCAGCAACACGGCAGTTACAGGAAGAACTCCCCAACTCCTGCGCCACTGTCACTCAATAAACATCGGTGAATTTTCTCAAGAGAGACCAACACAAATTAGCTCATATTTGTGAAGTGGAAGCCAAAGGCTCTATGCTTTTCACATGTTTCACTTATTTATACATATACAAATCTGAAAAGTGTGGCATGCATTTTCATTTACACAAATTCCATCTGCCCTAAGCATCTGCTTCTACAGGTTTGCGTTGTCCCTGACATGGCTTATAGTAACTGCTTAGAGCTTTCTCTTGTCCCACTTATCAATAAACATCAGATTTGCATGAATAACAGCTGTCTTGTCGAAAGATTCTCCCTCCTGAGGTGTAGAGCTTTAGCTCTCCTGTCGCACTTTTACATAGGCAAACTGTGCCATACTACTTCAACTTTTGGATAATAGATTAAACAGGGCTTCATCACATGTTCAAAGTGTGGGACAATATTTTACTACCAAAACCTGCTTTCTACTTTTCCTAAACATTTTCCCTGACCTATCTAATGTCTTGGTCTTCATGAGGCTTTTTGTTCACCAAGACTCTTTAATAAACCTCTGATGCCTCAACAGAAGAGTTGTATTGGTACTGAGATTGAATTACACACAGGTGGACTGTATTTACTAATTACTACCTCTGGTTGCACTGGAGTAAAGGAGGCTAATGCAAGCCAATGCAAGCTAAACTTTTCAGATTTTATTTATACATATTTGGAAACCAATTGCTTACAATCTAAATGAACACATTGAAAGTTGAGGTTGTAACATTACAAAATATGCAAAAATGAAAATGGCATAAATATTTTTGCAAGGATCTGAAGGAAATAAAGTATAGTAAAGAGGAAGGAATGTATTTTCTACTTACCACGGCAAACGTTGCCATTGTCAGGTTCAAACCCAGCCTTGCAGGTGCAGCTACCAATAGGAACCATCCACTCTCCATCTCCATTACAGTAGAGTTTTATTGGAACATCTACTTCCTCTGAGTTTGGGATACAGATTCCTCTGGCAATGACCAGGGAAGTGCTTTCTGCCCCGGTCATGGTCTCTGGAAAGATCGCAAAGTTTTGGACCACACTGGGGCACTTCTTAAAAAACACCCTGACTGACAGCAGAGACATGCAGGCACCATAGTCCTGAAAGGCCAGGTAGAAGCCGTTTTTCGACAATGGGCCAAAACTGCGCACCTCCGTGTTGACCTTCATTAGGCGCCCGCCAAAGTCCACCTGAGAGAAGCTTTCATCTGCAGCAATGGTGTCAACCTTAAGGTAGGGGGCCTCCATCCAGAAGGCTGTTCCTTTGGTGGCAATAACAGAATCAGTTTCATAGTAGTACAGATTAAATGTCTCCTTGCAGGAGCCAGGGACATTTGGAATGGAGCTGCAGTCCCGCACAGTGAATCGTATCTCCACATAGATGCGTTGCGCACCACGGCGATCAATGAAGGTTGTGAGAAGCCAGTTGTTTTGACTGGGCTCAAAGACATTGCACACTTGGTAGGTCCTGATGGTGTTGAGGTTTTCATCATACCCACTCACCTCCTCCCACTACAGAAAGAGAAAGAGAAAGACAATTGTACATGGTGCGTTAGCAATCATCTATGATCAAACTGTGATGCTTTTCCCCTTTAATTTTTATTATTGTTAATATTGGCTGAGTGGCAGAGTTTGTACACATATAACTACCCTCCCCGGAGGCTAAATATGAGTTTTCTTGCTAGATTAAAAAAAAAAAAAAACATTGCCCCACTAAGCAATAACGCTACTTCATCCTTTGAGGATACATAAATGTCCCCTTTCGTGGAATGATAAACAACTGCCTGAGTGCGGCTACAGCAAAATGCCACTTTCTCGTCATGTTCTCTAAATACGCTCACAGCTGTAGTATACATACTCCCACTGCATCAGCAATAACTGAGTGATTACCGTGGTTGCACTGCTATGTGCCATCTATGCTAAGTGATGCTGGGCACTGAGTTGATACATTAGAACTACAGTGTGTAACAAATTTTAGATTATGCACTGGTGAATTACAATTAGACAGACACAGTCTACATGGCAGCCAAGAGCCCATCTGATGGAGAGGCACTTGTGCACAGACAGAGCTGAGACACGCTGTAGGCCATTTCTTGCAGGTGTGACCCAGAAAGTGTGTTGGATGAGCATCAGAAGGCCCTCAGGGAGTTAGCTCAGTGCACCAAATCATGATGAAAATATGCCATTAACATTTGGCTGGAATCACTGAGAAGTGGGAGGAGAAATAGCACACAAAAAGAAGCTTTCGTCAACAGCTTGCATTTATAAAACCAACTAATAATTGGATAGTGGTAGAAAAGTTACTCGTGATAAACGTGTGCAAACCAGATATTTACTGGTTTAATTCCTAAAATATTTATTTAATGTATTAGATGAAATCAAAGAAAAAAGTATACTCAATGACTTAATGTAATTGTATGGATTTTTTTCTCTGTATTTTTTCATTTTATTAATTTGTGACAACCCAAACTGAAACTGTTTGTATCTGTAGGATACAGTGCTATGTTTAGAATAACTAAACATCTACACCTTCTCAACAGACCATTTTCCAATTCTTGTAGGCTTTTGATTGATAATTCTGGCAGGATGACTCATAACAGTCCTTAAAAAGCACAAGAATAAACCACCTTTGATGTTGTTTCACAAACTGAAATAGGTTACACATATGCAAGCAGTTCTGAAAGCAACAAACTAAAGAACAATCTCTCTAAAAAGTATTAATTTATCCACTAATTTAAAATTTCTTATAGCATTGTATCCCATTGGTTTCGACATATGTTGTTTTAATTTTCTATAAACAGCTAAAACTGTGCTCCCCTTCTGTCTGTTTATTGACAAATATTAAAGATTGAAACTTTTGACAGAGTTTGCTGTTAATTTTTCAGCTGAACAATGTCCTTAGAAATAAAACGTTGTAATGACATTGAACATGCTATGCCCCTGCAATGTTCTAGGTCTCTATTGACTGATCAGTAAAAAAAAAAACAAGACCTTGAACAACACAGAAACACACTTTTTTGATGTCTTTACACAAATGTCAGCCTGTCACAAAAACAAAAGTTTACTCCAGCGTTGTTAGTAAGATTTATACAAATCGACAAGTCGTGGATCAGGTAGATTGATACAGCCAGCAGCAAATTTACAAACACAGATGTTGTTTGGCAGAAGAAACAGTGCCAACATCTACAATGTACCCATGCAAAAGTTTATACATTATATATTCATTATTTATACTTGTATGTCACTGGTGACAGCTGTTTTAAACTACAAAAAGTCAGCTAAAGGAGCTGATATTAAATATCTACACTTCCACAGGAAACCATTACTTTTCATGGCTGAACAATCTTTGTGTCACTTTACAAAAGTATGTTTACTGATGCTGTTGTCTGTGTTAATCCAGCTTTATAGCTTGAACTTTTGCGGTCGCCATATAAACCAAAGACTGCCATTAGTGGAGTAAACATAGCATCAAGTATGGTCCACTCATATGCTTTTGTTGATCTCTTTCAACTTATCAATGCACTGGGGTAATTTGGAAAAGTACGGGAATGTGCCATCTTTGATGTTATTGCAAAAGTGGCAGCCCATTTAAAAACAAAACATATTACTCCACTCTTGGTGGTCACAGATTTACACTGTAGAGTGATGAGTAGTTAACCTGACCCTAGCCAGATAGATTTCGCTCCGCCTAGCTCCACTCATCCATCTGGGACAGATCCATAGGAATGGCGTTTCAGAAGGCTGGGCCTTATCAAAAATCCTTGCATGTGATTGGATAAGCCACTTGTCTGTCATCTTTATCGATGTGCTATTTCAACCACTCACACTGAAGCCAACCCGTGACGCTGATGAGAGCGACGCAGCAAAAAACAAAACTTTTTTTTTTTTTTAAATGTGTTTGCGTCTCTAGTGGCATGCGTTTTATTGAGAGTGAGCTGACAGGAAGAGGGTGGAAGACAGGCAGCAAAGCGCCGCGGGTCGGAGTCGATCCTGGGTCGACCGCGTCGAGGACTAAAGGCCTCCTAACATGGTTCGCGCTAACTGCTCCGCCACGGGCGCGCCCCGGAAAACTAAACTTGCCAAATCCGGTCGGGAGAAGGGCGAAAACATCGTTTCCACCAACAAAAGCCTTCAGAGCCGTTCTCTGATGTTCTTTTAATGAAACAATATTAGGTAGATTGGACAACACGGAAGAAATAGCAGCATCAATGTTAACGCTTGCTTCCTCGATGCAAGACGCCATTGTTGTCTGAATCAAAACAGTCTCACGGTCGCTTCTCCACTACGTCACATCTATGAAACTCCAGCCCTGCGTCCTGATTGGCTGGACAATAACATTGGTTGGAGAAATCACTCTCTATGGGAGATGTCCCAGACGGATGTGAGTGAAGCTAGGCGGAGCGAAATACATCTGGCTAGGGTCAGGTTAATGAGTAGTAGCTTATCGGTCTTTCTCAGGACACATTATTTTGTGTGGTAGCATGGACGTTGTGTGTCTATAAAAACAACAAATTTAACATTGATCTCTTGAAAATGATCAGATTTTCAACATCCACTAATACTGATGCATGCTTGGTATGAGGGATTGATGCAAAGCTATCAGCAATGCAGATTACTGTTCACAATCGTTCAGGAGGAGTGAATGCTGCTGGCCAAGGCTTGATGCATTCTGCTCGGTTTCCTTAGATAGGAAACTTTTTGACCAATCTGTCTTTAAGATTTGATTGAATTGACTTTGTAAAGTGCATTGAGGTGACATGTGATTTGATATAAATGTGATATAAATAAAATTTAATTTAATTTAATTAATATCCTGCTAGTATGAGCATATTAAGTTGGATTTGGTTTAAGTTGCTAAAATTAGTTCAAACCAGGGAACTGACTACGTGCCATCTACCACTCTGAGGATTTCCTCACTTCCCTACTAACTCTGGGCTGGTAGGAACTTCACAGAACCTCTCAAAAAAACTATCCATTTAACACTTTGTGCGCTTTTTCTTACAGCATTTTAAATCCAACTTAGCCAATTTATTCTTTATACTCTGATTACATATAGCTGCTTGGTTAAGATAACTGATTCTTCAAAATTTTCCATGCCAAAGATTCAAATACATGTAGGAGAGGAGAAGCTAATGAGATCTAGAGTGGAAGGAATGGACCTCTAGTCAGCTCTTGTTTCTTGTGTGCATACATCTACCTGCACTTCCTCTTTCCTCTGACCTTTAAAGCCCCACCTGCTCAATCAGGCTTAATAGAGCAAAGGAGGAATATTGTCTCTCCGCACATAATCCCAAAAACGAGGTCCTGAACGATCATTCTATAAAATGATGTGAGATGACTGGAAAGGGATAGATGCGAGCCATCCGATGACACTAATAAAAAACCTTTGGTGCAAGGAACGTATTCATAGAAAAACAGGAAGGGTTAAACCAAGTGAGAACATGTACAGGGTGGACTGGGAAGATACATGATGAACAGTGAAACTGCTGACATGATAAATGAGTTTACAGAAATCTGAGGTGCAAATTAAAGCCTTTTTTTTCTCAATGCAACTCCCTCAGTGCCCACTTCACTCTACTCTCCTCCCCCCTCTTTCCTTTTTCCCTTCCGCTCTCTTCTCCCATCTCTGCTCTGTAATGACCATTCATCAGCATTACAGGAACCTGTCCCTTTCAGCGCTGCCTGTTCATTAATACAGCCAGCCCTAGGCTCCTCTGCACCCGTCTGCTCTGGTCTAGGAGGGGGTCCTCACTGCCTCTCGTCTAGCCAAATGACCACCATATTTCACGCCAGAAAGTGGCCTGAGGCATCTCCAATAATGCCCATCTACAATCTGTCTAGAAATTCATTGGCTCCCATAATAATGAAATACAATATTTTCTTTATTTCCTCCTCAGTAGATATTCAGTGTCACCATTGTGTCAAAGACAAGTCAAACTATTACAGGGACCCTGGTTATTTAGCAGATAACAGACTCTAAAACACTTTCGCCTCATCCCTTTAGCGGTTTGCATTTCTCCACTGTTTACACCAGTGTGCTCGGATAGAGAGGTGTTTGTAATTTGATAGTTTACCGACAACATATTGATTTGCTGGCTCTTGTTTTGCTACGAAGAGCTTGAGGGTACCTGCCACATTTCTGCTTGTGTAGGTCCAAAACATTTGATTACTGAGGGTATTGACATTTTTCTGTGTTCTTCAGCATCTATGTAATTTCCTCTTCAACAAAGGACCCTTGTTGCATGCATTTAAATAGCAGGGACAGTCTTGCAAGAAGCATGTTCTTGTCACACGAAATCATTTCTTTGTTAATGCTTTTTCCTCCAGTCCTTTACATTATTCAAACCAAATGACATCTCATTGACCCCAGTAAAGAGAACTCGTCATCACCTGTCACCTTAAAGATAATGGTATTCTCTGTTCCTTTCATCCATTTTTTATTTAATAATTTCTGTTTGATGAAAGAGCACATGGCCTAAACTGTCTATATTTAGTCAATGCATTAAAGGCTACAGAAAGATTTATGCTGCCTGTATCATCATGTTTCTTAAAGAAGAAAAAATGAGAAGTTGTGGGAAAGGAAAGAAAGGAAAATGGATGAGGTAAGCCAGAAATCAACTTGGAGACTCACCTTTTGGAACTAATTGCACTTATATGATACACAGTGTAATCAAAAATCTACTATCACACAATGTGTTATGTATCAGTTTGTGCTAAATGTTGGGGTGTGACCTAAGTGTCTCTGATAAGTTGAAGAAATAAGAGAAGATGGTCTTTTTTATCATAGTCGGATAAGACAAACAGGAGGATGGGGGTTACAGAGTGAAAATATAACAATGTAATGGAGTCTGGGTGTATCTTTCGGAAGTTAGCTTTTCGCCAATTAATTTAACTCTGGAGTTTATTATACAACAAATGTGTGTTTCAGTTTTAGATTTTTTTTAGTATATGCTCTAATATTTTAACCAACACATTGTAAGGACAAAGATATACATTTGTTTGGAGGGGGAATACTTTCATCTAAGAAAAAATACATCATTAATACATTCATTATTTTTTTTTCACTAGTTCCAGACAGTGAAACTCATCTCTTAGATTTATTACACATAGAGTGAAACTAAGCATTTATTTCTTGAAATGTTGATGATTATGGCTTTCAGAAAATGCAAACCCAAAATTCAGAATTTCAGAAAATTAGAGAGTTACAGAAGGTCAATAGAAAATTAATATTTTCAACAGAAATGCATTGCTTCTGAATAGTATGCTTATTTCTATGCCCTCAATACTTGGTAGGGGATCCTTTTGCATAAATTACTGCATCAATGTGGCGTGGGATGGAGGCGATTAGCCAGTGGCACTACCGAGGTGAAATGGAAGCCCAGGTTTCTTTGATAGCGGGCTTCAGGTCACCTACACCATCTGGTGTCTCTCATTTTGCTGTGCTTGATTGGCCTGCAACTCGGACATTTAAGCAAAGAAACACCATGATCATTGAAATAGCTTTTAGTACCTTTTGTAGTGTGAACAGCTGCCAATTCCTGTTGGAAAATGATATCAATGTCTCCATAAAACCTGTCAGCAGAAGGAAGCATCAAGTGCAGTGCTTCAGAAAACACAGTAGACCAATACAAGCAGATGGATGGGCACCTCAATTCACACTGGATCTCAAGCCACATTGAGTCTGTGCCTCTCCACTCTTTCTACAGACTCCCTTCCAAACGAAAGGGACACTTTACTTTCATCTGCCGAGAGGACTTTGGACAACTGAACAACTGTCCAATCTCTGGTTTGGGAGTGACTTGACATGGGGATCACAACAATTGTACCCCATGTGTAAGATACATCTGTGCATAGTGTCTTAATGCCCTGACTCCTGTCTTAGAGCACTCCTTGTTAAGTTCCTCCAAACTCTTAAATGGATCTTTCCTCACAATCCTCTTAAGGCTGTAGTTATCCCTGTCCCACCTTTTCGTACCCCAGTTTTTCCTTTTGCCTATTTTCTATGAATATGCCTGGATACAGATCTCTGTAAATAACTCAGTCTCAACCTTTTGTGGCTGACCTTCCTTCTTGAGGACGTCAATGAGTGCATTCTGGACATCTGTCATTTCTTCCCCATGTAGCTTACTGACCCAGACTGAGGCACCATTTAGAAGCTCAGGACACGTTTGCAGGTGTTTTGAGTTAATTAGCTGATTAGGGTGAGACACCTTGAGGTTATATTATATAGGTTTATGCAATATTATTATATATACAAAATGTATACAATATTCACATTTTCTCAGACACAGAATACAGGCTTGGACCTGTATCAAAAAATATGCTTCTGTAATACACTCAAGAAATGCCAGAGAACCATCTGCTTGAACTCTGCAATCTCAGATTGAGAGGTGAAGAGTGGTCAATCATCCAGTCATAATTATAGCAGAAAGTTGTTGGTAGCAACAAAAAGCATGTTTTATGCAACTTTCCTAGGGATATCTGTGTCATATTAGAAGAGATGTATGTCTTTATGGCTATACCAAAACCAGGTTATTTTAAACTCTTTGTTTTAGGTTTTCTTTTAGAGAATTTCCATTTTGTCTAAACCATAATGAGATAGTAGGTTCACAAATATTGCCAACGAAGCAAAAAAAAGTGTGTTAATGTGGACAAGCCCAAATATACATGACAATATCTGTACTTTATCATCCACATCGAAACTGAATAACAAACCATTTTGCTGATGAAACACCTGACATATACTGACAGCCATTCTTTACAAAATGCTAATTTTGTAAGCCCACTGAAAGTAATCACTGGCTTCGCGCTAATAGCTCTGATTTTAACAGATGCACAGGAGACACTTTTGCTCTGCCCCTGGTAGTTAAATGTGGGTATTCTGTGTGGGTGTATGTGTGTCATTATAGCAGCCCTTTTTTATAGGCATTAAGTAGCAGGGAGTTGAAGGAGCTATGGATTCACAGAGCACTTAATGTTGTGTTAATGACCGGTGACAGCAAGCTGAGCTGGATAAGAGAGGGTGGAGTAATGGAAGAGACACAGCGAATAAAAGAAAAATTCAACCAGATATTTTCAGGAATGTGTTACCCTTCCCAGAGTTTCAACTTACTGTTTCTTCTCCTGCCTTCACAAAAACACCATAATGATCTCTTTCCATTACCATCAATGACTAAAATAACAGAATGGCTCAGTATGCAGAGGTCTGGCCCCAAAAGATTGCATCATCTACTGTAGGGCTGGAGATTTGCAGATGCCCAGTCACAGCTGGGAGAACTGAGTATTCAGAACATGGACATAGCATCTATGAAAAAAAAAGACTAAATTAGCTGAGCACAGGAATCAGCTGGAAAGGACATGGTAGTAGCATGACAAAATCCTTACCTTTGGAGATAAGCCGTTAGATTTAAGGATACATGTGCATCCTTATGCAATTCATGGCCTGTATTTCTTTGATCTGTGTGATTTCTGCAGATTGCTACTAGTTAAACTTTGTCAAATTATACAATTTATTAAAAGTTACTCTAAGTAACTGCTTAAAACAAGACTCAAAGCTGCTGGAAGATTCATTTATAAATGTATTCAAAAAAACTAGTTTAGTTCACACTTATAAATCCACATCTCTGGCACAAAAAAGTGAAGGTTTTGGATCGGTCAAGTTAAACTCCAGACCTAAGTCCATCTGAGGTAGTGTTGTCAGTTATTGCAAATGCTTATTTGCAGTTGCCACCAACAGTGCCACACAAGTTGTTGGATTTAGGGGGAATTTACTTTTCACATTGGGGCTGGTTGGTTTGGATAGCACTTTTACCTTAATAAGTAAAATAATAATTTAAAAACTGCTTCCTCAGGTTATATTGTCAAAACAATAAAAACAACATAAGAGAACACATTTAGAAGAGGGGCAAATTGACACTGACAGCCTTAATTGCATGTTTAAACCAAATAATTTTGTTTATGTGGATAATTTTGGTCAAATTCTTTGTTCGCAGATAATGAAATTAAAGTTCCAATGTACAGATGGCGGTGCAAGCAGTTGTAGCAGCACAGTAATCTTCCATGTTTGGCAGCGTTCCATTATCTTTTATTACCTCATATAGGCAGAATGCTGCACATGGTCTCTGTGAAGAGCAACGAAAAATATTTGTTCATGTTCCTGCGACTGTGACACTATATTATTATTATTATTATTATTATTATTATAAGTAGTAGTAGTAGTAGTAGTAGTAGTAGTATTAGTATTAGTATTAGTATTAAATTAATAATAACATGGTGGCATACAGGGGCAAGCCTGCAGCAAGTTGCTGAACACACCACAAACCGCTATAGACACATGAATGAGGCAAACTCCAAAACACAGAAACAAAAAATAAATGCAAAAAAAATATGTAACAGAAAAGTTGCAATAGGCAGTAAGTTCAATAATAGCTGCAAACTTGCTCTAAAAAACAGAAGTTGGCCAGAATACTAGGGGGAGTAGTGTGACTCAGTAAAGACAAGCACTCTGCTATTACCCTCATAAATATACTGATGCTCTATAACATTGCAAAAGGATAGGTTACGTGTTTATAAAAGACATTGACAAAAACTTACCTTTTCTTTCTTCCTTCCCAGTTTTTTTTCTTTTTCTGGGCAGTACGTAAATGTCTTTACTTAGGGTCTGGTAACACCTGGCTTGCAGGACAACTCTCCCTAGTTGTTTGGCACGTATTCACTTTTTTAGAGCAAATTGGCAGTTTCTTTTACTTGCTATTTTCTGCGATTGCAGAGTTTTTGTGTCGCGTGCTTGTGTTTTGGAATTTCCATCATTCATGTGTTTTTGGAGCGTTATACACCTGTCGACCACTGTATAATACACCTTAAATAAAAAACTATTGTCAGTGATAAAGCTAACCAAAATATGAAGGTGAGATTTGTCGGTTTATAGCTTCATTACACAAACAGTTAGACAGGGCTTGACAACTTTCAGCTCATCATTCAGTCTCAGCTAATTTACTCGACAGGGAAGCCTGAATAGTGATGCATCTACTTGGCTGATCTTTAACCTCCTGTCTTCCGCCTGAAGCTCAGTGAAGGCACACTCCAGGGCTGCTTTTCAAATCCGTCAGCACCAGCTAATGCAGCTACATGCCCAGGCGAAGTGAACACAGATGAGCAACGAACAGCTCAGAGTATTTCCACATTTAAAGCTCCTCTTCGAGGAAAGGTCCTTCGAAATGCCATTCTAAATAGTACAAGAGTGTCTGGAAAATGTTTGTTGAATGGCCAGGCAACTGTGCCAGTGTGATGATGTGCTTTTACGGCAGGCCTTGTAAAAAGAGATGTATTGAGTAGTCAAAAATGACTAACCACTGCACCGACTATGTTCCCTGATGCAGTTTACAACTTTGACCCCAGTCTTCAAAAGAATATAAATGGAAGACAAGATTTTTCTTTTCAATATGCTCACTAAAGAATACCTGGACTCAGTGCTTTCCCAAAGTACCCATACTCCTTGAAGTGTTTCACATGTTATCATTTAATATTTACAAATGTTAATGTAGTATTAGAGATTAATGTGCTAGACCAACACAAAGTAGTGCATAACTGTGAAGTGGAAGGGCAAGGATAAATAGTTTTTAAAAATTGTTTTCAAGTAAAATAAAAAGGTACATGTGTAGCATGCATTTACATTCAGCCCCCCTGTGTCAATACACACAACACACACACACAACCCTGCACGGATAACAGAATATAGAAAATGGATGGCTGTAGTTTGTGTTGATACAACATTTTTACTATATGTCTCATATGCTTTAATTATTTAAATCAGAAAGAACTGTCCCCTCATCTGTCAGAGGAAAACTAAAATGAGGGGGGACCTTTTTCCAAAATGTTTTTTTCATCCTACAATTTTTGGGATGAACATCTCAACAGTGAGGGTATTTAGTATCCATGATAACGTAACATTGCACTGATGCAAGGAAAGAGTACTTTCACAGAATTATTTTAAAAATAATAAAGCATAATAAATCTTCATTTTAGGAATACCCTTTTGATAGAAAAAGCAAAGACTGAAAAAGTGACACATGCACATTTAAAATTCATAAGCACAAGGTCTTGGAAGGACAGGGGATTAGAGGTGGACATGAAAAAGATAAGAATTGAACTCTTTTTGCCCCTGCTTCTCGTTTTTTTGCAAAGCTCTCTGCTGACAGTAATCAAAAGGCAGATCACTATATTTTCTCTAAAGGCTAGTTTAAATCTCTGTGACTTAATGAGAATATTTGCATTTTAACCTTCGGGTCTCTTTCTGGAAGTCGGCGGACACGTTATATAAAACAACCCTTGGTCCACTTCGGTACAATAACTACCGCTTTATTCACTCAGCTTCTCTCAGAAACTTTTGAGACACATGCTCATAGTCTCTCGTAAATTCACTTACACGCATACACTTACACACACACACAACCAGACTGCAGCTCTAAAATATGCAGTGGCATGATTGCTATTATCATTTCTGATCAGCTGCGTTATTGAATGAATGCTGCTGTCAGGGCTGTTGCATGGGAATGATTATTTTGCGGGGCATCTGAGACCTAGTTACGCCTGGCTGAATGTGATGGATGGGGAGGAAATGGTGATGTCTGAAACACTCCAGGTCCTGCCAGATCCAAGCCACTCTATAATTACAGTCACACAGTTTGTCGGAGCCCAAGTAGAGTTCTGCCCATCTGGCTGGATGCAGAAAAATGAGTCTTATGAAAGCTCTCCTTCCCTGATCACACCCAAAACCTGATTAATATGTTTGAGGAAGACCGACTTTATGTGGAGGATGTGTGTATAAATGAAGGTAATGCAAACCTTTTTGTGTGCTTGTTTCTGTTTTAACAAGTTGATGGCATTTATGCAAACCTTGATCCAAATGTGTTCATTCTCTGATAGAGACACCATAGTGTTTTTTGTACTTTTTGGAAAATGTTGTTGACACAGAAATAGCGACTACCAAACTCTCACACCATCCATGTTTGATAATATGATTATTAATCATTGCATATTTGATTCTAACCCATCTGCTTGAAAGCAGATGTCTTTAAAGCCCACCTATTTTCCTGACTTTGAAGAATTTGATTTAAGACGAACAGTTAATAAACACAACTGTTGAAGACAGCCTTTCATTCCATTTCACTAGAATTGCATGGCTAAAGGAAATAAGTTGGAGATTTAATTATTTATTATTAGAAGCAGAATTCAGACACAAGTGGGTGGTGGAGTGCAAACAAAGATGTTTGATGTGTAAACAGACAAAAACAAATTAAGTTTAATCACTTAAAGGACAGATTAATGAATATACCTCAACTAAAAAAAAAGAACGAAATGTTTCTTTCTATTCGAGCCAGCTATAAAGGGCATCTAAAAATGCAGCTCCAGCGGGTACCATGGCAGACACAGAATTACTCCTGTGCAAAAGAGACAAAGACAACCCCCAGCTACTACATCATTCTCCTCAATCCAAGTTCCTACGAAATTAAGATGAGACTATTTTATTATTTGCCAAGGCTATCACTTTGTTCTTTTATTTATTCGCAGACGGAAAAAAAGCTCTTTTATCTTCACCCATCCGATAAAATTCTCCAATGTCAAATAAGAAAAGGGAATCCTTGCAGGAAGCAAATCAAAAATGGAGGCAGCCATATGTTCCTTTGGATATTTCATTTTGAAAAGGAAACTGAAAAACAGTAAAAACATGGGAACATGAGGAGTCTTATTTAGCGTGTACAATAGTTATACTCTATTTTCTTCTGTAACTACATAAGTATAAGGACAATTATTTAAAACAATTATACAAATCACTGAAAATAATAATTATTCATTATTATGATATATATTACATTATTATACAATATATTACTGTTCAGACTACAACTTGCAAACAGGGAGTGAGGCTTTAGCAATAACATGAAATTGAATGTAACAGTAAATGTGTACTGTTTTATCACTTTGTAGAGCCCCATTATATAAGTCATCAAAATAAAAGTGTTATTAAAGATAATCCAAGAAAATACAAAAAAAAATCAACTGATGATTTAGTTCATTACAGAAAACTAACCTGTTCTTAAATGCTTCTAAATCTAAAAAAGCTAGTGACAGCCATCAGGCATCTACAATAATCGACAAAGATTATTTTACATTTTTGTTTTGGTCGGTGGGGGTGCAAGGAGTTTTTTTCCACTCTATGTGTCCTTTAGATCATTCTCCTGCAGCATTGGACAAATTATTTTGAGATCATGGTCTCATAGCTGTATGTTGTCTTTCAAACCTTTCTGGTAGAGAGAAAAATATTTGGTTCCATCAATTACAGCCATCATCCAGGGACTGCAAAGCGGCCCCAGACCATCACAGTATCATCATGTTTGACCGTCAGAATGATGTTCTTCCTCTGCTATATTAAATTTACACGTGATTAAACTGTACACCAAATTTCGAAATAAATTTTTTAAAATCCTTCAGTCCACATAATATTTTCCTTAGGATTTTTAGCAAATGTGAGATGGCACTTCTTTTTAGCAAACGTTGATTTGGACCTTGGAATTTTTCAATGTATGCCATTATCACCCAGTCGCTTTCTTATTGGTCATTCATGAACAGTGACCTTAGCTAAAGTTACTGAGGCTTGCAGAACTTTCAAGGTTGTTTTTGGTTCTTTTGTGACAGAGAGTAAGAGATTAAGCAACCTTAACCCTGTAGATCAGGTTGGTCTTCAACTACAGCGAGCTGTCACTGTACGGCGAGGCATTGCAGGACGGTCTGCTGACTCTTACAGTAGCAGCGTCAGTTTGCTTTCTGATAGTTCTGCGGTACTGCTTTATTTGAAGATGACTATGTGCTTTTTTTTCCTTAATTGATCAAAATATGTGACTAGGCCCCTTTAATTACTTCTAAACTGGACTACTGCAACTCTCTCTATAGTGGGATTGATCAGCCTCTTCTTTGCTAACTGGTTCAAAATTCAGCTGCCCATCTGCTAACAGTGACAAGACGACACAAAACTATCACCTCAATTTGGAATTCCTTCAACTGGACGCCCGTTTGTTTTAGAAACTGTGTTAAGCTTTCATTTTTACTTTTTAATGTCTCAATAGTTTGGCACTCCTTTGTACTATTGAGCTTTTACATCCGTATTTCCCCAGTAGGACTGTAAGACTGTAATATCAAGACCAAAACCTCTTAGTTGGCTCGTGAACAGGGGAGATCGAGCTTTTCAGCCACAGCTCCTACGTTCTGGAGCAGTCTCCCTTTTTCTGTGACGTCTCCTGGTACTTTAAATGTTTTTAAATCTCTTTTAAAAAAGTATATTTTTCAAACTGGCTTTTAAAGCCAGAGAGCGGGACCAGTATAGGGCCACTCTTTGTTTCTTTATCTTTCATTGCTCATTTTTTGCCCATATTGTCACACTTATATTTAATTGATTTTTATTATGGTGTTATTTTATTTTTTTCTATTTTATTTGTTATTCATCTGTACTGCACTTTGGTCACTTTTCGGTTTGTAAAGCTCTTTATGAATACATAAATCACGAAGAATGATGCTTCATTGAATATAAGTAATTAAACAACCTTGGTCTGAATAAGCACGGCATATTTTGATGGTCTCTGACCAAGCTACCGAGGTGAAATCTGACTCTATAGCTGTGGATCACAAAAAAACGGAGTTCCTAATAAATGTCTTTTTTTAATCTGAGGAGGATGCAGCTGATCTACAAATTGATCAATTCAACATGGCGACAGATTCACTGTATGCACACCTCTTCCAGACCTATCTACTTTTTGCAATGAAAAACACAGAACGGATACAAATAGAGCCGAAGTGAGCGCAACCATGCAGAGGAAAAACACATCAGGGATTTGTTGTCATAACATTCTAATAGTCATGCTGAGCAAATGAGTCTGAGTATGAGTTCAGATCCAATTCAGCTGTCTGCCTATGCGCCTCAATCACACTCACATATCAAGGAGGCAGAAGAAAACAGGTTCCCCACTGCTATGCCAAACTGATATCTGTGTGTCTGTCAGAACAAACATGCATGGACCCTCTTTCATTCCAAATGTGATTCATGTCTGAAAACTTTGAAAGAAGTTAAATGAGAAAATGTGTGAAAATGTGTAATGTCTGAGTAAACTAATTCACATTCATGTGAGCAGTTATCAGAGTATATATGTTTTTTTGCACACAAGGCCGCTATGACTCACTGTCATTTCTCTCCTCTCATCCCATTTCAGCTCATTCTCTATGAGTTCAGAGTTCACATCTATCCTGCGCTCTAGCTTCCTCTTGGCCGTTCTTTGTCTTTTTTCCCATGTTTCATTTCTGACCCTTATTACCTACATTAAATCAGCCCCTTCTTTACTCCTTCTACTTTCTACTTTCTACTTTCTACTCCTACCCATCATTTTCTCTTCTGCATTTTGTTCCATTTACTTGTGCCTTTGGATGTACTGTATTTCTTTACCTCCTTTGAGCCACTTCTTGTACGATGGATGTACAACAGCGAATCAGGAATACTATTATATGAGCAGCTAACATCCATACTTATATGAAAAAGGATACCCAGAAACCTTAATTGTCTTTTAAGTCAAGACTGCAAATTAAATAATTTGTAAGATGGACTGAGGCATGCACAATCAGGGTAGGCAGATGGGACAGATGATGGATTTTGCCACTTTTAGTTTCAGTAACTATCTAAGGTGGGTGACTTAGATTTTTTTATTTGGTTAAAGTTTTATTCCAAGTCACACAGTTTTTTTTATTATTTTAGTTCCACAGTTTAAGTACACATCGTATTTTTTTTAAATCTCATCAATGCCATAATTTCATATATTATATTATATTGTGCCATATATTATCATGTACTTTTTTTATATACTTTTCACCATCGTTGTCTGACTGATCAGATTTGCAATCAATCAGGCAATTCTTCTTGCCTCTCTACCCTTTGCACTTTTTCATTTCCCTCGGTTTACATTATTCCTTCTGCATTGCTTCCCACCCCTCTAGAGTCCCTGTCTTTCACAGAATGAATAATTGAGACATATTGAGTTTAGACAGCAGATGGTAAGATGGGTGTTATGGATCCGTCCATGCTCTTTAGCAGGATTCAGTTGCTGAGTGACAACTGTCCTGAACGGCTCCACGGAGGCTCTGGAGAAGCACGGGGCACAGCGGGGGGGGGGGGGGGGGGGGGGCAAATAGGCAGGGCACACATTTATGCATCTCCTATGAAAGCATATGTAGGTGAAGGCTGACAACCGCCCTTACAGAATGTGTGCCTGAGGACAGACAAGCCCACATGTGTAAACACAAGGGGGAGAACACAAAAATGTTTTCCTGTTAGATCCATTCTTTGCCTTTCTTTTTTATAAGACATGTTACAACTAATGAAGAAAGACTCCCATATTACTCCTTTAATGCTTTTCAACCCAAATTTTCAACCAGATCTCAAGCTGTTTAGTGTTTTGCAAACACTAGAGACATTTGGGAATGTGCATACTTGGTTAAATAAAAAAGTTTGGTTTCCTGAAAATACACACACCCACATTGACAAATGATGGTGGTAGCATCATGGTGAGGGGATGTTTTTGTCCAGCAGGACAGATAAGTTGGTCAAGGTTGATGAAGATAGAGCTAAACACAGAGAGAAAAAAAACTGCTACAGGCTGTAATAGCTTTGTGACTGGGATGGGGTACTTTTAGCAAGAAAACGACCCTAAACATACAGCCGTTGCACCTGCAGTACAAAGTGATTCTACTAAGTCTTGTCCAAAGAGGTCTGAAAACAAATGTGCAGCACAGTTAGGGTTAACTAGGGGTAAGTAAATAATAATAATAATAATAATAATAATGATAATAATAATAACCACCCATCATTTTTCCCCTTCACAATTAAACATTATGTTGGTCTAGCCTATAAATTCCAGTTTGTGTTACATTTTAGGATCTGTAACTAACTCACACTAATTGCTTTGTAAATGTATAGAATGAATATCCTAAGCTGCTATTTTTTACATATTTTATGGATATATCTTCTTAACATTTGCATTCACAGGTTCTGATTTCAAGCATTCTTTTTGAGACATTATGACTGTTCCTTATTAATGTTAATAGCAATGACTTCAGGCCCTTTTAAGTTCAGTCTAAATAAAGGCTTTCTTTGGTGAAAATACAAAAAAAGATGCCAGTCTGCTGACAATAAAATGGCATTATCATTTGGAGCAAACCCTACGATCTTAACATTAACTTATTACAGCTTGCACTGACTGCAAGCCATCTGTGCGTGTTCTGCAATTTCATAAAAGGCAGTGTTTATATACCTGTTATTGTATAAATAATTAAGAAAATGTGTACATTTTGTTTAGCAGGTTGTTTATTATTAAGTAGTTTTCTTATTTTGCTATGACTGCAATATCAGGCACCTTAACCAGATATTTACAAAACATATAGGGCATGGTATAACAATGAAAATAAAAAAAACCTTAATCGTATTTTTCTTATCTGACCTAACATTGTAGATTTGATTTTGTCACAATTTACCTATCACATGCTGTTCCAGAGGAATTGTTTCACGCTTCCATCTTACCAGCACTCCAAACTGCCCTTCATCCTTCCCTTCACCCTTCAAGCCTTCCATAACACGAGTAACCTGCTGCATTTCTCCTTGCTAAACAGCACTGCTTGCGGTTTGACTGTGACCACTGCCCTCTATCTGCTTAACCTTTGAAAACTCCTGCCCCTAAGACTCTCCCCGTAACTCTGTCCTACCAGACTAAAAGCAGTTAGCGTGAGCTTTCCCCCATACTGCCGTTGCTGCATGTTGTAAGGCTGACGCTGTATTTTGGGGGTTCTTTGAAATATAGTTGATTGTACAATCTCTCCATTTTGCATTTTCTTAAACTCTTTCCCTAAATATTATTCTGCACCTTGAAAATTCCTTCAGCATTTCTCATTCCTTTTTCTCATTTTTCATACTCACTCCATACTGTTTCTTCACTATTTTCTTTTCTAGTCTCATCCGCTCCTTCCAAAATGAAAGCTGTTCAGCCTTTCTGACTCAGCTTTCTTACATGATTTAAAACTTTAACAAAAAATAAAAAAACTCTTCAAAACCAACAAAGATTTTCTTTTTCTTGACTTATTTATTATGATTCTTATTGTTTTCAAAGAGGAAAAGTAAGGATGGAAATTTTATGATTCAGAGCACTGTTAAGATTCACATATATGATGCTATAGTATTGCGCTATAAGTCACCGATTTTCCTCTGTGTCCCCCAGTTTGCATTCATTGTCAATAAAATTTCCTGCCTGGACGTTGCCAGTGTATCACCTCAGCGTGTGATCTTTCTTATTGTCCTTTCAACAAATCGTCTGATTTTACATCTTGCTCACAAGACAACAAGATTACGCTGAAAACTCAAGCACTAAATTAGATAACACTATACAACCCCAACAAAAGTGGGATAAGCGAAAATCGCAGGCAGTCTGCATTGAATTGTTCAGTAATCTGATTTTTTCACAACGTCTTACCATTTTCAGAATCACTACTGACAAATATTATCTAACAGTGACTTATGAGAGGAACTTCAATTGCCACCTTTATCGAGCTAAGTTATGAGGATTTTTAACAACCTCTACTGCCACTGCAGAGGAATCTGCAAAAAAGCTTACAGTACAAAGAGGTGGCTAGATGGAGACCAGTGATACTCTTTTGGTGGCAAACCTAAATCAAAAGCTGAATTTCTGGAGAATCAAATGAATAATCAAACAGTCACATACTATAATTAGGAAAAAGGATATGTAACTGTAAATAAATAAATGAAATAAATAAATATTGCAACCATTTTAAGTTCATCATCTTGGTTCTCTTAGGTTCAGATTCATAAAGGCTGCTACATAGTCCAAGAGACAATTTGTCTCACTCCCACTGCGAATGACATAATTTTGATCTCTCAGCCCTGTCTCCCTGTGTTTTCCCGACACAACGTCTGGGCAGAACTTTTTTCTCAAGGGGTGTCCAACTACTGTACTGTGATTAAACAAGATTTAGATGGGTGTGTTTAAGTTGGAGAAATGAAAATGTCACATCTCTGGAACTGCAGTCGCGCAGTTAGACTCTGGTGGTTTAAGCGGTCGAACATGCTAATTCGGCTCACTTGCAGCGTTTACTCTATGAATTACCCTAGCGGGGCATTGCCGCTGTAGCATTGCACGTCCCTGGTGTTCACAGTTGTGGTGGATATTAATCTTTATCAAAAAGGAAAAGCAAACTACTCAGTAAAGAGAGAAAGATACATCTTTGTTTTTGCAAATTTATTCAACAGCATGGAGCGTTTTAATGTCTCTGCCCCAACGTAGTCAGGAAACAGAGCAGCAAGAAAGAAAACACACCACACATTTATGAAGCCTGGGTTAACATAGGAAGTGGGAGTATTTGCAAACTCTGCTCTGCGTATTTGGAAAACACAGTAATTCACTCTATAACCATGTGAGCTTCTTTCATATGGGAAGTTGCAGCTGCCCCTAGACAAGATATGTTCAGTTACATACATCAATCAAATTTTCCCCAACACAGTCTTTATAAATGGTGGCAGAGCACACCATGAGCATTTATGTGTCTGCCAGCTCTCCAAGTGCTCTGTGCTTGGCTCCCTGCCCCCCTCCCCCGGCCGCCCGCTCTTCAGTGACGTGGGGCTGGCTTCTGCAGTTCAGCGTCTCGTGCAGTATGTATAGAAAGAGCCAATTAAATTTTTTTTGTTTTCTTTGCACCCCGACCACGAGAAAAAAAAATGCTCTCATGGAATATGTAGCAAGCTCAAAAAAGTTAAATTACAAAAAAATGTTATCCCAGGAGCTGAACCGTAAATAGTGCACCGTTAAGTTTAAATGTCTATATCTAAATGTTGAAGCTATAGTAGACTAATTTGACACAGCTTACTGAAATTATAGTGTGTGGTTTCTTGGAGTGCTGAAATGCATATGGCGAGAGAGGGGCTCTGGATATCTGTCATTCCTTGTTGAGATTTCAACAGTGGACTTTGCAAAATGGATATGCTCCTTATTATTAAGTATTTTTTACATGTTCTCTAAGCCCCATTCACTTTCTCTGCTAGGTTACTCAGCTGTATAGTGAAGTCTTCCAATTCAGTGTAAACATGACATCTAAACGTAAGAGAATTTCCAAAAGCCTTCAAGTCTCACCACTGTACTTGATTTACAGTGTCTTACAAAAGTATTTACGCTTCTTGAACATCTTAACGGTTTTGTCACGCTACAACCACAAGTTTTAAATAATTACATTAAGATTGACCAACACAAAGTTGTACATCATTGTGAAGTGGAAGAAAAATGAGAAGGAAACCTGAAAAGTTTGGTGTGCATTTGTAGACAGCCCCCCCCCCCCCTTAAGTTACTCAATTAGAAAAAAAAAACAGTTCACTTGTGTGTAATTTCATCTCAAGATAAATTAAGATGTTATGTGAAGGCCTCTGAGTTTTTCTACAGAACATTAGTAAATAAACAGCATAATGAAGGCCAAGCTACGCAGCAGACAGGTAAGGTTTGAAAAAAAAAATAACAGCCAGGTAAGGTTATAAAACATTACAGACAATTAAACTGAACAGTGTTCAGTCCATGGTATGAAAATGAAAAGCACGTCACACAACTGGGATCTGAGACATGGCCATCCACCCCAACTGACAAAGAGTGAGCTATTACACAAAGAATGCAAAGAGTAATGAGCAGAAATGTCTCTAGATAAAATCGGAGAAATATACCCCAAAATACTTGACTCAGAGGAGCTCAATATTACACTACACTTCTCAGTTTTCAGATTTTCATTTATAAAAAACAATGAAACATTTTTATTATTACTTCTACTTCCAGAATTATGTCTTATATTTTGTGTTGATCATAAAATCACATATATTGAAGTTTGTGGTTATACCTTAAAAAATATGTATGGTGAAAGGGGCATGAATACAGAAAACTAGTTGTGTAACTTAAGAATTTATTTATTTGAAGGGCTTTAGACATAGAAATTAATAATGTATATTTTTTTCATTCTCACGATTTAATATGTATACCTACTAGATTTTTTTAAATTAAAAACATTTCACGTAATAGCACTTTGAAATCAGTTTTCATAGTGTATCCGCTTTTGTTGACACATTTCTGTCAAACAATTTACCTGGTAAGGATAATAAGGTTTACAATTCTAATTAAATTAGACAAACAAGGCTGCAAAAAACTCAGAAAAGTCTTGTTTATTGTGAGAAAGAGCACTCTTATGAAGCTACTGTGCACACAGACCATTCATTTCTCCTTTATCAGGTGTCTGCACAACAAGGTCAGAGGACATTTTCCATTCTGAGGCTCCATATTTTATTAATCATACAGCTAAGCAAATGGCAGAGGGTGAGTGGCAGCGTGAGAGAAAGAGGGGGAATTTTACTATGAAGGTGAGACAGAAAGAGGCATAAAGGACAAGGGGGACTGAAGCTCCCACAGAGCAGGACATTGTTTATGCGAAAGAAACAAAACAGTAGAGATGAAGAAAACAAAAAACGCATACAATGAAATAATATCACATTACTGTTTGTTGAGCAGATGTGTCTGCCCCTGGAGCTCACTGCCATTCCTGCAGATACTAATGTGTAAGTGTGCAGTTGCATATTGCCAGCCCATCATAGTTTCACACAGCTGACCCTAAAGTCCTCATGTTTTCACCTCCAGCATTAAGGACACCCCATCTGTGGTCCTTTGAAACAAGGCTTCAGTTCAGCATATCAAAAAAGGGTGCACTAGAACACTTCCTACAAACTCGTACAGAAAAATGTACACAAGGAAGTAATTATATTGAAACGAAACACACAGACAACAATACTGAGTGGATATGTATTTCATCTGGTGTGTAAGAAATTCAGTTGTCAGGTTCACCAAGGGCAACAAAATGGCAACTACTAAGAGGTGCACCTGCAGCTCTAAGATGTGAGGGCTGTGCATTCTGTTTTTTTTTCTGGTTTTTGTTTTTTCTAGCATTGAGAAATTATCATTTTAATTAGCTTCTGTGCTTCAAAAATTCATTGTAGACCGTAACATTTAATAGAACAGTTGAGATCAGAAGTTTATGTTCATGAATGGATGAAAGTCAAATTTATTCATTTAAATCATCATTTCACCACGATAGTACTTCATAGTACATCATATTTCGTGTTTTTAATCAATACCTGCCTGTGCAACTTTGAACTTCTTACTCTCATTCATTCAGAGTCCAAATTATATGTGGAGAGTTAAATATACATCATATGCATTAAATTACAACATTATTGAAACGTTTATTTTACTAACTCAATTCTCTAGTTGAAACACATTATATAGATTCATTACTCACAGACTGATGTTTTCAAGCCTTTGTTTCTGTTAAATATCAAGATTTTCTGCTTACAGCTACTGAGAACACAACTAGAATATTACATCAGACCGATAAAACATTTTTAATACAGAAATGTGGGTTTAAGAAAAAGTATGTTTAATACCTATTTAAAGGTTGTTATATTAAAAAAACGTAGCTAGGTCTTTACAAAAACAAATATCTCCCCTACATCGCTTTTAAAAATAATACCATACACACAGGATCGTTTTTAGAAAAGTTTTCATCCACACAAACCCGTGAAAATTCACTGCTGACTATTGTTTTAAACATGTCAGGGGCATAGGGGGCAGTGTACCCACAGCTAAAACCTCTGTCAGCCAGTCACAATCCTTCAAAATAAAGGCAATGTTAAACAGCATTGTACCTGTGTAAAACAACTGAGCTCTAAGCACTTTTTCTCCTTTGCACCTCAACATATTAGTGCAGCTGGGCTTGTAAAAACAAATAAAGAAAATCCTTCTGAACCAAATGTAATATTTCTAATGTTCCATGTATGCTTTTACTTTGAAGTTGCGATGCCGAGATGAAAACAGGAAATGCTGAGCAGTGCTAGGTAAGGTCAATTGGAAATAACTGACCAGAGATGGCATAGGTTAGTGAATTTGTTTAGTTTAACATTAGACACATATTGTAAAAAGCCAATCACAACACCAATGTAGAAATAAGCACCTCTTTGACAGCATTAATTTTTTACTCCACTATGGCTGAGTCTATAACAATGACTGCACGTATGTGACATCAGCGCCATGATGCGCCGGATCCTAAAACTCTGGCTTGTTATGTACACACGTAGGCTCAATAACTGAGTTTTTAGAAATCTCCACTTTGGCTGGAGTTTTCAGAATCACTAGTTTTTAGGGATGTAAAACACCGTTTACGTGTGGATGAAACGCATTACCTCATAAAAATGTATCCGTTTTCCTTGATATCTGGCTACATGTGGAACAGGCCTTAGTCGAATGCATCTTCTTACTTATTGAATATGACTGTATGCATAAACCAACACTATTATTTGGTTTAACATCCCTCAAACATTAAGACACCTTTTTTATTCATCATCAAGCTTTTGGCAGAATCTCATTTAAATATGTTACTCCACACTTTACACGTTTCAACTATCTAACTGTTGATCTTAGACAAATTGGAAGAGTATCGAGCCAGCCATTCCTTCTTCATTATTCAAAGAACCTTAAGCACCAGAACCACCAGTATAGCCAGCGGTTCTGGTGTAAAGCCCCTAAGGATAAAGCTATTACTACCATGCTTGAAAGATTTGACCTGAAGGCATTTGGCATGAACATGTGCTCAGCTATGAATTTAGGTGAAGCTTGAAGATGTCAATTTTGGACTAGGGGACCCCATGCTTGCTGGACACCCTTCTAGTCCATGGTAATATGACAATGAAATCTCTGTAGACAGTGACACTGGTGGTACAGCAATTTCAAGTTTGTTGCCTATATATGAGGGTGATGCTTAGGGTTATCTTTCAGACCAAAGAGCAGAGGTATTCTTTAAGATCAACGTCAGTACAATTGTTTGACATAATGATCTTCGATGACCTTCTTTTTCCAACACAATAACATTGGTAATTCTCTGTGTTAGATGTTCACTGAGCTCATTGGACCTTCAGATTGTTATATTGGAATGACTACTGAACAACAAATAGTTTTTATGCTCAAAAAGAGATACTGTTAGGTACAGTCAATTATTAAAAAATAATAAAATTAGGCCTTCGTCTTATCATATTAAAAGGCATTCTATACCTTCTTAAAATATTTAGGTCAAATGGAAAAACAGCATTTAGGACTCTACATATAATTTTGACCCAGCGTGGACCCTCTAAAATAGATAAGTTAATATGAACTTAGGTAAGCTTCTCAACAACTGTATCTTTGAACTTAACATGCCAAACAGTTGTTTATGGCCATGCAGTATCTTACAAACTCACATTAAGCTGCACAGAAAGGTACTGTGCTATTCTCAGACTCTTTTGCTTGTGAGCATCACAAGTGTATACTCCCTACAGCAGGTCTGGACCCCTGCAACAGGAGCAGCTTAAAAAAACTACGCTCATCAAAGACAAGAGGCTCTGTGTGCCTGGAGGCTTGGTGAACTGAACAGACTTGAGTAGAGACTCTGTAGATGCCTCTGCTCAGTAGGTTTCAGTAGAAATTCATATGGATATAAGGTTTTTAACCGGGGCAATACAAAAACAATTTATTGCAAAAAAATCCGTTCTTTTCATAACATGTCCAATAAAAGCAATGAAGTGTTGCCCTTTTACTCAACAGAGGAATAAAGACAAAAAAATAAAGAAGTAAATAACAAAAGATAACCCTTCCTGGAGTTAATTTTAAAATTGCCTGTCATGAAGTTTTTGCTGGTCAATGCATTGCTTTGAGTTTCACTCAGTTGTATATTTTCCACTTTATCCATAAATATTACTAACAATGGACTTTCTAATATCACCAGATGTTGTTAATAAATCTTGCTTTAAAAGCTGTGCTTACCTCTTGTTTTCCAGACCCACTGGTATGGATGAGATATCAGCTGATCAGAAATGTGAACTGTTCACAAGCATTGTTGGTTGTTTAAAACAGTATTTGTAAATCAAGTTCGGGATATAGCACAATCTGCAAGGATACTGGGAAATATAGTAGTACATATCTGGATAACCGAGAATACATTTTAAAACTGGTTTTGGAAAGGACAAAGCAGGCTAACATATAGCTCCCAAAGCCCCGACTTCAACTCTAATGAATATGCGTGGACAATATTTAATAACCGGGTCTTTGCCCAGACACTGACCAGGAACTTTATCCTTTCCAGCATTCCATGGTACATTTAACCAAATATTATTGGGGGGTCTTTGTATATGCTTAAAACTGCATATATCATTTTGATGCTGTGTAAGGAAGAGAAAATCCATAATAGATCCAAACTTGGGAATCAAAATCAAAATGGATAAAAAATAAATAAATACATTATTTCATCCTGGAAAAAAAGAGTGGTTTGAATACATTATTAAAAGTAAAATTATGCTAACATTCAGGCCCACGATCCATTGAATAATGAAAATAAGAGCTGACACCATTCAAAATTAAAGCTTGGAGATTCAACAGAGGTGACATAAACACACAGATAGACACACACTTTTTTTGTTTCATTGTTTGTTTAGTTGAATTTTTTTAGGAATCAAGTTGTCATATTACTCCTTGAGGAACACAGACAATAATACTAAAAATCTGGGCAGCCACAGTCGTCAGTCTTTAAACAAAGTCAAAGCTCCGTTCATCTGGTTTAGCACCAATAAAGTCTCTTTACACGGTTATAAAATGCTTCATAAAAACTCAAAGAACCAGAAAACGCAGGAAACAGTTATTGTCTGTTCTGAATAGTTCCTGCAGTTTAAACCACATCTGGGCTATGGAGCTTTTCATAGGGTTATTGAATTACATTCCTGAAAACTAGGCCTTAAAACGCTACTTAGGTTCATTAGCATAATTGTGCAGCAATCTGTTTAACTGTTTATTTAGTTAATAAAACTCAAAAAGTGACTTCTCCATACATTCTGGATGTTTTGCCCTTTCTTGGATCTTAAGAGTCCTTTCACATCCATTCAAATTTTAAATGTTTAAAAAAGTTCAATTTAAATCTTTAAATGCCAGAGCATTTCCATTCTCAAACCTCCTCCTTTCACTCTCATACCTCTACTCCACTGCATAAATGTATCATTACAGTATTATTATGGCTACAGTATCTAGTAGCTTCCATTAACAGGGACTTAGGTACTGTGTGCTGTGGCTTACATAGACCCATTATATTATTAAGTCATTATAAACCCGGATACAGAGAAAATTATGCCCCTAATGGGAGCTACATTGGGAACTACTTAAGTTTATACCCCCATCCTACCTATTTTTGTGACTATTTTCCTCTCTTACTGTGGATCTGAGCATCTATGGTGTTAAGTTACGTATCAGGCTATCAAGGTACTTTGCCCTGAACAGAAGATAGTTCAATATCAAACCTTTACTTTAAATAAGGATGTGTTGACAGCTGCCAACTTACCCCAGAGTTAGGATATGCCGTCCAGCCCAGTTCTGCCGTGGCTACCCGAGTGTCCATCAAAGTTTCTGCAGCAAAGACAAGAAAATAGAGAGAAACACAGTAGTTAGCCTCCAAAAACCTATTTTTAGTACCCCTCGACAGAGATGACTTGCATTCAAGGCCCAGTGATCACTTGACACTATCATCTATGAGCAGAAAGGAGACGAAACCCCCACAGTGATTCATCCATCTCTGTCTCAGTTCTGTTAAGACAAGAAACATGGAAACAAATCCTGGGCACTTTGCTGGGAGGGATGCCTGAGAGCTTCTGTCATGCTGTTAAATGCTCAGCTTTGTATTGTGTTCTCTCTGTGAGAATGACTACAATATGCACATCCTGCCTTTGTTTGCATCAACTGAATGCATGTTTTTGCATGATATGCAGTCACGTCTGGGCAAGTGGGTAGAAATTTTAGGACCGTTGTGATATTGGGTGCAGAAATGCTGCATAGTTTTGCATGCTGTTAAGCTAGAGAAAAAAAATCTCTTCAAAAAAGGGAGACAAGCTATTAACATCACTGTAGTGGGAAAATCTCTGATATGGAGTAGGTCAAAGATTCATGACGCTTATGACTGAGACTAATGAAAGCATATAGATTTCCTTGAGCTTTGATGACACTGAAAAAGATGTTTCACTGTACTTGATTTGACATTTGCACAAAATCTGGAAAACAATTGTACAATACAAAAGAATTCTAGAGCTTAAATCTCAAAGAGAAAAACATCTGTTGCATAAAGATTAAAGCATAGAAGAATAAACAAAGTGAAAACACTGTCCTCTCAGAATGGGAAAATCACAAAGGTAAGATCCTCTTGCTTTCATCCTGCTGTAATTGTCAGTGAAACTTCACTGATAAATCTGGTAAGTCTGGCAGCTCACTGAAGAAGTTAGTCAGCTCAGTTTTGATGAGTATGTGCCTTTGCCATACACTGACATCATGAAGCTTGGTAATGTGCTCTAGGAAAGGGTTAGAAACTGTGACAGCTGGCACAAAAAAACTGATCTTATCTGTTTTTCTCAGTCTGATTTATAGATAAGAAAAGAGATGTGTTAGAATTCGAATGGGAAACTTTTACATAATGTGCATCCCTGTCATAAATAATAAATTTTAGTGAGGGTGAAAGAACATTTCAAATATTAAATGCTGCATGCCAGAACATGTCCTTGATTGTGCTTGTTTCCAACAGACAGATAACAGATAAAACTAATTTGCTGAAGGATGAATGGTATGCCTGGGTGATGGTCTGTAACAGATAAGCAGGGTAGTTCGGGGATTTTCAGAGGAATTGTTTTCGTTTTGAACGCTTTCCACTCTCCCAATAATGGTTGGGTAATGAAAGCAAAGTAACTTGTTTACAGAGAATAAACCAGTCTCATGACATACAAAGAAACAGATCCTCCCTCTTAAAATTTAAGGAGTGGGGATCACGACATATCAGAAACTGAAAAATGCTATCTATAATGAATCGGTTAATGCATCACACATAAGGGCCAAATTTATTGCTGCACTAAGAAGACTCGGTTAGATATTTCATGTACCCATATCTTTCAAAATAAAGTCAGAGAAAGCACAAAAGTTGTTAGAAGCCATTTAAAATGCAATTGAATTTCTACAGAGACATTTTGCCTGTTCATTCAGGCTGCTTCAACAGATAGCCAGACTTAAAGGTAAAGTGGACGATTTTTCTGGAAATGTTGCAAAGGAACGGCTAAGCAACTTTTTGAATAACTGTGTGTGCTCAAGACCAGCCTATCTGCTCTTCCACTCCTCAGGGGGATCGCATGAAAGCATCTCCAAAATCCACTCTAGTCTTATTTCTTTCTTCTGAGGACTTCCTCTTCTTCTCATAAACTTGTAAGACAGTCTGCTTCTTGCGACTCTCAGCCATTTTCAAAATATACTGAGAGAGCAGTGGAGCTACAATGAATGGCTAAAACCGAAGCTCACTGGATACATAAACACTAGACGTGCACATGCACAGCAAAAGGAAAGCAGCAAGGAACATG
This sequence comes from Fundulus diaphanus, assembly GCA_037039145.1. NCBI lineage: Eukaryota > Metazoa > Chordata > Actinopteri > Cyprinodontiformes > Fundulidae > Fundulus > Fundulus diaphanus. Next base: position 32,509,234 of record CM073133.1, on the reverse strand, counting down.
CACGCACATTGGTTTTAGGTGAGCAGGGCTCAAAGATTGGCATGTGGGACAGCCAATAGATAAGATGATACCCCCGAAACTCGAAGCCGAAAGCCGATCGTCCACTATACCTTTATCGCCGCATTCACACCGACTTCGCACTGTGTCCACTCCATCATCAGTTGCAAATTGTGCCGTGTGGCAATTCACAATGGGTGCAATTAAAACCTGGTCATGCATCCGTCAACAGCCGAGGCAACTGGACTCACGAGATCATATCCTTATAAAAAGGATGTGGGGGCTCATACAAAATGTCGGGGTTTTCCACTTACAAAATTACGGAACTTCTCATTGTCCATGTTGTGAATTAACTCCTGAGACGCGCTCGCTTATGTGACCTTGTGTCACCAGTTTAGACGCAATCTTCACGTTGTGTTGGGATTGTGTGTCTCTTATTTTGAAAAGTACAAGGCAAGGCAACAGTGCTATCAACACCCACATACTGCTGTTCTTATGGTATCCTAACTTTTTCCAAAACTGTTTATAATAATGGCCACTCATGGCAAGAAGGCTATAAAAGAGAGCAATATTTTAAACACTGTTTTATTTTAGTTCCTATAGAGAAATCCATATAGTCACAAATTTGTGTTGGAAGGTCAGAGCTTTATTATAGGAGATTGGAAATCAGCCACAAATATATGATCACTAATAACACCTATACTGTTCATGTAACAAAGTTGTGTTAGTGTCATTGTTAGGAAATCCTTTCATTAATTTTCCTCCACTTACAGGAAGGTTATGTCCATAGACTTTAACCAGTTAGCTAAGATAACTCAGATACACACTGACACACATCTATAAGACACAGCCAAATACATACACAGACTTTACCTGCAGCAACCAACACAGTGAGCAATTTTCTGCAAAACCTTCAGGGACAGTCTTGTTCACACTCAGCTTCCGTCTGAGTATTTCAATTTCCTTAAGATCAGCCTTTCCCTGTCTAGTTTCCACAGTCAGCCAGCTCCAGCCTGCCTGCTCTTAAGACTAGCTGTCAGCTGGGGAGATAGGACCATGAAACAGCTCCCTGTGTAGAAAGCATTGTGGGGACGGCCAGCCCTTTCTCAGGGGAAATCACAGAACCTTTAGTCTAACCACACCGGCACTTGGTAGGCCATTTTCCATTTCCTTTAAAACACAGAAAAGAGGGGGGATAAAGTATAAGACAATGTGGGTCGGGGACAAAAAAAGGTCAGAGGCCTCATGGGAAAGCAAGACGAACACCATCATCTGACCCAATGTCCACCATTAGCAGAATATCAAAGTAGCACATGAGTAAATGGAGTGTACTAAGTGGTGATTAGCAGCAAGGTGGGGCAGTCATGCCACAGCTTCAACACCTGTCCAGACGCACAGGGGATTCTACAAATGTCCCATGTGTCTGTGTTGCTTTTCATTCATTTACTAACCATTATTTGGCTACCTTGATGTGAGGAACAACAAAATCTATCTTTTCTAAACTAAAAAAATTTGTAAATATTTATTATTTTACATTGATAAATATTTCTCATTTCAGTTATTATTTCAACACTGTTTTTAGTTTTACTTTTACAAATTACATTTGATAGAATAATACAACTCTAAAAATGATAAACAGAGTTCAGTTGTACTATTCTTAGCAGATCAAGATTTTTTAAATATGTACAACATGTAAAATGTGTATGGTGTACAATATATTGTTTCTCTTGACATTAAGTATGTATACCAGGAGCAGAGGCAATGCCACGCAATGTTTGTGAAAGACCAGTCACTGCAAAATAGATATCATGTTTGCTTTGCAATAGGACCCACATGCAGACGGAACCAGATAGGAAGATGAAAGTCACACAACTTACAACTTGGTGCAAGGAGAACACGACATGGAACATGAATGGGAAACAGGTAATAAAAAAAGGAACAAAAGACGTGGCAACAAAATAATCCTTCAGTGAGGTGAAAAGGAAGATGACAAAGAAACCAGATGTGCTAATCACAGAAAATGAGTAGCAGCTGAGGAAGAGAGAAAAGCAGAGAGCTGAGGGGAGGAGAGTAATTACACATGAGTAGAGCAGAACACAAGGAAATAAACTTTAAACTTAAGTGCAAAGGACTAAACTAATAAGGCAACATCTATTAAATAATAATGAACACTCTACATGGAAAAAAAAACAAAGGGAGTAAACAATAAAAAACTGGTAAGAACACAAACACAAATGAAAACCAGAACCTAATTCTTAATGATCATAGCAATAGGATTTTGTTGTTTAAAAACAAAGACAATTAATTGGAGTTGGCTTTTTAAACAGTTTTTAGCATCTTATATTGGCAATTACTGCCGTTAGAGATATTAGCACTAGATGTTAACAGTAGGCTCCGTTAACATCCCATTGAGAATGTAGACGTTCGGATGATTTACAGAGTTTACTGATCTAACAAGTTCCATGAGAAACTTGTTAGATGCTTGTTTGGTGCTTGTGGTTTTTGGAGGTGGGTTTAGAAGATTATGATTTTTACAACTTAGGACAGAAATCCTTACTGACTGAGGTTTCTAACAACAGTATCTCCTCTAAACATAAGAGAACAGATGTAAAACAAACAAAATAGGACTCCAACAATGGATCCAAATTTAGTCATTAAAGAATTAACGCAAACGTTCTGTTTAAACTCAATAACTTTTAAATTACTAATTTAAAAGTAATTTGGTGGAAAAGGTGAGATAAAACATATGTAGTACCTCGTGTTTCAGGGTGTTTTTCTCCTTTAATTATATACTGCCATGTCATGTCAATCTGTACTTTAACACCGCCAAGTTTAATTTCAGTTCACACTGTGGCAAAACTACCCACATTAAAAGCCTAATGCTGACTATGTAAATACTGCTCATAAATTTACTGGAAAGCAACAGCTTGTAGGTGTCAGTGCAGAAGACTCACTGTAGCTACATCATAGAATATTATTTGCTCTACAGCACAACGGATGTGGGAGGTTCTATAGTAAAAGGCTCTTTCAAAATGATACACTGAATCATACTAGTCAAAACTCAGAAGTCACAAGCAGAGCCACAGCCAAGAATGAGGCTGGAACCTAGAGAGCACTGCTCCTTCTCATTAGCAGCAAGTGATAGATCAATACAAAATGGTGGGCTGTTTCCACAGATAGAGGCTGGGTGGGGTGGGGGGTTTGGGGTTTGGGTGGGTGAGGGGTTGGATAGAGGAAGAGAAATGAAAGTAAGGGAGAGACTGCATTAAACATTGATGGGGCCCTACGTTACAGATCGATAAAGGAACAGCTTTCTTCGCGCAATTACACGTCAGCAAGCAGTTGCATGATACATCTTGTGTACATGTATTATTATAATTTATAAGCTCTAACCCAAATAATGTTTCTAGAGTTCAGATAGAGAATAACAGATACAACAGATTACCCAACTCCTTAATTTTTATTAAGTTGCAATGAATAAGCCTAATTATTAAGAATATGTCAAAATAGCTACATGTCTGTATATTTCCCTCCTTTGTAACCATGTCTGTATGACTGCATGGTTGCTGGTCGATTTAACATGTGCAGAAGCCTCTCTTCGTAGCCTTCCCGGCACCTTCATCAATACACCAGACGATTCTCAGTGGATTTCCATCCCCATTCCATCTTTTCCATTCATCTATCTTTTAACCTTTTTCCTCTACGTCGTGCTGCCCAAGGTTTCTAGTACATTTTGTAATTCAATGAGACAATCATGTCCAGATGCTGGAGGGTGAACGGGCAGGAAAAGGCATTCTCTTTGTTATTGTAGCAAATGAAAGATCTGAGGCCCTAAGATAACTTCATTTAGGTAAGGCTTATCTCTTGACGTGAATGGAATCAGGATGTTAGAACAGAAAAAAATGACAGAACCCCCCCAAAAGGATGACAGGCAGAAAGAAAGAAAGAAAGACGAAGATGAAATACCACAGGAGAAATCAGCAGGACTGAAATGAGCACTTAACAATGATGAAACCCCATGGTAGCCTGCTGAGCTTGGAATCTTAATATGGGGCGGCTGACAAACAAACAAGAGAGAAGTGCTGCATCTTTCAAACTAATCAGTGGTCCACTCAAGGGATTTATGAATATAAAAGCAATACTGGAGTATTTTCGGAACAAAGCATGCAGACGTTTCCCCTGAAGATAAACTATCTGTGCTACCAGCCACACCTCTATATGAAAGAGTGTGATTTTAAGCTTCACAACCCGTTGTATCTAAGACTCTTATTTTGAAGTACGAAAGGAAGCAGTTCTTGAGTTGTCCTGTTGTGTTGACAGACATAGACATATATAAAGAGTAGACCCCGCATCGACCGCTCTCGCCTATAGGCGCTGACGAGATTTAGGGGCGCCATCTTGGGGTGGTCGACAACTCCGCTCAGTGTAATGTGTTAACCAGGTGCAGAATCCATTTTAGTCAACTATACTCGCTGATTACTGAACTAATTTTCACGTTGTTGTTTTCTGAAAACTTTAAAGCTATAGCGTGTAGACCTGTATCTCTCTATCTAATATTAGAAAAATCACATTCTAATATAAACAATATCTTTTAATCTTACTTGTGAAAAGTTATCCCTCGAGCCCTGACGTCAATAGTCCGTCGATTTAAACAAAAATACGCCGCACAGTTCTGAGGCATCAATAGTGTGTTCTGCTTGAATCAGCAGGTCAGGGTAGCAGGTCGACCGCCCCAAGATGGCGGCCGTAATTCCTGCGCCGCGACAGTTAATGCGGGGTCTACTCTTATATTATGTCTATGTTGAGAGACATGACTAAAAAGAGGCTAGTAAACAACAATTTCAAAATTAATAAACCAACCACTTGGGGGATTTATGAATATAAAGCAATGTTTTCAACAGATAAGAGATATTATCTGATTATAGTATGAAGACATTTCAAGCAGCTTGAAGCACCCAATAGTCAATAAAGGGTTTCTATTAGATTACCTAAAAGGATACTGGTCACTTCCCACATGTTTATAAAGGTTGAGCTAATTTAAAAACGCAGGGTAATAAAGTATCACACTATTACTTGTAAAAGTGAAGTCATCAAATTTCTTTCTTTTTATGAAAACACCAGAAATAGTGGTTTTTGGGCTATATTATATAATATTATATTAAGCATAAAAAAACAATATATGCCTATTTTTGGCCAAGTCTATTTCCATATAGACTTATACAATGGTTACAGATTCCTGTTTGTGACCAATAAAAAAGGGAAATCATTGTAAAAATATTGTTAATATCTCATCCTGCTAAGTTCTTGTGAACCCAACATTCTGGAAGGTTTTGCCTCGTGAACTGGATATGGTACCACTACTAAAAACTATAACCATTTTCATAGCTCAACACTCCTTGATGGTAACATGAATTAAGGAGAGACAATATCTGATGTCTACCACGTCCAATACAGAGGACAGTCCTCACAAACATGGATGTGAGACTTTTGTAATCTGCACCACACTAAAGCTTTGCCAGTCACATTGAATAGTTTTGGTTGCTTTAGTAGAATAGACAGAACTTACAACAGGAGCATGTCAAAACAAATGTGTTATTTCAGTGTCTCCCTAAAGACACACATGACAATGTGTCTGATTTGAAAATTGGACAAAAAAATAATCTGCCATCCTCTGAGACATTAGCTCAAAGTGATGTCGCACGAGTCCTGCTTTGCCGAGACACAGAAAGGATTTAAATGAGCTGCTTGCAAATCACAGATCGCACAAACAGATGCATTAACGGAGTTCAAGGTTTGCCGTTGGCTGAGTGACAATAACATTTCCGGCATGAAAGTAGATGTGGTCAGTGTGAGACATAAAAGGAAGTCATGGGAAGATAGATAGGAGTAAGGCTAGACAAAAAAATTAGATCACCGGCAGATGTTAGAGAGATTGCCGTGGAAGGACAAATAATGTACATACGGTATCAGCAGAACCTGATGAAATTATCCTATAATCACAGCAAGGTGACATTCTCTTTTGGCCTCACACATCTGAGCCTCCACGCCGCATGCAATTTAAGTTTCAACCTTGCAGCCAGAAGCTCGTTTCCTTGATTATCAATTTGAAATTGACATGTCGTAGAATGGAAGGAGAAAGTACAAGATTTCTCCCAGTAAAATTTCATAAATATAATGTTTGTAGTCAATCAGATTTCAGAGTACTAGCATCTAACCGAGACATCGATTCTGTACTCTAACGACTTTGTCTACATCCCTCTATCTTTTACCATCTTTTCTTGGTGTTCCTGATACTTCGTTTGCGCCTCTTCTCATGCCTCGGTCAGAGGAGAGAGGTTAGGAACATTATTTGCATTCATTAACATTACATTAGCAGACAGAGTGATCTTTGGAAACCAGGCTGCAGGAGAGTGTCATCTTTAATTCATCATAACCCCACCGCCCCCTCACTCACCCCGCTTTCTCTTTACCTTCTTTCTCTTCCTTCGTTCTCATCAATCCATCTTCCCTCTGCAACACTCTTTTTCCCCTCATCCCAGGGCATCCCTTCTTCAGTCTTCATTTATCATTAACTTTCATCTTCTGCTCTTTATTCATTGTGGCTTTGCTTTCTCTTTTATGATTATTTTTGATGTTGTGTCTTGTTAATGACAGGATATGAGTGGTGTTTCTTTTTCGCTCTAATTAAGTACTTGTAAATAGAAATGATCCAATCAGGCCTTTCCTATCTGATACCAATTTTTAGTTGTCTTTAAAGTCTGATCTGCTGATTCTGATTTCTGTTTCTAAGGAGCAAAGCACAAACAAGAAAAAATATGATTTCCCCTTCTTTGTTATGGGTAGTGGTTTTGAATCCAACAGAAAAATCAAGACATCATAAAAAGACCCCATTTATGTATTAAAGTGTTTATTCCTAACTTTAATCCGATTTTTATTAAACTGAAAAAGTAAACAAATTTACTTGCTGCTGGTTGAGACAATTATAGACCAAAAATGGTGATTCTCAGTTTTTATGAGGGGAAAATAAATGATCTTTTTCAGAATTAGACCTGCTAATCAGAGCTTACCCATGGAAAATTGTCAACAATGATCTACTTGCGAGACTACATTGATCTTAAGTAAAGACCATAAACAGGAACTATAATTGTGCTTAATTTCCTGACTTGATTATTAAGTGCTGCCTACAGAAGATTTGTGGCTGTTTGATAGTTTTTTCCTTTCAATAAGCAAAGAAGATAGAACTGCACTAAAAATTTCCTCTGTAAAACTAAACCATTGAACCATTGAATTTATCTGAACTTTTCCGTGATTTATCCTACTCCTCTACTTACACATAAGGAGGTACTTTTAATCAGAGCATTGACCCCAATAAATAGCACACGAATTATGTATACAAATTTATTTAAAAAAATATATCCAGGAAAGTTGCATAAGGTGAAGCTAATGAATATGTTCTGAATGTGAAACTTTTTTTTTTAAATATAATGAGCTATTAAAAAAAATATCTCTCATTTCTCAAAATTTCTCATAGCCAAAAACTGATCTATAAGAATCAAGAATCTTTATTGACATAATGTAAACATAATGAAATTCTGGCGAGGCACCGGCTCAGAATTCACACTTAACACACAGACACAAATAAAAGACATGATTTTCAAACTGAATGCACCGACAATACTTCATGAGAAGCTAAAAGTGTGTAAGTAAGCAGCTTTATAAGTAAGCAGCACTATCCTCAAACAATCATCACAAGACTCATTACCACTCTTATTACCTTAGCCCGTCTGTCTGCTTAAAAGAAAATTTAGCAATTTGCTGTTCCATAACAAGGTAATTACAACTCTTATCAGGCTTTTCACTCACAAAACAGGTAAGGCAGACTTGTCCCCGGCAGTTCACAGACAGTTGAACCAGATTTTTGGCTGACTTCCCAATTTCTCAAACACACCCACTCTTTGTCACGTATTTTATTGCACCTCCTGGTTTCTATTTGTTTCCTGTTTTGTCTTTTGTTTTTGCGTTTCTTCTTCTGCGCATTATCTGAAACATAGTTCTCTTTATATTCTGAGTGTTTGGCGCCATCCTCTAACTGGGAGTGTGAGGTCTCGATCTGCAAGACTAGCCAGTCTGCTTACAAAAACCCGGCCTCCACATGGACATCCGAATAGGGCCCCTAAGGGACTATAACGGGTGGTTACAGATTATGAAATTTACATCACACAGCTTTTCAGTTATGCACAGAGTAGAGCGGACTTGGAGCTATGAATAAGGTATCCAACTGTAAGAGCTAAGCCATTACGATTTTAGTAGCGATGAGTAGATAAGAGTTTTGTAACCAATTTCCAAACACTTTTTTTTTTTAAATAAATATTCCGATTGCAGTGGGTAGCACTGTTACCTTGCAGCAAGAAGGTCCTGGGTTCGAGTCCTACCCTGGGTCTTTCTGCATGGAGTTTGCGTGTTCTTCCTGTGCATGCATGGGTTCCCTCCGGGTACTCCGGCTTCCTCCCACACTCCAAAAACACGACTGGTAGGTTAATTGGTCTCTCTAAATTCTTCTTAGGTGTGAGTGTGTGTGAGAATGGTTGTTTGTCCTGTTTGTCTCTGTGTTGCCCTGTGACAGACTGGCGACCTGTCCAAGGTGTACCCCGCCCCCCGCCCATTGGCAGCTGGAGATAGGCACCAGCACCCCTTGCGACCCCAGCAGGGATAAGCGCGTTAGAAAATGGATGGACAGATATTCTGATTTTGTCCACACATTGTAAGATAAGATACTGTACAAGACCAGGTTTCAAATGATTTTTTTCTAGCCCTCTTGTTTGGGCATTATAGGAGTGGAGACAATGTCCCACTGTGAATGATAGAACAGTTGCTATGAAACAGCATTAAAGAATTCTGAAACAAGACAGAAATAATTACGGAGTTGAAGTTTTATATGTTCAGAGATGTTGAATTAAGAATTTCCATAGTTAGTGTGGCTAGTATAAAAAACATAAAGATTTCCAAACAGCTATAAACATTTCCAAATCCAACACAATCTTTGACAGAGAAAGGGAAAAACCCCAAAAGGTTAGATGAGAACAGTAGTTCTCAAACTTTTTCTGTTGAAGAAGGACAAATCTTCTGCCCCCCATCCCAACAAAAGTTCACTGAATCTCTCAATGCAGTAAGCTGTTGATCTGAGGATTATCCAGAATCCCTTTCACATTTTTCTAACAGTTAAATATATCTTATGGTTTCTAACAACTGACATTTTTCTTCATTACCACATTTTATAAGCAATATAACTGCATAACAAACGTTTTAGTCTGACACCTACCGGCAGTCAAAAAGGATGAAATTGAAATGTTCACTGCCTGCAGACGCCCTTTTCTCTCTCTGGATAGATGGAACATGGTATTTTTTGCTAACAATGAACCTCCTCATCAATAAAATACAGAGACTTAAAATAGACTACCTGAAAATATGGTGAAAATAACATCAAGCCACTAATATCCAAGACAAAATACATTAACATTAAGTTTTATACTCTTTCATAGCTTATCAATATTATTTGTCCACAGAGATTCATAGTTACATAACATCAGTGCAGCAAAGTAGTTGCTACAATGGATCTCCGAAAATCCCTTGCTACTCATGCTTTTTACTGCAGGTGCAGACCAATAGTAGATAGTGCTGCTGTCCCTTTAGCCAAATGTATCTATATGCCCGTTTACACTACATCTAAAAACCGAGCCATGCCGAGACCAGTCCGAGCTTGGTTCAGTTATCCAAGACAAGCCGACCCGTTTACACACAAAGCTTATCTCGGTTCCTTGGTTGCTCCTCGCCCCCTAGTGGCGATCTGCGGTACTACCGCTCTCTGGGATTGAAGGCGGAAGCAGCAAAAACACACACAGCTGCGCCCGTAACATTCAGGAAGTTATGCTTGATATTGTGATATTTCGGTGTTTGCAGAGAGTCAGGGGAAGAAGGCAACCATTGGTGAATTTACTTGAGAAAGTTGGCTTTTTGGGAAGTGGATGAGACAAACGAATGTCTAATAAGGATTTACAGATGCAGGAAACAACGACAGACGCTGAGGTTCATTGCGCTGCTAAGCAGAATCATCACTGGAAACCGTGTGGCACGGTAAGGAAGCTAGTATTATTATGAATGTCTGAAATTTGTCTGAATGGAGTGTGAATCGGGACGTGCAGCCAGACACGCCGGAAAACCCGCTGACAGTCAGCTGACTGTAAGGGCATGACGCGGTCTGCTCATGCGCTCTTCGTTATCAGAAACCGGGATAAAATTGAACCAGGCCGAGACCTACCCAAGAGCTGGTCTGCAGTTAGCGCGGTCCGGTTATGGTTAGCGCGGTCTGGTTCAGTCTGCTGACCGTTTACACACAAGAGTTATCTCGGTGTAGTGTAGTGTAAACGGGCCTATAAGGCCCGTTTACACTACACTTTTTTAACCGAGCCATGCCGAGACCAGTCCGAGCTTGGTTCAGTTATCCAAGACAAGCCGACCCGTTTACACACAAAGCTTATCTCGATTCCTTGGTTGCTCCTCGCCCCCTAGTGGCGATCTGCGGTACTACCGCTCTATGGGATTGAAGGCGGGGCAGCAAAACATTACAGCGCGGCGCCCGTAACATTCAGGAAGTTATGCTTGATATTTTGATGTTTCGGTGTTTGCGGAGAGTTATCTCGGTTACCGAGCTCGGACTGGTCTCGGCTCGGTTAAAAAAAGTGTAGTGTAAACGGGCCTTATGATATCCCCACGGACCTTTGTAACTGTGCTACTCCTCCGCTGTATTTTCTGAGCAAAAACAACGCAAGGCTATTCTCATGCTATCCCCCTGTCATGTCTAGAGGGGCGTGGCCCACAGTTTGAGAACTGCTGGATTAGAGCAACATTTCAGCACCCCCTTCAACCTTAGTATTAACTGCTAAAACACTCTCTTTTTCCCTTTCTCTCAGTGCATGCAAACTGCAGACATGTCTCAACATGCAAGGGAAAAAAGTTTCTTTTATATAGCGTCATGTTTTTCTGGGCTTCCTCGGACTTCATTTTTAAACGCATCACAGACATTGAAAACAGCGACCTCTGACAGTAACAACCGCCACACTAGAGGTTTTAATGTGAACTGGTAGCAGTTTGGTATAATCCATAAACTGATCTGAAAAAGATTAGATTTTTAAAGTAGTGAGAGCTGGTCAAGTTGAAAATTGGGCAATTACAGTCACCAGACAATTTCTCAGACCATCTCTGCTTTTAGGTATAGAAATTTCTGCGAATATGCTCTTGTGCTTTGAAAAAGATCAATTGAAAATATGTATTTGGATCAAACTCTCTGTGTTGGAAAAAGAAAGTAAAATGGACATGTAATTCACCCTTTTCCCCTTGGGAGAATGGATTTAAACAAAACTTTAGTTCACCAGTTCATTTGAAAAGTAGACTCAATGAGTAGTCCATAAAGGTTCTCACCACAGGACGGTGAGACTGGCAATTTTAGCAATAAAAGTAAAAATAAAAATAAAAATGAGCTAACGTTTTATCCAGAGACTGTAAATGCATATTTGTTTTTGAAGCAGAAAGTGAAGTGCTGAGTGAGTAAAATTATGTGAATCCACCTAGTTATGCTGTCCTTCAGACTAATTAAGAGTGAATGGTCATTAACAAGGTCTTGCATGTGTAGTAATATGCAAATGCAATAAATAAAGGTAATCTCAAAACACTCAGTAAGCATATTAATGTCTTTGGAGCCTGCATGGCTGCACTTTAGAGCAACACAGAGTTAGAAGATAAATTCAGAAGAGTCCGCCCTTTACTGTCACGCAGCTGAACCAAGATAACCATCGTGTAATATGCGGGTCCAATATGGAAGACAGACCGAAATTAAAAGATAAAGAAAACGAGACAGAGGGTTGCAAGACACGAATGTGATAGAATGAGAGGAAGAAAGAGGCTCAGTGTAGTTAAAATAAAGATAGGGAATCAGAGACAGTGTTATGGGGATAGCATCATGCAGAAGCTTCTAGTGTTATCTTATCCTAGTGGATCTAACCTAAGGGAAACAAATGAACTCACTTAATTTATCAGAAATACCCCAGTTCTTCTCCTGGCACTTGCATTTATAAGATTGTCCTGTTATTTGGTGGTAGCTGTAATATTATTTTACAATGAGCACAACAGTGTGGGAGTAGTTGTTAACACTGTAAGACATCACTGAGTCTCAATCTTAGCAAGGACCTCTCAATATAGAACTTTATTCTTGTGAATATATGCTTGTCTCTGGGTACTCAATTTTCATCCCACCCTCCAAAAGCATACATTGTAGTTTAATTGGCCACTCTAAAATTGCTTTTAGCTGTGGAGGTGTAACTGTCTTTGTCTTGGCCTGTCAGTTTTTGGGAACCTTTTCAGGGGGTTTCCTTTCACGTACTGGCTCCTCCAAGGGGCAAGCATTAGATAATGAAGGCACAACCATCTCCTTAACACTGACCTGCTAAGACCAGATATAAGGAAACTGACAGCTGACAGAAAGTTATCCAAACATGTACCACTAGGACATGCATTTTTGTTCAGAACACCCATGACAAAACATTTTGGCTTTAGCAAACATCACTCCCACTTGTACCCTGTCCAAACCAGGCCCAGAACATCTGATAATGTTTTATCAGAGAAAAAACTGACAACTCCATAGGACTTAAACAGCAATTCTTAAAGTCTGTACTTTAATCCCCAAAAGAGTAGCTTAATACTTTTCCTCTGTATTTCTCGAAGTTTCTCACCAAGAACTGGGCAACATATGAGCCAAAAAATAATAAATAAGGCTGTATTCAAGGGAGAGAGGCAGAAACCAGGTAGCTATATCCAATCTCATTAAATGCTGTTGTTAACCATGTTTGGATGCACCAGAAAATTGAGCTGTGCCTTCTGAGTAATCCCCCTCTTTTAGCTTCAAGAAAAACAGACAGGAGTGCACAGTAAAGACTTAGCGAGAACTCGAACCTTGAGGCTTTATCACCATGCATCCCCTCCATCTCATTTGTGACTGTAAAAGAACGACCTTCAGCCACCTTGAACCCGTTGGAGCAGAATTTCAATAAAAGTCAAATTATCGCCCAGACCCACGGGGCTTGGGTAAAGCACTAAGCCTGAATTGACTGCAGATATAAGACAATTTAACAGTCATATGGAGGTGTAAGTGACTCAATCACATGCCATGCTTCTGTTTCTCCCCAAGAGGGTTTTCTTAGCGGTATGAGGCAGTTACTGTACCCTGTTGGGAGAACACACCACCGGGACGGATCGCTGATTGTTTTTCGACTGTGTTTTGTGTGTGTGTGTGAGCGCGCGCGCACATCGGCTCGCGATTGCAAAAGTGCTACTCAATTTGGCAGGGTTTTCCCTATTCCCAAGTTGTGTAGTCTCTTCAACAGTGGGAGTGCTGGCTAAATCCGTAAGAATGAGAGAAGATGCACAGTGAGCTCAGTCCATTTTAATGGCTGATGACGTTACCTTTGGGGATCTTATTATTGCACCTCTACCATACACTTCAGAGAAGAAGACACACACACACATATGCTGTCCAAACAGCCACACCCCTGGAAATGGTCACCACAAACATTTCCAGGTTGAAACCACCTCTCTTTCCCTTGGTATTTATTAAGATAAAAACAGAACCTTCTCCAATGCCTCCAAGCAAACAATGCTTTTTATTAAAAGCAATCTACTTTCTCACCGCTTATGCTCACATGCCTGTGGAAGTCTATATATTTTGGGTGATCTGCTTTTGTTTTTCCTCCAGGGCTTTGCCGGAGCCTGTCAGGGAGCACGAGATGGAAAACAGTCCGCAGGCTAGAAGAAAAACTTTGGGCAGAGGATCCTAACCATGCGGGATGAGTCGAACAGTGTGATGCTATTCTCTGAAAGAATCTATAAAACTAGGGAGGAAGAGAATGAGGGAGGAAAAGACAGGTATTTTTTGCTTTAGGGAGTACAAGTGGGAGACCTTTTTGGAAATCTCTCATTCCACAGCAGATAACAAAAAAATTCCTTTCACCACTTTTCTTTCTAGTTAAGGATGAGTGTGAGAGAAAATGAAGATTTTTATACTTTCAGCTCCAAAATGACGTTTGATTAATTGAATTTTCATTTATCTATTACTGATTGTTTTCATGTTCACCTCCAACCTAGTTTTATAATTGTGAGATAGTTTTATAATTTTTAAACTGAGATTCTCTTACTAAGTTAAGCTAAGAGCTTGTTTGAGACGAGCTAAGATCAAAGTGGGCCTCAACTATCTTAAATTCAAATCTGAAAAAAAGCATCACATGGGGTTGATGCCGAAGACTATATGAGTAACCTTTAAACAGTTTTTACTAGAGGTGTCACAGTACACAAAAATCGCAGTTTGGTAGGTACTTTAAAAAAGGTTTTAAAATCACCGTCAGGTACACTTACGGTCAGTGTTGGGCACGTTACTTTGAAAAAGTAATTAGTTATAGTTACTAGTTACTTCTCCCAAAAAGTAACTGAGTTACTAACTGAGTTATTCTACTCGCAGGACATGCGCAATTCCAAACTTATTTCCTGTCATTGCTATGGTGAATCACGTTTTTTGCGTTTCAGTGATCAGGATGTTTTTCATGCTCACGTTCAAAGGTCGTGTGTTTAGTTACCTGACTAATATCATCTGTTCTGAAAACGGACATGCTGAGAATGACAAAGGGAGGAAGAGCTGCTCAGAGTTGCAGCTTTCTACTCAGTGTAGATCAGCCGTTTTTTCTGAAACGACGCTCAGAACAAAGACGCACAGCGCAACCTGCCCAACCATAAAGGCGTCTGCCCAACCCATCAATCAGCGGTGCGCTCCGATCAGCACCTGGCGCTCACTGAGCCGGGACGTGGTACACCATCACACCAGAGTTGCAAAATGGTTTAAAAAACTTGGTTTATTATTATTTTGTTTACAGTTCAGCTTGGATTTTATTTACTGTGCAGCATAGCTTTGCTGTGCGCGCTGAATCCAGATGTTGTGCGCGAAAGCACACGCGCGCAGTTTAGAAGGAACATAAACAGTTTGGCGCGTCAGTCAGTTCGAAACAGTTCCTGTATCGGCCACGTAGCGCATACGTGCATCGACACAGGTTTTGCTCTACGAGCTCGACTCATGCGCCGACGCATCGGTGTTGCCGGACCCATGTTCTTGTCCTTTTCGCTGTTTAACTCAAAATAATGTGCGTACCTCCAAGAATCAAACGCTGTCTTCTCGGCCATCTTGCCGGGGTACAAACACAAGTAGCTTACACACACAGGTGCGCGCACACACACATACACAGAGAGGCAAGGAGCAGGGTACAGACGCAAGCAGTCGCATCTGACTAAATGCAGAAAAGCAGGGACTTCACTTTCCTTATCAAGGGAAATTCTTAAAGTAACGGAGTAACGAGTGCTTATTTTGGAAAATAACGGAGTTACTGATTACTGAATTCACAAAACTAACGCGTTAGATTACTCGTTACTGAAAAAAACTAATAAGAGTACTCTAACGCATTACTTATAACGCGTTACCCCCAACACTGCTTACGGTTTACTATTATCAAGAGAAACTAGTGCTGGGCAACGATTAAAATCTTTAATCGCGATTAATCGCATAATTTGCCTGATTAATCATGATTAATCGCATTGTATGCGCAAACTCCAAGAATGAATTCAAAAGTAGTGTAAAGAGCACTTTTATTTTTAATGTTCTGCTGCCATATGAACAAAAGTGTTGTAACATTTGTAGCACTTATCAGTAACACATATTTAGTGTAAAGCTCAACTTAAACATGTAAAACAAAAAATAGCAATAATAATAAATTAAAGCTTATTGCCACTGACAGGAAATTCTCTTTTTATGGGAACAAAATCTACCAAAAACAGGCAATTTCTGAGGTAACAACAGGGAGCAGCATTACCATTTTATGTTCAATACCAAAGTGTGAAGCACAAAAAAAGGTCTACAGTAGCTATCCACTTCGCCATTACATTGGTTAGCTTCTCTGAGTCATTGAATTGTTTGGTGATGTCTACAGTGTGTTTGGCATTTAAGTGATATGTTAAGCTCAAGGGGCTCCGGTGATAAGAAAGTTTAACTTGGCAGTGGTTACAACTAACTTGTTTCTATCATATTCGTTGCTTGAAGAACTTTAAACTGAAAATGTCAATTTAAAAGTTCTGTGACTTTACCCTTCCCCCTTGGTTCCACGACAGCCAGCACCTTTCTTCCTGTTTGAATCCGAGGCTGGCTGACAGCGAGGTTATTGGCGCATTATTGCCACCTACTGTTCTGATTCAAACCCCTACACCGCAGCAACAGACAAAATAAAAGCATGTGAGCAACATGCGTTAATGCGCGATAAAGTAAATATCGCCGTTAGGCTAATGAATTAACGTGAAATTAACGCGTTAACTTGCCCAGCCCTAAGAGAAACTAATATAGAACTGACCAATATAGAACTGACTGGACATTTAATTTGTTTGTTTATTAATTCATAAAGGATAAGTGGGTGTAGACAGTGACTGGATGGATGGATGGATGGATGGATGGATGGATGGATGGATGGATGGATGGATGGATGGATGGATGGATGGATGGATGGATGGATGGATGGATGGATGGATGGATGGATGGATGGAACTATCTGGTCTTTTAAAGTTGCGCTATA
The DNA here is from genome assembly GCA_037039145.1 of Fundulus diaphanus. Taxonomy (NCBI): domain Eukaryota; kingdom Metazoa; phylum Chordata; class Actinopteri; order Cyprinodontiformes; family Fundulidae; genus Fundulus; species Fundulus diaphanus. Next base: position 32,492,531 of record CM073133.1, on the reverse strand, counting down.
GAACACTGCATTGTGCGCTTGGTTCTGTTAGGCCATAATAACGCCATGATAAATAATTGATCTCAGATTGAATTCTGATGACACAGCCACAGAGGAGAGAGAGCCAGCGGGGACGGCCCCTCCTGCTGGTGATAAAACTTTCCTCCCACAGACAAAGCCCGCCCACTTCTGCAGACCTCTTCAGCTCTACAGCAGCTGCACAGACCACCTCTCCAGGACAAAGGAGAAGGCCTGAACCATGAGGCCATATGGCCTCCTCTGCTGGGACATCTGAAGGAATGTAGCTGGGCGAACCAAGCTTGATCCAGGGTCTGCTAGACTCGACTGCCTGCTTCAGCAGAGGACCTGACTGAATCCGGACAAACAACATGTCCGGGCAAATACAGAGCTAAGTTGCTGTCTTAACCTCATCACCGGTAGCAGAAGCAAATATCCTGCCTGCCAATACAGCCTTGTTGTATTTCTCCTCAGCTGGTTCCAGGCAACGCAGAGCTGAAAAGCCGGCACAGGAGCAACTTCCCCATGCTGAGGAGAAATCTGCTTAAATCGGACTGCAACGGAGTCAAAGACTGTCTCCAGGACATCAGGCCTCCGACCCGACCACATGGCTGCAGAGCTAAGCGCTAGCCTGCCAAGAGCAAACCAACGACTTCCCTGCTTCCAACGCTTCTTCCTGGAACGGCCAAAGTGGACAAAACTCACACATGAGGCAAAAGACAGGTTTGGGCAGGGAGCTGAGGGTGAAGTAAAAGGTTTATTGGGAAATGTTTTGTAAACCGTTGGACACATGGTGTTTAGAACAAAAGGGCTAACAAATAGCTCACGCTAGCCTTCCGTTTATGGTACTGCTAATATCATTTGAGTGCATTTTATGGTTTTAACAGGAAGGTTATCTCCACAAGGGTTTCATACATTGATGGGACATTAATGTTTACGTTATCCAGCCCACTCATTATGACTAAAAATAAAGCTAAAGCCTTTATTTGTTAGTGCCAAAAGCCCGCTAGCCAGACTGCTTTTAGCCTTGCTAACATCCGGTTTCGGACATTTCAAAAGGAGTTCGTTTTAAAGCATAAAGCGTAACTGTTCTGCTCCGCCATCCTACGATGGTGTTATGAGCCTTATTCCCGCATCAATATGGTACATTAATGCCGGTTTTCAAGGCAATTTTGATAACTATAGATTTTAACCAGGTGAGCGACGATCGCTGTAGCGACCCCTAGCGCCCGGAGGTAGAATCACAGAAACAAAGGCAAGCGATTCTGAATTAAATGATTTTACAGGACAAACCGGTCCTCAGAATGTTATTTACTGAAAATAATGTTCTGGTTAACTTGTGCCTTGCATTGTGAATGGGTTGAAACACATGTCAAATGTTCTGAATTAGTTAAGCTAATTTAACCACAATTCACATTCTTTAAGGTGAACTTTGGTTCTTTAACTTAAACAAAATATTATTTCATCAAATAATGTTTGTTTAACTTGGGCTTTGCATTGTGAATGGGTTGAAACACATGCCAAATATTTTTTTTTTTACTCCATTCCATGCTTTTTGGAATCAGATCTTCAGTGAACAAGGATTCACTGAATTAATCTGATCATGATCAACCACTTTTGTTTTGTCTTTTGTTTGTTTTGCATGTAAATAGTTCCTTAGCTTAGCTTCTTTTTATCTTCAGTTTGCTTAGTAGTTTAGTTGAGTTTCACTAGCCTAGTCGAGAGGATTTGTTAATCGAAATATTGTGTTAATTCAGATAAACAGCATTACATAGTGATGTTCTCTGGATGTTCATTTTATTTCTGTTATTAAATTCTTGGACTTGAAAAGAAGTTGTCACTCCCTTATTCTATGTGTGTGCAGGTTTTGCTGTTAAAAGATCGCTAGTGCTCGAATTCATCTCTTTCAACCATTGTCTTGATATCATCTTAAGAGCTGATTATCACCAGACAATACTTAACAGACAGAGAGTTATTTAATAAACATTAAACAACTTTAAACAGTGTATAATTGCACAACAGTTCATTGATTGATTGATTGATTGATAATGGGAAATTGAAGTTGAAGGCAAAACATCATTAATGATATTCCTGTGTGAAGACTGTACTAAGGAACACAAATGTTAAAAATCCCCAATCAGAAAGAAAAAATGAGATAACAGTCTTGGTGATGCTATTTATTGATTTTACACTTCTTTCCTTTTCTATTTGGTAGTTACGCTGAATGGAAATGGATTAAATATCCCGTTCTCAAAAATGTGTTTTATATATGAAATCATTAGTTTCACAACACCTCATACCTTCATTTCCAGTGTAAATAATCATTGGATTATGTTAAAATAAATGTCCACTGGATATGTAACAATGACTTAAAGGTTCAGAAAATAGCTCTGGCAAAAAACAGCTTTGATGTTTTAAGAATTGGAGTTTTGACCCATTTCCATCTATACTTTAGGTTCACCCATTGGAGTCAAATAATCTAGATGTATGGATTTGTTTTGAAGACCCTTAGTTAACCAGAAAATTTAAGTCTTTTTTGTTGTAAGATGACTCTCACTGCTATAAGCCATAACTCAGCAAAACACTTGGCTCATCTGAAAGGGCAAATGTCATTTTCATACACACAAAGTTCGATCTGTTTTGGCACAGGGAGACTGTGTGTAATTTTGCTCGTGTTGCACAAACACACACACACACACACACACACACACACACACACACAAATGCACATGTTAAATTTGATCTCATATCATCTGGCATCCAGGATGCCTTGGTGCTTGAGCTTTGGCCCATAACAGAGCGGAAATGTCACAGCTGTCCAGTTGCACAATTGGCGAATGCAAACATCAGCCATGATGGCTCTTTGAGCTCCTGCTGTGTTGTTACTAGCTGTCATCTTTTACACAACATCCATTAACACCTCAAATATTTTTTTTTCATCCTAAATCCTGTCATTTTGGATCCCTCAATCTGTCTGCTGATTGCTACTATAATGGAGAGAGCATGAGATGATCAAAGGGTGAGCCTCTTGATGCAGTAAGACAGCCTGTGGTTACGCTCTCAGTTGAAGTTCTTCCTTTCAGAAGAAAGAAAAGAGCTTCCAGACAACTCTTTACTCCACATCGGCCAGATGAAGCTATTTGCTGTTAAGATGTGAGCTGTGCTCCAGGAGTCAAAGTGTGACGCTTGCTACAACAGTTGCAGCTTAAGAACTGAAGCGCCTTGTTAAAAATGCAGTGCCAAGAAACCCATTTAAAAACTGTTCTCTTTTTTTCACACGTACAAAGCAGCGGAAGAAAACACTTGCATACTGCTCACTTTGCACATTCAGAAACAGACATTGTCTCTTTCTGCAAAGGCGCAAATGTAAACACAAAAGTACTTCACACAACTGTAAATGCTGCTCCAGCCTAATGCATTATTTGTCCAGTCTTGTTTCACTGGATTAGAAAGTGTAATTTGTATTAAAACAGCAAAGTTATTCTCATTGCTGCCACAATGATATAACATATTGACTATTGTGCATAAAAAATGCTATATATGATATTAACTTATTTATATTTTGATTTTAATACATAAACAAATTTACAATATACACCCACTAAATTTGGTACAGGTTTTTAGCTGCTTTTTGCACGGAACATGCTGTTTAGAGCCATGTGAATTTTATTTGTACAGCCTAAAGTAATCTTATGAGTTTTATGGGAAATTAAACAAACAGAAGTGAAATAAATGCTGTAAAGACAGGAAATAGAATCCTTCAATGTAAACTTTATTTAAATTCATAGTATAACACAAGTTTACTAGTTTTATATTAGCTGGTTACTTATTCTCCACAGGAAGCTAGTCTGTAGCCTGCTGCTTATTATACATTGCTTACCAATTATAGTATTAAAACATTGTTACTTTAAAAAAGGTGATTAGTGCTAATCATTTGGTTTACTAGTTGTTGTAGCTGTTTTTCAAAAACAGCTAAAGTTGCCTTTTTTCAAGATGTTATGTTGCTGGTGGTTTTTATTCATTTGTAGCTTGACAAGTAGAAGGGCAGAAAGAGACGGAGAAGACGTGCAATAAATGGCAAATCAAGCCCAGGATAACTATATATTGTGGCTAATCTGAATTCAGGCACGTCTGAATTTCTCTTGTAAGCAGAAAGTTTGCATAGTTACAGCTGCAGAAGGGATAATATTGCATTTCAATGTGTTCTATCTGTACTTTAATATTTTTGGAGTTCCTTGTTGGGAATACCAGGGACACTTTACAAGATGGAATTCCGACAGGGAAAGTCAAAGGTTGTCAATCAGCCCTAATTATTTATTAGCATTTATTTTCATCTGTATCTCTTTAAACCAATGGTACACAAGGTGCTGTGATTTATCTATTTAAAACATATTTCTTTAGCGTTTGAACACATAAAATGACCGGAAATCCATTGTTTGCGCCTTCTATTGATGGTAGTAGATACCCTCACAATAAATAGCAAATCCCACTGGTTTTCCAACTTGCAACAAGAACCTGCTCTCTTCAGATGTGACGTCCGTTACAGACGGAGACAACCTGATCCACCTCGGCATTTTTTTCTGGCGTCTCATTCAAAAGAAATTAAAATGTAGGAATGGCTTGACAGAAAATGTAGTGCTGTTGAATCTGTAACTTTTAAAAACATTGGAAAACCTTAATACCAATGACTGACCTATGTCTGGGTGTTGATGGATCTATTTACTGTATTTGTGGGGTTTAATACATATACAACCAACCAAGTACAAATTACATCTATTCTTGGCATATGCTGATATGTGTGATAGATCTTTAAAGTAGAATGATATTGATTATAGTCATCACTGTAATTACCCTATACTGAATTAGAAGAAGCAAGAACGGGGCAGACACATATAAAAAGCATCTGAAGGTTTTATTACAAATACTTAGGAGAGCAGAAAGGTGCTTTGTTTGTGTAAAAATTAAAACTTAGCCCAAGAGGAGGATCTCCATTTTTAAGAGTTTTTACACCCACAAATGTAAAGAGATTTGTCAACTGCTGTGTATGTAATGACAGTGAGTCATATCTTTCAGTGGGGAAAATCCTCAAAAGCGACAGAAAAAAACAGCATCCATACAAATGAGATCATGAATTATTCCCAGCAAACCAGCTTAAGCTTCTTAGTCAATTGTAAACACAACTTGGTTCAAAAGGGAGGCTTCCCATGGCTAAATCAACAAATAATACCTGGGGTTCTCATCTTTAAAAAAGATGTGTGTAATACAAAAATAACAAAAAGTTACAAACTATACCACTTTATAAATATAGTTTCTTTAACAAGACAAACTACGGCAGGATGCTATTAGTAGGGTTAGGCGATATGGCTTAAAAATAAAATCGGACATGTTGTACCAAATCCGATTAATCGATATCTTTCTCCCTCTTTCATGCCATTAAAAATTTATTTAAATTATCTTGTCTGGGAGTTGACCTGAATTCAAAGTGCAACTAAACACGATCTATGAAACATGCTTGTAAAACAAGACAGCAGGACCCACCATAGTAAATAATGAAAATATAACACAAAATGTTTGCTGCCAGTGGTATTACACAATGAGCTAGACTTGAGTATACATCTGAGAAAAGGCTTCACTTCACTTGTGTAACTTCAAACTAACTTGTGCCTCATCTTGTGGTAAAAAAGTTTTCTTTTTAGAGTATTTTGACAATATTTTTTCTTAAACATATATTCAACATTGCAACCTATTACCAAAATAATTTCCCCTTTTTCAGAATGTACATTGGCAAAAAAGGAATAAATTAAATATAAAAAAATCTTGATTTTCCACAAATTTAATCTTCATAAATTGCTCATTTGAATTAATCAATACAAACGATTTATTGCCCTGCCTTAGCTGTTTATAATGTTTAATACATATTTGGTGCACTTTTATCCAATTTGTTGTTTTCAACAATTTGTTTTTATTCCATTACAAAATAAAATATTTCAAATAGTTATTTTATTTCTCATTGTAATCAAACACATAATAAAGAAAAAAAAACTGCAAGGTTAACTGAGTGTTTTAGGCTGTAGTATGAACAGGATGTGTGATGCTTGAGACAAAACAAAATAATTTACACCATACAATTCTAAGAAAATTTTCGAAATGGTTGTCAGTGCCCATTTTAGAAAAATGCTTTCATTGAGGCTTTAAGGTGTGCTGAGCAAATTTGAATGCAATTGTATGAAGTGTTTATTATCCTGTCGAGTTATTAATGTAGATGGTTGCTGGAAAGACTACCAGAGTTTTTACACTCAACTCCTCTGGTTTCCCCCTTTCCCAAGGGTGTTTTTAAACTGTGTTCCCTGGCAGCTCCCTCCACATAATGAGGCTGACAGACCAAAACAAATACAGGTAAAGAACAGGGGCAGGCAAACAATAGCAAGAAAAGGCAATGGGGGAATGAATACTGCAACTTGCTACATGTGATAGATGGGTATGTGGCTAGTGCTGCAGAGGCTGCAGTTACCAGGGATGAAGCTGGAATTACACAACTGCTGTTTTCTTTTTATTATCTGTGCTATAAGACTACGTTTCCTTATTTCTTTCTCTCTTTTGTTTGAACACCGATTTTGTTGGTCATAAACTTTGTAAAGATCTTGGACCTCTCAAAGAAAAATAAAGTCCAGAAGTCTATTTCTTGGTTTATTTTTTTCTCGGCACTTTCTATCTGCCCTCTCCAAAATTCTCTCCCTAGGTGTCCTAAGACTAAATGATGAGCAGAGCCACAGTGTCTGCTGTCTCTAATGGGGACATTATGCAGGAAGATGGGAGAAGTACTCACACAAGCCCCATAAATCACACACTCCTGTAGAGAGGCTTACTGCAAGATGTCAATGTTCCACTAACCCTGCAATGCATACACATACCCAATAAATGAAAAACCTAAGACTTAACGCATTTACACATGTAGAAACAAATGTTAGCAAGTACAGAGGTAGACACACAAGTACAGATTGGTACACCCTAACAAGAGCATTAGGCGCCTTGCAAAAGTACCCTTTCTGTCAAGGTTTTCTGCATTCTGTCATATTAGTCACAAATTGTATGAATTTTATTGGGATTTTACGACTTTATGTGATAGACCACCATAAAGTGGTGCATATTTTTAAAGTCATGTGTGTGTGTGTGTGTGTGTGTGTGTGTGTGTGTGTGTGTGTGTGTGTGTGTGTGTGTGTGTGTGTGTGTGTGTGTTGGGTTCAATGAAATTCAAGAGCAGTATACAGCACTGGCCTTATTGACCACTCACAGCACTTTACATTAGCGCCATATTTATCCAGTCACACTAATTAAAGCACACACATTCATTCATCGATACATAGAACAGTAGGTAACTTGGGCTTAAGTGCCTTGCCCAGGGGCACATCAACATGTGGAAGGTGAAAGCTGGTATTAAACCCACAACTTTTAATCTGAAAGAAAACTACTCTTGGTTTGTATATGTCCTCAGCGCCAAATATTCTGTAACCCCTAACTGAACGCCAATACAAGCATTTGCTTTCAGAAGGCAAGGCAAGTTTATTTGTATACCACATTTCGGCAACAGCATAAGTCAAAGTGATTTACTTGATGAAAATAAAGAAAATAAAACACAATAAAAAGTACATTTTAGTGGAGTAATAAAGGAAAGTAAGAAAAGTTATACTACACACTGAAATTAATGTTTCAGTTATTAGTTTAAATAGAATAGTCACAGAAGAGCCTAGAGCAGAACATTAAACAAATAGGGTTTTAAACCTTGATTTAAAAAAGTATTTCAGCATTCTTGCAGTTCCAGAATAGTGCAAACTAAAAACTGAAAGCTGCTTCTTCATGTTTGGCTCTGATTCTGGGGATGCAGAGTAGACCTAAACCAGAATACCTGGGTGGTCTGGAAGATTAATATAAGGAAAACAAATAATTTCTTTATTTTTTTGCTAAGCCATTCAGTGATTCATAAAATAACATAAATCTTTTAAAGTCTATTCTCTGTGGTATAGGGAGCCAGTGTAAGGACTTCAGAACTGGAGTAACGTGCTCTAGTTCCTTTTCGCTTGCAGCAGCTTTCTGGACCAGCTGCAGCTCTCTGATTTACTTTTTTGCCAAGCCTGTGAAGAAACTGTCCAAAAATAATTACTTTGTTTTTTCACCTTTTTCAGAAAATAAAGTCCAACTGTGTGTAACGTAATGGCAATATAAATCCAACTGTTCTCTGTAGGCCTCAGAGTTTGTATAGAGAATATCGGTGAATAAACAGCATCAATAAGACAAAGCAATACACTAGACTGGTCAGGGACAATGATGTGAAGACATTTCTGCACTATATCACTTAAAAATATGAGTATCACCGAACTGCATAAACCTACCAAGACATGTCCACCTAAACTGAAAGTAAAGTGGCAAGGAGTGGATTAATAAGAGAGGCAGCTAAGAATCTCATGATGACCCTCGAGAAGTTGCTGAGATACACAGCTGAGGTGGGAAAATGTGTCGGCAGGAAAACCTTAGTTGTTGTGCACTTTACAACAACTGTATCTAAGAGTGGCAAGAAAAAAAAGCCACTGTTGAAAAAAGTCAGAAGAAGTCTTATTTCGAGTTTGCTACAAGCCATGTAGTGGCAAGTGGAAAAGGTTGTTCTTGTCAGATCAGAGTGAAATTTGGTGTATGTGCAAGACCTAATGTGAGGCAAAAAAAAAAGTACCTCATGTAAGGAAAAACTAACACTGCCCTTTAGCCTGTAAAAAAAAAAAAAAACATATGGTGATGGCAGCATCATGCTGTCAGGATCCTTTTTGCCTGAGCAGGGATAGGTAAGCTGGTCAGAACTGCTGTGGAAATACTTCATACTGGGGAATAGGCTCCACTCTCTGAAGAACCATGACTCTAAAAATGCAGTGAGAGCGACAGTGGAACGGTTTAGATTGAAGCACGTGTGTTAGAAAGTCAAAGAGTGGAACTAAATCCAACCTAGAATCTCTAACAAGATATGACAAATGTTGAAATACTTTCTCTATTCAAGCTGTATGAGTGTGGGCTTTTTTACAAAAAAAATAAAAAAGAATTGGGAACATTTTCAGTTTGTAGATGTACAAAGCTAGTAGAGATGTACCCTTACTTATAATGAAAGGTTGTTTTACAAAGCGTTGACTAACGGGGCTAAATACAAAAGCATGGCACACTTTTCACATTTATGTTTAAAAAAAAAGTAGGATATTATTTTCCTTTCACTTTATAATCATGTACCATTTGTTGATTTATCTCATAAAATCCCAATAAATGAATGGAGGTTTATGGTTGTAACATGACAAAGTTTGAAGACGTTCAAGGTTAATGAATGCAAGACACAGTGCTATCCAACTGTACACTACAATTTACTGTCTCCCGGTTGACATGTAACCATGGCACACTTTTCATTTACATCTGTCCAGTGACAGCCCTTCTGCAGGACAGTTTGCCAACAGCAGAGCTTATGTCAATTTGACTGAAGTTTGACAGAGCAGTTAAAGCGTTATTAGTTCTCCCTGACATAGCCCAGCACACAGCGAGGCCAGCCAGTGGCACAGGTGAGGTAAACAAAGACCCCATTTAGCATTTTAGCCATCAGTCAACGAGACAAGCAAAAAAAGATAAAGAAATACACACCCCCTGGGAAAAGGAAAACATTCACATGCTTCAGTCAGGTCGGTCTCACACAGAGGGCCAAATGAGGATATTTTGGCAGGTGTGTGTTCAAGCATTCCATACTATACAGAAATCTGTAGCCACATGCAAAATAAACAATTCTATACAAACAAGGGCTGATGATAGAGAAAGGATTTTATTGTGAAATAATTCTAGCAGGCACCACACACAGCTGACTAAGAGCTGCACCAGCACACATTCATATTCATAAACATATTCGTCCTTCAATTTTTACTTAGTCTTTGCTTAGAAAAAAGATCCTAACCAAGAACATTTACCCTTTGGAATTTATTTTACAAATTGAAACATGACTAATTGTTACTATAGCATAACACTGACAAATTTTGTGTAACAATTCTCACTATACTGTAGGAGTGTAACGAGATCTTGTGGCATAGGATCATGCAATATTTAACATTCGTCAAAGCTGTAACATGCTAAGTTATGCTGTCTCTGTATGGATGTGACCATGTGGTAAGGTGAGCTATTGTGGACACCTTGCATCTATGTTTGAGACTCTTATTTTGAAGGAAGAAAGGAGTCAACCGATAAAGATTAACCAACAACATTAGTCAGAAAAGCACCGAAGAAGCCTCTGCTACTTTTAAATTGTGTGCCATGCATTTAATGTTCTCATTCACATTAACTCAATATGTTGTATACTTTTATCTTGTGAACTGGATGATTTGTTATGCACGTAACTTATTGGTATGTTTGAAATCAAGGAGGGTAAACAAAGTAGGGTTGAACATTCAAAAAACATGATTCCTGCCAGTGAATGTACAAATAATCTTCACAAGAATTAGTAAGAGCCTAAAGTATTGGTTCTTAAAAAGCAGGGACCCTTGATGTGGCAACACAGAATTAGTGAACAAAGAAAGCTGTTGGACTAAAAGCTGACAACTGTCAAAGACGACCTGTTTAAATACACCCTTTCCCGGTGGCCAATAAGCCTCAGTTTACACAGTCAACGGCATTATTTTCGCTTTCTTAATCGGATGCAATTAGTCTCCAGAGGAGAAATACTGATGTGGAATTATAAAAATATCACCAAACAACAAAATAAATAAATAAAAAAGTAAAAACAGATTGAGACAGGCTGACAAAAGTATTTGACATGGTAGATAAAAAGGGAGACGGCATTCATAGTGGAACCACAATATTTATCCGGTCTGCTGGTATTTGTCTTACGTCTTTTAAATGGCACGAGGCAACCTTTATCCTGTGTGATTCCTCCCTGAAGATAACGGATTGAGAAGACAAAACCTCCTCCTCAAACATAATCATCTTCCCCTTCCTCACTTCTTATCATCAGCAAACGCGAGCCCATACTCGGTGGTGCACGAACAGAGCCACACACACCTACACCTCAGTCAACATTGCCGGAGGCAGTAGTGTTAATTTCTCTCAACCCATTCTCAGTCACACATGGCTGTGGAGGCAGTCGCCAGCAGAGCCTCACTGCTGGATTAACCTTTGCTCTCTCCACAGATCTGTTTTTCAGTGGGACCGACAGTCAGACAGAGGCCATGCTTGGCAGATAGTAACTCATTGTCAGAACACTGTCAGCACCAGTCCCTGCATTAGCGGCTTTTGAAGAAAGGGACTGTTGACGTGGGCAGGGTGCCAGGCAAGAGGGAAAACAGGCCTACTTCCCCACACAGCCCTAAACTTGACCTCTGCCCTCAGGATATGGGGAAAGGTTGGAGGATTGTGGGAGCAACAGTGTGTGTTATTGTGTGAAATATGTACATGCATCTGGGGCAGCGAAAGTAAAACTCTTCTGAGCAAGTGAGTCTTTTAACTGGTGATAAATCCCATGTTAGACAAAAAATAATACTTTTCACTTTCTTCTGACTTTCCTCTCGTGACTTTCTCACTAGTGTACCGTGTCCAATCCTGTTTTCTCTACTCTCCCCTGTGGTCTGTGTTACATTTACCAGAGGAAAAGGTCATATTTCATTGTGAATGTAATGAGCATGTTCTGCAAAAATACAGCCACTGGCACTCAAGCAGTTTAAAGCAAGTCAAGCCTTAAAAACTGTCAGAACCTCTAATAAAGTAAGAACATTTTATTTGTTTTATATATATATATATATATATATATATATATATATATATATATATATATATATATATATATATATATATATATATATTGGTAGCTTTCTTTTATTAGTATATGTTTCACATCAGTTTCACGTTAGGCAGTTACTCTTATAATGTACATCTATGGTTCTAAAATTATGGTCTAAATTTCACTGGTGGTACCTGAAGTGCTTTCAGTGCAACTCCAACAACATGTTGGTAACATTAATTTCTGAGATAAATGCAGATCAAACAAGTCTCACCTAGAGTTTACAGGGACAAACAGCGGAGGAAATTACTTTTTCAGACACAATGATCTTCGTTTTACACAAAAGCTACTCAAAAGTAAAGGGCAGTGAAAAATAATACAAGAACCAATAACCATTTACTGAAGGGAACAGCTATAACCCAGAAAGAGGGCTGGTAGACTAAGAATGACATCACATACTTTGTCACTAAGTTTACCACAGTTAGCAATACAAGCAAATAGCAAAAAAAAATTTCACCACAGTAACACGCAGTGATAATAAAGCATCTTTGCATATTTTAATCTTTGAATTGAGCTTAATCTAATCATCATATTCTGATTGGCTTGTTTACATTTTATTCCGACCGGCCCTTTATTCCGATTACTTTTGTCCATGTAAACATAACTAGTATCTGTCTCTTCATTGTACTGGATCAATCTGTTTCCTTACTACATATTTTAGACCGTAGTATACATAATTTGATCACTAACTGTGTGTTTTATTTTTTTATTATTTTCTGGGGTATTGTCAAAAAAGTTGAGTATGAGTACCACCACATGCATATCACACAACAAAGAACTAATTATAACAGTGCTCAAACTCTGGCTGAACTAGGCAAATGCTATGTCTCCATTGATGCCAGATGGTTGAAACTGAAACTAAACCCAACACCAGTATCCACTTTCAGATGAATTTAATCTAACCATTTGGAGCCACTCATAAAGCGCTGGAATTTAATTCCCAATTGGTCACTTAATCCTTTGAAAAAAAAATACAAATACAATGACATGGTGACATTATGGCAAAACTAATGTACCCTGACCTGACACTGTAATCCCGGCACACACATACACAATGTACATGTGTACACTGTATCAAAAGTGGTACACACACTCACACACACACACTTCAAATATAGAATAAAGGTAAAGTTTTAGGACAAAAGTATTTGACCACCATGGTAAAAGAAAAAATGGAAGCATTGTGATTTGGCTTCCATAGACTGATTTTCAGAATGAGCGAAAACTGATATTTTTGTGCTTTTTTTTCTTTAAGCAGGTACTTTATGAATGAAACCAATAAAACTACACACACATTGTCTGACGGCTTCTTACAAGTGGGTACATGCACGCTTTAGAACACCTTATCCTAAACCAAGAGCAGGTTAAGGCTCTAAATTCATGGACATGAACTGCTATTTACAGCAGGCCCTGCCACATATCGAGTTGGCAGGAAGAGCGACTTGTTAGGCTGACAATTGGAAAGTTAGCGTGAACAAGGAATTTGGGTTTTAATGAAATGCCGATGAATGGGTCTCAAACTCTGGCAGCAATAACTCACAGTCAGAGACACCCGCCTGGAAGTGATAAGCGCTGCACATTGCTAGTTCATAGTGGGGCCACACCACTTTCACACATCTTAAATGAACTCAAGAGACATGACAAATACTGTGAGGAGTCTTGTTCTCAAAAAGTTAAAACTAGTTCAGTTTTGATTTTTCAATAGCAATGAAGAAATAGACTTCTTTTATAGATATCATTTCATAAGACAAGCACAAAATTAAATAAATATATTTTATGCCATGTCATTTCAGAAGATAATGCATTATGCTTAAGCGGGAAAAGAAAGTTTATCCAAAGATAAAGTTTAGTGATACTGTTGCCCTTGACATAAAGTCACAGTGACATCTGACTGACTCAGTTGATAAAGCTCATCTAGCTAACTCTAAGAACATAAAACTAAACAGCTATCAAATTGGCAAAGACATTAAAAGTGTTAAGAGGTTTTCACTGTGCAGATTACAATGGATATGATGGAAACATATGCAGGTGTATCAGGAGTAGTTGCTACTATGTAGAGCAGAGAAGATTAACACTCATATTGAGGTCATATTTATGGCATCTTTACTCTATTACATGTGGCATTAATATCTGAATTAGTTTAAGAGAGTCACTGTGATAGTGCATATCTCAACTTGTGCTTAGGGCAGGATAGACCTCAAAGAAGTTGCTGTTTTATCACAGTGATAACTCCAACTAAAGAATATTCCTACCCACTTAAACCCAGATGGATTGCTCGTCCTAAATCTGAGGACAAAGTCTAGGCTGGCAGTGGAAGATCACACTTAGTCGTCAAAATATATAGTTAACAGAGCTGGGTACAGCATCATCTAGTCTGCCGTAAGTAAAAGAGAAGGTCTGGAAGTTGTCATTCCATGTCCTAAAGGGTAAAAGGCAAAATAGCTACATCAGCTGGTTTTACAGTTGATGTAGCTGTTTTACCGTTTACCCTTATAAGACAGAAATATGACAATAAATATAATCTAAGATATATTAATTCAGATGTCAATGAAGCTGCATTTATGCATGATATATTTTAAAATATCTAGAGTATGCAAAATATTGGATGTGATTGAAAATTTATGATAATTTGCCACCGGTGTATGAATAAAAATATCGCAGTCTACTGCAAGCACCAAGTAGTCTTTACCCTAACTTAATAAATATCCTTTTCTTTTATAATCTTATTATAGAAGGAAATCAAGGTGAACCATTAACTATGGAATTAAGATGTATTCTTTAAGCCAACATACTTTCACAGCTCCACTGCAAAAGTTCCCATATAACCAAAATATACAAATATGCACAATCTTTGTGTCACTTAAGCAGACTGTCAGTAAATCTTACTTGCATAGACCCTTTCACTTTACATCATAAGCTCCCAATTGTCTCCTTTGACTGTCCCTTGCAGACTCACTGTGAGCCAGCTAGCGGGGCTTCTAGGGAGTCCACCTGTAGCGGTTCTACACTAAGCAATACAACTCTGGTGTTGAAAAATCTCCATAGTGGCCTTAAGCCAGTGCTGGTTCAGAAAACAGATGATAATGGGGATAAAAAAACAACAACAACAAAAAAACTCATGAATAATCAGGCTTCGGTAATTAAAATCCTCTTTTGGCTGCACCATGCTGTCTTTTTCCTCCCCACGTTCCTAATTTATTTTGTATTTGCCCCGTGCAGTCTTATAAACAGATTGGTTTAAAGAACAAAGCAGACTGAAAAACAGAAGGACAGTTGATCATACCGAGGCTATCAGGCACTTTAAGTCAAACCTTGAGCCCATTTGCAGTGAAGACTTTCTGCCAGAAGCAGTGCACATCTGCTTTGCATCTGCTCATTTCAGATAATTAGTGATATTATAAGAAGTGTTCCAAGTGCCACATTGCAATAGAATTATCTGATTTCACACTAATTTATAAGCAGCACTTGCTTTGCTTTCAAAATATGCTGAAAGTTTAAGCCCTCCATGTGTCCTGTTAGGCATCATTTAGGTAATATAAATTAAACATGTCTGGTTTCTTCAGCATACCTCACACTGGAATCCAAAGTAGACTGTAGGATTAAAAATAAACTGTCAGACATACACCTACATAATCTTGCAGATGACCCAACGAGCACGACTGACTCAATAATCAGCCTACACAAAAAGCTGGAAATTAAATCTTAGATGCAGCCTTTAAATCAAAACATGACATTTCAAACCGTCAGCTTTGCTGTTTTTTCCCCTGCTATGTGGATTTTAGCACCGACATGTGATGGGTGTGCAAAGCATCCATCCTTTAAAGTGTTTACCTAAGTGACAAGGACAGAAAGACAAAGCAAGTGTGATTAATTTTTAACCTTTTAAATGTCAAACTAACTACAAATTGGATCAAGATTGGACTGAGTAGACAAAAGCAAGCATTATCAATATTCATACAATAAGGAATAAACAAAAAACATGTCTCTGTGAGTGTTTTGGAAATAGATTATGACAACTTTATTAATGAAACTATTTACGACCACAATACAATTAGGCTGAGAGTTGTTATATGAATTCAAAGGACTCCAAATTGAGGGTCACAGACAACCAATCCTGTGTAATTTGTAATTAATATTAGTGATTGATGCCATTAACTTTTGTTGTGGAAAACTATTTACACAAACATATGTACTAGAACACACAAATAAGAAATACCAATTCCCCGACACGGGGAACAGTTGCAGTCACAAGCACGCAGGTTCACAATGATAGTTGAGCAGCAGCAGATAACAGGAGGTCTTAGTTTTATACTTCTAATTAATTTCAATGTGTGTATTCGCCATTTAAAAGAAAGCTTTTTTTAATTAAATTAATATCGTACCAACTGCTAACAGTTATTCAAAAATCTGAACCATCTATCACTCTTATACATTGCACCAGATGGAAGCCTGTTCTCTCCTTTGTTAACACGTTATTTTTTGGTGTGATTTTATTTTATTTTTTGCATTTGATGTACCTAAATTGGCCGACAGACAGAGATCTTAAAGCACATACAAAGCTATCCAGTCCTCATTTTCTAACAATAGCTGCTCACATATCTGACTTATAGTCTTTCTCCTAATGATCCAAATCTCTAGTCTTACTTTAGATTTTAGGCACAACTTCAAAGATGGAGACAATCAAGACAATGCCAAAGTCAGGTTTGACCAGTTTTGCTTTTTACTTTACCTGCACTGAGATGTTCATACTGAAGATAAAACATAGATAGTAGTGACTGAACCACGTGTATTCTATATTCCAATTGCACAACAGAATATTGTATTATGTTGCAAAGATATTGAAGTATAAAGCATAAACATCAAAAAAAGTTTTCTCTGATAATACTTTATTTTAATTCTGGATATAAAACCCTTTATTATAATTTTAAATATGTAGATTGCATATTGAACAAAATAAACAATTAGACCCACAAAAGCTATTAAGTAGGAACTAAAGACAATGCTGATTGATATTATAATTACCTTGTTAGTACCTTGCGCTCATGTTGCAGAACATTGCTTTTACATTACAATGAGATAGATCCGATCCCGTGGGTGTAAAGTAAATAGTCTCATTGCATCTCCAAACAGCTTGAGTGGCGCTACATTACAGACAGGAGGGCAATTTAACTGATGTGCACAGTTATGTTTGTTGAGAAAAAGCTTTGACACTTGAAGGAAATTCTCATCAGAGAGGAAATTAGCATTGTGTTTTACAGGTAACTCTAAGTCTGGATCCATTTAAAGAAACAGTTAAAAATGTTATGAATGTATCTTTTATATGCCTGTTAATCACTGTTATTTTAACAATAGTTATGGAGAAAGAAATAATAAGTACCCATTCAGCAGTTAACCACTGTTATATCAGTGCTAACCCTATATTGCTGGAAGGCAGATTTCATTACACCTTGACAAAGCAATGCTGAACAATTTTTTTCATATTGAGCTTTTGTGCTAAGAGCTGGCCAGGAGCTGAGAGATGTTATTCATCTTATTATCCAACAACTTCTGGGACACACAGTTTTTAGTATACTGGCCTTTTGTCCTTGTGATACCATAACAGAGTGATTCTCAGAGTGGGGTGTGCCCCATAGGCCCGACTGGGGGTCCAGTGTCATGACTGGGGGCATACGATATTTCCTGATATTTATTTATTTTGCCAGCAGAACTATTTGTTCTGTTTCAATCCAGAGTTGTTTTGGCGTTATACAATCAACAAATCCCCCTTTCCATGGTGACAAGACAAAAGTGAGTCTGCCCATATAGATCCTCATGTAGGGATGCACCAATCCACATTTTTTCACTTGCGATCAGATCCCAATACCAGAATTTGGGTATCTGCCGATGCCGATACTTTTCCGATACCAGAGCTCTTTTTGCTTGAATTTTATTCTGATCAGACTTTTTACAGACTTTTAACTTAAATTTATTTTAATCCCTTTTGATTAGATTTTTTTTAAATTCTACTTTGGTCTTTTTACCCTCTTAATTGTAACAATGTGTGATATGTAAACCACATGTAAAGTGGATTATAAAAAACGTATTAGTATTATGATTATCTAATGCTACCCCATCCCAAACATAATTCAAAGAGTTGCTTTATATGATCAGCACAAGTAAAGTATACCGACAACAAATCATAAGCTTTTAAATAGTATTTTTTTAAGTGTAACCATCATGGGGTTACCATGAATGTTAGATGTAAACTTCCACAGTAACCCCATGATGGTGATAACTGTCACGTTTACCTTGTGTTTGGAATGACTCCGGTGGTGATTCCTGCTGCCTGCAACTTAAAGACTAAATACTCGCGTGCACTCAAGTCTCTGGATGTCCACAAACTAGCTGAATTTTTCTCGGGACATTTAACTGCATTATGTGTGACGGCGAGATGATACACTGAGCTGCTCCAAGCTTGGAGCAGCCATGATGCGCCGCGTCAGTCACTCTCTCACACTAGATGCCGCTAAGCGCTCAACTAGCTCATTAAACTTAATATAATACATGCCTGGCTTTGTCAGCAGAAAGTGTGGGAAATGTATGAATTTGTCACAAGAAATGTAGGGAACTGCTTGACTATGAAGTCCTTGGATAGTCCGCGCACAGTCTGTTGTGCTGGCTAAACATCTCAGTGATCTTTAATGGGGGATTTTTCAGATGTTTAAGTCTGTTGTATTGTAGGTCGGGGTGGAGCTGTCGCCTCTCGGTACAACGGCTTTGTAAGATTGTTCCGATCCGTAAAATACGTTGAATCAGAGCCCTATACCGATACTGGATCAGCCCCATCCCTATCCACATGGTCCAAACAGCACTGTGGTGTTAGAGTGCAAAGAGCTTTCTGACATAAGAAGTTGTTACCATAGCAAGTACAGGGCCAGGCTGTGTGCTGATCATGTTTGTACCAGTACTTGATGTGTCACAATGATTGATGGTGCATAAATGTTGTGAACCCATTGAGACAAGGTAATAAGTAGGAATGCGGACAACAACCTTGCGGTTGGGGTTACAATGTAGGATAAGCCAAACAATAGGGAAAAAAGAATACACTACTAAAATCAGACCTCATATGAGCTATACTGCTCCATCTTTAGAAAAAAAGCTGAAGAGTATCCGAGGCAGAGCGTGGGATTCATATCGTCCACTATACATTTAAGTTTGTAGCTCAACTTCTCTTGATTCTACTGCAATGTACTTTCTTTCTGTATGTTTTATTTGCCTATGTAGTGTTCATGTACAACACTTTGAATTGTCTTGTTACTGTAAAGTGCTATACAAATAAACTTGCCTTATCTTATCTCTAGTCAATTCCATACTTTCCACTTTTTGGTAAATTTTAGAATATAATAAAATCAAATTAATGTCAGAAAATGAAAAATATTCTTTGTGTGCTGCTGACCCAAACAGTTTGCCATTATATGACTTTAATATCCAAACATAGCAAAAACATGATTTTTGTATACAGTTGCACCCCTAATACAATATAATAACATCTGTTTCCAGATTGTCAATAAGAACAGAAATGGAAATGAAATTCTTATGAATTTATTGGGTTTTATTGCAGTTAACATTATTCTTCCAAAAATATAGCACATATCGAAAACAGGATTCAACTTCATACAAGACCACTCATCTGAATTCAGTAAAGCAGGAAATAATCCTGCATAGCGATTCCGGATACTATCTCTCTTTTTCTTTTTGTTCTTTTCCTACTCTGCCCATTCTCCGTGTTCACATTTCGTCTGCTAATCCCTGTCTTTCATGCCAACAGGAATAGGCAGATTAGGGCTAGAAAAGTATTCACAAAGCACTCAAACTTCTTAGCTTGAAGCTATAAATCTTCTTTTTAAACCATATAGACGCCTCAAAAAATTTCCATTTTTATGTTTACTTGGCACTTCCAAAATTAAATGGAGAACAAAAAAAGGGAGTGGGTGGTGCTTTGATTTCCAACAGAAAATAACTGCATATGAACAATGCATAAACACTGTGTTTCATGTTTGCTAAATTACTAATTTTGTTGAGGAAATGCACAACATATATACATAAGTACTATCAGGCTTCTTAGGAATGCAATGACTGACTCTATATAAGGAAAAAATATGTCCATGTCTGTTGTGTCTACCTGTACATATCGTTTGTGTGCATCCTGAGCCAGTGTCTGTCTCAAGAAAAATCCCCCACGGTAACACACGTGAAATAATAATATAAAAGATTCTTGATTCTTGATAACATACATATATCTCACTAACATGATTCAAACACAAAGCACATCTTATTGGTGTTGTTTTAAAGTGCTTAAAATACTCAAGTCTATTCAAAGAGATAATACCTAATTAATACCAAATTGAATGCATAAGGAAACACACTGTGGAAGTCATTCACCTTATTTCCCCTTCCCTTTTGTTCCCTTCTAGTTATCAATAGTATCCACTTGGCTTTAAGTTTGCAGCAACTGTACAAAAGGATAAACACACCTGTTAAGATTAAACCTAGTTTTAAATCATGATCTAAATATAATATGTTTTGAATCTTGTTCACTTTCTCCTGCTGTTCTTAGGCTTGCTTCATCTGTGTGCATTTACCTAAACCAGGCAAGCAACAGTCACAAGCCACAGGATTGGCCTTACAGAGCTTTTGTGGAGACTTAGATGCCAATGCAAGCAGTCTTTCACAGATGATAGGAAGAGGATTGGCATAAACTAGTAAAATGGTATATAACCATCCAATCTGACCACTTCATTTAGGACTGACTCCTTTGCTTTGCTTGTCCTAGCAGATGTTTTGGAGAAATAGAGTCAATGGACTGGCAGGAGAGTTGTGCTGAGCAGGATGTGCTGATTTTTTTTGAAAGAGTAGCATGCAACCAGGTAATTCCGCATTCTCCTTATTAACAACAGCCTGAATGAAGTAACAGAGTCTGCAGAACTACACTGACAAAATCTTTTCACAGAGTTGTAATGTGACATACGTCAGAAACTGACAACCACCCTAACATCAAAACAGACATGTTCTGAATGCTCCACCAGCGCCCCCACCTAACAAGACAAGATGTAAACAGATACCATCTTTTTCGGACCATAAGGTGCACTGGATTATAAGGCGCACCACGAATTAACGTGTCTATGTGTGTCTTTGTCCACATATAAGGCGCACCAGATTATAAGGCACAGTAAATATTCTTCCCATGTGTGTTATATCACTCCACCCGTTCACGTACACAGCTTTCTATCTATCTCTGTTGGGAGGACAGAGTACTTGAACTACACTGCCCTGTTTCTAACATAAGCCCAAAATAAACGTAACTTTTATATTGAATTAACTTACTTGGTTTATTGTTGCTACCGAGTACTCCGGGCGTGGGCTGCCTTACATGAATGCACTTCTAGTTTATACAATAGTCAGGCAGTCTCGTAGATAGCTCAGCGGGGCGATCAGGTAGTGACACAGTGTACCATAATGTCCAAATATCCATTGAGGGGAGTGGCTTTGTTGCTAACCAAAGTCGTCCTTACACATTTTAACAGATTTTTGAGAGAATTTTATAAAATCGGTCAGTAAGCAA
The DNA here is from genome assembly GCA_037039145.1 of Fundulus diaphanus. Classification (NCBI taxonomy): domain Eukaryota; kingdom Metazoa; phylum Chordata; class Actinopteri; order Cyprinodontiformes; family Fundulidae; genus Fundulus; species Fundulus diaphanus. The sequence goes on along the minus strand of CM073133.1, from coordinate 32,471,094 downwards.
AACAAGTACGGCATATAAGGTGCACCGGATTATAAGGCACACCATACATTTTTAAAAGGTTTAATAATTTTAAGTAAAATATCTGGCTACTCTGTTCACTGTGAGTAACTGCACTGAATAAAGAACAAACGTGTTTCAACCAAAAATGCACCAGAGACACACGTCCACTGTTTATATTAAGGTGAGCCTTCTTGTTTGGACACATGCTTTGTTGTTTTAATGGTATTTTCTATCTGTTGAGCGTATCAAGCCATTTACAGGTCAAGTAACCATACAGTAAACAGTAGATATTGTCATTGGAAGTACTTTGCTCTGTCCTAACTTACTGCATGTACATTACCTGCTTGGTTTCATAAATTTTATACTGAAAAACATTGCTTAGAAAAGTGTTTCTTCTGCCTGAATTTGTTACTTTGTGATTGCTATTGTTTGTCAATCCGATCATAATGCGCATGTATATGCACCTGGTTTTATTCAGAATAGAACCACTCTGACATGCGGAGTTATCAAATTCCCCTAAAAATAAAAAAATTAATTAAAAAAAATTAAATAAATAACAGAAAGGTTGTATCGGGAGCCCCGGCAGTTTTGCAGCCCGCCATACGAAATACGTCACATTTACATCGAGCGCACATGCGCACTCGAGTCAGTTTGCCACATTCGGAATAACTTGAGCCTGACAAGCATTCATATGCACGTTGATCAATCGGCATAGACCACCTCTCTCATTCAGAATACAATTTCATTCCGATTGAGCTTAAACGATCATATTCCGACTGGCTTGGTTACATGACGCTTTTTTATTCTGATCGGCCCTTTATTGCAATGACTTTTGTCCATGTAAATGTAGCTATTGTCAAAAACTCTACATGTTGTGGGAGGTCCTCCACTCTGGTATGACACCCTGTGTTCCTATCTCTTCTGAAAGAAAGTATTCACTACAGCCATTTCATACATCTGTCATTCAGCATTCAGGTTGTGGATACCACTCCTGACCATCACGTCCTCATCACCTCTGTTCCCAGCTCCATTGAAATCTGCACCAATCAAAAATCTCTCCCTTTGGGGGGTATTCTGCATTACTTCATCTATTTCAGTCCAGAATTACTCCTCCTCTAACTCACAACCCACCTGTGGGGCATAGCCACTAAGAACATTGAACTTCACACCTTCAATTTCTAGCTTCAGACTCATCACCCTATCACAAACTCTTTCTCTTCCAGAATATTCTGGACAAACTCCTCCTTTAAGGTAACTGCTACACAATTTCTCTTCCAATCCAGACAATTGTAGAACAGCTTGTTCTACCTGAGCCTCTAGCCTTGCTACCCTTTTGCCTGGTCTCCTGAACACACAATTTATCCACCCTCCACCCCCTTAAACCATCTCCAAAAAGATTTTATTATGTTGTATTTATTCAAGCACAAAATGCTCAAACATATCAGAACAAAGACTCTCACATCTACACATAAATCAGTAAGAAGGTAATCTAGCTATCACACAAACAACAACATAATCTGTATTTGTTTATTTTGCTGCTAATGACAACACTTTATTATTAGTGCTAATTAAAGAGATTAATGGATTTAACTAAGGCTGCTTCAGACAGTTGCCTATCTGTGATTTGTAATATTGGTGCAACAGAATCTCAGTAGTTGAGTTGGAGGAAAGCTTTTACAATCCAGACCAAATGGTGGGTTTGTCTTATGTATCAAGTCAATGCAAGACGGCGCAGCATTTAATTAACATTTAGAATTGTGCCCCGAAGGCTGCCTCAAATTACTGGAGGCCTCATCCACAGCTGATTATGTTGCAATGATGAGGTTAATGATGCTAGATATTTGGTTGCTTGGCAAACAGTAAAAATGTGTGTGCTGCAGGGGTGATGTTTCACCAAGTAACCTCAAATTTAGATTTAAATGAACATATATATTCATATCCCTCTCTTTTTATGCTACCACAAAAAAGCCATACGGTGCCTGCAGAGACTATGCAATTATTGTATTCAGCACAATGAGCTGGTGTTACCAAACTCAATGACAATTCTGTAGACAAGTACAAAAATGTAACCTTATATTTTAGTTTTGCAACTTTTAAAATTCACATTTATACCACACAGTCTATGGTTTGACTGTCATATTCTAAAATACCAATCCCAGTTAGTGAGTTTTTGCAATACAAAAGAGTCTGTGAGATGAAAAAATGACAAAACGTTGTTGAGCCACTTATCTGAAGCAAATTCAACCAAAGCATAGAGAACAATGGATTGTGCCCCAAGTCAAAAGCAAAGAAACACACATAAACACACATACACTTGTGGGTAAGGCACTTTTCAGCCCACCACACTCAGGCCATGTTATTCTGCTTCACCGAGCTCACTTGACTTTCTGCCAGAATAACAATAAAAGTCAGAGTCCTCTCTTCCCTACTTATGTCTACACTCATGTCCTGACTTTCCTTTCCATGTTTCAAGCTTATGCCTTTCCTTCTTTAACTCAAGCTCTTCTTTCCAATTAAATATACACACAGTGATCCAGAAACAACTGAGGGATGTGAATTGGGCCATGTTTTATTGTTAACAAATACTCCAAAGCAATCAGTAGAACAAGTCAAAAAGCAGTTGACAAGAATGTGAGATGGAATTGGTAAAAAATAACAGCTGTAAAATAACAAAGACAGTCCTGCTAACACATAAAGAGACAGAGCAGAACCCTGAAATCTGAAAGCCATTAACTTTGATTCTGGCTTGGAGAAATGGGGTCTGCAATGGCCTATTTCTGTAGGCTCTACATCTCATCAGACACTCTCACTCCTGTCCTCATGTTGTGTGATTTATTTCACCTTGAAGTCCTTTTCTTTTCTTTTACATCAGTTGATTATAAGTGTGTCCATGTGCAAGCCTAGCTACGCAAGCCTTTCCCATCTAGGTATTCCATCATCCCAATGCCTCAAGCCCACAAGTCATACAGATGAGCCACAGGTGCTCCAGTAACAAAAAAATGAAATATATACATACATTCATCCAGAGGTAAAAGTGTGAGTGGATTCTGAAAGACTGGTAAAGACCACCATTTAAAGACTCAAGCTTTTAATGGTATTTACCATTTCAAAGTCTGGTCGCATGCCCTGTGTGACAATTCAAATTCAAAATTTAAATATCCCAATGACAGAAACTTAAACCTTTCAGATTTTAAGGAAATGATCCCAAGGTGTCTACTCATGGGATAACAAAATTAAATGGAGTTAGGCCAATGGATCTAATAACTCAAGTGCTACATGGAATACCAACTAAATATATGGATGAGATGCCAGTCTTGTTTTCTAGATGAGATGGCAATGATTCTATTAGAAAAAAAAACAATTGACACTCTCCTGAACATGATTACTTTGTCTTCCATGAGTGAGGCAGCATTGGAGGAAATGATAGAACCTGATCTGTGTTTGAGATGTTTTTAATTTGAGTTTTCTCAAATATAAGCTCTATCTAAACCTTGAACGTGTAAGTTCGATCCAATCCCGAACAAATGATTTAGGGAAGTGTTACCTTTGATAACCACCCACATTTTAGATCTGAAAAATGTATCCTTAGTAATTAGATGTGTTCCCCATGCTTTAAAGGTAACTGTAATTCAACCTTTGCCTTAGAAATCTTCTCTTGATTAAGACGATTTCTTGATAAATTAAAGACATATCTAATCTTCCTTTCTTATCTATAATTCTGAAGAAAATAATTAATAATCAAGTATGTGAGCATTTACACAGTAATGACCTGTTTGAAGAGTTTCAGTTAAGCTTAAGAGCTCATTATAGCACTAAAATAGTTCTGCTGAAAGTCACTAATGATATTCTCATGGCCTGAGATATTGGAATTTTGTCTGTACTTGTTTTGTTAGATCTCAGTGCTGCATTTAATACAGTTGATCACAATATTCTCCTAGAAAAGCTTGAACGGGCTGTAGGAATAGAAGAAACATCCCAAGCCTAGTTTAAATCTTATTTGATTCCAGTTTATTTATGTAAATAATAAATCTTCTTCAAACTCCATGGTTACTTGTGGAGTACCACAGGGTTTAGTGTTGGAGCCAATTTTCTTTACTATATATATATATATATATATATATATATATATATATATATATATATATATATATATATATATATATATATATATATAATCCTGATGAATCGAATCAGTTACATAGCCAAAGGCATGTCTTGGAGACATAAAAACCTGAATGACTTAAGCTTTTCTGCTTTTAAATTTAAACAAGAAGGAACTAGTCTATGCATTTGTTACTTCAAGGCTGGACTATTGCAATTATTTACTATCAGGAAGTCCACAAAATGCAGCTCAAAGCCTTCAGCTGATCTGAAACACTGCAGCAAGAGTTCTGATGAACATTAAAAAAGAGAAATTATGTTTCTCCTAATTTAGCTTCCCTTCTTTGACTCCCGGTTAAATCCAGAATAGAATTTAAAATTCTCCTTCTCACATGTAAAGTCCTTAATAATCGGGCTTGGTCATACATCAGAGATCTGACTGTTTCATATGTTCCTAACAGAACACGTTCTTCACAAGCTGCAGGTGGTTCCTAGAGTTTTTAAAAGTAGAATGGAAGGCCTGCCTTTAGTTATCAGGTTCCTATCTTGTAGAACCAACTCACAGTTTTAGTCTGAGCCTGCAGCAGACTTTGATGCGCTGAACTGGGACATTTTGCCAAAGTTTTTTTTTGTTATTAATATTTATGAAAGGACATTGGTGTTTGATTAAACATTAACCCAAAGACAACTCTTTAATTTATTACTGGACTATTTTTTATTAAACTTTTTTATTTGTGGTTTTGTTTTGGATGGATTTGGGATTGAAGAGTAGAGCATGAGGCTGAACATCTGATGTTGTTTGTTTATATTAAATACAGTTCGTGCTGCACACTGATGAAGTTGCTTATTGTTGTACACCGTAAGCCATTTAGAAGTAAACGGTGAACATACAATGTGCAAACATCAAACCTGGATCGTACATTATAGGAAGGCCATTAGGCCTATCCACTTCAAACACTAGGCTTAAACCATCCTTTATAATAAAGCTTGTGGTTAGAATGGTTTGGGTTATCCTGAGCTATCTCTATACTTGTGCTGCTATATGCCTAGAGTGCTGGACGACATAATGACCGCTTTCCCTCACTCTGCTACATCCTCCTACTACTCTCCAATGTTGCACTATTTGCTGTTATTGTAACTTTATTTTCTCACTTTTTCTTTTTACAGAAGATAATGCTGGCCTGGGGTTCTCTTTAGCTGTGACAGCTTCCTGGAGCTGGGCTACTGCTGCCAACAACTCCATTTTCTACTTTTAAAGATGATACATTTGGCCGCATGTTTCAGTGTTTAACCCTTTCTCTCTCCTAGAAATGGCTATTGGCGCAGCTTTTATTGCAACTGTATGCGCTCACTTTCATTCTACAGACTTGAAAACTGCTTCAGAGCTTATCTGCTTATTTGCATTTATCTTCTAGATGAAGTCACTAAAGGAGCTACTTCTGCCATTAGCTTTTCACTTTTATTTAACATAGAAAGTGTTCCTGGATCAGGGCTTCTGTATTGTATTTGCTGCAGATGGCCGTTAACACTGAGCTTGGTTCTGCTGCAAGTTACTTGCTGTTAAAGAGTTTTTCTTTCCGCTGTCGTTACATGCATGCTCGATATGAGGAAGTGCTGATAAATCGACAACAAACTGTAAGCAACTCTCCACTGTCACTATGCTCATCCAGGAGAAAATGCTGAAAGTCAAAGACTTGATGTAATCTGTTGGGTTTCCTTGAAAAGGTTTTAACCAGTTTGAATAATAAACTAAACGTGAATGCATCGTTTGATAACTAGGATCAATTAGAAGGCATGTTATTGCATGTAATTGACTTGGAATTTGTCTTTATGATTCAATTAACTTTTTTATCTTTTATTGTAAACTGCCTTCAGACAACATGTTTTGTTGAATTGAACACATTGAGTTGAACTGAAAGTAAAAAGGAGATCATTAAAAGGTGATTACAACAAACAAGATGAGTATACGTTCAAAACTATCACACAGTTTCATCCAAACACTGATTCAAAATTACTTTCTTTCTCAAAAACATTTGATTTTCATTTTCACACCTGGATACAAAAAAAGAGTAAAGAGCTTCCTCCCTTACCTTTCTGTCGTACATCTACACCTCTAGCTATATTATAACTGTTCAATGAGAATTACACCGCCTCATCTCCTCTTTGATAAATCAGTGTCCCCAATTTCTCCAAGCCTGACCTGTTCCTTTCTCCTATCAATCTTAACTTATGCCACCACTTATTTCCTTCCGCTCAATTTTTCTATCAAAATGTTCAATATCTCATTTAGTTTCTCAATAAATTAAACTCAGTTTGATTTTTCCCTATTCCAAAACTTGCTATTCCAGTCTCGATGTTTTTGTGTGTCTAACAGTTCATGGTGACACTGGTAAGACAAATGTATGGCTGAATAAAAACGACAAAGCATGACGGGAATTTACTATATATTTTCTATACAGGCAGAACGGGGACAGATTGGAACTGGGCAAACAGGCTGGTTTTGGTTGTACCTAGCCAAATATATGTTGGGGGACGCAGTTGTCTGTCTACAGATGTCAGACAAATGAATATTTGTCAGATGTGGGCAATAATAATTTGTAACAAGATATACTTTAACCCACTCATCATGGATCTTTTATTAAGTGTCAGTGTGTATGTGTTAGGGAGAGAGCAATAGGGAGAGTGTGTGAATGATTGGTCTTTGATGCTGTGCTACGCCTTACAATACATCTTCTGTTATGGCAGGGTGACTGGGCAGGCCCCCTTCTAGATGGTGGTGTGGTGTAAATCAGATTTCATCTGGCTCCCTGCCACAAATGTGTCATCTCACCCTATCCAATGAGGAGCCAATAAATATACAGTGTCAGGGCACGACGCACTTCATAGAACCTCCAGATGGCTATAGTAGCTCCCTGACTTTCTACAACACAAGTCTTGTTGTGGTGGCCTCTTCATGTCCTTTCTATAGATGTGCTGCAATACAAGTCATCTTTCTTCCATTGCCCTGTCAAACAAGCCCGTCTCAGCGTTTCCTCTGCATCAGAAGCCCAGATGGCTACAGTCAGCTGGGAAAAAAAAGGAATGCCCTCAGTGTAAACTGGAATTGAATCAGATGACAAGTAATAAACTTGGTTTAAAATCTCATTGTACTACAAGAACATGAGCTTGCATTTAGTTATGAGAATTCAGATTAATGTAGCACTCATGGGAAAAAAAGGGAAAGGGAAACTGTGGAGAATCTCTTTTGCTCCAAGCGAGACAAGCTATCTTTGTTTTCAATTTGTATTCAAGACTGTCACAGGCATTGACAACTTAGAAAACTCTAGTTTGGTACAAATTAAAAAGTCACCTCTTATAATGACTAAAGCATTTTCTAAATTGAAAACAATTTTGATAATTTTTCAAAACCTGATGTAAACTAAATAATCTAACTTTTTTTAGATTTTGGATGTAAACTCCACAGGATAGCCAAGAGTTATACAGCAACTGTTCTTTCTGTGACTTAACAGTGGGATATTATGCTACTGCAATAACATCCACACTACCATGACCACATACATTAGAAATGTAAATTAGATGCAGATGTGGTTAACTGTAATTGAAAGTGTATTTTTTCTTCTTTTTTATAGTTTTAGAGCAGAAGTCTTTTGTTTATGCATTAATATTATTCCACTCTCCCTCAATATTCCACACACACTCAAAAAGGTTCCTTCCTGAATTGATATTTGTTTTGTCAAAACTGAAATTTGTTCAAAGGTCCAGAATTCAAAATTAAATTTAGCAAAGCTGTATATGCTCACTTCAGTGGTTGGCAGAGCCGATGTTGATATAAAGGCTTGTTATGCTTGCTAAACTTCTGATTTTTTTTTAAGACAAATATTGATTAGCTGGCATTACGCATATTGCTTACAGCACAAGCCAAAATCACTCATACCTTTGGCAGATTTAAGCTTAAAGTATTCATTTATTTTATTTATCAACATGTTTATTCTGACTGTACTTTATATTTACATTTTGGAGCTACCCAGTCAGAGTCCTCACCTCAATTTGATAGCAAATCTGTGGGGGTAGCTAAAGACTAGGATTTTATAGGTAAAAAAGTAGCTACTTAGTATTTTGTCTTCAGAAAACCTCAGTATGACTGCTGAAGTATCTGGAGCTACAGTTTGAGCCGACTACTGCCATGAGAAAGTTCAGTTTACAGAAACATCCTTTCCACATACCTGCGCTGATGTTTTCGTGTGGTTGCTGCTTTGCTGGGTTTCTTTTTCAAAACTCCTCTCCAAACATCTTTACAAAGGCTACAACATGGGGGCATTGTTTGTTCAGGCTGCTGTCTTTTCCTGCTTCAGTTGTAGGACAAGCAGAAAGATGCTGCAGCGGTGGAAGACTATTTTGATAACATGACAGGTCACCTGCTGCTCGCTGTGCCTCAGGAGAGCACAAACACACATGCCTCTGTCTCTGCTCTCTAGCTTGTTCTCATCCTCCGGCTTTTCCACCAACTTAACGTATGCGATAATGTTGCATGGATGTGAAAGCCAAATCGTTTGTGAGATAATTATCATGGCTGAAGAGATTCAATGTCATTTAAGAATCTTAGCAGAATTGCTCTGATGACTATAGGAAACCTCTTTAAAAATAGTGTAAGCTGAATTCATTATTGCAGTTACATGTAAATAAGAGCACATTTTCCCCATCTGACTCATCCATGAAAAGTTTGTGTGAGGATTTTTGTTCTTCACTTACCAGGGAGATGCACTTAGCTTAACTCAGTAAGGTATTTTAAGTTGTTCTCCCTATGGTCTTAGCAAACAGTTGTTTCATGATCCAGAGCCTGGGGCCATAATTTGTCCAACAACCTGTGCGAGAGGGTGCCATGTCTTCAACCTAGGGCTGATTTGAACAGTGCCAAGACTCCACCGTCATCTACAGTGAGAGGTGGGTCTCTGGACCACAAGTCCACAGAGGTAAAGGGTGATTCACTGAAAGGTGAAACTGCAAGAATCGGACCTAAAGTAAGATACTCCTTTTTGTTCTACTAAGCCCAGTGTCTGGCACATTCCAAAGGTTGGTTCTGTGGACTGGACCACTTCTCTGTTTTCTCTCTCCCTTCTTAGACTAATTATTAGGTACTTTTAAGTTAGAATGAAGCCATTAAATCTTATTCATTTAATTTCCTGAGAACCCTCTAAGCTCCTGGTAATTTTAGACTTAATCAGTAAATGATTGTAATTTCAAGTTGGAAATTCTTAGACTTTTAATCAGTGAAATGTTATTAATTTGTGTGTACATTCATGGGTTATTAAATCATTCTTGGATATATAGTGTGCAGATTAAAACTGTGTTGTTTGTTCAACAGTTGTTATATTTCTTTAAATTGTTTGATTAAAGCCCAACTCACATTATAAGAGTTGTCTATATAGTCCTTAAAATTTTAACTAAATTCGTATCACTATATAGATTCATTCTGTTCTTTTTAGTTTAATAGCAGAAGTTTATTGAAGGAAAAAATATAAATTCTTAGGATAGATCTTAGAAGGTGTGAAATTTGAATGACAAGCAATAACATAATTTCATGTAGTTTATTATTAAATCATGAGTATAGAAGATTTCCCCGTGTCAACCTTGCAAGGGTGTACACCATTGTACAAGAGCTAATAAACTCATTGGCATGTAACATAGCCAAAAAAAACATAGATTTTTTTGCATAACCCACAAGCTTGACAATGCAAATTTTAGTGTAGAAAAAGTATTGGCATAACTGATATAAGTGATTCAGTCAAACAGCAAACAGTTGCTATTTGTGTGTCATGTCTGGCAATGTAGCATTAAGAATTGTTGTCTTACTGCCAAAAAGAGCCCAACAGATTTTACTTTCACAAGAGGAGTCTTACTACTTTTGCCATAGTGCTCCGCTCGAGAAGCTTTGTTAGATTTTATGCTGGGACTCTTTCATGTGAAATAGACACAGAAACGGGAAGGTAGAAGAGGAACAAAGGAGAGAAACACAGGAGACAAAATGCTAAAAGGGAAAAAAGGTAAAGAAAAAAGAGGAGAGGAAATAGAGAGAGCAATATAACATCCTCTGAGACTGCTTCTACACCTGTAAAGAGAGATATAAAAAGAACAGCAATACCAACAGAGAAAGTATTAGAGGTACAAACAGCCAACGCCTTGGTACCATCACTGAAAAATACACAGTATTATTTAATACAAAATGTATAAAGTGATAGCTAATGATTTCACTTCATTTCAAAGTTTATTTGGTAGGGACGACAAAGACAAACTGAACAAAACAGCAGTCCCATGTTTGCGTCATAGTGCAATAGCAGCAGCTAATTCGCAGCACTTGTCCCTAGATGGGCTTTTTAAATGTACCTCTAAAAATTAAAGTGATAGTCATTTAAAATAGCACATTATATTGACAACATCTACAAAAGATGTAGATGTTGTCATCTACATAATAATAGGGGTTTTCCATATAGAAGTGAATCTGTAAGCACCTGAATCCAAGCACCTGTAGGTGTTTGTGAGAATGCACTTGTGTATGTAAGGTTTATCCATAAGAAAAATGCTCAATAGTGATTGTGAGGAGCCAAAGACCCGCCCCCCAGAGCACCGAGGCAGAGGCCAGGGAAACCAGAACCCCAGACGCCCAAAGGGACCCCCAGAGTAAAGGTGCCCAAGAGGGGCCAACACAAGGAAAGTCACCGCCCCCATCCCAGGGAATAGCAGACAGGAGCCCCAGGAAACCCTCCAACAGCCACAACGCCAAAGCCTCCAGGAGCCATGGGGATGAGCCCGTGAGCTCCACCAGCAGCCTGCTATGCAGGAGCGGATCCAGCCATGGACCCAGAGACCTGAGACCCAGTGCCTCCGCCCCCATTGACATACTCCACAGCACCCAAGCCCCTGAGGCCCCACCAGGACACCCGCCTAATGGCAACACACCCCAGGAACCCAGAGTCAGTTGCTTTTAAATTGATCTAAAATTTAAGAATAAATCATCTGTACTTCAATTTTCTCAATTAATATCAGAAGCTCAATTATAAGCACCAATACACATAGGAAAACTGAAAACTGTTTAAAAGACCTCTCATCAACAGTAGTCTGATGGGTTAATTAGCATGAAAATGACTGTGATAAAGCCAAGTTTTATTTGATGCAACGGTGAAGATGAGAGTGATAGACTACAAGGAAATGTGTGGCGATACCAAATGGCTAGATTCTTTGATTCCAATTTCTACTTTGTTAAAATAATTTACAAGAGTAAGGAAGCATACATGCAAGCATGAACATCATCAGCTAAAGTGATATTGTAAGCAGAGGATGGAAAAAAAGCTGCTTGGCATAAATTGGAAGGGGAGGGGAGAGGAAAATTGGAGTCAGCGATGGAACTCATTAACTTCTCTTTAATAAAGCCCAACTCACATGGGGACCCTTCACTTCTTTTATCTATTAGGTTGTACACACACACACACACACACACACACACACACACACACACACACACACACACACACACACACACACACACTAACACCCAAACTTAGAAAATGCATTCTAGTACCAAACTGACCATCCTCAGATTACAGCTGAAGCTGTGATCACAACCCAATGCAAAATCACTTGAACCACATTAGAGATCTCCAGTCTGAAGCTGAAAACATAGCCGTTCAATGAGAATCCTCCAATTACTCTGAAGGTTTAACACACACATCACTACTGGCTATCTTTAGCATCTTTAGTATTTCTTTAGCTACACATTTTAAAAATATTCCACCAAGTTATTACATCAATAACTTACCAAACTCAATGTAATAAAATATGTTATGTAAATGTTTTTGTAGGATCAGATCCTAAAGCAACAGTACTCTCCCCAAGAAGTTCTGCAGACAGAAAAGGACATGCAAATTTTACATCAACAACTAAATGGGCAAAAGGTTTTACATAATAAATGCTCAAACCACACTGTTTTAGCTCAGAATCCTCTTTGTGGCGTTGCTTGTGACAAAAAGTGTTACTCCAAGGTTGAGGAGTGGAATGGCTTTATCTCTACTGGGAAGGAAATCAGTGACTGTAGCATGAAAGCTTCATCTAACTGAACATCCATGTCTTTCCCTGGAGGCCAGAAAGCAAGGCTAATTCAAGAAGTGTGGGCCTCATCAGCTGTCATTGGCATGCACACTCATCGTTGCACGCGGCCACACAAACGTGGGCACACTTATCCAAAAACACACATCGAGCATGCATGTGCTCAACTGAAACACGGACCTAATTCCAAAAGTGTGGGCTTTTGACAGAAGTCACCGTCTGGGAGTACAAAGCCAACCAGCATGTTACACAACCTGGCAGTCTAATGCGTGGACAGTGGGAGAGAAAGAGACAGACAAGGCGAGAGAGGGGGAAATATTGATTGGCTGGCAAATAACAAAATAAGGAAAATTGGAAAGAAATTGTGCAAATGACTGTTGCGGCAGGTGTTAGAAATACACCTGCAATAAGATCGACGAGACAGTGAATCTGCTATTATAATTTAGTAACAGCATATCTAATGGGAACTCCTGGTTTCAGCTATGTAAATATTTCTATTTAATAATGTGGTCCTGCACCTGCTTCCAAAACTCCGGTGGGTTATTTGCACACCTTGTCCTCTCTGACTTTGGCTCTTTGTAAGTGATTACATTATCTGCACATGTCTGTCAAACCAATAGGTTTGAGATGGTCTGATCTGCTGATTTGTGGCGTTCAACTAAGGAGTTCATGAATGTAAAACCATACAAGTAAGTGATAATGCCCGATGAAGTGGCGTGAACCGTCCGATGCTTTAAGGTGTTAATTCAGTGAACTGAGTTTCTGAAAGAAATTAATCTATCAATAACATTCTAATTCATTGAATATGACTGCAAATAATTTAATATTTAAAGCGATGTAGGAAGAGGAAAAAAGGAGATGTAATATAATCATCACATCTAGGTCTTTTGGTACATACGAGGATATCAACGCAAAGGAACAGTGAGGAAAAAAAAGACTTTACAACAGTCATTTTATTTGGCAATATGGATATTTAATACACATTTTAACGATATAAAAAATGAAATAACCAATAATAAAACTGAAGTAAAAAACTTTTAAAACTTAGTTGTGCATTCTGCCCTGTATTTCCTGTCATCTGTTGTGTTTTGGTCTGGCTGGCTGTTTGCCACTCTCTGCTCTGCTCCACTCTGCTAATTAGACTGAGCAGATACACCTGTCTTTCTCCTAATCACCTTCATTCCTCCCAGTTGTTATCCTGCCTATGTATACCTGCCTCTCACAGCCGGTCTCTGCCAGATTGTCCAAACCCTTTGAATGAATAGCTGTCCAGCGTTCCTTGTTTGCATTGCCAACCTAGTTTCTCTGGATTTTCCTGTTTTGCTCTGTTAGTGATGGTGAGATGAAGCCTCATGAGGCATTGAACCACTTGAGCCAACTGGTTCGAGAAAGGGTTCATTTCTTGGAGCTTCATGTGCACACGACACCACCTACTGTCGAGGTGTATAATCACAGCCAGCTGTATCTTAAAACGTGTGATGCATTGATTTTTTGTCTATTATGGCTCTTGGGAATGACTTCACAAAGGTGTAGGACGAAATCATTTGTCTACATAAATTATGTATACATATATGTGTATAATACAATATTGTTTGAATGTATTCTCTGTGTGTAATTATTCCCAAAATAGTAGTGTCATGTGATATGGCATGGTGCGTAATAATCAGACCTCTCAATTTTGATCAAAAGTTAAGAGTGAGATTATGCTAATTTTGGGGGCGGGGGGGGGGGGGGGATTAATGTCAACAATTTCCCCTTAGCAGCAACACTGAAGCACACAGAGGTTCACGCTGCGTCTTTACGCACGATCCTGCTGCTGATGTCTCCCTCTTTTCAGCTCAATGCACTTCTAGACTGTTACAGTTTATAACATTCTCATCATCTTTCACAGCGACAGGTTTCTCAGTCAGTCGCCGCGCTGACCAGACAAATTTCTATTGCTCTCGTCAGTGCGGCGGTGCGGTGGGCGGATTTTACCCCCGTTGGTGCACTGCGTGCGACGGATAAACAGTGGGTAAAATGCATAACTAAATACTGTAAAGGGCTCCTATAAAGGGAACAGGGGTACTGACAGATCTGAGATGAAGCCCCTGATGTTACAAGTTCTTTAAAATTACCCTTAAAAGTGCGCACCTGAATTAAAGCGCGAGACAGCACGCCCACCGAAGCGCCACTGATTCTATGTTGTTAAAAACAAAAGAGCATGAAACACAGCTACTAACTCTCCTATTGACTTTAACTGGCACACGTTGCTACCGATGTGAGGACATTAAACGTAGTGATTCACGTTTTGAATGGTGAACGGTGATAAAAGCACCTGTTCCGAGGGAAAGGAGGGGGGGAGAGGCGCAAGCGCTGAGGCACAGAAATACGGTGCATGTAGTTAAAAAATGCAGAATTAATAAAAACGAAACTTACAAATAGACTAAGTGGCATTTTAAACTGCATCTGGTTAGCAGAACTGTTTTATGATCCAGCGTGCAGCCATAACTGGTTCTGAATGAACCGGTCATCTGGCAAAATCTGAACCACTTCCCGAAGCAGTCACGTGGTACAGCCGGGCAGCGAGGCTTCGGACGTCATCGTTTTCGGCTCCTCCCCTAAATGAAGCAAGCTTCGATACGCGCTTTACGGAAACGCCCCCTCCATTACTCGACACACGCCTCGAAGCCTCGGCACATCACGTAACATCACTATGCTCTGCCCTTGCTTGGACACTTCTTTCAGCTGATTATTGGACATGATCTGGACTGTTTTTCAACCACGATTCTTGTCCTGCCCATTGTACCTGTCTACCTGCCTGCCTGTTTCATGTATGACCCAACCCCATCTCACGGATTTCTGGCTGCATCTGAAAACGTCTAATTGGTAAGGACTCTTCAGCCAAAGCGGAAGTGCATCAGTGTTCACCCTGATAAGTGCTGTCTGAATTGTGCAGTTAGTAAACAAGGAGGTGGGAAAAGGAGCTACAAAAACACAACACAGTGTATGGCTCGAATATTGATTTCTCTGAGAAGCCAAGCATTACAAACTTTCTGTAAAATGTATTATGGTTGTAATTGCTGGAGATGAAAAAATTATCACAAGCACAGATGTTTTCCAATTAAAAATGGAAAAAGTTATACATATGCCAATCCCAACAGGGATTGGTATACGTAAAAGTTATTTCAAACAAAAAGGAAAGACAACCTACTAAGGGCGAAGGAGACATTTTCTTGTTTAGGATACACATTTGTGTTGACATTTTTCATATAATGCATTAAAGGTATATAGCCACAGTATATGCCTATAAAAAAGACCAAAAACTTTTTTTATACACCAGGCGTCCCTCCTAATAGTGTATTGAAAGTACTTTTTGAGCCTAAAAATAACCCCAGCACTTATGAGCAGATATAAAATGACGTGGCGTCATCTACCAGCAGTACCGCAGAACTATCAGAAATAATAATAACAAATAAAATAAAAATTAATAAATCACTATTAATAATAATGCCAAACCGAGCCTGACCCTCTGAACTGCCTTGCGGTAAAGCTCAGCATGATCGAAGACCAACCGTTATTAAGTAAATAAAACGATCTAACAGCAACTTTAAGAGCCTCATATCAGAATATCACAGAGAAATGTATTTCCTGTTCATGAATGCAAACAGGGAAACAGCACCAAGGTAGGAACCAATCAATTAATCGATCTATTTATAATGTTGGTTTTACTTCACACTATAGAGGCTAAGAAGAGCATTGCTATTACTAATATCACAGTATAAATCAGAATATTTACTCACGTCAATCAGCTCTGCAGTCACATCCTAGCAGCTTATCTTTAGCTTCCGCTTCAGTGAACACCAACGTTCATACTGTATTCCCAGCACTATTCCAGTCTTTTCCCTCTTGGAATCATATTGTTTTTTTGCATTTTTTCACTGGATCTTGGACCATCGTTTCCATTACTTCGCTGAGACATGCTAATAGCCGTTATCTGCTTCCTGGTTTATCCCCTGCTGCGCACGCACAGTGTCGTACTTCCGTTGTTATTGTAAAGAAAAACGAACAGTTTTCTTTACTGACAAATTGAGCAAAAAAAGCTTAAAACTCCAAAATAATAACTAATATGCCAGCAGGACTTCATAATCTTTCATAAAAAACTTTGTATGCAACCAGAGTGAGTTAGATGTATAAATTTAAAGAAATGTCAAATAAACTGGCTATCCACCTTTAAACAGTGTTCATCCTCTAAAAAGAGTCCAAATGACAGTGGTTGTGCATGGCTATTTCTTAGGAGCTGTGTGCACAACAATTCATTTGTCCCAAGATACTCCTTATGACACATCTCATGCAGATTTCCATCTCATTGTCACTGCGTGCACCATTGCTCATTCACTGAGATGAGACAACTTAGGGTTTTGCTGCTGAAACACATTTGCATTTTAGAATATATTAGCATACCCAAAACGATCTGTGGTAACATTGATTGCAAGTAATCGCATGCATTTAGTTGTTGGTGTATGCAACCACACGCACAAACACACTCATACACACTATCATAGCAAAGCTCCCACCACCTGCTGTGTAGCAGGTGCCGTGATATGATTCTACCCCCTCTTGCCGATCCCCAAACACGCATCCATACACATACATGTCTTCAAAGACAGAGCTGTGAAGTAGAGGTGACAGGTCTCTGGTTTGATGCCATTGTCAACAAATGTAGTGCTAATTGCCATCCCTTCACTGTTAGGGAGCAGAGCGGATTCAACATGAGGTCCATATGGAGCCCAGGATGGAGTCATCTCCTGCTCAGTAGAGTATCATGGGGAAAAGAGAACAACCGAAGGGGGCTAGCTTTGACATAAAAGTCACTGTGGGAAATTTCACAAGGTATTTTAGGTTTTTCCTTCCACTAATCAGCTTCAACACATGATCTCAAGATTGTCAGACAAGCACAGATGCATGTAGAAGTTAGGCGTTGTTGGTATGACAGCCGATTAGAAAGATGAGAGACTCGACTGTGACACCTCTAATGATCTCTCCATCTGATTGACAGGCTAGGAAAGGCTCCAATTCACACATCCAGCACATAACAGAATGTGGTCCGCGTACAGCAACAAAGGTCATCATGTCACAATCACACATTACATACAGACACACAAATATGAGCGGTACACTGCTCCATTGCATGTTAGAAAAAGGCTATTTGCTTCCATAAATCCCCTCCTGTAGCTACCAGAATATGCCACTATTATGTTGGCCCTAGAAGGGCTATTTCCTCCCCAGTTAGCCTGTCATCAAGGGCATTGTACTGTATTGTCTGGGAGTGAGCCTAAATGGGACCCTTTCAGGGGTATTTTCAGGTACTTTCATGAAAGAATAGAGAGGATATTCATATCATGTTTCGTTTTTTTTTCTCTATTGCTGACTGAACAAAGCTTTGGAAAACATGCACACACACACACACACACACACACACACACACACACACACACACACACACACACACTAGCAAACCAGCGCTTCCTACACTAACCAAAACGACCATGTCAAGCGCATTCCTGCTCCAAGCAATTTCCTCCTTCCTTTCCCAACAGAACTGATCAGTTTCCCTGTATCTTTCAAGTCAAAACGACAACGGTTGCACAGATTGCAGTATGAATGTCCAGTAGAAGTTAGTACACATTTTCGCTGTGCCAAAAAGCAATTAAATTTTCCTGCACAAGGGCAAACTGGTAAGTCAAGATGTTTAAAGGAACTGGCACACAGCAGCAAGCTCCCTTGTTTGAACTCACACTGATCCATCACCTGATTATTGGCAATTATCTCACAATTAGCAATGTGCAGATGTAATTTTAAAGCAAAAGGCGAAGCAATTCAGGCAAAGAAATGGCCACCCATACTAATTAGATTTCAGTATAATGTAGGGCACCCATATAGGTTTATTATATTTAATGTACAATAGCTTTCAAAATTTATATACACCCCTGTTGAAATGTCAGTATTTGTTATATAAAAAAATTGATTTTCATATTTTCAAAAAAAAAACATTCTAGATATAATGTGGGTTAGGGTTATATACACATAAAAAATCTCAATAAAATGTTACAAAATCCTGCACAACCTCAAACTGTCACAATCCTAAGGTGTTTAGTTATTTATTGGTTTGTAAGTTCCTTGGATTGTGCATGTTTCAGTTATTGTTTGGTCTGTGTGTTTCACCCCCTTCTAGTTTCCCACACTAGTTGCCTTTCCAGCTGCATGTATTTCTGTTGATTATCTCACACCTGTTTCTTATCCAGATTGATTAGTGCCCAGCATATTTAAGTTCCTGGTTACTGTTCAGTCTTCGCTAGATCCTTAGTCAACTTTAGTAAACCCTATTCAAGCTGTTAGTTTCTACGGTCTGTAACTTTACCAGAAGTTCCGTCCGGCTTCTGTTCATTAAACTTACTTTCCCTTTGAAGGCTCTGCGTCGCCTTTGCTGCAACGTTGGTCCTCGACAAACGCAAATCATGACACAAACCAATAAAGCCTGTACTGATGAAACTGAAATTAAGTTCAGCTGTAGGATATTCCAGAAATTTACTCCAGACAGTTCCCTGTAGAATACAGGAAATATTTTCTAAATTCTTTGAACTGAATTTAATACACACCCTGACACTGAAGGACAGCAATCAGTGATACATAAAGAAAATATGAGGTAACAGAGGTGTGCAAACACTGAGTGTTTCTCCAAAAATTGATGAAGAATTAGGATAGGAACTGGTGAGGAAGGCTGCCAAGTAGCTGACAACAATACTGAAGAAGCTGCAGGAATTGTCTGGAAAAAAAACTGGCAGGTATTTCCATGTGATGACAATCTCCCGTATCCCTGGCTTACAGAGTAGGGTTAAGAGATCGAAATATTTTCTTCCAAAGAAAACATCCAGGTCTGTAGATGAAACGCAATTTTCAGCATCAAAGTGAGTCGAAGCATACAGCCGAATCAAATAGGGCATGGCTTCAGACTACAGGGGTTCTTTTGTTTTTCAGTTAAATGCTACAGGATAAAATCACAGTATAAATAACACAAATGTTTTTAATATAATTAATCAGGTTTCATTTTCCCCCATAAAAACCTGGCATTCTAACTGCAGTGTGTAGATATTTGAAAACCACTTCATGTAATTTGAAACAGAGAGTATGTATATGCGCACGTGGGTCCTGTGCAAGCTGAAGGATGTGGGTAACAAATATAACTGAGAGTTTGCGCAAAGCGCACATCACTCCTCCAGTATTGGGCTGGGACCTCTTGAGTCCTGTTCATAAGGAGTCTCATTATTACAAGGGAGTTCAGTTCCCATATGCCTTTTTTTTATAGTTCAATTTATTTTAGGTTGAAACACAAATCTGAAACACAACTTTACTATGATCCAGTTGCATGTTGGACAAACCTATAGAATTGCTTGTTCTGCACAGTAAAAATTATTGCAATTAAATAAAATACATGTTTCTCAGCAATTAACAATCAAACGCTGCAACATGTTCACTAACAGCATTTGTTCAGTACTATGTGTGTAGCAGAAGTGCCAATATTTTTATTACCACAACTACGTATGACTCCTGTTTATTTGTGCTGCAGCTGACCAGGAACCTCTGGCTTTCCCTGTCAGAATTCCAACCTCAGGGGGAGCTCCTGTTAATTAATCTGTCACATTTAAACCATTATACTACCTGTTAATGATGGTGTTGTTGTGTCTTTCTTATGTCTCCCATTTCTATTTGGGCTCTATTTATTAAAGTGCAACTACTGAGTTACTGGTTTAAATGACATGTGCCACTGAGCCAAGAGATTCCTTCAAACAACATCTGTGAGTCTGAATTCGGACCACACATTTATTTTACTTTAGGGTCCAATGCAGAATAGAAAATTAAACTAAACAGATTGCTCGTTTAAACCAGCAATGGCTATAGCATGCAGGTGTTTGGTGACGGATGGCACGTGCAGCTCAACATTCCAGCCAGTTGTTACCTCAAGCATTACATCATCTTACCTTGTTACCTGTAAGCACATCATTTGGTGCTGTGTGAATTACTCAAGAGAGGTACTAAAACTGTGCAACCTTCACAGAAGCATGTGTTTTAATGGACATTCTAAATTATGAAAACTAATCCTGCAATTGCCAGCATGATTTGTAAGAATCATTGCTATGTAATCATTATATTTCTTTAAGCTGGAACAACTGTCTACAGTTAACAACTATATATTGTTTGTGGTGATATAGAATAATCTGTCTGAGAATAGGGCTAATCAACAGGCACAATTTTGTTAATTAAAACACTTAATCCCTCACTGTGCAGCCCAATCTTTGTTATAAAGACAGTTCATATGAAGAATTATCAGGAAATTTGCGAATGACCACATTTTTCCTGCAGCACGTTGAAAGCAAAAATGTTTTACCGTCCAGAAAAAAAGATTGACATGAGAGGAATTTGAAAACAGTTAATAGAATTTGAAATATTACAATCTAGTAAAAGTGAAAATGTAACAGATCAAACATTTTCTTGGCATCTAGTATATTGCTGGACACTTTATGAATAAAGGAGTGTGGAAATGATTAAACTGCACAAATTGAGAGTAAGTGTTGTACTGCAATATCTGGCAATGATATAATGAGACAGATATTTATCTAAGAAATAGGTTAACATTGCATTATCACCCATATTTCTTTTTTTTTTCTGAGACATTTTTAATATAGCAATTTTTCACTTCTAGATGAAATAGAGCATTCCTATTTCTGATGTCTAAATTTGTGTAACAGAGGATCACTAGCATAAGGCTTGATATGGGTGAATCATAGGGAAAAGAGACCTAATTATTCTGGCCCCATAATCACTGTCTTGCAACAGAAACAACGGTGCAGCTCCTGTCGGGAGCCGATGTCTGGTTGTTTTAGCAGGTTGGACATTTTACTCCTTCTTTGGCGGTTGAATTTTAGCTTTTTATAGAATTCAAAATACAACACAGCAAACAATTACCCAAACTGACCTCCGAGCAGAAAAAATATAGAACTGGATATTCTTAGATTAAACATCTATTTGTGACAATAGATGTCACATTTTAGTAAGACAGAAGGTTACAATTTAAACTCTGAACAGTATAAACAATTAGTCAATGTAAACTGAATGAGCTAACGCCTGCTATCAATAGAACATGATTGTATCATCAATAAGAATCTGTCCCACATTGCATCTGATAAGTGCATAGAAAGACCCTCTTTCCAACACTCCCTTACTTCCCCAGTAAAGCTGTTTCAATTTTTCTTTTTACTTTCACTTTGGTTCTGAGTGTAAAAATGAACAAAGCAGGTTTTTTTTTTACAGGCATATGCACAGAATGAATATTTTTTCCAAAATTCTGCATACTCTTTGAGAAACAGCCCAAAGCAATACTTAGTGTAAGGTCAAATTGTTTATTTAGAGTTGTATGTGGGAAATGTACTTCTTATGCCTTTTTATCTGCAGCAATGTTTGGTGTTCAAAAGAAGAACTGCAGTAAGTCCTTTGCGCCGCAAGTAGTAGTAGCCTATATAAGGCAACAACACTCGTCCTGATGCTAGAGTCGGCTCGTGGAAAAAAAACTGCATGAAAGTAAACCCGATATATGAATATTCCACGGGCAAAATTTGAAAAATAATCAGAGGTTCTTCTTTACCGCTCCGACTCTTAATCAAATATTCAGAAGAGAGAATGTGACCAGCAAATAATAGAAATTACAATTACATCACTAACACTATCAAGATGGGGAAACATGTGGCAATAGAGGGATATCTAATAAGGGGTGTTGTGCTTACTGGCATTTCTAGAGCGGAAAGTCAGCCTGAGGTGATTAAAAACATGTGCTTTGTGCCTTTACAGTTCAACATTTCTGAGGGAGACTAGGCTACATGTGCCCCTTGAAACTACCTATGCATCAGTGCAGGAGTGCACTGAAAACAGTGTTTTTTAACCCTCTGCCAATAGACCCATAGCCTACCGGCCGTCACCCCCAGTGAGGCGCCTCATTTCTTTGAATTATGTTAGGCCTGGAAAGAGTATTCATATACCCTGAGTGAATTTGATACAGCTTCTATAAATATGACCTATGCTTCAAGAGTAAGTTGCAGAAGACTCTAAGATAAAATACATCTTACGACTGGCAGAAAAAGCCAATATGTGAAACAGCTCCTAAATGCAGCTCCATTTTTTATATTTCCATTTATTGTCCTGAATAAATCCCTTATGCCCTCAAAGTGGAAATACCGGTCACTTTGAGAATAACTCTTGCTACGTGGGGCCAAGAACTTCTCTTTGGATAAAACGCACATAAAATGACAAATCATCCTAATATGAATCAAGCTGAGCAAATCCATCAGGCGCATGCTTGCCTCTCAAATAAACACAAAATAAAAAACCCAAACACTTAGGACACGTGTCATCCCCTCTCTGCGCTGTGATCCATGATATGATCGAGACGCTCATATGTCTCGGACAAGGCGCAATCAATCATAGGAGCCAGGAGAAAAGAGACAGATGGAGGCTGTTTGTTTGCTTTTTATCTTTTCTAAGTTTAAGAAGAACTATCCATCCATCTGACCATTTGTCATACCTCCTTCCTTTTAGAAACTATTGAATGATGTTTATAAAAGAGACGGCAATAGATTCTCAAAGCATTACCCACACATCAAAACAGATTGAAAACAGGAGTCCAGAAGTGCAAGTCATTCGCCACTCTCCTTCTAGAGAAGGGGTCCTCTTTCAGGGAATCATTGACAGGTGTCTAAAAGACCTTTGAAAGCATACTGACAGATTTCCCCCCCCCCTTTTTAGACATGCTTGAATCCGCTCACGCAGACATATGGAAAGACACACTCAGACTCACACAGTGACCTTGTCAGGAGTGATAACCATCACATGATAGGAGCATAACCCATCTACCTTCTTTTTCCACTAGGAGTATTTCTGGTAGACTTTTATGGATTTCAGAAATGCTAAATGAATATGATGAATGAACAGAATTTCTTTGAGAAATGAAAGGCATTTTTGGATGGAATAAAATATTTATAACTCTAGACCTTGAAAAGACACATTTCAGAGATTTTAACATTGCCCTTTATTCACTTACAAAGAAATAAGTCATTAACTGTAAGAGGGGATATAAATCAATAGACTGAATCAGCCTTGTGTAAAAAAGCAACAACAAAATCTCTGAATACCTAAAACATTTCTCACTATTCATTAGAAAAATGAAAGCACAAATCAGAATAAATGAAAGAAATCCTAGAAGCACTACCCATAAAACTTTTGATATCTAAATAAAGAAAAAGAGGTCTTATTTCATTTTTGTAACCTTTTTAGCAACATGCTAAAGGTATTTCGAGCTGTTTTACAATTTCTCACATCACTAACAAAAAAGAAACCCAAAAAAATTCAGGGTATTTTTTTGTGGAATTTTTATGACAGACCTACACACAGCAGTGCAAATGGATGGTTGTTTCGTTTTTGTCTTATCTAAAAAGTGTGTTGTACATTTGAATTTAGCCCCCTTGATTCAGCTCTGGTTATAATTACCTTATGCTGCAACTCACTTGGGGCCCTGTCTCTTGTAGCTTAGTCAGACTGGATGGATAGCATCCATGAACATCAGTTTTCTGATCTTGTCATAAGTTCTCGTTTGGATTTATGTTTAGATTTTGACAAGGCTATTTTAACACATAAAAATCCCAGATATTTATATTATTCTTATTTAAATCATTCCTTTGTAGCTCCAGCAAGAACAAAACATATGAAAGTTGTACCACAAAATGAATTTATTTTGTTTAAATGCTGGTTTAGTCAATGGGAACCAACATCTGTTGTATTTCACAGCATAAGCACTATGTGAAATATGGCTGTACCCTGCAGCTAGTGAATACCCTGAAGTAGGGGCCTAATCTGCTGCTACCAAAGTTATTACCAGATATAAGGAATATTTCAATGTTTTTGAAGAGTTTTTTCCCATGTAAGATAACCTCTAATTTAAAATACAAAATACTTATAGGTATAGTAGGGGCAGGTCTAAAACTATTTTGGTAAAGCACAAGACTAGGATCAAACAGCGTAATATATATTGTTAATGTTTCTGATTGGCTTTAAAATAAAAAAATGTGTTTTTATAGAAGCAAATCCCACTGATTAGCAGGGTTTTGGGTGAATGGTTATTTCAGGGGGATAAGAAGTAAGGAGGAGGAAATAAGGAGGATTATACTTAATTTAACTCTAAAGAGTACAAGACCTGCTGCACTCTTTTGAGATATACTGTAGTTAAGATATGTATTAAACACGTAACGCTCTCCAAGACCTCCCTGACATTTTATTTAGAATGTGTTAAATCTAATGTAACAAAATAAAGAATTCCTGCATTGATTCACACACATTATTCAGCGTTAGCATGAAATCATGAGCCTGGTCGATTACATTGCCATAAAATGATATGCTTGCCATATCTTACCCAGGTTGTGCAGTATATCTGATTAAATAGACCTACAAAGCATGACGAATAACATTTATATAGGGCAACGTGACTTGGTGGGTTATGTTGGTGGCCAACAAGATGTGACAGGACTATTTTAAAGATTTGAGGGAGCTGCTTTTTCAAGCATCCCAAAAGTCTTTAATTTTCCAAGTAGAATTTCATAGCTATAGTCTGTACCTTACAGTACCACTGTACTGAACCTATTATGCGCCAAAATCACACTCAGATAAAATTGAAAAGTTTGATCTTTTTAAACCTTATTGAATAATTTATAGAATATGTGATTATTTCACACAAGTCTTTCAATCTTTACAAATTATGAACTGTTTTCAGTGCCTGTAGCAAAGATCTAAAACTGAGCTATACAGTCAGATTGTTAATTTGGAGATTTAAATTAATCTCCTTGTATCTTGCTCTCTGTATCACAGCTACATCTCTTGACATTAACTCAACTTCCTCTAAAACCGCCGTGACACAGTAGTAAAACATCTGGACAACGGCTGTACAATTACATTCAGCTTGGCTTAGTGGGGACGTTTATCATTTTGACATGTCATCAGCACACAGCTACCTGGCCGCAGTGGGGGGAAGAAAACGAGCACATCTGTTCATTTAACTTTTCCTTATTTAAAACTACCTGGCTGTGCATCATATATGTGGACAGTGTGCAGAAACAGGTCATTTTTCCTAGCTCTGAGGAAATGGTCCATCTCCTCCCAAAAGTCATGTGTCAATCTGCACAGTGGGTCTCAAACAGTGCGTGAAGCTTGGATCAAAGGCGAGCCACTTTAAATGCTCAGCCTTGGGAGAAACAACAGATCAGGAGGAAGAGAATAATCCGGAAGGGCTATGAATTTTCCAATATTCAGTGAGCTTAAATGCAGACGAGCTTTGGTTGAGTGAGAATGGTGCACTAATTGGTCATAAGAAGACACAAGCAAATATTGTTTTTCTCACTAATAAGAAAATGAACAATCAATATTTATTTATGGCCCTGAACAGTTTTCTTTACATCATTTGTCAAGTTTTTGTTTCCCATATAAATAGAAAAGTCTGTCCTCTTACAGAAATCCAAGGACAGGTATTCTCAAAGGGATGTACTTACAGGAGGGATGGATGTGCTTAAGGGTTACCCACCAGAACCTTCTAATTAGCACATATAAGATTGAAGTCATGATGGCTTATCCTTATCTCGCTCTCTGTCCCTCATCACCTCTACTTTTACTTCTACAATGAATGCTACTCCCAGTTCTTAAGCCACTCTAGGACAAAAAAAACCTCATAGTGGCTTTAGTGTACATGGCTACATCTGAATCTGACTACATAGTTGGATTGCATTAGTCACGAAATAAATTAGATTGATTAACTAAATATGTGTCATAAAGTGTATTGTGATGACAGTGGTCATTGATTGGTGCAAACAAACTGAAATTAAATTCATTGACACAGGACAGACCTCTGCTGTTTCTCTGAAGGTACGTCTAAAATGTTATATAATTGAAAAGTTAATTTATTTAAGTTATTCCATTCAAAAAGTAAAGCTCAGTTAGATTCATTAGACACAGAATGACATAGTTCAGTTGTTTGTTTCTGGCAATTTTGATAATTACGGGTTACAGCTCAATTGAAAATGTTGTTGTTCTTCAAATGTGTATATATGTATAACGTCTTAAAAAAAGCTTACACAATCACAGGGAAGAATCCTGACTTGAACATTGTCTATAAGATGGTCAATTACACCCTTCAGATGGGGTGTAAGACCCAGAGGAGCATTACTAGGGAAGCTGGGTATATCCAGAGTGCTGTGTCCAGGAATAATAATCAATGGAAAGTTAAGTGGAAGGAAAAGGTATTGTAGAAAACGATGCTAAACCAAAAAAGTGTAAACCAAAGCATTTTGAAGATTGTGAAGAGAAGACCAATTAATAATGAAGGACAGATGGGTTACTGGTGTCCGTGCTTCACACACAGACCTATTCAGAATATAGCCAACAACTGTCACATTTCTTTCGTAAAGTCACTTCTGAACTTTTAGTGTCAGAAGTATCTTCCATTGGCTCAGAAGAAAACGGACTGGATTGTTGTTTATCTGTCTGATGTAATTTATTCAGATGAAAGTATATTTACCATGTCCTTTAGAGACCAAGGTCTCGGAGCCCACAGAAATACTGGAGAGCCACTGAATCCACAAGTCTTGGGTCCAGTTTGAAATTTCTACAGTCAGTGATGATTTGGGGAGTCATGTTGCCTGCTGGTTCTGGTCCAATGTATTTTATCAAGTCAGCACAACCAACTACCAGGAAGATTTAGAGCACATCATCCTTCCCACAGCTGACGGGTTCTATGAAAAAGTCACACTGATGCACTAAACCATGCAAAGGTAGCCCTAACAAAGTACATATACTGTACATTACATGGAATACAGTTTTTTTTTTGGTCTTAAGTAGTAATCTTATGTTTTCATAAACTGAACTTTGAGTTTTCATCAACTGTAGGTCATAAAAAAAAACTATTAACATAAAAAACAAACACTTGAAATGTACGACCTTGTGTAATGAATCTATGTAGTATATGAGCTGCACATTTTGAATTCAGTTACTGAGATCAATTTCATTTTCAGCTATATTCTACTTACTTAGATGCACTTGTGTGTGGCTAAAATTTGCTTTGTTTTGTGTTTCTGCTCAAATTATAATCAAATATATATATACATGAAAGTATAATCAAAATCTGATTTGATCTTGAAATGTAGCACATTAAAATATCTTACCATACTGTACCAGCCTTATTTATAGAGCTCGTTAAATACCCACAGAAGCTTTAAAATAATAAACCAATAACAAAATCAAGGACCTAAAAATAAAGAGCCCTGCACTAAAATGATAAAACAATCATGGAATCAGCCAGAATTAAATAAAATTTAAAAATAATTTGCAAAAATTACCTTAAAACTTAAGTAATAATTATTAAAAAAAAACTTTAGATGTCAGCATCTCAGATGGTGTCAAAAGCCAGGGAGAAGTCATGGGTTTCAAGATAGGATTTAAATAAAGAGACTGATCTGATGTCCAAGGGAAGGTCATTCCATAATTCAGGAGCAGCTACAGCAACAGCACGGTCTCCTCTATGCTTACGCTTCATCTTCAATACACGCAGGAGCAGCTGATCGGACGGATAGGGAGAGTGTGTAGCGTGGACAGGTAGGGAGAGGCAAAGCTATTTAGAGCTTTAAAAGCAAATAAAATAATTTTAATTGAATCATAAAATGTACAGGATGCTATTGCAGGGAGGCTAGAATAGGTGAAATGTGGTCAAAGTTTCATGTGGCAGTTAAAAGGCATGCTGCAGCATTCTGTATCCTTTGAAGCTGAGAGATACAGGAATCACATGTTCCTTCACGAAGAATGTTACATTGGTAACAAAGGTGTGGAATATTATTTGAAAATGCCTCTGGGAAAGATTTGGCTTTACGTTAGCCAGCTACCTAAAGTGGTAAAAAAAACTTTTTTAACAACTGGTGTGATTTTCTAACTTCAGTCCAACATCTACATGTCAGCTAGCCTTCCATGCAAGCTGAATTCTCACGGTATTTCTGCGTTCAAAACACGAGAATCCATCTTGTCCCGCTCCGGCTTTAACCGTTTCTGACCAAATTAAATATGGTTCAGGCCAATCATGTTGCAATATTACAGTTTGGGCGGGACATATCGCTGCGACGAAAGCAAGCGCTGACGAGCCCACAGCTGAACCAAGATAAACATGGCAGCGATTCAAATTCGTCTTTGATAGCAGCAAGAAGTGGCTTGACTAGCTTACCTTCTGGTCTCTCATGACACCTGGCGCTTACATGTTGATTAGATACCATGATTGGCTAAAACTAACCTTTGGTAGGTGGGCACAAGGTGTCGCTTCACCCAATCAGCTGAGAATGTTCTGCTGAATGTTCCTTTCCCCAGACGGATTTGATAGAAGCAGTCCAAGATTCATGATGTGCAGAACATAGAATCCTACACATTATCAATCTGGCTTCATCATCACCTCAGTCCGGTTCCTCATTGAAATTTGAAAGCTTCACAGTCATGCAGGCTTTTGCGTCATTGAGAAATGAAAATACAGGGCTCAGAGAGTTGGAGTCGTCTGTCTTTAGCGGGACATTTATCTGGGTATTATCCACGAATAAGGTTCCCATGATTTCTTCTGCCGAGGCCCAATCCAGTACCCTAACCCTATATAAAGCAATGTTTGTTTCAAAACCGCTAAAAGAAAAATCTGCATGCTGTATGGAGCAAAGAGTATCACTGTGCTCCCCCTCACCAACTTGCTGAGCACACTGCCAGTCAGCTACCACACTTTCCCCCCACTTACAACAACAAATTCAGCTGAATAGAAATATTTCCAGTCACAAAAACCATTCAATAAAGTTAAGGAACACAATAAAATTATTACAATAATCAATATTTAATAGTGATAGGTATAATTGCTGTTCTTATCTGTTCGTTTGAATTTTAATTTGAAATACCTGATCCTATGGTGTTTATTATACTCTATATGCTTGACGTCTGATACAATCAGAACTTTTTCAAGTATGCTACCATATATTTCACAAGGGTTGAGATGGAAATAATATTTGTTCTGTTATATTACAAATCAGAAACCTGAAGATATTAGATAGTAAACCAGAAAAAGTTTTAAAAGAAAAGCATGTTTCATAATGAACATAACTTTTTTAAGATGTACTGCAGCCGCCTTGGTGAATTGAGATACTGTCCACTTATTTCCCATTACCCTGTGTGCTTCAGATCAATAGATAATTACCTCCACAAATGCTCTTCTTATCCAGTTAGAGAAGAGGCAGGTGGAAATTTGCCTGGCAGAGATATTCGGTGTTACGCAGGGTGAGAACTGTCCTCCCCTACTGCTACTTATTGGCCCATCAGTGCGTCTCTTGGAAGCTGGCATTCCATTTTGCAGCAGTACGCAGACACTTCATTTTTCTCCACTGCACTTTTCCTCTCTCGTGCTAATACGGGCAACCCACACATAGAGACACAAGTATTCATGCACAATTTCTCTGCTACGCTCTTACTAAGAGACCAGTGTTTAATAAGTGATTACATTTATGGAGAGAAGGGCAGCAGAGTGGTGAAATATGCCCACATGTCCCGAACCTGGACGAGGGGCCGGTACTCACTCATTAATAATGGGACAGGCTGCAGGCCCAGGCCCTTAGCTCCCCATCTCTGCTAATTCCCTTTGTGCACATCAAAGTTCTCTGTATATGGATGTGTGTATAGAGGTTCGTACACATTCACATTAGCGAGTGTGTGCGCGTGTGTTTTATTCCCTGTGAGAAACCGCCTGTGGAGGAGCCGGCTTTTATTTAATCAGAAGTAGAACAGCTTCCACCACTGCCTATAATTTCAGCCCTATTAACGTGGTGCAGTTAATTCCTCTGAGCATTGAGACGCAGCATCATGTGAGCTGCTAATTCACTTTACATGCAAAATGTATGACAAGTTTCTTTCTGTACAGAGGGAACCTTAAATGTTGCACATTTATACTTGAAAGACAAGGAAATAGCTGAAAAATAAGCTATGTAGTTATCAAATATGCACAGTGATTTATACTGATAACTGCATGAGTTCAGTAACAAAACTATAGTAGACTAACACTGCTTCCTTATACCTTCCTTTCCTTCACTCTCTCGTCACTCTATGACAAGCCTGCCAACTTAATTGTGCCCTTTAGGCCTTGGCTCTACTACGGTAAGTCACTGTGTGCCCAACTCAAAAATACATAACAAATAACAATCATAAAATAATCTCTTTGTTCCTGCAATCTCACAACCCCAACCGTCATCTTAACCCTCTTACTGCCAATGATGCACTATTTATTTTTACCAGGAAAGGCTCACGTTTGACTTTTCTTCCTTATACTAGTCCCTGCAATGGTTGAAATGTGCATCTGTTTTCAAACATCAAAATGTAAGGTACAGCAGGTGAGGGGAGTAGGGAGGAAGGAATGAAAGAAAGAAAAGTGACAAAGAGAATTTGCAAACGGCACCAGTTATATGTAGGATTCAGGAAGATAGGGGTGAAAATTGGGTCAAAATAAAATTATAAATATATATATATATATATATATATATATATATATATATATATATATATATATATATATATATATATATATATATATATATATAATTTTTACATTATGCATTAACACAAAGTATGTAATAGTGAGCTGTGAAGAAAAGAATACAGCTTTATAGATGTTTTGTAAAACTCATTTTCATATAACTCCTCTCTGGTCAATACTTTGAAGAAACAACCTTTTTCTACAAATGCAGCCACAAGTGTTTTGATGTATGAGGAATTGGAGTTTTCACCCATTATTCTTTGGAAAGTAGCTCAAGCTCAGCCAGATTGAAGGGACGGCATCTGGAGAACATGACTTTTCATGTCTTGCCACTGATTATCAGTTGAATTTAGGTCTGGACTTTTGAGTAGGTAATTTTAACACATTTTCGTGTGTTAGAATTGGCCATCTAATACACAATGTAATCTAAAGCATTAGATTGTAAACACGGTTTTAAAACCGTTGCCCTGCTGGAAAGCAGGACACCATTGGCTGGAAAAGAAGAGGTTGAAATGGGGTTGTAATTTTAGAACCATTTGAAACTAGACCTTGTGAACAGTGGGAAAAAGCACTCAATAATCAATCGTTTCTTTTCTCACCTCTCAATTCAACAAATATCGTAGACCCTTCCCTTTCCTGTTGATTGAACAACTGTCACCCAATCAACAAGAAAGGTGATAATGGAGAGGAAGAAAAGCCCAGAAACAGAAAAAGAAAGAGGAAAAGCACATTTCTTACCCTGCCATCCTTGGGTAGTGAGGTGAGCCAGGTCACTGCGGCCAATCAGCGACTAGTATTTCTATGTTCCACAACGTGCGGCTTGGAGGGTTATCTCTCAGTTTCTGCTCCTGTGCGCATCAAGGCTTCTCATTGTGTGTGCGTTCATGTAGGCCTTTGTGTGTGTGTGTTTGTAAAAAATTGATGGAACTGGCTTTTGCGGCAAACAGATGACTCACACAGTTTGAGGTTGAACTATGTCACAAGCGCCGCCGCTCCCACTCCTGCGCTCTAATATGTTATGTATGTTGCTGATGCAGTGGGTCTGCTTATCCCCTGATGATTGGACAGATAAAGCCTCAGTGCTCATCCCACAGTCTGCCACCTGCTCTGATAAGCGCAGGGCACGGAGTACGGCAGTTGGAACCTAACACCGTTGATAGCATCTCTGTGGCAAATCTCTGGACAGAGGAATGTCTGAAGACGCAGGGTGACGACGTGGTAAACAACACAAGATATCTGCACGTGAGGAACAGGTCTGGACTTAAAAGCGAACATAAAAGCACAAACACATACTTGATACTGCACCCCTACAGCGCTGTTCTTCTGTTTTTCCCTTGATACTGCTCACTTTCACGCTAGGGGGCTACAAAAAAAAAGTGCACACGCAAAAGCTCCCAGCCTGTATCCACCATCTGGCCCTCCAAAGGCTCAGATGTCTCTGGGGTAAGGTGAGCTCCGAGGGGGACTCACTATGTGTTTATATGTGATATGTGGGGGTGTGTTCGCATATGTGTGTGTGTAAGTGAAAGAGGAAGAGGCAAACAAAAGGGGTGAGAAAGCAGTGATAAAACAAGCGGTGGGAAGAGTTTGCAGTATATGGCCGTGCATAATTTTTTTTTTTTTTTTTAAACTACACACCCATCACTACATGCACGGATGACTGTGCAACATATTTACAGCCCTGCAGGCACACCAACTGCTGGCAAGTGTTTGCACTAGGGTCGTCATAGCTGACTGGCAGTGATATCTAAGTGTGCCTTGACACCAAGTAGTCGCTCCACTGTGGACAAAATACAGCCCCTTATAATGAGATCAGGGCATGTCTACCGGCCAACTCAGTCGTAATAGTTGAAGCGCTATACTGACGACACATGAACACTCAGTGTAGTACCAACCGAGAGAAGAATTGTTATTACTTCAGGTGGTCTCAGGTTAGTAGTGGCTGAAATACACTCATGCGAGCACTTAACAGGTTATTCTTTACTTCTTTTCAGCTCCATACTGCGTCCAGCCAGAGGAGTAGGTTCCAGCTTTATTTTTATTCTTCTTACTTATATCGGTTTGGAAATGACAGAGCGCGGTAAAGGAACAGTTTTGCTTTCCCATTCCTGGGAGACTTAATGTGACGCTTTATTCTTTTTCTTTTTTTTTTAGAGGCCGTCTTCCCCGTGCAGCTGGCGAACTCACACACACACATACACGTTACACATTGAGAGGCAGAGCTTCTAACTCTACATCAGCCTCACACAGCCACTGTACATTCATGCAACTTCAGCTGGCACAGCGCAATTAAAGAGTGGAAGAAATAACCGGGCGGTCACTAAAGCCTGATAACGCATGTAAGACCCAGACAAGAAAATAAAACTTAGTACCCCAAAAAGCACATTGTTCACTCATTTAGAGTGCAGCTTTGCATGATTTTGTGGAGCAATGTGCTTCTTATTTTTTGTAAGGTGAAAATAAAATAAATATTGGGAGCACTAAAAGTTGGTCCGGGCAGGTGTTTAAGCATATTATTTAATTTTAGGAGAAAAACAGAGAACTAACAGTCAGTATATACGTTGCAGAAAACAATAAAGAAGATGTTACTAGGCCACAACAAAAATACCACAACTAAATAACATAACATTGTTTAGTTAGCTCTTCTTTAGTGTTAAGATTTCAGAGTGATGTGAAAAAAAAAAACTGAATCTTCTCCATCTTATCTTTTCTACAACTAATCCTGCTGTAGCATTCATGATTTTGGCCTTCCACTGATGACTTTACTCATACTGAAAACCCGCCCTTAGCTGTCCTCTTCGAACACACATTGGTCTGCAAGCTCATCGTTAACAAGAACTAGTTATATGTTCAGTTCTCATGAGTTAAATCTGAATTCATCCAGTCTTAATATAAACTCATTCTTGTTCAATTTTTTTTCGTTAAATAAAATTCTAAAACAAGCAGTTTATGATAGAAAAATCAGAAATAACATATAGATTATGTATTATCCTAGTATTTGAGAACCAGCCTTGGCAAACTTATTTACATCTCTTTAATTCTCACGTTCTCTTTTCTTACATAGCTGTATTTTAATGCTGTCATTTAGATGTTTGCTTGTTTTAGCAGTCTGAGATTTTCCAGAAAAGTAGTCAAACGAGACAGCATTTTTAAATGTGGCCACTTTTAAAGCATGCTGAGGTTCATATTCCTCTTTATTCACATCTTGATGATGTTAAAGGTAGTTTCTTAGAAAATTGTTACTTGCGTAAAAATAGACATTTGTACCGTTCTTTTGGATAAACCTATGTGTACCACCATTGAAGAACAACGTTAGAAGTGACAGAATGCAATAAGCTGCAGCTTTATTACTCTACTCGTCTCTGCTGTACCTGCAAACCCACAACCTAATCACTCCCTGCCTGAAGCCGGCTCCCACACAGTAACAAAGCCAGGGTTGAACAAAAAGCAGCATAATCTGTCAGTTTTCATAGATAGCACCTGAACACTCTGAGAGGCAGAGGCTGTCCACGGTAAGTACAATACTGGACAATCCTCTGCAACCTCTCTACAGTGCGAATCATGGGAGCCTGTTTAGTGATCGACTGGTTCCAACCAATACACACCATAGAGCACCAATGAAAGTCATTCCTACCGGTGCCCAAAACCATTATAACTCTTATTCATACTGATTTATACTGAGTCGTTAAAGGAACAGCCTAAATTTGATGTTGTGTTTTCCTTTTTGACTAAGCAACTGTAACTCCATATTGTCATATTTTCCCTAAGGATTAGTAAAGTGCTCTGACTCTGTTTGATGTAGTTTAATTTATAGTAAACCATAAAGCGAGGATTAAAGATTAATACAGTATATGTGTTCATCAAAGCCTGAACCACACACCCCACATACACAGCATTCACCAAACTCTTATGTTAGTGGGGGGAAAAAGCTGCAATTCCATTTTTTTTCCCAGTGCCTAAAGTTTTGATTAAAATCCTAAAGAAAATTCCCATTTTTTCACTCTCTCCCTAACTGAGCGCAGTGTAGTATCAGCAGGATAAGTTGCCCTTAGTCCCAGTTCATCATGTCAAAATCAGTGGTAGTAAGTTTTACATTCTCCGAAATGTTAGCGCCACTCTTAAACTCAAAAGTGCGCCACATTGCAAACAGCTGATCTACTGTTATGAGACGTAATCTTTACCTTAGATGAAAGGGTTTTCTTGTAGACATTGTTTTGCAAAGCTAGAGAAAATGCCTTCTCCAAGTGGGCAATTAAGGAGTTACAGTTTTTAGTGATTCATCTACATTTTTCTAAACTCCAGCTGTTGTCATGTTGCTTCGCCTCAATTCCCACATTTGGTAAGGGAAATTACTGCTGTCGATATTCCGGTATATATTTACAGCTCTGAAACGAAAAGAAACGTCTCACAACAGATCATTGTTTCTGCAAAGTCAGTTTAAAACAAAACCACAGGTCTGGATGAGAAGAATCTCCTTTAGATAATGAGACACCTGATAAGTCTATATAATCATATTCTTCATTCAGGAAGCTGTTGTATTCTCCATTGCATCCTCTAAGGATAAAGCATTACAGCTCCGTAATACATGTACACATCTTCCTGGGGGACTGTTTACAAAGCATCACTAACCTATTCAAATCCGGCCCATAATTACAGATAATGTTTTACATGATAGAGTAGCCTGACTCAGGCATCTAATGTCAAACAACTATTAGGATAGAATTTACCCCCTTTTTGTAACTTCTTTTGACTTTTTTATGTTTGAGTCTACCTGTTTGTAAAAGATGCGTATTGTATTCATCTGACCTCCCGTCTTCTGCCTCTGTCATCTTTTTATCTCCCTCAGTCCCCGTCTATCTTCAATTTGCTGCATTTAATCCCCCCTTCCCTCAATTTCCTCATCCTCTCCCTCTCTCCACCACCCCATTCTGGGCCGTTAAATGAGCAGGTTTATCTAAGCCTAATTGGTTTAAGGGCAGACAGAAATAAGCAATGACTCTCCGAGCGGAGGAGAATGACTTCTGCTGCTGCTGTCTGAAGAACAATCTATGCAGGACCATGATGGGAAAGAGGACGGCCAGAGCTCAATGGATAGACTGGTGACCAAAACGGTAAAGAACAGAATTTTGGTAGTGAAATTGTGAAGATGGAAGGTTTACAGTTCAGTAGCAACATAGGCCAAGACAATGGGGGAAGTTAAGTGATGAAAACTAATATGTTTGATTAATATCAGTCTGTTTTTCTGTTATGTCGCAAATGTTCAGTCTCTTCAGTATTAGGGTAACCTAATATACAGTACCAAAAAAGATTACTTAATTTATTCATCATGAATGAAAAATAAATCCCAAAAACACTCCATAAAAATGGGACAGATTTAATTTTGGAGACATTCTATATTGGGAACTGTCTAGGAATTTATGGGAATTCACCGATAACCGGGGCTCATTTAAACAAACAATATCAAGTCCAAACCTAAATATTAACGTCATAGGCAGACATCCATGGGATATTTGAAAAAAAGAAGAAAAAAAAGAAAATATTACCATACGTAGAATTTGTTTAACTTACTTCCCCTAATCAGTTCAAGGCTCACGCGTGAGGCTATAAATGTTCTGCTATGCGCATGTTATATCGGACAGTACGGTGCATGTAGGGGGTGTAGCCTTGTTACCGCTGCAGTAGGCAGTGTGCTATGTGCATGGCATTGAGGCGTAGCAAATACTCAAGTACGTTTGCAATAATTCTGTCTGTTTTAGCCAGGATTATACAGAAATTAATTTATTTCCCCAACTATATTTAAAATACCTGTTAAGTGCCAATTTTGCCATTTCAGGTTTGTTTCAGCTCATTCCAATAAAGTCCTGTTGATTTCTAGAAATGACCATACAAGGTTTTCCACTTTGAACATTTCTGGAATTTAGCAACACTTTTACCTACCCAACATTTCCCCACTTTTATATACCGGTACCGACCACTGCAAACAGTTTCTGATAGGCTCGACTGCCCCTAATATGTCAATGCCCTGAAGAAGATTTATTTCAGGAAACTTTTATTCCTCAGTTGACTGGTTTCACAAACTTTTTATTAGTGGTTTCCAGAAGTAAGTGTGTGAAGATAGAGGTCGGATAAATCAATTATTTCAAGAATGCATCCATATGGCCACAGTTGCAAAAAAAAATTACCCAGACACATCTAAACACATATAGTTCCGTGAGTTTGTGTTGTCATCATCTGTTTTGGATTCATAATCAGATCAATGGGAGCCAGGATGGGCAGAGATAATAAGGTCAGACTCCACTTTCTCTCTTAAGTATTATAAAAAGGGGGGAAAAGCAGCAGATTGGAGTTTTAACCTTCCCCTGGGGCCACCTACTTTCAATTAGCAACCCAAACAAGGAAACCACTTTAATCTTTGGTAGGGAGGTAACCCAGGGGCCATGTCCGTATACCCATCTGCTTCATTCTCATCCCACACCCTCTTTACTGTGCTGTGATTTTTTTCTTTTTCTTCTCTTCCATTTAGTCTCTTATCCTTTAAGTGTTTTCAGCCATTCAACACAGGGTAAACATACCAACCTCAAAAAGATCCATTCTCGAAGAGGTAGCAATTTAGTACCTATCTGTAGCCTGTGTTGAAATGTGATGAGCACAAACAAGAAAGCCACCGCCAAATTATAGAGCAAATCCCAGAGCGGGGAAGGATCCAGGAGCAGACTCGTGAATGATTAAAGAGAAAACCTGTGTATGAGAAAACTAATTCTGATCTAACTCATTTATAAGGGTAGCAGATATAAACAGAAGCTGGTGTGTTTCTGTCTATTTCTGACAAGGGAGGAAACAACATGAAGGTAAAGATTTCCACAGCCATGACCGGGACGGAGCTGGTTTCATCCACCCATCAGATATACCGGCTGAGGGCATGCGGCCCAGAGTCCTGTCCCATGAGGTAACGCCAGGAAATGAAAAACATGTTTGACTGAGGACATGATTGCTACTGTACAAGAGGAGGCGCAGCCTGTCAAGATGAGTTTCTCAGAGTGAACAAAAATGCTAAGCTGAAAACAGTAAAGAAGTGCATTTATACACAACAGTTCTAATCAGACCTACATTCACAGTCTACAAGAGCTTGCCATCTCAAGATGAAAGACAATTATACTTGTTTTTTTTTTCTTTCTTTTTTTTTTGGGGTGGGGGGTTGTATGAGAAAGCGTGATGGGAATCAGTTGCACAGAAAGTCTTTTGTGCTCCTGAGAAAAACCAAATGCACAAACGAGAGTACCGAAAAGAAACATCAAACATCTAAATGGCATTTATTATGTTCGCGGTTGCATTAAATGTGTTTAAATGACACAAAGTTCTGGTAATCGTGGAAACAATTACCAGCGGTGATCAGCGCTGCAGGAGGATGCTGCCCTGACATAAAAGACAGAAGAACCAAAGCAATCCGCTGCGACCCACGTGTATGACATCCCCGAACGCCGGGGAGATGCAGGCGCTGCCCAGCAGAGAGAGCAGGACGCGTCTGCCCCCTCCAAAGACATCGTACCGCGCCCTGTTCAAAAGCAGCGTTCTCCACATTTAAAGCAAGTGGACCTATTAATTTTCAAATTGTTTTTTTTGTTTGTTTTGTTTTTTTACCTTCCATCGCAGAGGACGTGATGACCAGGACGGATAAAAGCGCAAACAAATCCACTGACATGGCAGAAGGGTTAGTCTCCACAAACCTGTGTCCCCTCCAAAAAAAAAATAATCAAGACGCACGGCGAGCGTCAAGAAAAGAAATCCTTCGCTTTGTCAGAGCGGTACTCCAGCAGACAGCCTCTGTTGTGAGTCACATTTCAAACCGTAGTAAACAATGTGTGACAATCAGCGCAAGGGGAGAAGCGGAGTATGGGGCCGAGGGGTAGCGTGGAGATGGGGAGGCGGGGAAGGTGAGGGGGACAGGGTACGGGGAGGGGAGGGGCGGGGGGGTCCGAGGAGTGGCTATACGAGAGAGAAGTGGGGCGGGGGGTGTCGGGGCGGGGTGGGGGGGGACCCGATGTTGCACGCTCATGGACCCATTAGAGGTTCGGGGCCAATCAACGACACGTATCTGAAACTCACTAACCAATGGCCACGCCGCTGCTCCGCCTACTTTGCATTGTCAAAACACAAAACTTTTCCTTGACCTATTTGGATCGACCCCCCCGATGCACTGCGGGGACATGATGCCACCACTTGGCGTACAGCTGTTACTGCAACTCATGGTTGTCTCGTGTTTTTTTTTTTTTCTGTATTTTTTTCAGTCCCCCCTACCCCCTATGTTTCGGAATGAAACATTTGTTAAACACTTTATGAACATACGTATCTCCCATGAGAGCCTGTTTGAGATCTGTCACTGTTATTTACATCTCTGTTATTAAATGTATTGTTTTATTCTTTACAAATTCCTAATACACAGCGGGTGAGCAATCCTTGTTATAAATGGCCTTATTCATTTAAGTTGCTCACAGTACACACCAAATACAGACTCCATTTGCATCTCTTTAATAGCTTTGACTAATTCAGCTTCACCTCCTAATGCTATTTAAAAGGCATTGCACATCAATCCCATCCTCTCACCGTAGACCTCTCACCCTCCTTTTTGTGTGCGCTTGTGTTGCAACAGATGGTCCGCACAATGGGTTTTTCCCTGCAGGGACATGGAGAACCAGACATAGGAAGAGGCAGTTCCCGCCCTGTAGCCCGGCATCATACACCTGTCTTGAACTAGAAATGTCCCCCCCCCCCCCAAGTCCCCAGAGCTGAAGAATTGGAATAGAGTTGTTAATCTTCGGCCTGAATAGGCCTGATTTTTCTCCAGGCTACTAATACTTCACCACTGTCTCTTTGCAGCACACTGGCCTAGATAATTTTCACCTGTTTTAGTTTTATTACATGCGTAATGAATGGGATAGGCCTTTAAATTTCAGGGATTATGTTATAGAAATTGTAATGGTTGCCCCCTTGTTAAGATGTGGACTCCAGATCTGGACTTTGACTGGGCCATTCTAACACAGGAGTAAGCTTTGATCTAAACCTCATTGTAGCCATGGCTGCACATTCAGTGTAGTTGGCCTAAAAGCTCAGCCATTACCCAATCTCAAAACTTTTACACCGTCTAACAGGCTTTTTTTCCTGGATTGCCCTGCATTTAGCTCTATGTACTGCTTAGCTTCACTCTCTGTTAAAGAGAACCATCCTCACATTGTCACCACCTTGTCTCACAGCAGAGATTGTGCATTCGGTGTGTAATGATCTGAAAAATCTTTCTGCCATTCAGAGTTTTTTCATAGTGGCCAAAACATTGTATTTGTTGTCATCTGGCCGGGGCATCTTTTTTCAAATGTTCGCTCCCCCACAAGTCTTGTGGGTAACGGCATATGGAACTCCTCGTTTTTCTTTCCACCATGATTTTCTTACTGCAACTCTCCAACAAAGGCCAGATGTGTGGGATTTTTAGCTATTACTTGTCCTGTCAAAGACTTCAGTCGTGTGAGCTTTAGATTTCTGCAGCTCCTGCATAGTTACCATGGACCTCTTAACTAGTTCTCTGATGAATGCTGTTGCGCAACAATAGATTTTGTATGGCTATTGATAAGGAATAAGTGTCAAAGATAATTATTAACAAAGTTAGCTATTTTAATAAAAAAATAATAGACCACTTGATTATCAGTTATAAGTCTCTGTCAATAGTTAAGTTTACATGCACAAAATTTCACGATCGGATTGTAATGAATTCGGATTAAATAATCGGATTGTACCATTTATATTCAATTTCAATTCAATTTTATTTATATAGCGCCAATTCATGAAACATGTCATGTCAAGGCACTTTACAAAGTCAAATTCAATCAGATTATACAGATTGGTCAAAAATTTCCTATATAAGGGAACCAGTTGATTGCATCAAAGTCCCGACAAGCAGCATTCACTCCTGGAGAAGCGTAGAGCCACAGGGAGAGTCGTCTGCATTGTCCATGGCTTTGCAGCAATGCCTCATACTGAGCAAGCATGAAGCGACAGTGGAAAGAAAAACTCCCCATTAAGGGGAAGGAAAATCCTCTAGCAGAACCGGGATCAGTATGAACGGTCATCTGCCTCGACCGACTGGGGGTTAGAGAAAACAGAACAGAGACACAACAAGAGAGACAAAAAACCACAGAAGCACACATTGATCCAGTAATCTGTTCTACATTAGATGGTAATAGCGGGTGAGCTGTCTTCCCTGGATGATGTCACAGCTAACAGAACGCCAGACCAGGTGTACCTACTATGAAGAAAAAAGAGAGAGAGCAAAAAGTTAAAAGCTGAAATGACAACAGTCATTTCAATGCAAAGTGATGCAAAACTCACACAATCAATTAATCCGATCATAATGTATTTGTATATGCACCTGGCTTTATTCAGGATAGAACCACTCTTACATGCGCTGATATTAGATTCCCCTAAAAAAAAATAACACAGAAGTACTTCCGTCTTTGCTAAACTACAAAAATAATAAACAAAGCAGTATTATACATGTTCGTTTGTCCTCTGAGCACCCAAGCTGGACTTGCACAATGTTCTAATTACGGTTGAAAGTTACTGAGTAAGCAACAATTTTGAGCTATTTTATGTTTTTTCGAAGAGAAAGCTTGTATCGGGAGCCCCGTCGGTTTTGCTTCCTGACATATGTCCGCCATTCACCAACACGGAAAAACTACCTCCCATTTGTCGGGCGCACATGGGCACTCGGGTCAGTTTGCCACATTTGGAATAACTTGAGCCTTACCCGTGTTTCATTCTGATCGTCTGTTTATTCCGATTACTTTTGTCCATGTAAACGTAGCTGCTTATTGCTTTATAAAATACCTGCCTGGTGAGATGTGCTAAAAGAGAACAAAAGATGAAGAAGTGAATTCATGCACTGACGTTATTAAGCAGATAATAGTGCACACAATTACAGAACAAAAGCCAACAAATTCTTTCCAAAATAAAATAATTTATTAACAAAATACTCCGACTTTCAGTTGAGTAATTTTAGTCAAACTTTTAACTGTCCAAAAGAGAAGGACTTCTGAACGTTCAGTCGCTTATTTGGGGTCTAAAAAAGCGACTAAAGCGAGTGAACGGGCAGGCTGATATCTCTCCGCCTCTCCCCATACACACATAGTAGAGGGAGAGGAGCAACCGAGCCATCTCCTTCTGCTGGGAGGACAGAGTAGTTGCTGGACTACACTGCCATGTTTCTAACATAACACCAAAAAAAACCTTCGCTGTTATATTGAATTAACTTACCTGCTGTCCAGCAGAAAGCCTGAAACCTCCCAAACCATTTAAAATCCCCGCTCTCTCATGAATTATCTCCACCTGGTAATAATAGCCGACATAGTTTTGTTTTCTCCAGTTATTACATCTTTTTCTTTTCTTGGTTACTTTCGCTTCCCTCATAGAGTAGTCCTCCATATCAAAAGAAAACGGTAAATTGAGTAATCTATGGTCATCTTTGCTTTTTTTCTACTCCTCCTCCATCGTAAGCAATGTCCCTTTAACATGGTTATGTGTAATTATGCATGTTTAAGA
Organism: Fundulus diaphanus; assembly: GCA_037039145.1. Classification (NCBI taxonomy): domain Eukaryota; kingdom Metazoa; phylum Chordata; class Actinopteri; order Cyprinodontiformes; family Fundulidae; genus Fundulus; species Fundulus diaphanus. The sequence continues at coordinate 32,428,655 of CM073133.1, read as the reverse complement.
ACCATTTTGTTTGAGATTGGGCTTAAATTCAAATTAGTTTTAAAAGTAATTAAGAAAACTTGGTTTGTGTTCAAACAACCTTACAATGCAGGCAGAAGGCAAAATAAATATGAAAGAACATAATAAATATATTTTTAAAGAATGTTTTAAGAATAATTTTCTAAATTAGAAGTCAATAATCTGTTAGACAATGGATTCTTAATGTTGTGTTGATTCGCCCTCTGAAACACATTGAAATAAGCAATATTTAACTCGTTTTATCCTAAACTAATGTTCTCTGCCCAGACACAACCTCTTTGGGGCATTTACACCAAACGTGAATGAGGCGGCCCAAGTGGGTGATTTACATATTATCCCTACGCAAATGGTGAGGTCTGGAGCGTTGCAGTGTCCCGCAATGCCATAGCCGTGATTTTTGCAGAATGTGCGAGAGCAAAGCGGAACCCGCAAGGACCTTGGCAGCAGTTTAAATATCTGAACTTTTCAGTCAATTTGTGTCAACCAATCAGGTAGTGGATGTGATATATGGTGAACGAGCGGAGCGGAGACAAAGCAGTTTTTCAATCAAAATGGAATACAGAAGACGAAGTAAAGGATTCTCTTTAGAGGTTTGTGGGTGGTTTTGAAAAAAAAAGCTCTTAAAATGACTGTTAAATCATTCATCATTCTTCTTCCTCTTGTAGCTTCAGAGCTGTTCCCGACCAGCCGCCACCTCTGCAGCCGACTCTGGTTCACTCTCTGCCCGGCCTCTTGCTCTCTCCCGCTGTCCGTGTGTTGTGCCGGTAATCTGTCACAGAAGCGGGATAACAGTTTCGGATCCTGAACAGACAAATGTATCGCTGAAGCAACAGTGATCCAGCTGTAGCTCCTGGATTCCCCAAACTGGGAGCGGATCTGGTGGACCCAGGGATGATGGTTCCGTTGTTTGGGTTTCCACATTAAATACAGCCCAGTGACTCTTCTCCACAACTTCATCCCGACCTGTATGTTCTTTGGTTTTCATGATGCGGTTTGGTCATAAATGTTCTCCAACATACCTCAGATGCAGTCACAGAAAAGTTGTATGTATACTGAGAATCAAAAAGCCAATTCTGGATTTATTCAGGGGAATCTAAGAAAAGGGGGCAATTTAAGTTGAACCCAAGCGTAGGAAAAACCCAAAGTCACGATATTAAGTTCAGAGAAGGATGCAAGTACCTGGTTCGATCCCCAGCGCCTGCACTCTGGATCCCTGAGCAAGACCCTTAACCCCTGATTGCTCCCCGGGCGCCGCACATGGCAGCCCACTGCTCCCCAAGGGTGATGGGTTAAAAGCAGAGAACTAATTTCATTGTAATGTATGTTTCAATGACAATAAAGATGATATTACTATTACTATTACTATATTACAACTTAAAAACCTTGGAAACAGACAGAATAACATAAGGATCCAGGGGGAACTTAACAAACAGCCTAGTATACAGTACACTGAGGCAAAGAGGCAGAAATGGCAGGCAAATCAGATGAGCTAATCAGAGGAAACGAGGAACAGCTGAGGAGGATATGTAAGAGGGAAGGAGAGTAATTATCTAGAACTGAGCAGACACTGATACAGAAAACCCAGATTAAGTGCGTACGGAAATAACTCAATGTATAAAAAAACAAGAATTAACTGCAAAGATAAATGTGAAGAAATCCAAAAACAGAAATAAAAACATCAAACACATGAGCACAAAGAAATTAACCATTATGGCAAAACTTAAATGGCAAAAATAACAAGACCATGCAGAAAGCCCTTTGGGACATAATAAACACAAAATGAAAACCATTGGCCCTCTCCCAATACTCACTCTTCCACCCTTGTGCTCCCGGATGTGCGTTCCCTCTGAGGGTGTGAGTGTCTAGTGTGTCCCGATTCTCCAGAGAGGTATTTCGCCCCGCCCCCTTTGTGCCTTCAAGCCACATGTTGGTGAAGTCCACATTGATGCGGGCTTCACTGAAGTGTGTTACCCACAATTTATTGCTGCATGTGACGTTTTAAACTGCAAGGTGAAAATATTTTTATCTAAAAATACCTAAAATCATACTGCCACCTTAAATAAATGACTAATCACCATTTTTTGTTTCTTAAAACAAATATGGTAGTTATTTTTACTTATAAAACTGAGCGCCTGAAAGCACCAAGTAATATTTTGCACATCTATTTATTGACTTTGTTTTATCTGGAAGTGTGTTTCTGAACAAGTAAACAACCAGTTATGCTTTCTGTGTGTGATGTTGATGAAGTTGTAAAAAATACAATAATTAAATAGTTATGAAAATATCAAATATCTTTATTATTATTATTTGCTTATTTTCTGTAAAAAAAAACATGTCACATCAAGGTGCTATCATTAATGAAAGACACACAATATATGTATTTTTTGTTATTTATATATATATGGGGTATTTATTTAACAATATTATTTTCCATTTAATTCTCATTTTTGTCAATACCCACTCTGCTATACTCAATCCTCTCAAATTTCAGTTCCTGCAATTTATTCCCCTCAAAACAATTGCTTGTTGCAATTTCAATAATTTTTAGCAGTAAAGACGGCAAAAACAGTGATGTTCCCGTAATTATTGGTGTCGCTATTATGACAGAAGAGCAAGTTAATGACATAACCAGTAGTGTCCCAATCCTCCTGTTTTGATCTCTTGTAACCTGCGCACTCGAACCCTTATTTGCACTTCCTCCAGGTGCACACTTCATAGAAGTACGTAGGGTTTAGTGCGAGTATTGGGACAAGGCCAATGCCTCAGCATTGTGATGAAAGATGGCTAGATAGAAACATACACCACACTTTTCAGATTATTTATTTATTTGAAGCTTTTTTTATTCCACTCCACAATTATGCAGTATTTTATGTTGATCTGTTATATGAAGTCCCAGCATACATAAATGTTTGTGATTGTAATGTGTCAGAGGATGAAAAGTTCAACATATTTTAATACTTTTGTGAGATGCTTATTTACATGCTATTAATGTCTGAATAATCTAATAATGAAATGATCCCCCAAACACAAACATTTAAACTAAAACCTAAAAAAAAGTTTACCTTCTTTCAGGCAGTATTGAAGTGCTTTTATTAATTATGATATAATACATAATGCAAGAATCTCAGAGTACGTCAAGGCTAACACATGCTTCAAGCATGGTTGGAAAATAATAAATGAGCCTTAATTAAAAGTCTTGTAAGTACTCAGTCCTTAAAACATGTTCCAACTAATAGCATCCCAGGGCATCTCTAAGGATCTGTCAATCACACTGTACTGTATATTACAATGCATTTTATGAACAGAACTTAACAAAATACCAGGGACTTCTGCAAGCAAACCTTTTTCTCTTTTCTAATTTTCTGAAGCTAAAGAAATGTCTTCAAAATCAGAAAAAAAGGTATTCTAAAATCACCTCACAGGCTTGGCCATAACCGTCAAAATCTCTTTACCAAATCGCTTGAAAATATTGTTTGGGTCTTAAAAGCCTTGCGATCACAAATATCACACCTCACTTTTGCAGGTAAAATGGGGAAATACATCTCAGAAAATAATACTTGAAACTCAATATGCTTTGACAAAATGTGACCACTAGCTGATTGAAATGGTATTTCAGTCTATTTTCATTTAGGATGTTTTGAATTTGTATAATTAAAAACTAGAAATTATTTATTGCTGGACGCTGAAGAAAGTAGTTCTAATGGAGACTCTTTGGGAAAGTATTAGATTATATCTTATTCCATTACATGCATTATTTTTTTCATAAATATTTTTAGAATTTATTTTCATCATCTTTAAACATTTTACCCCTTTTTGTGTCCTTTTGTGATTCAACTCCTAACCTTTTACAGTGACAGATATCAAATCTGGTGTAAATGAAAGATGACTCACACATAATAAATGGCTGTTCCAGTTGTGGCAAACTGATGAAATGGGGCAGACACAGGGCTTCAGGAGCACCATGCGGCAGTTGCTAACCTGGGAAAGCAGTTGATGGGAGCATTTGTCATTTTTAATGGTGTGGTGAGGAGTGGCACTAAAGTGAGGCATAGCATGGCACAGCACAGCATGGCCCCCGGTGCTGGCTGCTTTGTTGGCCTCTTATAGCCAAACAATCGTATTTTTCACCCACCAGTCCTAACACGACACTTCTGCAAAGGTCTGTTGAGGAAGGCTGTCCCTGTTTGCCCCCCCCACCCCAGGGGAGAAGAAAGGAAGGAAGGAAGAGCAGAGGGGAACAAGAAACAATAGTGCTTCTGCTGTGGCACATCCTACCTTACAATGTAAACGCTGACAAACAACCACATGTGATAGCACACCCATTTGCAGACGTTCACCAACACAGCCCTCCGAAAATGATCCAAACAAAGCCTCAGAAGCACTTACCTACTTCAGCTCAAGAGCCTCCACCTAATACCGACACTGAGCCCAAACACATTGCACAACACCTCTTGTTCTTACTCTGGCCTAATTTCCTGTCTCTGCGAGTGTACATTCCCCAAGCTATTTTCATTCCTCTTTGAGAACCAGATTCACAGTATAATCAAGTGGTGACTTCACCAGCTTGAGTAATGTCTGAGTTGAGTTTGAATTAATGCACTTTTATGCACTGTAGTCTGTAAGATGACCTTACATTTATTGTACTTTTGGCAAGTAAATACCTAGCCAACATCTCTTTGGCTTGTGACCTTTGTCTTTTCATTTAGTTTTGCTTTTGGATTCGGTTTTTATGCCAATCGTAACTGATGGACTGATTGACTGACCGATTGATTGTCTACGTAAGTAGAAATTGAATATAAAAAGATTGAGTGAAAATGAAAAGGTTGGTTGGTGGCAAGCCACTCACAGTTCTGGTAAAATAATCCATGACAATGTTCACATTTCGACCACAAGGTACAATGTACTTTGTTTAGACCGGTCTTTTGCAGCCACAGGTTTTCATCAAGGAATAGTTTTTATGTCCATTTAAAACTGTGAAATTATCTGAGACTGCCATCTCAGATAATTTCCCCATTCAGTTTTCAGCCACGAGGCCACAAGTTATCATCATTGCATTCTCACCTCTGCTACTGCTGGACAGTTTACTGCTGCTTCAATGGACTGATGGTTTAACTCATCAATAGGTCTGGATAAATTGTTGTGTTCAAGGCAGGAACGCAAAACAGCTGAACAGCAGTGTAAGAAAAAAAATTGCATTTTTCTGTGGTTTCATTAAGAAACACATTTGCTCAGTGCCAGAGATCTGTTAAAGAGGCAAAATCGCATTTTTTTCTACACTATAACCATGGACAGTGGCCATTTAACCAGTGTTATTTAATATAAATAACTGTTTTAAATCAACATATCTCTGTCCAACTCGATGCCTCAGTCACCCCTTGCAAGAAATTAGTATCCTTCTTCATTCAAAACGTAGCATCCGTTAGGTAGGCTACTGGTACATCTGCTATTGCTAAATTGAGCTTTCTGTTTCCTTTACTCGTTCCACTGTATTTTAGCAGTTCTTCTGGACAAGAAAAGCTAATTCCATGAAACCTATAAACTGCCCCTTTGATAATTTTTTATTAAGATTAAGTTTGTCCTTATCTCCCATCTATTGTTACAGTGACCTAATTAAGCCCTACAGCTCATCTGGACAGAACCTGTTAATGGTTCAATGAGCCTGCTTTAAAACTAGGGGTGACTGTTCATTTAAAGCTGCCGCTCCTCAACTTTGGAATGAACTTCCTCTCAAGCTGCGCTCTCTGGACTCTCTGGTAGATGTGTTTAAAAAGCCCCCAAAGACCTCCTTGTTTAGAGAGGCATTCCAGTCCTAACAGACCTAATGTTGCTACTTTTGTATTTTTCAATTTTTTTTGTCTTATATTGTATGTTTTTATTATTGCGCAGAACTTTGTGACTGTGTTTGTGAAAAGAAATAAAGCAAAGGAAACAGACCTTACTTACTTATCTGTTAACTCATGTCTTTGTTTAGGAAACATGCCTTCTGCCTTCAAACATGCAGCAGTCCATTCCATTCTTAAAAAAGCACACCTTGAGCCTTTGGTTTCATCAAATTTTAAATCAATGTCTAATCTGCCCTTTCGCTCCTAAATTTTAGGAAAAAAAATGCAAATCCAACCATTTTTAGAAGAAAATGCAGATGATTTGCAGTTTTATTTACCATTAAAGCCAGGATGCAGTGATCCACAATATTGTCTTTCTGATTGCAAACAGTGGCTAAACCAGATTTTCTTTTTTATTCAATCAATCAAAACACCAAAGGAATTTTATTTGGCATCAAAGCTCCTATTGACTTTGGAGTTCTGACTGCTAATTTCAGTTACTGTGTCAAAAAATGAGGTCATATTTAACAAGGATTTAAAATTTGACAAAAATTGCTTCTGTAATTTAATCTGGCTTTTATCATCTACGCCTTCTAACTAAGGTTGCAGCTTTTCTAAACTGGTGTGACCTGGAGAATGACTATTTTGACTTGAATTGACTATTTTGTGTTTGGGGGATCAGTCATCTCTTTGTTGCTTTCAACTTGTTTAGAATGCAGCAGCTCACCTTTTAACTCAGACTCCCAGATGGGAGCATTTAAGCCCTTTTATATTTTCAGTACGTCAGCGTCCCGTCCATTTTAGAATGGATTTTAAAAGTTTGATTGTTTATTTTTAAAGCTCATAACTGCCTTGTGTAAATATGCCATTCAACCAGCCTGTCGGTTTAGGTGGAAGGCCATGTCCTTCAGCTGCTTGCAGTTATACCATTTTCTTTTGGTTTTCAGATTTTAATTGAATAGTTCTCAATCAGCAGCATTTTCAAAGTATGGCACCACAATGTCAAGCCTTACTCTGATCTAAATCAAGGTTAAAATCTATCTGTTTAGAGTTACCTTAAAATGTCTATATTCCATTCAAACTATTGTAGTTAATTTAAAGATCATTATATTAAGTTTTTAATCCAACCTATCTTGACCTACTGCTGTTATTCCACTGCAATGTGGTTTCACCTTTGTTTTATTTTCTTATGTTCTGTTCATGTACAGCACTTTGAATTGTCTTGTTACTGAAATGTGCTATACAAATAAACTTGCCTTGCTTTGATCTAATCCTCTCCAAAACTTTATCCCTGGCCTGATTGTTGTGTTCCCTGGTTTTAAGGAAGTCCGTGTAATTTCACAAATATTATCTCACAAACTTCTGAGGCCTTTTAAGGAAATTCTGCATTGATATTGTAATTAAATTACACACAGATGAACTCTATTTACAAATTAGTTGATTTCTGATGACAGTTGCTTTTTATTTCGGGATATAAGATTATAAAAGGGCTGTAGGAAATATTTTCTTCCAGATGAGGCAAGATCAGAGGATGGCTCATAAATTCTGAGGTAGGATCACACAGGTGAACTGTATCTTGTGTAGAAAATGTCACCTAAAGGAAATCAGTGACTGCAAGATAGTTGTTGGTGAGAGTGTTGCCAGACAGCACAGGATGGTGGTGTGTAGAATGACTCTGATGATGAGGAAGATGAAGGGGACAAAGGCTGAAAAGGGAAAAAAAGTTATTTTGCTTTCAGGGAGGAGCTGATACAGGCTCTATGTGGCCATGCGGTGCTTTAAGAAGACTGGACAACTACAGCTAATGTTATCAGGGGGACAGGTAGGGGAGTACTCGGTATGTCTTCTGGAAGGAAAGTTGACAAGGAGACTTAGTGGTTGAATGAGGAAGTACAGGAGTGTGTTCAGAGAAAGAGTTCATCTAAGAAGAAGTGGGACATTGTGAGGACTGACGAGAGTTGCCAGGAGTAAAGTGGAGGCAGAGGTAGCTAAGGCCAAACAACGGGCATGCATTGACTTGTATGATAGGTTAGATAGTAAGGAGGGAGAGAAGGTTTTATACAGGTTGGCGAGGCAGAGAGACAGTGATGGGAAGGAGGTTCAGTAGATTAGGATCAAGATGGAAATGTAATGACAAGTGCAACAAGTGTGACAGGAACATTGAAGGAGTACTTTGATGAAGGAAAAAAACAGAGACAACAAAGAGCAGAACCATTGTGGATTAGGAAGTAGCAAAGATTAATACGGCTGGAGTAAGGAAGGCTTTGAAAAGGATCAAGAGTGGAAAGGCAGCTGGTCATGAATATGTACCTGTGGAGGTATGGAAGTGTCCAGGAGAAACAGCAGGGAAGTTTTTGACTAGGCTGTGCAATGACAACGTGGAGAGCTCGAAGATGCCTGAGGAATGGAGAAGTGTTCTGTTACCAATTTTGAAAAAAACAAGGGAGATGTGCAGAGTTGTGACTACTACAGAGAAATAAAGTTGATGAGTGTTACAATTAAGTTATGGGAAAGAAGTTATGGAAGGTGGAATGAGGTCAACAGTCAGCATCTGTGAGCAGCAGCATGGTTTCATGCTAAGAAAAAGTGCTACAGATCCTGTATTTGTTTTGAGAATGATGATGGAGAGGTACAGAGACGGTCAGAGGGAGCTGCATTATGATTTTTAGATCTAGAGAAAGCAAGTGACAGGAGTGCTATGGTATTGTAAGAGGACATCTGGAGTAGTAGAGAAGCTCATTAGAGTGGTGCTGGACATGTGTGAGAACTGTAAGACAGTAGTGAGGTGTGCTGTAGGGGTGACAGAGGAGTTCAAGGTGGAAGTGGGACTATAACAAGGATTAGTTTTGAGCCCCTTCTTTTTTGCTGTGGTGATGGACAGGTTGACAGATGAGGTTAGACACGAATCTACATGGACTATGATGTATGCAGAAGACTTTGTGTTGTGTTGTGTGATATAGGAGTATCAGCAAGAATTAAAGAAAAGGTGTGCAAAACGATGGAGAGACCATTGATGTTGCATGTTTTAGAAACAATGGCACTGAGGAAGAGACAGGAGGAAGAGCTGGAGGTAGCAGAGATGAGGATGTTGAGGTTCTTTTTAGGAGTGACGGCGATGAATAGGATCAGGAATGTTTACATCAGAGGGACAGCTAATGTCAGATTTTTATGCCATCTCAGACTGAGATGGTTTGGACATGTACAGAGGAGGGATATTGAGTACATCTGTGGAAGGATACTTAGGCAGGAGACATAGAGGAGATTTATGGATGGAGTGAAAGACGACATGAGGTTTGGTGTGAGAGAAGGAGATGCAGAAGATAGGATTATGGTAATATGTCTTGGCAACCCCTAAAAGCGAAAAGCCAAAAGAAGAAAAATAATATTATAAAGGGGAAGAATACACCACCCTTTTCACATTTTGTGGAAAAAATGTAAAAGCGATTGATCGTTTTTCCTTCCATTTTAGAGTTACACACTAATCTGTGTTGGTCAGTCAAAATAAAATCCTATTGAAAGATGCTGAGGACTGTGGATGTAACACGATACAATGTGGACATTTTTTTAGGGGCATAAATACTTTTCGTGGAGGATTTTTATGGAGCCTAACGACAGAGGCTGAAACAGACTTTCTGTTCAGTCATAGCAGTAAAAATATATCCTTTGAAGACCATGTATGTGTGGAGATGAAAATGCCTTAACCATTATGCAGACATGGCAGGTACTTAGGTGACAGAGGACCATGGTGCCACACTACACCCTGAGGGTACAGACTGGTTATCAGGCCAAGCTCTGCCTCCATCAATCTTCAGAGGTCTGCACACTGCCTGTTGAAAATTTGAGTGCAAAGTCTGTGCTGAATACAGATACACCTTGGAACGGTGTTGCCCAAATGAAGGGTCAAGACTCTTCAGTGAGTCCCAGACGTAGTCAGACTTTCTGGGTCACAGCTTAAGAGAAGTGTTGGAAAGTAGGTTCATTACAGGGGAGCATGTAATGCTAGTTAGGTTTCTTAAAAGGGCATTTTACAAGAGGGGAATGGCAAAGGCCATGTCTCTTTGAAGTTATGTAGAAATGCAAACAAATAGTTCCAATGCAGCAGAGCAAAAACATGCATAGAATGTTCATATCTGCCTGCCACTTACAGCCAAACCTCTGCAAACAAAAAGAAGGGTTGGGGGTTTGTTTATGAACAGCAAGGTACAGTTTCTGAGCTTTGAAAGTAGGATTGTTCTCCAGGATGACAGTAGGTCAGACAGGGGGGACTTGGCAGGAGCTAAAAAAAGTACTTTCATTAATCTGCCTCTGATGTCTGAACTGATGGGACCTGCTCCTTGCCACCTGCACATAGTCACTTGAGAGACATTACCTGCATTTCTCTGAGTTGGAGCTTAACTCAGAAAGATTGAAAAACATGTAAACAGCAATGGAAAATGGGGCAAAATGCCTTGATGTGTACACCAGGAGAGAGGATGCATGGTTCTGTGGCATTAGAGAATGTGAAGGGCAGAAGATTTATTACAATTCATTTCTACATGCAGAAACAAGCTGTGACAGTCTTATTTGTTAAGAAGCACAGTTTAATTAATAGATGTTTTTTGTACACATTATTTTGCATTTGAGATTAATTTCTTTTGTCATTATAATCCCAGCAGCACAATGAAAAGATTTTGCTTAGCACGGAATGTATAAGAGCATCATTTTGATTATTAAGTTTGTGTAAAACAGGAAAAAAAAATAATAATAATTGTGGGATTATGAGTTCATGCAAGCTGAAGTGGCTCTCTACCTACTTGTGTGTGAGCAAATACACATATGAGCACAGTCAAATTTGCATGTGTAGAGTGGCTCATTCTGCATAGAGTAACCTTTCCTGACACCATTATCTGTTTGACAACATGTGGGATCTTTTTTGCGGAGATTGCAAATTCTGAGAACAGCTCTGAAGACACACAAAACAGCATAAACACATTCAACAAAGCATTTCACAAAGCTCACAATAACCCATGAATTATTTTTTTTCTGTTTTGATGACCATGATTGTAAGGGTACGTTCATTTTCTCATGGTTGGAAATCTAATCCTTGGTAAGGTCAATAAAGTTCTACGTATTTTTCTTCTTGCAGCCTTTAAGAAAATGTCCTATTAACTATGTTTCCTCCAACTTGTTTTGTGTTGTGCAACTATCCATTCATTCACCAACCTTCTTCAACATAGTTGCCTTGACAAAAATAACATTTGACACATCTTAAATTGTTTTTTGAAGTTATCATGGACTGGTCAACCAGGGGAGTCTCTCAGGGATTTCTCATTGCCAAAGTATCATTAAGAAAATGTGCCTCTTAATGAGGAAAAACAAACTAGACTGACAACTCATCACTATATGTCAGCTTCCAGTGCCAGATATTCCCACATGATTTTGTTGGGTTGTTTGTCTCCTAGGGACACTATTAAAATGCAGCCCCCTGTCTCCTCCGACCTGTCTTTTTCTCCCCTCTCTGGCCTGTGACAGATAGCTGAGTGCAATCTATCAACTTCAGTCTGCCACAGTCAGGGGTGGAGCTTTGTAAAGCCGCATATGGACAGAACGTGCACATAAGAGTGCTCACCTCTTAGTCTGTCACACTAAATGGGATAAACATCTGGTGAAGGAGGAAAAGAAAAAAAAGAATAAGGTGAAATCAATCTGCCCTCTGTCCACCGTACACTGATCCCCTGTCACAGGCTGACCTCTGCAACAAATGAAACTCCCATGCTGCATTTGAATACAAAAACTGAAGTACTTAACTCTGGTTCAGCACAGTGGATAAAAGGGACTAGACTCCCTATATTACAAAGCTTATTTAATGATTATTTGTAGATCCTTAAACAAGTAGCACCTGACTATCTGTCTATCTAGGCAGGTATTAAAGCTATATTTGGTAATCCTATTCAGAAGCACTTTTTGTTATACTGGGTAAAATGGTCCTTCCATCTTGAAAGTAGTCAATACATTATGTATTCAGAAAAAAATTATTAAAAAAATCTCTGTGGGAGCTGCAGGCCTGTAAAAATTCCAACCAATCTCTGCCCTCCGGTCTGAAGAGCAGGAAATTTTCAGTTTTGGTCCTGCCCTCACTCACCTCTGTCCCTCAAGTATTGCCTTATCTATTGGTTGTCCCACATGCAAATCATTCTGACGCGCTCACGTAACGGTGTGCGAGCATGTTCCTTGTTAGTTTCCGCTTGCTGGCTGCACTTCTAGTGTTTATGTATCTGGATAGCTTAGAAGTTAGCTTCGGTGTTAGCCATTCATTGTAGCTCTGCTGCTCTCTCCATGTACTTTGAACACGACTGAGAGTCGCAAGAAGCAAACCACGTACAAAGTTATGAGAAGAAGAGGAAGGTCCCAGTAGAAAGAAATAAGAGCAGAGTGGATTTGGGAGATTTTCACATGATCCCCCCGAAGAGCGGAAGAGAAGGTTAGACAGTCTTGCCAAATGCAGTTATTCAAAAAGGGACTTGGGTAAACTTCTGGAAAAATCACAGACTCTACCTTTAAGCATGCTTTTCATTAAGTCCACATTTACGTTTTATTTTATTTATTTATTTTTTCGTCTAATCTAAGATTCTAATCTAAGAAATTAAATGTTGTGTTTTCTGTAAGCAGTGTGATGTTCGTCCTAGTTTTGGAATATGAAACAGCTGTTTATCCTCATGAGGATATTGAAGGATATTTTGCCACAATAATTGTGTCATTTGTAGACATGGTCATGTATGAGGGTTTCCAGTTTTGGAAAGTTTGGATGGCAGCTGGGGCAAAATTGTAAAGCATGCATGGAAAAAAATTCTCTCTCCAAGTTTATGCTCACAATATTGAGTAAATATTATAGTGGAAACACTCAGTTACTTTGTAAATATTTATGGATTTATTGGACTTGTACGTGTGAGTATTTGATGAAGCCAGAGATGAATTCACTGCTTGGGGCAGTTTCTAAAGTCCTGAGGACTTTAGGTTTTTTTTTTGTATCTACTTATTTGGAGCTGAGTAGGGACTGTGATGGGAACAGACTGTTGTTCAGGCATGGGTGTGGTCAACTGTATGAGTAGAGCGGGCAAAAACAGCCGCAATTTTCCAAACTTGCTACTATAAAGTAGAGGAAAGTAATGGAATACTATCAAGCAACCAGTAACTGTAACCCTTGTTGCAACGATGAGGTGCATGCTTTTCTGTGCAATAAAGGAGACCGCAATAGTCAGCAAATGCTTGATGGAGAAACTGTAAATAAAAAGTGGAAAAATGACAACAAACAGTTCATTCACACAGTTATGAAGCACAACACATAGAATAGGCCACTGGAATAGCCTGGTAGTGTGGCTTAAAGCCCCCACCTCCAGGAGGTGTTCCCCTGCTACAGTCAATGGAAAAATAACAAGTTCAGAGTAGAGTAGAGCTAGCCCGAGCAGAGTGGAACTTTTACATTATTTTTTTAGATACAACCATGAAACATTGAAACCGTATCTTGTATTTGTCTCAAATGAATGGCAAAGGCCATCTAAAGTTCCTTTTTGAAATTTATTCCAGAGTGCTATACTATTATAACAAGAACAACATGTAAGTTATACTGTCATGTTACAAGATCAGCTTTGGCTTTTGTTTTATCTTTGTTTTGTCTATTCTTAGGGTGAACTTGCCTGGACAGCTAGACCAGGGCATGTTGAAAAATATTTTCCTTGCCCTTACCAAACTGATGTGCAATTTTCCTTCGGAAGGTCTCAAAAATCGTTTTCAAACTTACCATGTTCTTCACTGCCAGTGAACCGTCACTTGTTGGAAAAACCACACTAAATGTCTAAGATTTAAACAGGGTAAATGTTCTTCAGAATACTTTTTTTAATCAACTTAGATAGGTAACAATTTAAAATGTGTCTTCTTCACTTTTATTGTTTATTTTAATTAGTTTAATCTTCCTGTATGTTGATATTGATAATAAATATTCATATGTCCAATTCTTTGGCAGCTGTGTGTATTTAGAATTATAGTCAGTTTTACTTGTATAATATTTTGAAAGATTCACTCCAAAAATATTGCCATTAATTTCACAGTTTGTAACCTTACACACAGAGCCCCATAATATAATGAGTTATTGAAACTACCATTTATCTCAGCTTAAACAAAACCCATTTAAAAAAAAATCCAGCTGAGATAATGTCAAGTACAATTTGGCAGACATGTTGATTCTCTGTTTGTTATCCCACATAATAATATGAGACAGGTGGGGGTTTATTTGTATTATTTTAGCTAATACTCAACTGTCATGGCTCGACATTGGATCTGAAAATCCGACTGATACTGAAACTATTTATTTTAGAAACAGCATGGGATATAAATTTCTGTTGTGTGACTCTTGCAGATGAATTTCTTTCATTTTCTGGTTCCACCTTAACTGAAGTTCTGTTTGATTCGCTTTGAGGTATTCTACATCTGCTCTGCCAACAAATTGCTGTATTTCTTAACTGCATTTCCATCTTTAAATTTGTTGTTGCATCTTGTTTTTCCTATTCAACCAGTTTGTGAATTTACGCTCCATCAGTCTTAAACTCATAGTCATGGTCAAACACCTAGAAATGTGTATAGAGTGCTGACAAACAAACACAAACATGGCCTTGGTGGTGAAAGATGTGTTTATGCAAATTAAGACAGAGTAGAACAAAAGGATTTAAAAAGACACAGAGACCATCAATAAATGCCACACCAGTAGAGCTCAGAGCTTTTAGTTTAGACAGCTGAGATTTTAAATGATTCTTGGCTGTGGGCCAAAACTGCCTTGGATATTTATTATTCAGATAATGACCTAATTTAACACATACACACACCTACACGACAGTCATCCTGTCAAGTATTCAATAGTAAACAAACAATAGACTTAACACACTGACCTTTTCATATTAACACTGACCTTTGAAAGCAATCTTTTCTCCCAGCATGCAACGTCAGATCAATAATGGCTGCTGCCAGGTGATGCTTGGAGCGTAATCGGCCTGCAGCGGGCTCAGTGGCATGGAACGCTCTTCCATATATACACTGCATTCGCTGCAGTCCATGTCTAATCGTAAATGTCAAAACTAACCCCTGCATAAAATATATGTACAATTGCAATGTATTTATCACTGTAGTTCTTACCCCCACAGCACACAGTCACTGGCTTGAATTATCAAAATCAACTGTTAAGTTGACTTTGATAATAAGTCGGAATTCAAGCTAGAATAGCAATTAAATGTCTGAAACATGTTTCTTCCTAATCCTTTTTTATGTATGCTTTCTTATTTTTCCTTTTTCAATGTAGCCATGACCCATCCTGTGTGAAAGTAGGCCACTCAGAGAAGACTGTTCGATTTTCTTATCCATCCAGGAGAAGTTCCATTACCACAGCTTCTTAGTCAATGACTTTTCATTTAGATTAAACTTCTCAGATTTTTGGCTCAACAAGGCCTTGATAGATGCCCTGTCAAATTGTGTAATTGTGTGTTTGAGTGTCTGTCTGTGAGCATGCGTGTGAGCATCTGTGCGTGTGTGTGTCTCTGAGATGGTATCTCTGTGAGGTTAAGACTGTGAAGAGTAGAAATGTGTGGAGTTGTGGATAGAAAAGCACACAAATACACCACTGGACTTTAGATTCCCGTTGCTGTAAGAAGGACACTGCATAGATTTAAAAAAAAAATGCAAAGCAGAAGTTATATACAATAAATGATCTCAATAAAAGTTTTGTTGTGAGTTTTGATTTACTCCCATAATTCAGAATTGAGCACATTTTCTGTAATCAACAGTTAATGTGTGGAGTTTACATACTCTCATCATGGTCATGATGGGTCATGATGACCATGATTCATCTTAGATTTGGGGTTTTTAATGATGTGACTTTTTAATGATGCATTTGAATTGTTTATTTCCTATGTTTGGTTAAATGTACAATGTACAATCACAGTGTTTCCTTACCAGAAACCATGGGGGGACAGCTCGGTGTAGTCCCTGCTGAAGGCCCAGGATGCAGCATTCAGATCTGGAGACCGACTGGCTTACAGCAGGGCTAGAAGTGAACTTAAAAAAGGCATCCAGAAGGCAAAGCACAGATTTAAGCAGCGCATCGAGGACTGAGCAGGCCTCCTCAGTCCAAACCTGAATGGTTTTGATCACAGGTTTGGTTCTGCAGACCAGTGGCTTGTAGTGGTTAAATTATCATTCACACTAAATTTAGAAATTGTTTGTGTACCGGTCAGCTTGAGTTTTGTTGGATGTTAATAACTGCAAGTATAATAATGTTCACAACAAGATATTCATCTGCTGTGTATGACACTGTCCTGGTTCTCGTTAGACATCCATACAGACTTTTCTAAGCAGTCATAGCCATGGCTCCACAAAAAAAAAAAACATGGTCAATAGCTGTGCTGGTTTCTTATTACCTTTCTTTTCTTGTTATGATGCAGCTGGCTCCGATTGTCGGCTCCTATTGCTCAAAAACAGAGATGCTGGTATCCTATTTTTTTTCTGTAAACAGTGTGCGGCTATGTGACCATCATCCCTTTAATTAATATTGTAACCAAGCTTTCTGGTTTTGTCACCGGGACTACAGGAAGGAAAATATACTCTGGGCTTTTAGGTCACTGCAAGGCTCACCGGGACCCTTTGCTTTTTTCCCCCCAACACTTCTGTCCAAAACATCGGGCAGCTTGCTGCCTTATGGCAATCCTCAAGGGACATTTTACCACCATGTTTTAACCATGTTTCTACACAGCAATGATGAAACCAATTTTTATGTTTGATTTTCATTTAAAAAAAATAGTGCACACTAAATATATCATTTCATTGATGTTACAACAATAAGTAACCCAAAGGGTCATGATTTATTTCATGTTTGATAAAGAGTGATGAAAGAGGGGGAAAGGGAGCTCCAGAAACTCTCAGCACTGTGTTCCAGGCATCCAGCAGTGTTGCTTCCCGACTTGCACGCAACATTTTTTTCTAAATGATGCGGTCTCGGCACAGAGGGATAGCATATTCTTCTCATAAGCTTCCGCTGCCATGTAAAAGTTGAAGTTTAAAGGTCATTTAGCCATAACTAAAACAGCTATCCCCTGAAACATTCATCATCTGTAATGTGTGTGGGTGCAGCACCTTTTGTCTGAAGATGTGTGACACAGAGTGACAGCCAGTGGTTATCAGTTTGCAGCTAACGTTAGCTTCATTAGATTTCCTTATTTATAATCTGTTTAATGGTTGCAAAGCTAATATTTTTGTTTGTGGAATATGAGTTTGCAGGCTAACCTTTTGGTTAGCTATGCCCACCATTGACTGGGAATGTGTACTGGACTCATCCTTCACAGTCTCCTCTTTTTTTAACAGCTCTGAATGACGACTGCTTGTCTGTGGCCACTCATTATATCAAAGCCATTTGGCTCATTCTGTCTGGAAAAAACTGCAATTTTTTTTTATCCTTTCCATACTTCACTCACGTATCATTTTAGGGTTTCCCTGGGTGAACACCACAACCCTCATACTGGAAGGAGAGAAGAATCAAGGGTTGGAGTCAGTTCTGTCTATCCCATTGTTTGCAGTCAGCTCTGCCTATATTTACCTAGCAATCCTCAAGACCAGGATAATAAACCACTGAATCATCAGTCCCTGAGGAATATCAACATCTAAAACAAGTGTTCAGCAAGGAAGAAGTCTTGTCTCTTCCTCCTCACAGGCCTTATGATTGTGTGACAAACTCCCTGCATGGGGCCCTCAACCTAAAAGCCATCTTTATAACCTTTCCAGACCTGAGAGGGAGGTGATGGAGAACTACATTCAGGATTCACTTGTTGTTACAGGTATGATATACTCTTCCTCCCATTCAGTTAGTGAGGCTTTGTCTCGAGGGCCCTGCACTGGTTACCGATGTTTAAACCAGATAAATGTCATGGCATGTCTTAAGGAGGACCCATGCGCAGAGCGTGGTACAGACAAAAACAAAATTTTAAAATTAAAAAGAAACCTTACAAATATTTTTCACTAAGGAGATCAGCCATGCAGGAATAGCACAAACAGTCGGGCATGGAGAGGGGAACGAAGAAACAGGAAACCAAACGGAGTGGCAGGAAGCACAAGTGCTTGGAAGAAACCAGCAGAGGAGAAGTGACAGCTGGGTGGATAATTTACAGGGGAAAGAGTGGAGAAAAACATGACAACAAAGGTGCGAGTAATCAGGTGAGAAATAAGGAACAGCTGAGATCAATGAAGCAGATGAGCTGAGGAGAGGAGTGCAAAGAACAGAAACAGAAGTGAAACACATGAAGGAATCTAACAAGGAATATACAAAACTATACAAAGAACAAGAATGAACTAAATGACTAATAGAGAACATGAAATAAGACCAAAAAACTCAATCACCTCAGGATTGTGACAGATTATTATTAGGAACAAGTACCCACTGCCCCTGATCAACTCTGCTTTTCAATCTGTGCATGAAGCCACCATCTTCTCCAAACTGGACTTACACAATACATTTCACCTAGTACAAGTCAGGGAAGAAGTTTAGTGTAAAATGGCATTCAATACACTGTTTGGCAATTCTGAATATCATATAATGCCCTTTGCCCTAGTAGTTTTTCAGCCGTTTGTCAAAAATGTCCTCAAAGATTTTCTTGATGTGTTGTTTTTTTCTATTTAGAAATCTTAAGATATCATGTCGATAAGGTCATCCAGTGGTTGCTAGAAAATTGTCTTTATGGAAAAGCTGAGAAATGTGAATTTCATAAGTCATCTGTGTTCTTGGTATCATACCAAGGACACAGTTGACCTTCTACACTACAGACTTCTCCATCAACTCACCAAGCTGCCATCTGCAGAAGGTCTCAGTTGACTCTACCATAGTCGGTCTCATCACAGATGAGGATGAGTCACAGAACAGACAGTGGGGCCAGACTTTTGTAGACTGGCGCCAGCAGAACCACCTCATGCTAAATGCAGCGAAAACAAAAGAGCTGGTGGTGGACTTTTGGAGGCACAGACCCACCTCACTGACACAGGTAAACATCCAGGGAAGTGATGTGGAGATAGTGGACTCTTATAAGTACCTGGGTGTTCACTTGAACCATACACTAGACTGGAATCATAACACTGATGCTCTTTACAGGAAGGGTAGGACTCTATTTGCGGAGGAGGCTGAGGTCTTTTGGAAGTGTAGGAGGCACTCCTGTAGACCTTCTTTAACTTTGTGGCGGCATCCGCCATCTTCTATGGTGTGGTCTGTTGGAGCATCAGCTTATCTGTAGCTGAGAGGAAGCAGCTGCATAAGCTCATTAGGAGAGCCAGCTCTGTCCTGGGATGCCCTTTGGACCCAGTGCAGGTGGTAGGAGACAGAAAGACTGTAAGTAAAATCACATCACTGATGGACAATGTCTACCACCTCATGCATGGAGCTGTAGCAGAGCTGGAGAGCTGTTTCAGTGACAGATTGCTGCATCCCAGATGCTTTAAGGAGCGTTTCCGCAGGTCGTTCCTCCTGGCTGCAGTCAGACTTTATAATCTTGGCTGCTCCCAACAGACATAACTGTTTACATCATGCTAATTGTTGCACAGGTTCTGATCCATCCATTAATTGTCTACGCTGTTCCAAAATGCTAAGGTAACTTGCACACGCCTTAGCTAGGGATGCTGCTGCACTACTATGCATATTGAATATTGTATTATCGTATGTTATGTAAATATTGCATATTCTATTATTGTTTACTATGTAAATAGGCTGAAGTTTTTTTCCACTGTCAAATAGTTTTTCCTTTGTTCAATATTTACTCTGATATTTGCTCTCATCCTCTATTCTTGGTGTTTCTTTAGAGCTAACTTTAGACTAGACCGTTTTGCTCTTTGTTCTTCTTCTCTCTTTTTCTCATTGCTAATAATTGTGTGTAACTGTGTGTTTGCCACTGTCACACAGCTTACCTCCTACATACAGTGTTAACTTGATCTTGGATGTATGGCTCCAGGGCCTTCAGTTTTTGGTTGATTGGGAGGGGTATGGCCCTGAAGAGCACTCCGTGATAACCTGTGCCTTTGTTCTGGATCACATCCTAATATTTGTTTTATATTTATATATTTATTTATTAAATATTTGTTAATATTTGACCTGGTAGGCCACCTGGAGGTGTCCGTTGAGGCAGCGGTAGTGTTATGTTCTGTCATCCTCCCCTTTCTTGCTCTCCTTTCCTGTACTGGTTTTCTCAGATGGTTTAACCATTCTTTATCCATTCTTTCCAGTTGATACGACTGTATCCCATCTTCTCATCAATAAGGCAGTTTCTAAGGCCAGCTGAGGCATCATCTCCCTGCCAGTTCATCAGCCATTATAGTGAACAAAAACTTCTCTTACAAGACTTTTTTTTTTTCGCTCTGAAGATTGTTAAGTTGTAACTGTTTAAAAAAATTATTCCCTAGTGAAATTCCTTTATGGCAAAGTGACTGAGCATTCCATAGACTTCAACACTCACCACTTCTGGTAGACTATATACATTGGCTGGTCACTCTAACATTTGATCTTTCACACAACATAATTTCTGCTTAAACATGCTCCACCTTTCACCTTACACTGTCTGGCTCATCTTGGACTCAAGAAACCCTCTCCTCTCCACTGCTGGATTTTTCGGGGGAAAAAACAGCTATCGGTCAGTTTCTGGGTCAGCTTATTTGACTCCTTTGTTCTTGAAATATGGCACCTTCAAGCAGAAACAAATCTGTAGCAGTCTATCATGGGCAAGTCAAAGGCCTTCTGGAAAAATGCTTTATTGCCAGAAGACTTATTAAGTCAACGACAAAAAGAATGTTTGGAAGAATCAAAGTAAGGCTTTCAAATCTAAGAGCACTGTACCAACTGTCAAACATGGTAAGAGGTAGCATCATATGGAGGAACAATTTTACTGGCAGTGATACTGGTGCATTAGACAAATTAGATGGAAAAAGGAAGGCAGGCTACTTTGCAATTCTTTAACTTTACCTGAAAATTAACAACTGGACAATTAGAACTTGGACACAAGTGTTTTTCCATCATTTGTGGGATCAATTCCAACAGGGAATGTATCAATAACTTATGAACCATACCTTAAAGCTGGCTAAATGCTATAAAACCAATTATGTGAACTCTACGGGTACTTCTGAGAAAGTTAGTTAAATATTATCCTTTAAAACAAAGTCCAAATACCGTACTTGTTATGCAGACTGATGACTGTGCAAAATAAAAACTGATCAGAGGAATAATGTCAAAGAAGATGTATTTTTTATAAACATATGAAAAGTTGATTTGTTCTGCACATATATAATTACAAATTATAGGATAGTAATTAAGTACACAGGTGAAGAAGAAATAAATATTTGTGCATTTATTTTACATATGAAACTAGCATTTATGTATCTGTGAACTGTACAGTTTGATTTTGCCATGCCTTTTTTGTAGCCATGTCTTGTCTCGAGAGGGTAGACTCAGTTTGTTTCCCCTTTTTCTGTAATTGGTTGCTTTGTTTTGTTTTGGCTACTTCCCAGGTCAGACCTGCTACAGGCACTTAAAAGCCTTAATCCCCAGAAGTGTTGAGGCCCAACTTATTTCTTGGTTTTATCCATGTGTGACAATATCACTGCTGTGTTACATTTGCTGTGACAGTTGAGATTGCAGTTGCTTGTAATTTAGCGGCCTATACTTCTCCTGGGTTTCTATTAGGATAAGGACAAACTTTGTGCATGTGCCTTTTATAGAGGACATCAGCAAAGAATAATTTAAAATGTATCATTAGCAATTTGACATCAAAGTTTTATTAACTGATTCTATGTTAAGTGTCAAGTGTAACTGTTATAAACTAGGGGAACGTTTTGTTGATAAAACATTGTTAATTATGCCCATGTGTCATGCCTTAAAACATGATAATACAATGGCTGTCAATAAACCAGGGCTACATATCCCAGCACTCAGAACTCACTCTTTCCCTACATTATGCTGTGACTTACTGCATTGTTGCTTTTGATGACGCCACAGTGCCACCTGGTTACCAAGACTTGATGCTGCAGTTTGCCGCAGCAGTGCAAGTTATTGGCAGGATATGAAGTTCATAAAAAAATGGATTCTATGAAAAAATGTTAGAAGCAGTCAAAATAGAAAATATGCTATAGAAAGTTTGAATAGCACATTTTAAAGAATGTTTATAACCTAAAACTTCATTCATGAAAAAAAATCAACACAGCTTTATATTAGTGAAGACAGTTACTCCTCTTATAATGTATGTATTAAAACTGGTCAATTTCCAAACAACTGAAAACATGCTCTAGTACAACCTTTTCTAAATCCTGGCTGTACCGACAAAATAAGCAACTAAAGACCAATTATTTACTGCCCTGCCCAAAATGCAGACGAGATAATTTCAGAACAACTTCTATATTGTCTAAAAACAAAACACTACTTACATCAGTTTTGTTTTAAGCATTACAACTAAATATAATATGCCTTCCTTTTCAGGAGTAAATTTGACATTACTGGTCAGTCTCTTATTTTTCTCTCTTTTTTGTTATTACCGCTCTCTTTAGATATATCTGTTACACTGTTGCTGATATATATGAATTTCTCCACTGAGGGAGAATTTTTATTGAATTCTATTCAATTCAAACATATTTTATTGTATTATTATAGACACCATTAAACATTAACTTCATAATGGATAAATATTTTTTTTATATCTAAAGAATGCTTTTGACATTGCAATTTATTCTTCTAAAAACACTGAAACAGGCATTCCACTTGTATGTATTTGAGGTCACATCTTTTTCATGTATCTATTTGTATGTAAATGTGTTGATGTTGGCATTTTTTATGTATGCTGATGACACAGTTATCCATGTTGGTGAAAAGGCTTGTTGAACCCAGGACAGTATTGTTGGGGACTGAGGTCTATGGGTTGTGTGCACTTCATCTTCTGTTTAGCTGTCTTGGTTTTCTGAGTAGGTGCTACTTGAGATTTGGCAGTTTTCCGTAACATTATGTTGTTTCTCTGCCACTGGGTGCAGCACACTGGCAATCTTGAGCTTAAACAAAAGTACTTGCTGTGCGGGCGAGGAGTGAACAGCACATACACGAGCGTGATTGATACCGTTAGGACAGTCCTCCTAGCTCTGATTAGTTGTTTCTGACTGGGAGTTGTGTATTTCTGCAAATGTCAGGTCAGACAACTGAGAGGAGCATGAGGAGTTTTTTCACAGATTATCTCTCACATAGTGACAATTTTAGCACATTATCTTATTTTATTAGCTAAAGCTAATAAAATAAGATCAAAAGTAAGTATAGACTTTTGCTCCTGAATCAATCCACTTAAAGGGTTTAATGTGTTGTTTTGTGCGTTGGGATGGTATTTTACCTAACTTGGTTGTAATAACAGACTATTTGAGCTACTGTCCCTTTTCTCTCATCTCAAACCAGATTGGGCATTCTCTTCTGACCTCTGACATCACCAAGGCATTTTCACGGCAAATCCCAGTAGATCAAAAGTTTCTGAAATAATTAAACCAGCCCATCTGGCACAAATAGTCATACCATGTTCAAAGTTTAAATCCACTTTCTTCTCCATACTGATGCTCAATTTTACGCAACTTCAGCAAATTTTCTGGCCTTTAGCCATTGGCAGTGCCAGAATGTTTTCATTGAGATAGCTTAGCAGTTGCTATATGACAGACAGGAGTTGCTGGCCGAACGAGAAACCTATCCATTTTCAAACTCACCGTTTACCGCTTTACTGATTTACGTTAACCTCCCTTACATGATATCGCGTGATTTGTCTAAGGTAAAAAAATATAAGGATTGCTCAACAGTCATTAATTATGTAAATTAATGACTGTGTTGAGCAATCTTTATATTTGAGATTAAAGTTAACCCATTACTAAATTACTACGGTTTATTTTCGGTTTTCATAACAAAAATCTTGGGGTTGCTTAGCAGTTGCTAGGCCAAATCTCAGTGTTGCAGTAGTAACTCCAAGCTACCCCCTGGCGCCGTCCATGCCTTTAGCATTGAGACATTTAGATCACCTTATCTAAATGTCTAAATGCATTGAGTAGGTGTCATGTGATTGGGTGACTTTCTATCTATGTCAACAAGCAATTAAAAGGGTACAATAAGGTAGCTGCTTTCAATCTTTCTATTACAATTTAATTTGATTATAGCCACAATTTGTTATTTATGACATGACTGCATTTTTCAGACTTGCCTTTTTTTCTGACTGAATAAGTATCTACTTCAGATGATTTAGCCAGCGTAATTGTGGGGAGTGGGGTGGGGTGGGGTGGGGTGGGGGGGTTGGCTGTTACTGCAAGACATTGCAAAATGATATGTCACAAATTCCCACTGCAAAATGGATCCCATTTAATAATTAGTTTTGCTTCACCACATGGCCAACAAATATAGCATAGTGCACCCAGTAATCCAGTGAAACAGCCAACAGCTTGTCTTCTCAGTGATTTTGAGTTACAATTCTGTAAATTGCAATGTATACTACCAATGTGCTGATGCAATGCTAACTGACAAACAGTTAAGTTCTCATTTGCTCCCTTTCAGGTTAGATGACCAATGTGTGAACAGCCATCTTTAAGTATTGTCACAGATGTAATTGGATTTAGGCTTGGACTTTGACTGGACCATAGTGTTTTATATGCTGGCCAAATCTTAGATTTTTTTTTCTCTTATCTGTCCAAACCACCTTCAAACCACATGCTTTCTATGTTCCTTACAAGGCTTGGTGCAAACAGTGAATAGGTGATCTTATATCTTTCTTTCACCTGTTGCGTTCTTCTTTCCACTCTTACAAAAAGGGTAGATTTGTTGGCTGTACGACAAATAGTTATCTGATCGACAGCTCTTTTCAGCTGAGTGGTGGATCCCTGCAATTCCTCCAGAGCAAGCATGGGCCTTCTCTTCACTCAGCTTGCCCATGTCTTAGTCGGTTTACAGTGGTGTCATACTCTTTTGAGATACTCTTCATTTTTTTTTTTGATGATGCACTGAACAGTTAAAAACCTTGGGTATTGTTTTATAATGTAACCCTGCTTAAACTTTCTTTACAAATGCACCATCCTTGAGTTGCCTGCTGTGTTCCTTGTTTTATACGATGCTGTTTCATAATCAGGCTCAGGTACGTTTGTATAACATTTCTGAGCCTTCATTGAAAACCTTTTTTATATGATGTAACTTTCACACAGATAGACCCTATTTGTGACCCTCCTGCTTTAGGTTCTCTGCTTGCTTTGAGTTTTTGTCCTGTCTGGGTTTTTTATTTACTGTTAGTTTATCCTGTTTTGTCATCTGTTTTAGTCTTAGCTTTATTTTCTGTTTTAGGTTTTTACTTTAGAGTGATTTTGTTTCTTAGTAAGTTTGGTGTAGTTTCTGTCCACTTGTCCTGTCAGCTTTTTAGCTTTGGTTTCTGGTTTATGTCTTGTTTTGATCCTCTGCACTGATGTCTGGTCTAATTACCCACTCTGCACACCTGCCTTACTCCACCCCTGTTGCAATCATCTCTGACCAGTTTCACCTGCTTCCTCCTCCATATAAACAGTTGAGACCAGACATCAGTGCCAGGTCGTCTTGTTGAGTTATGGGTGAGTCTCCTCCTGCAAGATTCTGTTTATAATTTGCTTTTGGATTTTTTGACCCTCTTTGTCTCCAGTAACCTGAGCCATTCTGTTCTGTCTGTTCCTGCCCTGCCTGCACAACTGGACTGTTTGTTTTTCTGCCATTTTTGTTACAACAGTTTTTTTTGGATTTTGTCTCTGTTTTTGATTTCTGTTATTAAAAAACTTCTTTTTAAAGAAACCTCTGCTGGTCTGGCTGAATTCTGGGTCCCCTGCCTCTGATCATTACATACCGTTCTGCGATCCAGTATCAACAAAATTAACATTTGTTTTGTTGGGAATTTAAACCTAGTCAAGGCTGTGACATTCCCTTATTATATCTTAAGACACTCAAAAAAAAGATTTTGTGAATACAAACTGTCTTTCTTGGACTTAGCCTGGGTTAAATATCAAAGAGATTTCTATAATTCTCTGTGGAAAATCTCCTATACAAGACCGTCCTGGCCAAAACAGGCAGCAGGGTTACATGTCAGTTACAAACATTCATCCACACAGTGACAGTATCAAATGTCAGCAACAGATTTTACACTACAATTAAAAATAATCAGTTAAAACAACTACATGTTAATGTGACTGCATCTCTGTCATTTAAAAGTATTTTAAAGGATTCCAAGGAGACCAGCTCCCTCAGTTTCAAGTCATTTTGTAGAAGGTTCCATGAAGAAGGAGCAGCAAACCGAAAAACACTTCTTTCAGATCGGACCTTTGGAACTGACAGTAAAAATATGTTGACAGAACGCAGATGATAGGAACCAGCACATTTCTGAGAAATATATATTTGTAAAGAGCAAGGAAGCTAACCAAGTAAACCTTTATAAATGAGTAAGTACAAATGCCGAAGCCTGCGGGATGACTAAGACAATGCTAAATGTACTTGTTTTATAATTTTTCGCTGGTTTCGGGTTGAGAATTGATGACTTTTGTTTCTAAAATTTTCTTTTGAATAACTGTCACCATCAGAAATAATGGTGAGCTTTTAAATTAGTTCAGCATAGCTAAATAAAATCTGTCCCAGAAATTTTTAAAGTAATTTTCCCACTATCCACCCAAATCCCACATCTATCTCAGTGGACAAAGCACAAATTATAAAGTCAAATTTTAAAGTTCTGACTCTCATAGTTATGTCCTTGTTGTACATGAAGATGTCTTCACCCAACATCGATCTGTTAACTACAGATTACATGCAGGATTAAAATTCCAGAGCAGTTAGGCGCCTTCTGCAAACAATAAAAAATGTTTAAAGCCAGTCATTACTTCAGGAATACATATGTATTGTAGCTGCACAATTAACTCCAAAAAAATCTCTCCGCAACAGAGGATTAGTCTACGTAACCTATAGTTAAAGGATAAACATAGAAATCCCAACCCTTTTTAACTTGTTTGCCTGATTCTAGTTTTTTTTATCTTACAGATGTATTCTTAAGAGAAACCCCCACATGATTTGTTGTAATACAATTATCCATTCATTATCTAAACCTTTTCTATTGTAAATTATGGTGAATAGAGACATTTAGATCAATATACACCTGTGAGATATTATTCTTAAACGTGTAATTTAAAAAAATGTTTTGTACATTTTTCTTATTTTTTTTAACTGGAGATTTCAGGGTTTCAGACTAGAACTTACTGATAGGGATTCTTGTGTCCCGTGACACACTAACATGGCATTTCAGGAAAAAAAAACAAAAAAACAATATGGTGGTAACATGGTTGTCTTGGATTGCTTTGCTGCTTCAGTACCTGGATAACTTGCCATAATTCATAGAACTGTTAATTATGTCCTTTCCATTGTTCATGACCTTCAGTTCAAGCACACTTATGCAGGTAGACAATGATTAAAGCTCACCAGCAAGTTAATCTTTTAGTGGATAAAAAGTTGGAAATAGTCGGAAATACAAATCCAACAGAGACATTTTGACAAGGCTTTAAACAGGCATTAAAAACATAAATGTGCCTTAAGAGTATGTTTTGCATGAAATTCCACCAAATCAATCCAAAACAATCATGAGTATTCATTCCAAATACTTAATAATGGTACTTATTGCTACCAAGGGTGGCACAACCAGGTATTAGGTTTAAGGGGAAACTTGTTTTTCACATAAAGCCAGATTGGTAGATATAGCATATTTTTCTTAATAAATGAAATTATCAAAGGTAAACTATATTTTGTAGTTGCTCAGATTATCTTTGTTTGATATTGACATTATTAATATTTATTTGGCCATCTGAACTATTTAATAGTGTCAAAAAGAAAAGAAAAAAAAACAAACACACAAAATATTTTTTTATTGCACCATAGTGTCTGTCAGGATCCTCTGAGTTGTGTTCTTGTTTTCTGTTGATTGGACTCACCTGCGTTTAATTATCCCCGTTGTGTATTTAAGTTGCCTCAGTTTGTTTCCCCGTTGTCGGGTCATTCTGCGTTTCTGCTCCAAGCGTCCCCCTGTGTTCCACTATCTCCTGGTCTCTTTGTTTCATTAAAATGACCTGTTTAACCCCATGCGCCTGTCTCTTCCTCGTTGCCGCCTAGGTCCTCACCACTCCTAACATGACAGTGTCACAGTGGCCTATCGTATGCAATCCATTTGTAAATACACACTTGGTCAGGTTGGCAATTCCTTATTTCTACCAGGCCTAGTACCACTTACCGTTCCATCAAAGGGCTGCAGCAGTAACAGCTGAACCATTGTGAATACTTTTAACCTTTTCAAGATCTGACATTGCCACACCACTCACACATGGTAACAGGTGAGCCATATTTTACAGCATGGTGTGAAGATGCTGTTTATTTTGTGGTGACTCTGGCATCCAGTAAAGCAATCAGTAATATTTTTATTTCGAACATGTGGCAACTACACAGATTTTTGCTGGCTAGATCATACCTGTATAAATTAACTATTACTCAACTTCATCTGACTAATAGTTAATAGTTAATTTATAACCCAAACTGGAACTATATGACAAATACTTTGATTTAGAGACTGCCCTGTTTTTTGTTGTTGTTTTTTAGTTTCTTTAAGCAAACATGTTACAAACAAAATAGGCACCATGGACTATACATTATATATTTTAAATGTGCAAATTTACAAGAAACATAAAGCAACAAGAACAGAACACTCAGCAGGACATGTGATCTATAACACAATAAACAGGGCAACACGCTAAAATAAAACTATTTTCAAAAAAACAGGTCAGCTCAGATGCATTTTCAGACTTAGTTAAACATAAGGACTTATGAAAGAATTTTGACAATTTTTTCCAGTGACCTGTCCTGGTTGCTTGCATTGTAAAATAAATTTAGCTTGCAATAAAACCCCTTTTCCAAAGGGTGGCAGTGTGCACAAATGTAGGGAGTGGACTGATGTTGCCTTTGTAGGATTGAGTCTTCTATTCAGTCATCTGACAAGAGAAATGAGGTAAAGCCCTTGATCTCAAAGATAGTCATTGATGTAAAAACAAGAAAAAAATAATTGACATTGATTCCTGAGAGCTTGAAAGGAAGGAAATTAAACTGTGGGATGCATTCATTAAATTACAAGAAAGATCAAAGTCCTCAGAGAATGTGATTTATGGGTCAGACAGAAATGTGTTTAAGTTTGATCTGATGATCTGCATGTTTAATCTCTTTGTTTACAGCTCTTTGCAAAAGTTAACACCTTGAAGGTTGATGATTAAGTGCTGTGTGTCTTTTAGTTCATGGACACGTTTCTGGATTTCCTTACGAAATCACAGATATCAAAACAACAACAAAAATAATTAAAAGCTTTAGCCAGGTCAGAATCTGAATTTAAACCACCTGAGGAGACATGAGTGTGACTGTATGGGTTCTGGAGCCCAGCAATAGCTTTCATTCTTGCCCAAGCTGATGCATGTTTGTTTATGGCCATTTTCTTCTCCAGTACAGATTTGTTTGTTTGCTTCACTTTTAAAATGTCAAGTTTTTTTTCTTTCATGATTGACTGTAAATCAGAGCATGTGATGAAGTGATTTCTTATGTTGACAAGACTTGACCAATTTGGTAACCAGTGGCCTCTTGATCAAATAGAGTTTAACACAGTTAATGGAAAAACCATATGCATGCAAAAGACAATATAAGAACCTGTCATATCAGCCAATAGATCTAAAACATCACCACCTGAGTGTTAATAAAATGTCTCAGTCAATACACCTAAAACATTCCGGTAATGACAGAACTGATTCCTCGGTTCAGACTTTTATATCCTTGGTCCTAGGTTTTTGTCTTTTTAAAACAGTTTTAAAAGTAGGCAGCAGATGCACACATTTATGGCCAGCAGAGTCTAAAGGAGGGAGTGGGACAGTTTTATAAGCATTCATAAGGATCGTTCACTGATCCGTAACACAGATCTAGTGCCTTGTCTTGTCTTGTTGTGCAGGAGATATACTGATAAAGTCTCTTAATGTCTTTTAAACAGACACATGATTTAAATCATCAAAAACAAATGTCGGTGCATCAGGGTAGATGGACTGCAGTTTCTGCACCACATCAAAGATGGTGCTGGAGGCAGGCGGGCTCTGCTTTTCGATTAATGTACACAATTGTAATAAAGTTGGGGTAATTCACAGGGAAGATAAAAAGGTTGTATCCACACCGAAAATAGTGCAACATGCTGTGTTCAAATACTCTTATTGTCACAAATGTCCAGTTGCATTTGTTTATATACTGACAGACCCCTCCTCCCTGTGTTTCTCCTGTTACCTCTGACGGTTAAGCTGTGACAGAATCCTGCTCAGTGAAATCTCTCTGAATAAGTTCTGTTATGCATAATTTGTGGTGTGACTTTTGAGCTTTAACTTGACTGGTACACAGGTTCACCCGTTGATTTACCAGGAACCACCCCATGCTGAATAAAAGAAAGTCCATCTTTGTTGGAAGGAACCACAGTTTTTAACAGATTATCTTTAAAATTGTCCAGTAATTCACAATCAGTATTCCCTTAAAATCTAAAAAGCTTTCCTTTCCTGAACAGCTTTACTACTTTTCCTTCCAAATGGCGCCAGGGCAAGTTGCAGCCCTATACGAGCATCCATGCTGTTTAAGCATCTCCCACTCAGTGCTAAGGTTTTCTCTTTGAAAATGTATTTTTTAAGGCATGCGGCATCTTTTTACTCTCTCCCATCTCCCCTTCAGGGCCGCTAAACCTGGAAATTACAGGTCTTGTGCCCCTAGTGGCTAAAAGTTACACAGTGCTGCTTACTCAGCACATTTATTTATATCTGAGTATGCTATTTTTAACATCTGCACAATATTTATTTTGTAAATTTGCTCTTACTCCTTGTCTTACTCTCTGGTGAAATGGTGATTTTGTAGTGTTACAGAGTTTTATCAGGTAGTGGTCAGGTGGTCACAGGGATTGGCCTTAAACTTAGACTTAGACTTAGACTTAGACTTTCTTTATTGTCATTTTGTATACACAGAGTGCATACAGAACGAAATTTCGTTTTCACACAGCTCAGAAATATTGCAGTAACTCTACAGGATACCTTGCAGTGAATTACAGTACAGGATAAAGTGCAGTGATCAATCGCAGTCACTTACAGGATAAATTTCAATTGACTTCCGGATAAAGTGCAGCAGTGAACAGTAGGCAGTTGAAATGTAAACAATGTAAACCAAGTGTAAACAAATATGCAGTAAGGTGCATCAGTGATTTAAAAGTAGACAGTTGCATTGTACACAGTTTTGCAGTACGTTTCCGGTTAAGGTGCAGCAGCAATTTTTCAGGATACGATACAATGTGCAAATGTGCAAATCAGCGAATCTAGTGTGGTACACAGTCCGTTTTTATACTTCAGCAGTTCAACAGTCTGATGGCAGCAGGGAAAAAGCTTTTGCAGAACCTAGTGGACCTGCAGCGGATGCTGCGGAACCTCTTTCCAGAGGGCAGCAGGGAGAATAGTCTATGGTGGGGGTGTGAGGGGTCCCTGATGATGTTATGGGCTCGAGACACACAGTGCTGCGATGAAATGTCTTTAATGGAGGGAAGAGGAGCCCCAATGATCCCTTCTGCTGTCCTCACCACTCTCCTCACGTTCTTCCAGTCGGAGGCACTGCAGCCTCCACACCACACAGAGAGACAGCTGGTCAGAATACTCTCTATGGTGCTTCTGTAGAAGGTCGTGAGGATGGGCGGGGGCAGGCGGGCTCTCCTCATCATTAAATAGAGTTTCTTCTCACCGGTTTTCCACTCAGAAAAGTTCCTGCATATCACGATCTCTGATACTTTCTCCTTGTCAGCCATGCACCTTCTCCAGCACCGTATACCATCCTTCTGTCCTCTCTGCCTTCCCCGTCTGGTACCCGGTCCGTTGGTAACACTTACTCCTTTTTAAAGTCCACATTCAATGCTTTGGGTGTTACTAGATCAATATGCATGCTCCTGCCTACCCGTCGCTATTTCCTACCACAGTAAGGTCAAATCAGAATTCCAGCCACACTTTTACATCAGTATCCGTATGTTCAGTCTCATCACTGACAGGTTTTAGGTTTTCTTGCAGTACATAGATATTTATATTTCAGATAAATAATTTAAATCTAGTCTCATCTGACCAGAGTATATCCTTCTACATTTTTAGCGTGTGTACTACATGGCTTGTGGCTAACTACAGATGGTATGTTATAGTTTTGGTAGGGTTACACTTTCGCTATGCTCTATTTTTGGATAGTGTATTAAATAGTGCTTTGTAAATTGTTTCAATATTTGAGATAATGTTGTATAACCTAATTTTGTTTTTAACTTCCACCTTTTACTCCACAATTGCATCTGTAACCTGTAATCTGCTTTTCTGTGTTCCTTTGACCTTATGATGCTGTTTGTAATGATCTCTAGCAAACCTGAAAAAAATTAATTACATGCAGGTGGACTCTGGGTCACTTCTGAAGACAATGGGTTGCACTTGATTTTATTTTGGAGCATTAGAATAAAAAGGGTTGAATACACATTTTTAAATTACTGTATGCATTTTTCACCATCCACTTCCACAATAATTAACAACTTTCTGTTGATCCTGCTCTTACAATCTCAATTAAAATACCTTGGAGTTTGTGCCTGTAGTGTCACAAAATAGTGAATAGGTTCAAAAAGTATGAATACATTAGCAAGAGACTGTATAAATTTACCTTGGCGAACGACTATATAGTAAAGTGATACATAATGACAAAATCTGTTAGGGTCTTTTGTAGTGCATCTTAAAATGGAAGTAATTTTCCTTATTGAGGTCTACAATCTAAGCCTGGTCTCAGACTCTTGTGAAGAATAAAATTGAAGGCACGTGTGATGATCTGAGATTTTACTGACATCTATTTTGCCTGTGTTGATATTTTAAACACGGAGGTCGTGTCTTCTTGATAGGCAGTCACTCATAAAACTGTTGTGAACCAGAGGGCAAGCTGAAAGCTAAAAGGCTGGGAGTGAGCTTTTTGTGTTTGTGCAGTGTGACGTGAGCAACAGAGAATTCAGACACAATCAATAGCTGAAATTGTGTATGTGTCGGCCTAAATGCATGAAGACTGTAAAAAGAGCAGCAAGGATTTCAGTAAAATAATATATGCCACAGGATAATGCTATTCCACTCCGAATATATTTGCGGAGTTTCACCTCCCTGGTCCACATTATTTGTTTTCAGTTGAAAATCATATTGAAGATTTCATTGAATTATATTTTTAAGAGTAACATGCTATTTGTTTTTCATAATTTCCTACAATCAAAAAAGGAGAAAGCTTAACTGTAGAGGCCAACAAAAATCCAGGCAGAAGAAAGAGAGCGTCATGGTTTAAGATTTTGTTTGTTTTGGACTTTTCTTATCAGCCTGTCACCTCTCAGCCACCAGCCACTATCCAATCAGCTCTGCTCCAGTCAATCAGCCCACATCAACTCCACCTGCTGCCAGTTATTACATTCAACTCTGGTTACCTGTTCACTAGCCTACACATACCTGCCTCAGCCAACTCATCCCTGCTGGAACGTTTCTCTTCTCTTGTCTAGTGTGATGTGCCCTGACCCTACCAGTTCCTATGTGCTCAGCCAGCTGGATTCTTCAGTTAAAGGTTGCCTGAGTCTGCATGCTGCAGTTCTGCCTGTTTCTCCGTGAGTTCCAGCCGCTCGCTCTGCACGTTCAGGTGGTTTCCCGGTCCACATCGCCTGTTTGGATCTGTCACTACCTGCATCTTCTGGTCCTTTGCTCATCCCCGCCTGCCTGCACCATCAGCCATTACACATCTGACTAGTCTGGGTCTGCTTGTCTGCCTCACGTGCCACTATTCATCCCTCACAATAAACCTTTTAAAGAAACGTAACTCTTGTGTCCGGCTGAATATCAGGTTCACCAGCTTCATACATTACAGAGAGGGTTGCCCTGGGCAACATATGTAAGAATCGCCACCAGTTTGATGTTGAAACATCAAACCACAACTTTTCTTCAATGACAGACGATGCCCATGGAGTAAGTGAAGACAATAAATAAATAAAATAGTAAAATAAAATTATCAAAAAGCAAAGCATTTTCTTTTTTTATTTCCTCATTTTGAGATTCATTCTTATAAAATGGTAGTACAAATTTGATGTAATGATTATGTGGAAATAGCAAAGTTAATTAAAACCTTCTGAGAGAGCTGGGTAAAGGTCAACTATGAAAAGCAAATCAAAACTGCAAAAGACCTTCAGGGTACAGTGCCTGCTCAAATATTAACTTTGCATATGAGTTATCACAACTAATTGTCCCTACTGATTCCAACAGAAAATGTTGCAAATCAACATCTAAACAAGGCTGGTACATTTTGAAAATGCCTATCATGGAGACTGTTCAATTTAGAACAAAAGCTTTCTGTTTTGGATGCTTTGAGGAAAGATTTACTGTGGAAAAAATGGTACAGAATTCACAGAAAATGTTAAAGTATTAAAAAGAAAAGGTTAAAATATGAGAAAAGCACCATTCTATTGAATGCTGATTGGTCAGCATGTGTATGCATGGATGTGTGATTATTATTATTATTATTTTTTTTTTTGTGTGATTATTAAACACAAAGTGTTTGGTGATTTGTAACGACCCTGAGGAGGGCCACAAGCCGAAACACTTTGGTCAGTTAATAGTATTGTTTCCTAGTACATCAAGTGTTGCAGGAGTCTTCACCTCACCAGATCTTCAACCCTCTCCTTGCATCTTGGGAGTTGCTGAAGTTGTGCCAGATATTGTGGATCCAAAAAACTTGCGAAAAGGTGTGCCAGCAATCGATAACCACAGACTGCCGAAGCATTTTCTCTGGCTTCTTCCTTTTTTGGTTGTTTTCGCAGATGTGAAATGCACATCACATACTGAGGCTGAACATATAGCTTTAACAACTGTAAACACTTTTTACTTGTTGAAACTGGGTGTCCAAACTTTTCAAAAGAGCTAAAAATGTACAGAACCTAGTAGAATATTGTTTGTAGTCTGTGCATTTCCTCAGCTTCACAATGTCCTGTTGGTGAAAGTCTCCCATATGATCAATGTCAAGTGTGCTTTTTTTAAAATCCCAAGAGGTCCTATAATTCTGTCTTCACATAGAATCAAGACAAAACACATGGTGTGCTCTGAGCCTGTGAGCCGTTTTGCAGCGTGAAAACACTTGACAGCAGCTGTCACATCTGACATTATTCCTGGAAAACAACGGCCCTTTCCAGGTAGCAGAATGGCCCACCACTGTCTATGAATAAAAACCTGAGCAGATGGTGTGGTCAGTTCAAAGAGCGTTGCATATTACTCTTCTCAAGAACACCTCACTTATGCATTCATTCTGTCTCATACGTGCTAGTTTGAGGAAACACAAGTGCATTTTAATAAATTAGAATATAATTGAAAAGCCGATACATTTCAGAACTTCGTTTCAGAAAGTTAAACTAATGGCCTGTATTATAAATATATATGCCTTGTAAGTGGATATTCCTGTGAATTTGTTCAGAGGTTATTTCTTGGTTAAGTTAAACTCAGAGTTGAGTTTCTCAGAAAATGAGAGTATTATATAAGACAACAACAAAAAAATATTTTTTTTAACACAGAATGCTCATAACTATGGCCTTCGCCCATCATGGGAACACTGCTCTGTTGAAAGTTGTTTAGTGGACATTCATGAGAGGGTTAAGCCCCTAATGGTCATAGCTTAAGAAGTTAGCTATGAGTGCTGCATCCAAATATATTAATGGAAAGATTGGAAGGTCAAAGTGTGAAAGCAAAAGGTTCTACATTTTTTAACTGAATTACTGAAACAAATGTAACCTTTTTGGTATTGTAAATTATCCCAATGCACTTGCACTACTTCACATGGTTTCTACATACATTTTCATTAAACATTTCTAGAATTACACCCCTGATTAAAGAGACCAGACACAGCGGAGTTGAAAATCTTACAATGTGTATAATTGACACAATATTGCAGGTACAACAGCAAATGAGACATGTTATTGTGGATATTTCTCCAGCTCTTTCTGTCACCTGTTTTCCCCAAAGGAACAAACTCTCAATAGATTTCTGATAACAATAAAATAAAAGTAAATCTAAACAAGAAATAAAGCATTTCATTTTCTCATACAATGATAAATTTAGAAACACTCAAGTTCTTAGCTCAGAGAAGAAGGAAACCGTTATCAAGCTGGATAATATGCATTGCATTTTGCAACCTTCAGTGCATTGCAAAAGTGTTCATACAGTAGAGGTAAGTAGAAAATCGTTGTTGGAAAAAAAAAGCCAAGTTGAATCTATTTTTAAAATGACCAGTCAGTCATATAATGAACTAAGAAAACAGGTAGAAAAGGGTGCTCTGATCAGGTGAGAACAGTACTGAACTTTCTGGCCTACATGCCAACCACGATGTGTGACAGAAAACTGAGAATGTGCGTATTCATGAACACCCCGTTCACCCACTGAAACATGGTGTTGGCAGTATAATGCTGTGTGGATGAATTATTTGAACACATATGGGAAAACCTTTCAGAGTTGGTGGGGAGAAGGATGGAGATAAATGTAGAGCAATACTGCAAGGGTCACCTTTCAGCAGAACAATGACTCTAAACACAAAGTCTAAGCTACAGTTGAACGGTTTGGATTAAAGCATATTCTTGTGCTAGGATGGCCCCCTCAAAGTCCAGATATAATTCAACTTGAGAATTTGTGCCAAGACTTGAAATGTCATGTTTTGCAAATACTCTCCATCCCATCTGACTGAGCTTGAGCTATTTTGGAAACAAAATTGGCAGAAAATGTAGTCTTTAGATGTACAAAGCTGGTGATGACATAGCCCAAAAGAGCTGTAATTAAAAATGTAAAAACATGTTTCTACAAAGAAGTGACTCGTTGGCATTGAATATAAATATACACTATATTTTTCAAATTATTTGGGAAAAAATAACTATTTTCAACCTATTTGACATTTATGTTTTGTTTTGATTTGGCATATCACAAAAAGAAAATCCCAATACAATTCATTAAGCTCTGTGTCTGCAAAAATCAGAAACCTTGAAAAAAAGTTCAAGAAGTATAAATATTTTTGCAAGGAACCAAGTAGAGATGGATAATGGCCGGGTCGAGGAATACATGCTGACCTAAGATCAGCGCAAACCTTTGTCAAGCTTCCTCTCACACTTTGTAGCGTTATGTTTACACTCCGTCACCATCCTCATACAGGAGTCAGCACGCCAAGCCACGACTATCTGCATACACACATCCCCAAATCAATAGTCGTTTCTGGAAGGTGTTGACTTTCTTATTGATCGAGTATCTTGTGATGTCTTTGTGCAGACAATGCCATTTAGTGGCCTAATAAAAGTGCATGTTTCGGTAAATGGGAGGGGGACAAAGAGAACAAACTAATGAGATCGGAAAGTGAATGAGAAAAGAGGGTAAGATTTGGAGAGGGTTGTGCAAATTTCAGCAGATGACATTGTGAGAGGGTCACTGAAATTGAAGTTATCGTCCTAAAGTCGAAGGGTTGCCTTTGAGCTGGAATGTCACCATGGCAGTCTGGGTCATTTTGATTTTCATTAGAGCGTTCTCATTTATTCTGAGTCACAAACTGAGATGCTTGCTGTGCTACTTTTTCTTTGTTCAAATTTGTCCTCTTTTTTATTCTCACCAACCAACAACGTACCATTTCTCTATTTATATCTTTAAATTGACCCCATAGTATCAGAGGCAGTCACGAGCGCATTTCCTAACTGGGCACAAAAAGAGACAGACACAGACAAACAGCAACAACTCATTTTCCCCCTTAAAAAATTAAAATATCATCTAAGAAACTTTTCTATCAACACACTAAAACAAATGAACTTGTATTTATACTTTAACAGAGCCCAGATGGAGTTGGATTGTTTTCCAAAATATGGGTGCATATATAATATTGTCTTTAACACGAACCTCCCATCTGGATCAATGGCACACTTTAAGAATCCCATTGACTTAATTATTCTTTTTCCATCTCCCTGTCACACGCAACTCTGACAGTACAGAAGCCATTAATAGAGAATGTGAACTATTACAGCAGTAGTTGAAAATGCTATTTTTGAAAAATGGACTATATTAATCTCCTATTGCTGTCAGTTTAACAGCACTCTCATACACTGTTAGACTGGAGGGCTTTAATAGACCCAAATGTTTTAATAGATTTTCTTTCTGCGCCATCCAAACAAGATTTATGCGGACTCTTTTGTTTGTCCCCTCTTTGCTTTGTCGGTCACAGACAAGTACACACATTCGCATTTACGCAATGAACTCATACATACATGCAAGCATCATCCCCTCATCCTGCATGCAAATTCATTCGAACTGAGCGCTGTCTCACGTCTTTGAAATAAAATGTGGTACATGATTTCTCCCTTGCAAGCATCTCATCAGGAAAAGGTATTACAATGCTTTCCCAAAACATTCCCTGGAAGGCTGACACATAATGAAGCACTGTGTCACTGTCATCTTTGCCTCCACAATACGTAGAACCAGGAAGAACACTCTAAAGGTCATTAGAACTGATGAGCGAAGAAAAAAAAAGAAAAAATGAGGGGGGAGGATTAAGATTGGGAAATACATCTCATTGAAAACTTGCAAGCAAATAAATGGCAAACATATAATGACAAAAATACATAAGAGGGAGAGCTAACTGTTTTTTTTTCACCAAGAAAACAAAAAAAAGATAGATTTCAAAAATATGCAAGTTGCTTTGTCTGCCATTAAAATAAAAGTACATTTTTAAATGTGCATTATTTGCCCTAACTGTGACAATGATTGTTGCTACACTTACACATAAAGCATACCACACTAAAATGCTGACTGTGTGTACAATATTATTGATCAACTGTGAACGTTAAACAAAGTACTGAACAAAGTGCTGCAGGAAATTTGTTTTTCTGCTTCTGTGTCCGTTTTGGGTCTCTCACAAGGGTCGCCTTTAAACTAACTACTCTCATCCACTTTCTGTCAACTGAGACTTGATCCGGTCATGTGAGCCCTTTGCTTGAACCGGAACCCTCAAGCTGATGCTGCACTGCCAGCAGGGGAGTGGAGTAAATGAGCGGTAAGGTGGGAGTTGCATGTGGTGGGAGAAAAGGGAGGAGTGGGTGGATGGAATGGAAGAAAGGACACGTTGCCCTCAACCCCTAC
This sequence comes from Fundulus diaphanus, assembly GCA_037039145.1. NCBI lineage: Eukaryota > Metazoa > Chordata > Actinopteri > Cyprinodontiformes > Fundulidae > Fundulus > Fundulus diaphanus. The sequence goes on along the minus strand of CM073133.1, from coordinate 32,389,509 downwards.
ATAGAAGGAATATATCTGTGTGAATATTATGACAGCTTTTATTGCAAATTAAAGATAGACTAGCGGAAAGTGCTGAAGGCATGTGAAGAAGGCATGTGTGTGTCCCCCGCAGAGAAAGATTACGTGTATTAGCACTGCAAAGCCTAATGCATTGAAGAGTCAAATTGTTCCGATTATCCTTTCTGAAGATAATCATTTGAATTTATAGTTTGTGTTTTGTTTTTTTTTGCTTACAAGAAACAGTGATGTGATTATTCCAATTAGTGTCCTACTGATTCTAATAAATAAATTATTTCTATAGATTATAAGTGGAGATCAAATGTGCACGTAGGGGCAGCCGTAACACTCCATTCTCCTCCTTCCCATCTTGTCAACATCTACATTACTGTTAGCAGTATAGTCTTATAATGTCCTAGGTGAAAATATTATTTCAGAGAGCCCGAACACTAGGAACAAAACATTATAGGATGCCAAAAGACGAACTCTAACAGTGTCATAGAATACCGACAAATAAAGAGTAGAAGAACAGGTTGAATACTCAAGACTCCATTGCGTTTCATCTGAGTAATTTTTGTTATGTTTATTTTTTATTTGCTTACTTTTGGCAAAGACCCTAACCCCCAACCTTTCCTCCCTCCCTGTTAAAACTCTCCAGTTCCCCATGTCCCAAAGTCAGTCCCAGTAAGAAGACTCTCCCATCAATTATCGCTGGAGCAACAGGATGAGCAGTGAAAGCAAGAAGATGCTGATGGAAGGGAGGCTTTTTGACGCTGAACTTCTCACTTCTTTGTTATTTGGTGGGTCGGGATAGACCATGGGTCGTTCAGTAACTGGCGCATTGAAGCGTGGCCCTCGGGAACACGTGTCATCTGCACACATCCCACTTCCTGACCCACTGACGTCATCACCTATAAAACAAACAGAAATAGGTGTTTCTGTGATTATTATGTGTGTGGTAATTACAGTTAAAATTTCTTTAAATAATGTTCACCTGCCTAAAACTTCAAAGAAAAGGGCAAATACATCTTGCACTAAATTTTCTGAATGCTACAAGAACATTATTTGAAAGCATCAGTCAGACAGATACATGTTTTATTTTTTTAGTAAGATGACTGATGATTCGTTTTTTTTGAAAGTACAGTAAATCAAACTGATATCCCCATATATATATATATATATATATATATATATATACATATATATATATATATATATATATATATATATATATACATATATATATATATATATATATATATATATATATATATACATATATATATATATATATATATATATATATATATATATATATATATTAGGGCTGGGCAACGATTAAAATCTTTAATCGCGATTATTCGCATAATTTGCCTGATTAATCATGATTAATCGCATTGTATGCACAAACTCCAAGAATGAATTCAAAAGTGTAAAGAGCACTTTTATTTTAATGTCCTGCTGCCATATGAACAAAAGTGTTGTAACATTTGTAGCACTTATCAGTAACACATATTTAGTGTAAAGCTCAACTTAAACATGTAAAACAAAAAAATAGCAATAATAATAAATTAAAGCTTATTGCCACTGACAGGAAATTCTCTTTATGGGGAAAGAATCTACCAAAAACAGGCAATTTCTGAGGTAACAGCAGGGAGCAGCATTACCATTTTATGTTTAATACCAAAGTGTGAAGCACAAAAAAAGGTCTACAGTAGCTATCCTCTTCGCCATTACAATGGTTAGCTTCTCTGAGTCATTGAATTGTTTGTTGATGTCTACAGTGTTTTTGGCATTTAAGTGATATGTTAAGCTCAAGGTGCTCGGGTGATAAGAAAGTTTATATATATATACATATATATATGTATATATATATATATATATATCTATATCTGTACATGTTCACTATTCAATTTATTAAAATTATTAGCCTTTCTAAGTAGCTAGTAGCTATCCCACATGTAATAACATTAAAACTGAATAAAGTTACACTCAAAAATATTATAAATTCTGTCAGATCTAGAGTTAAACTTATTTTTATTGAATCAAGAAGTATGAATGAGGACAGGCAGGTAGCCTTAAAAAATATACATGTATATATATATATATATATATATATATATATTCTGGTATATATTTCACTATATTACTAATTGTTATGTAGTTTGTTATGAATTATAATTTTATAATACAGTCTTCTTAAACACATTCTAATTTTGGAAAAGAATGTTATTACTATAGAATGGTCATGTAAAACTCTTTTCCTTTTTCAAATTTCTTACTGGTATCCTGAAAGTCCATGTCCTTTCCGTTGAGGGCATTTTTTAGCCTGTGGGTCATGATCTTCAGTGGCATTATTTGCTGGCGTATTTTCATGTCTGGTTTGGTGATGTCAACTTCCACTTCAGGGTTGTTGATCTGACTGGCTAGGCCATCACCAATTACCTCAGGCAGATACCTGGTGAACATGAGCATATCACAAAGGTCATCAGAATCGGTTACATCAGAAATCTCTTTTTCTTACATTTATAACTTAACATGTTCCTATGGATTTTGACTCAGAGTCAGTTTTAAAGTGTAGTCACTGTGACAGTATAACTGGTTATAGTTTTGTTACAGAAAATCATATGTTTGATTTTAGCAACTAGAGCCTCCCTTTCACCCAGAATCATTCACAGAGCAGGCTATAGGCAATCAGTCAACTTTTATTTATATTGCCCTTTACAACACACAAGGTGACCAACGTGCTGTACATAAAATCAACATTTTAGAAACAGAATTAAGAACAAAAAAGCCTAAACATAAATAAAAAAGCAAGCACAAAATAAAATACAAAATATGACACTGTGCTACTGAATGTTAAGGGCCAACCTGAATAAATAGGTTTTAAAGCAGCAGTAGTACGAATGTCTGGAGGCAATTTTTACTGGAGCTAAGGCCCAGCGACTGAGAAGGTTAGATCACCCCAGTTTTTATACCTAGCGCTAGGGAACTCTAGGAAAAAGAGCTGGTTTGTTAACCTTAAGGCCCTAGTTGGGTCATGAACGGACAAGAGTTCAGACAGGTATGGAGGGGCAAGAGCATTAAGGCCTTAAAAAAATAGCAACGTTTTAAAATCAATCCTAAAAGGCACTGGAGGCCAGTGGACAGGAAAAAGGACTGGGGTGATGTGCTGTTGTCGGGGAATCTTGGTTAAAAAGCAGGCAGAGGCACTTTGAACCAACTGAAGAAGGTTGATTGACAACTTGGAGACACCGACATACAGTCGGTGTTCACAGGGTGTGCACTACAAACAGATGTTTCTACACAGCTTTATGTAGTGGGAACACTTTGGAAGTAGACACACGTTAACTTAATGATATAAAGTAAAAAGAAAATATATCAGCATTCATACAAGAATTAGTTTTTGTTTTTGATATACTGAGATGCTTATTTCTTTATTTTAAGTACACATTCATAGGCTCCTTTATCCTTACCTGGCACGATTCATGCCATTCCAACACTTGTCCTCAGCCCCTGTTCCACTGGCCACTCTGTCACTGCAGAGAACTTTTGGTAGCGAAATCCAATATGATCGCATTTCTCTCAGCTTCATGTTGATGTTTGACACCTAAGGCCAAATTAACATGAGATAATTTGTAGTAGCAGCAACAAGGCAGACTCAAACAGAAAGGATGCAAAACATTATACAGTCATCAGCAACAGAGTGCACTTTTTTGACTGATTTTGTTTGACATTTATCAGCTTCTAATCATCTCATAGGTATTTGTACAAAGGTGATAACAAAACTAAAGTGGTTTATTTTTTTTATTATGAGCATGTCTAAGTGGGCCAATTAAATTCCTTGATTCAGCAGAGTAAATACTAACCGACTCTGCCATTTTGTTGGCACTGCCTCCCAACCTGTCATCGACTATGACCCTTCTTCTGCTTGCGATGTCTCCAAATCCAGAGCTGGGGGCTCCTCCTTCGCCGAGGCTTCCACATCCCTGGAACAGCTGGTGAAGGCAGAATCAAGAAAACATGAAAAGAGAAGAGGGTGGGAAAAAAACACCAGAAGGGGGACAAGTTAATTAAAGGGGGGGATTAAAGGCTAACACAATTGAGCATTCTTAGTGATAGATTGTGCAACATTGTAAGTGAACACAGAGTTTCTTGGTAGAAGGAGGAACAAACCTTTTCTTTGGAAAACCTAGAAAGACACATGGTACTGGTTATTTGCATGACCCAAGAGTAAAGCAGTGCATTTCATATGTAGCCTGATTCACACCTCATTGAGTCATATCGTACTTATCTCCATGGACTACAAAGGCTAGAAACAACACATGGGGACTAGTTTGAAACACTGAGCCACGAAAATGAAATATTTGAAACTGTAAGCAAAGCAAAAATACATTTGGAGGACATTTTATTAGTGATGCTGCAGTACATTGTTGTGATAAATGTACACATAAGAATGAATGTTGTTTGACTTTAAACATAGTGCTTTTATAAAGAGATAAAAAAAAAGCAATGACTCTCACTGTGTGTGGTTACCATATTGACACAGGTGAGAGACATTCCACCACGCCACAGTTCACCTCAGGCCAGATTGGCCCTTTAGGAAACTTGCACATAGTAAGCTGTTTTTTTCCTCTGGCCATCCACATGGATTTCCAACTTCATTTAAGGGGCCAACTCATGCTTTTAAATCCTTCCTTTTCACATTAAAACCATTTGGTTGCAGTCTATATAAAGTGGAACTGCAATGTTTTGGTGTGAATTCCTTGTTATTTTTGCCCCACAGCTTCTCTTTTACCCCTGTTCTGAGGAGTGTCTGAGAGCAACTCATTTTGGAGCGGTCTCTTTAAAGGGGAAGTCCGGTCAACAAGGAAAAATCAGGGTATCATTAGCTATAACTAAAACTAATACGTTCGTGGTTATTTAATGAACTTATCTTTAATCAATAAGAAAATAAAAACATAAATTGTCGTCTGAATCACTGTGTATGGGGGCTGACATTACTGCCCATATTTGGGCAGTAAGGGGCGTTTGACATCACATCCTGCGACGTAGAAAAGCGGAAGCGGCGACAGCATTTCTCTCCGCTTTCCATGCAAAGTCAATAGGAGCCGTTCTACACAGCTGCGATCATCAATAATTATTTCGGATTTCCAGAGGACTTCACCGCTGACATTCCCAAGAGCTATTGCTGAAGCAACAATGCCCACGTGCATGGCCATCGGATGTTCCAACACAACTGGTAAAAGTGGAAAAAACATAGCTTATTTCAACTTCCCGATTCATGAGCCACCGGGCTCGGCGCTGGATTGCCAACTTGAAGAGCGGATTTGCCATCTAACTTCTGGCCAGAGAGAAAACACGTCATATGCAGTGACCATCTCGAAGAAGAATGTTTTGAACATGACATGAGAGCGAGGATTTTCAGTAAGTTATTTTTAAATTTTTAATTTTTAATTTAGAAGTTACGGGGATGGTTACCGACCAGAGGGGCGGAGGGATACCACATGGTATCCCTCCGCCCCAGCATGTGCTGGAATGCTTTTATATTTTATTATTTATACAATAATGACCACCTGCCCTATTTACTAGGGGGCAAATATATAACTTAAGTCACTTCAGCGCGATCTCTCCTCCGCTGTGTGTGTGTGTGTGTGTGTGTGTGCGCGCTCTGCTGCAGCGCCGGCAAAGCCGTGCTCCGCCCAGCATGTGCTGGAATGCTTTTATATTTTATTATTTATACAATAATGACCACCAGCCCTATTTACTAGGGGGCAAATATATAACTTAAGTCACTTCAGTGCGATCTCTCCTCCGCTGTGTGTGTGTGTGTGCGCGCGCTCCGCTGCAGCGCCGGCAAAGCCGTGCTTCGCGGAGCGCGCGCGCACACACACACACACACACACGCGCGTGTATATATATATATACTGTAGGACCCGACTGAGTTTGCAATGGAAATAGGTACGCTGGATTCCGTCAAAAGTCCGGTTTCTGTCAAGAAACTCTTCTAAAACATCCATATCGCTATCAGATGATGATGACTCCACGGAACTCTCATCACTGTCACTAAATACTTCATCACTCTCTGCTTCGTACAGAGCACCAGTCGCCATCTTGGAAAATAGTGCGCCGTGACAAACAGAGCGTTGAAACTTGCTCAACAGCGGGTCCGCCGAGTGACGTCAAAAAATAGGAGGTGACAGTACTATTCTTGACCAAGATGGATTCCTCCACATAAACATGATTAAATGAGAATTATTCTTAATTAAAAAAACGTATAATTTTTTGCACAGTATGTAGTAGTTTTATATTTAAAGTACTTTCAGCAGTTTGAATTCTGATTTTGACCGGACTTCTCCTTTAAATGCAAAGGAGGCACTTCACACGCTGCCACCCTCCAGGTCACAGAACGTTCCACTCCCCCCTGTTTGGCCATTTTGTAGTATGCTGGTGGATGGTGTAATTAATTTGTGGGTTAATACATTCAGCAAGCAAAAAGTGTTACATATCCACTTATAGCTTCAGGCATCTTTGAGCTTGGACTACAAAATTGAGGCGAGAAAAATAAAAAGCCGGTTTCACAAAATTAATTAGCTGGAAGTCCATGACCTTATTTAGTAGCTCTGCACCAAATTCGGTGACTTATTTGTTCAAAACACATAATAGAGCACAGAGAAAACTGAGCAGCTCAAAACATATTACCCAAACAGAGTATAAAGATACCTACACAGTACCTGAACAGATTAAATTAAACTTTTCTTAATTCCTAGAGTCTCCAAGTACACAACATAATGTATTAAAGGGGTAAAAAAGTGGATTTAGCATATATCCCCTTTAACTGCTTTTTTTATTGTCCTATTGCCAGTTGGTATTAAAGGCTATTTAAAACTGGTGTCCAAACACCTTTACATCTGTAGATATAAGCTTTGCCAGTAGACTGCATCATGACTCACCACCCTCCATTTTAAATTACATAGAAGGAGTAGTAAAATAGTGTCAATGTGGTAAAAAGCTCAGAGTGAATTTTATAAATAAAGAATAAAAGACAATACATTAAAATACATTAGACATGGTAATTTTTTTGTCTGTGATGCTATTTTTACTTCTTTAGCAAGCACATCAACATTTTCAAAGCCTTCTAAAATTTTGATTTACTTTTCAAGTAATTATTCATGTCAGCAGCAGCACACAAGGCTGTGAGTGAAAATATTAATTACTAGGGGACGCATGATATTTTAGATAGGTACTAGGTATCCAAAATTACTGCATACAGCGTCAGTGGTTGCAGAAGCACGCACATTACCCTAACCCTAACCCTAACCCTAGGGCATGGGAGGAATTCAAAAAGACTATCTAGAAGGACTTCTGCCGGCCTCGTTCTGCAAAACTGGAGAACTCAGAAAGGGCATTAAAGGTAGAGTCTGTGATTTTTCTGGAAGTTTTCCCAAGTCCCTTTTTGTCTTACCTGCTCTTGAAAATCGCGTGAAATTTTTTTACACATTCATTGTGGTCTTATTTCTTTCTACTGAGGCCTTCCTCTTGTTCTCATAAACTTGTACGCAGCGGAGCTGCAATGAAAAGCTAACACAAAAGCTAACAGGTAAGCTAACTGCTAAGCTAACCGCTAAGCTAACCGCATACATAAACAATAGAAGTGTCCATGGGCAGCCCGCAAGTGGAAACTAACACTGGCGTTACACGAGCGTTTTTAGAATGACTGGGATGTGGGACGACTAATAGATATGGTGATACCCCCAGAACTTAAGATACAGAGTGGGTTGTGGTTTGGACAGGACCAAAACTCTGACCAATCCCTGCCCTTCGGTGCGAATGGCAGCGATTGGTTAGAGTTTTTACAGGGCTGCAGTTTTCACAGAGATCTATTTTTTTAACCTTTTTTTTTTTAATACATAATGTATTGACTACTATCAGGGTGGAAGGATCATTTCACGCAGTATAACAAAAAGTGTTTCTGAATGGGATTACCAACTATAGAGTTAATGTAGTGTACTATTCCAGGCGACCCATACTACAGATGTCGTTGGCCGGTGGAACTGGCACATTCAGGATCTGACTAATGTGGTCATTTTCCCCAACTGAGAGGAGTCAGGTCTAAGGACTCTGGGGAAATTGAGCCCTTCACCATGGTAGAGATCACTGTAATGGTTAAATAGTTTTCTGGCACCAGGGCTTTATGGGGTAGCTTGATTGCTTTTAGGGGCTATCTGGCTTTTGTATATCCAAAGCAATAGCAATGCCTGCAATCTTGCCACACAGTCAAGCTTGTTTCCAGTAGGGGTTGTTCTATGCCAGGGCTGCCTCTTGTCACAAATAATTTTTTCTATAGTCATGGAAAGGAACGAGTCTGAAAACCTCAGAGTCTCATTTTTGCTTTTGGCAGAAATGTGGTTGCCATTAATGACCTCAGCTCTTTTGACTTCACAAAATTTGTTCTCTGGGACTGCTCTGTTTAAGACGGAGGGAGTCCACATTGATTCAGACAGATAGGGGCCTCATCTGCTGCTCTGGTCTGTTGTGGTGAAGAAAGAGTTGAGTCCAAAAGTAAGACACGCCATTTTCCCAATTGTAATAATTGTAATATGTTCTGACCTATAGCTATGGCCATGAGATGACTGAAAGAATAAGTGACCCAATCTCAGATAAGCAGAAGAGGTTTAATAGATGGATGGATGGATGGATGGATGGATGGATGGATGGATGGATGGATGGATGGATGGATGGATGGATTAGTAACTTAGGCAAAGTTGATTGTTCCGCATACACTGCTGATCTACCTTGGGAGGTCATCACAGAGCTCAATGAACTAATGTGACAGACTGATACAAACGCAGCAGCACAAGTCCCTTGGTCACACTTCAACTCTAATGAATACAGCGATCAGCCAAATTCAATCCAGATACAATGCTAAAGATGATGAATAAGTTTGATTGCAATTGTTAGCATTGAATCCATTTGGAGATTCAATGTCAGAATAGTGCAGAGAGATCCACAACACACATTTGCGATTGCTCAGGTGAATGTTGCTGAGTTATATGCCACAACCTTTTGTTTTTGTGGTCCCGGCTGCATGCTTAGAAAATACACATAGCTTTGGGATCTCACCAGAAAGACTTGAAGGGTCATTGCTGTTGAATATTTATTATGGAACTATGACTATAAAAATGTTTTTTTAAGCAATATTAAAGGTTGTGGATAAATATAAACTTAATCATATATTCTCATAACAATCTTAAAATGGTTAGATGAAGAGAACTGTAAGCCAATGTCTCAATTAATAAGCAATACAACAGATAAAAGGAAAAGAACATTAGCAAAATCCCCTTTGAATAAACAAAAAGATTGAGTAAGAATGTGCAATTAAATGTTAAACTTTACGGCTCAGCGATTATATCCTTTTTACAACCTCTTTTTCACTTATCATAAAAACTGTTTTCATAGCTGACTCAGCTTTTTATAGCTGTATGAGTAAATCGTAATCTAACCTTGCTGTTAATGGTGGCCAGGTTGTCAATCATGGTAAACATGGCTTCTGATATCTGATTTGGGAGGGAGAGGATCACGCTATCCACATCATCCAAGCGACGCTCTCCCACTTCAATCATTGTATCTGTAAAGCATTAAAAAAAGAAGCAATGAAAGAGCAACAATTTTTTGATATAGAATTTTGGGCATTTGTTCAGCAACTTTTATTGACACTTTGTGATGAAGCGTTGAGAAAAACATATAAGACAAATGGGTTGAACTGAATCTATATCTCAGTATTAAGGATGCACCAACACTGGTTTGGTGTTGTACCTTCACTTTGAAGTCATGATTTGGTGCTTTGAATTAAAAAGTAATACAATTACATATAAAACCATAAACTATATATCTTTGTATCTTTATAGATATATATAAAGATGCTGTATTTGTTTGCTAAATGCCAGACCAAAAGGGTTGCATGAAAATCTTTTAGTATGAATACATGTGTGGTATGATAATGTACGTGTGCACACCAACCTGCTAGATGTGACCATTCTGTGTGGAGGTCAGCCTGGTTGGCAAGGCAGCCTTTCATGACGTTGCTGCAGTAGTTGACGCAGGGTTTAGCAGTGGGCATGCCACGGCAGTGTTGACAGTAAGTCATCCTCATAATAGCTCCAATGCACTTCTGGCTCAGTGGCACCTGTGGTAAAAATGCAGTTCTGTCAAGCAGGTTTCAGTTTCCTAAAAGGAAAACCTAAAATCATAAGATGATGAAAAAGGAAATTTGATCACTTTTCTTTGTTGGCATTCTTACAGTCTACTGGAGAAATAAGAATTGAATTTTACACAAGATACTTTTGTGTTATTCAATGTGAAAAACTTCTTTTTTTTTTTTGCTGAGGCAGTAACAGCGACGGAGCAGCAGGAGGTCACCTCCCGTGGCACCTTTGAGTATGCACCAAACTTCCTTCTAGCAGCGTTTCCTTGGAAACCACAAAGGAAAAATATATTTTTCCTTTTACATGTGATAAAAAGACCCTGACATTGATACAAGTGTTCTCAGTCCCCCATTCTGTCCTGATTGCCTTGTCCATTTCTCTCCCTATTCTACTAGGCCATTCCCAAAGGGGAAGAGGCCTTCATGCATGAAAAGTGAAACTGGGTTAATACCAGTAAGCTCTGTTCACAAGAGAGTACAGCTATGCATACAAAACCTCAAGAAGTTTGGTGTGTGTGTGTGTCTGTGTGTGTGTGTGTGTGCGTGTGTGTGTGTAAGAGGAAGAAAGGAGAGAGGTGGAATGAACCCAGCTACGCCTGCAAAGCTCTAAGCTGACATCTGTGCTAGCTTGATACTTTTACTGGAAACTCCTCTTCCAACAGAACAGTCCCAGTTGAAACTACATTCTATCAAATTTTGAGTAAAAATAGGGTAACAGCGGTGGGTGATAATAAGAGAAGACAAGGACACATCAGTTATTCTACAAAGAAAGTGCCTAAGTCACCTTGCCCAAAAAGTAACTAAATTAAAAGAAAACAAAGTTGACTTTCCATGTTAGGGCATCTTCTCAAATCATAAAAGATGGAAATAAAAAGTCATGTATGCTAGAGAGACTATATAAATTGCAGCAAGGGAAAGAAAAAACAAAACAATCTAAACACTTCCAGATACAATTTCAGCTCATATGACACATGAGTCACATCCTCATTCCTTCACTTCTTTTTTCTGTTCTTCCATCCATACTGTTGCTCTCATTAGCTAGGATGAGTCAGATGATTGCTTTTTAGTGAGTAGAAGAGTCTGAGAGGACTGTACAGTAATCACAGGGGAGACACTAAGAACAATAGAAATGATGGGGTGAAACAAGCAATGTGAGGTAAACTAAGGTTAATAAAATACTTATTCAAAATATAAAGATGGTGTTAATTGTACATAGTATTTAATTTGTATGGGCTTATCAGGATCTCATTAAAGTTTGGTTTGATTTTGGCTTGAGATATGACTGACATCTTGAAAAAAGGATTCACACGGCGAATCATTTTTACGTGAATGTTTTTTTTTCTTCTTCTTACTAAACCATTTAAACTCAGATCTAAATGAGGATTAAAACTGACACAATGAAACCATTGTTTCTTTTGAAGTCACCTCTCTTTTCACTTGCATTCCAACATCAGAGACAGTGAACACTGTCAGGACACAGCTGGAACATGATGTATCACTAAAAGATAGAACAAGTTTAACAACAAACCAGATTCCCGACTTGTTGGACCTCTGTCTCTCAACCACATATTTCATGTATAGAGACAACATTTTCAAACAGAAACATGGATGTGCCATGGGCTCCCCAGTGTCACCCATTGTGACCAACTTGTACATGGGGGAGGTGGAGAGCAGAGAGCACTCAGTGCTTACAAGGGAGCACCACCAACTCACTGGTTTAGATACGTGGATGACACTTGGGTCAAAAGCCAAACCAAAGAAACTGAGGCATTCACCAACTTCAACTCAGTGGACAGCAATATCAACTTTACCAGAGAGGAAGAACGACATGTTGCCTTTTCTGGACGGTGTAATACACATTGAAGAAGATGGGAGTCTCAAAACTGAGGTATATGGGAAGCTCACACACACAGACCAATATCAGAATTTTGATTTTGATCCGCTGGAGCACAAACTCTGTTATCAGAACTCTGAATTATCAGGCTGACAACATTCCCTCTGCCACAGAGGAGAAACAAAAGAACACAAGTACATCAGGAAATCACTGCAAGATTGTGGCTACTCGAACTGGACGTTTGTCAAGTCAGCCAACAAAGCTTGCAGAAGAAACAGCACTTCGTCAAACACAAAGGAGAAAACGGAGAAAGGCAAAAACATAGTCATTCCATATGTGTCAGGAGTTTCTGGTAAACTCAGTAGACTTTTCTCAAAACACAACACACCAGTAAATGTCAAACCTAATAACACGCTTAGACAAAAACTGGTTCATCCCAAACCACAGCTGAGTGGCATTGTGTATGTGGTCCAATGCAGCGAGGACTGCTCAGATTCCTACATTGGAGAATACAAGCAACAGCTAGATAAATGCATGGCACAGCACAGGAGTGCCAGAAGCTCAGGGCAAGATTCAACAGTCCACTTACACCTCAAGAACAAAGGACACACTTTTGATGACAATGATGTCCAGATTTTGGACAGGGATAACAGATGGTTTGAAAGTGGGGTGAAAGAAGCCATCTTGATCAAAAAACGAAAAGCCAACAATAAACAGAAGGAGAGGATTGTGCTTCCAACTCCCCAGTGTTTACAGCTCGCTCCTCCAACACATTCCAAAGAGATTATATAAGCAGTCTCATCATTATTCAGGTGACCAAGTACTCCACTCACACCAAGCAATAGCTTCTAAAAACCCAGGACAGTGACGGGTGGGTCATTGATTTGCATCTGACTTAGAATGTGCCTAGGGGGATAGGCCTCCATGTCCTTAAAAAGAGCAGTGCTCCAACTACTGGTTGCTTAAGTATGAGCCACCAGAATTGACAAAGACTCCTAGATAGGTCCCAAATCATTTGCAGAAAAACTGAGAGAAAGTGGTTGCCTCTGATTAAGCCTGTTTGCTGTCACGTATTACCCAAATGATACCAAAACTACAGTATATATGCTTAGTAAGAAAACATGTTTTGGGTAGTTGGCGCTAGACACCTGTTAGTTACCAGTATCAAGCTATGACATAGCATTAAACAGTTGTGTAAAATCTCTAACATTTTGAGTCATACAATTCTTAGAAATGCCAAAGAAAGTGCTGGAGTGACCAGAACTTTCTATAGCTATATGGATCATTAAATGAACCATTGCCATCACCCCTTCGTATGTTGCTGTGCAGTGTGCTCTGCTGGCCAAAAAAAAACAACACTAGCTCACTTCTCATTCACAGAAGACAGAGAAATGTCATGGAAAACATGGACACTCAAATTGTGCAAAGTACAAGAGTGCCATGAAATGCTTTGTGTGGTACTATACTGCATTCATTGTACCCCACATTCTTAGTTTATTTTTTACGTTTTTATTAGTTGAGGGGTAGCAAAAAGCGGGGCTCGCCAAAGATGTAATTCATGCTGGAGACTCCTCTAACGATGAATCCCTCATCTGTAGGTAACACTGTTTCAGAACTACAGATGACAAGCTATGGATTGTTTTGCCAACTGTTTGAAATTAAAGCAGAGGATAATTGACTCATTGGATCTTTAGAAGTATTGTGTTTATACAATGGCACCATGGAACCGTGGTATTAATGCTCAATAATATCTTATGCTGTCCTTACCCTAGTTAGTCAGTGCCCATGAGGCACAGAAATAAATGCAAATCAAGGTATATTTAAAAGATAAATAACTGGCCCATTGGATTTAATAAAGTGATTTCACTGAAAGCATTTTGACAAGTTTACATGAATTAATGAGGGTAGGTCCTCCGTCTAACCAGTACATGCTGGTTCTCTAATAAGAAAAAAGAAGATCATCCGGTAAGTTGAGCTTCATTAGTACAGTTCTCCCTTTACATGGGTGATATAATGCTTACACACATGCACAACTGTTAAATGAACTTTTCTGAATACTCCATATGATTACATTTCGTGAGATGTGGTTGAAACAAATGTTGCATTTTGCGTGATTGCCTTAACGTGTCTTTAAGGGTGACATACTTTACTTGTCTCTGTTTCTCCCTCATAAAACTTCTCACACAACTTCCATCTGACCAATGGCTTTGTATTTATATCTCCCTCAGTACTTTTCCTGTCTCTCTTCTGCACTTAGCACAGGAATCAAAACTTCCCATTTTCACTGTGTTACAAAGCGAGACGATCTAGACTGCTTGCCTCCAGAGTCAGCTGTGCAGCACATGGCCTACTTCCAACATTCCTCTTCCCCAGGGAATAAAACAGTCCAGAGAAAGTTTAAGACAAAGCAGCTGGCATAACCTAGAGCAAAGGAAGGGTGAAATGAATGCTTTACTGGAAAGAGAGACTGTAGGTTCTGGCTCAGATCTTTTTCTGTCTACCAGCATTCATTTTAACTGTCTACCACCCAATTAGGCTTTATTTTTCCAGTGTCCTTATGAGACACCATCATCCCTTACTGTACACTTATATATTTTAATCAAACCAGCCTCCTGCAGTAAACAATTATGCCGACTTAATCTTTTCTGGAAGTCATAAAATGCTCACATGAATTGAAATCTTGCTGATTTGTGCCTAGTTCCGTTAAATCCTACATGAGACTGATACATTTACGATCTTGAGCCATTCACCCTTTTAATGTTACAAACTTAGTTACAAATAGAAAAACAGATGGTAATCACACACAGAGCCAAAGGAGTCAATTAAAGATTATACTTTTTTTTTTTTTATTGAGTCCAGTAGCCTCATTTATCTTAAATCCAAGTAATTTCCATTCTCACAATGCAGAGTATTGAGCAAAATTTGTCTGTAGGGTAACCTGACTCTGGCCAGATGGATGTAGTTCCGCCGAGCTCCACACGGCGTCAACATATCCATCTGAAATCGCTGCCCATAGACATCATATACGTAGACGCCTCGTCGGGCGGGTTCTGCCTACGCTGCGGATGCGTCAGAGCGTCTGCCATGTTGTATGTGTATGTGGTTCCTAATCTGTGACTATACCAGAACTTAAAAGGTTCACATGTGACACGGTTTTATGAAAGAATGAAGACCACAATGTTTAGATTTAACCAATTGACTTTTATATTCATAACACACACACACACACACACACACACACACACACACACACACACACACACACACACACACACATATATATATATATATACATATATTCTTATCAGATTCAGATACACTTTAATAATCCCAGAGGGAAATTACTATATATATATATATATATATATATATATATATATCAGGGCTTTGAACCGGTTCAAGGAACGAAAACGAAAACCGGGAACTTTTTGTACTTTACAGGGAACAGAAACGAAACCGGAAACGTTATTATTTTTTATGTTCTGGAACTGGAACACTTATTTAAAAATAATGGTAACCGGTTAATACCGGTTTTATTTCGTTCCTCAAAGTTTTCGTTGCCTAATTAACTAAAAAAAAAAAGTAATTATTTTCCTGCGCACGTTACCATGACGGCTGAGGTTCACTTCCTGTGTGACATCACATCACACATTCGCTGACTGAGTGGAGCGAGAGCGGTGTCTCCACTAGAGCTACACATCTTAAATAAGAGGTAAATTACGATCAGTGACGGACTGGACGGTCTGGCATTCGGCATGATCGTCGGGTGTGCGCGGCCCCTTTCACCCTGTTCATTGTAGGCCTACATTATCTCTCGGCCCACTAATAAGCCAAATGCAGGGTTTCCCGCAGCGCTGTCTTGGCGAGGCGGCCGCCTCGCCAAACTCACGCTACCGCCTCGCCAACATTCCAAAAAAACCCCCAAACAAACGAACTCGGTATGCTTGCATGTTTATTTGACATTAACACGCGTTTTTTTGTTGCTGCTTTCGCGCGTGCATATACTGAATGGCAGGGAAAAAAACACATGGATACGCCCCCCCCCCCTCAGTCCGCGCAAAACTTTACAAATTCATGCGGGAAACACTGAAATGCCTCTTGGTTCAGCTTTCATGCATATTAAAGTTAGAGTTCAACACCAATGGGGCTACAAACTTGCGTGTTATTTCCGTGCATGTGAAGTTATATCTGTGTGTTGCGGGCACGTGCGTGCGTGTCCCCATGTGGGCCGCTGGTTGGTGAAAATACCAGGGCCGTTTTTTAATCCCAGTCCGTCACTGATTACGATCCATCGTTAAGTAAAACACTCATTCCAAACAGCTGACAGGAACGAAATTAACCATTCCGGGAACAGTATTTTTTTGTTCTAACTGGTTCGGGAACGTCAATTTATTGGTGGAACTCATAACCGGAAACGTTATAATTCCGTTTCTGTTCGGAACGAACCGATTGGGAAAAAAAATCGGTTCAAAGCCCTGATATATATATATATATATATATATATATATATATATATATATATATATATAAAACGGTTGGTACATTTCCATGCAGCACAGGAATGAGGCATCTTCTCTGATTGACGTTCACTACAACAGAACTTAACTTCTTTCTGCCACATACAATATGGCGGTGACGTTGACGTACGAACCCGCGCCCAACGAGGCCTCCCCATCGGACAAAACCAACCAAGCACCCAACAGAGAGTCTGCGCCCGCCCGCTTAGCAAAATCAGATGTCCCCGGTTTTCATTAGAGAAATCTGATCACCCGGTAGCATCGATGCTGCTCATCAGTGTTGTTCAATCTACCAAATATTAATTTTTCAAAAGAACACCAGAGAACAGCTTTGAAAGCTTTTGTAGTGGAAATTATGGTTTTGGTTTTCGATGTGAGTGGTTGAAGTAGCATATCAGTAAAAATGACAGACAAGTGGTTTATTTATATCATATGCAAGGATTGTTGATACTGCCCCTCCTTCTGAAATACATTCTCCAATGGAGCAATCCCAGATAGATGTGTGGAGCTCTGCGGAACAAAATCCCCATCTGGCAAGAGCCAGGTTATCTGTAGGCAGCTTCAGAACATGAGTTTCCACCTGACCTAGTATTAAATTAGGAAGGCTGCCCCGATCTCCAGATGTTTGCACTTCGATTTTCTTTTGTGTTTTTATTTTGACTATATGTTTGTGGTTATGTTTTCCAGGTTGTGCTTTCTTTAGTTATTCCCTCATTTTTGTTGTTCTTGGGTGTTTGAGTTTCTGTTTCCTGTTCCTATTTTCTAGTTGCTCCCATTGTAGGCTATTTCTATGTATATTCGTTAGTGGATTTTGTTTTTATTTCACTCTACATATATTTTCTTGTTAGATTCCTTCCATGTATGTCCCTTCAGTTTCTATACATTATACTACTCTCCTCAGCTCATTTATTTCATTCATTTCAGCTGTTCTTCTAGCCTGGGTGCCATTCCGAACTTAGTCCCACCCACAACGTTTTAGGTCGGGAAGTTCGGTCTGGCATTGCTCAATACTAGCGCGAGTATGCTCGCCCAATATCTGGCGGGCCAATCAAATTGTCAGGGCGGGCTTTATACGATGATGGACAGATGATAAACAGTAACGTAATCAACCACGTCACCAAAGCGCGCTTGGGTTGAATTCGTTTACAAAAACGATGGCTGCCGCTGGAGAATTGAGGTGTGTAGAATGACTCCTTGGATCCTTACATTCTTTTTGCAACACCGGCAAAAATCGTTCACGCTCATCTTCTTATTCTAGGCTAACAGTTGAGTTCTGTTGACAACAACTATGCGTCGCTTAACATAAGTCACACGCTCCGTTGCTCTAATTGGTTGTAGGTCTATCCAATTGAGTGCAGAGGAATTTTTTTTCCTGGTTCGTTCGAAACACGCCCCATAATCACAGCTCTATGGAGCAGTATCAGACTCAAATTCTGACTAGAATTGAGTATGACCATGTCAGGCTACTGTTCTTCACCTTCACCTGATTATTTTCATCTGATTCCTGCCTCACTTTTCTCCACACCTCCCTGTATTTAAAAGCCCTGGTTTTGGGTTGGGTTGGGTATACGTTGAATTGGGTATAAGTTGGGTATTTAGACTTGGGCTTTAAGGTCAATTTGTCCTTGGTTACCTTGAAATAGCTTTACTAACAACATTCACAACTTGTTTAATTTTTTTTACTTGTCTTTTTGCGTTAATGTTGGTATAAGGCAAAAAAATGTCTGTCAATGCCACGAGCCTTTCTGTAACCACACTTACAACATCTTTGTTTCAGGAGGTTAGATTTGCCTGGGATAGACTTCTGTGTGGGCAGAGCGATCTTACAGTTGGTGTCACGTCAGTTCTGGAGGTTCGCAGTTTGAGAGCTGATATTTCTTAAGCACGTGGAGGCCCTTCTTCCTAAATAATGGGATGATAAGCTGTTTGGGAATTTCTTTGCTTAAAACCCTTGGCTCCACATACATATATTCAAATATATCCAGGGTTTTGTTTAAAGAAAAAGGCAAACCAGACTGATACATTTGTAACTACAGGGTTATCTCTGGGACAGAAACTATGAACTTATACCACTGGATGACAGGACATGTCTACCACCATCAGCGGTTTCCATAATTAGCTTTTTATTTGTCATTTACTTAGCTGCCCAATTCCTTTTAGTACTTCTAGAAAAGTGACAAAAACCAATGCACATAGCAGATAGGGTGTGAAATGCAGTACAATAAATTAGACTACTTGGAGCACTACCAGCAAGGTTTGGGTGTGATGAGATTGTAGTCATGGAATGAGGCCAGCATTGGTACTCCTTAAAAACATTTCAGATGATCAAGCCACACATGTGTATGTGGGCTACACCTCATGTATGAGGGGCAACAATACTGCTGGGCATGTGCCAATGATGTTGCTCCTAACAGTGGCAGAGAGAGACATGCTTGGCCATGCTGTCCTCCAGTGCCAACAAGACCATATAATCACAATGTGAAATCTGAAAGAATGGAGAAAATTCTGTATATGAGGTGTCACAGTTTGTTACATTTTCTTGCCATTTCTTGTTTCATACTTTTATGTAGCATTACCATGGGATTGTTGTCATCAAACAATTGTTACATTCATGTGTTTCTTTGCCAAATGCATGTCTGCATTCCTCTTGGGGCTACTTCTCTCACCACTCTCCTTATCCAGTAGCTCACAAGAGATACTTTTAGCTGTGGTATCAAAACTGACTCCCCCACGAAATGATTTCTTGGTCTTGCTCCAGTCTTAACCTTACTCTTATGTTATGTGCAAAGGGAACCATTTCTCTTGGGTCATATTAACCCTCCCTATAACCCAGGGAGACATTTTTCAGTTTGGAGTTGACATTAACTGCTGTTGCAGGGACTGATGGTCCACACTGCAAGCCATTCTTTATAGACTCTATTGCTTCTGCCAACATTAATCTGCCACAGCTTCATACTGTTCTTATGGAGTGGTAAAACTGAGCTTGGCTGTTTACATCGAGCAGCAAGGTAAGGGGTATCACTAAGGAGAGATGCACACATACAGTTTAGCACACTTACTGTATATTGACAAAAAATTTGCATGTGCAAAACATAACATTGCAAAAAAAAGAGAATGTAAAAACAATTGTTTCAATTGTATAATTGTGGAAAACACTGAACAATTGTGGAAAACAGGATAATATCAGGTTTGAGAATTTTACCTGCAACACTTTGCTCACTACTTCTCGAGTCATAGTCAGTCCCTGAAGGAATGCACGTGCTGCCACAAATGTACGAGTGACCTGTATCGTCATTTTATGGGGTGCCTCTCCAAAAAGTCGAAGGGTCTCTATTTTCTTTGATACACACTCCTGGTAGTCCTCACCTGTAACAAGCAGACATTTTATAAAAAAATTACTGTCTAGATAGAGCATTATATTCAATGCAAAGGCTTTAAATTAATAGGATTTGGTTTAAACCAGGGGTCACCAACCTGTTTCAAACTGAGAGCTACTTCATTGGTGTTGTGTCGTACAAAGGGCTACCAGTACTGACCTTTGAACTAGAGGTGTCAGAGTTCACCTTAACTTTATGTAAAATAAACAAATTTTTCATGCTTTGTTATAGATATTGTCATTTTTAAATCTATATAAATGCAAGTGTGATTAAACAGGAAGAGTAACGGAATAAAACAAAGTTTTAGATGCAGCTCACTGGTAGATTGTGCTTTTCTTTAGAACAGGCTCGTGGGCACCACATGTGGTCCTTCGGGGCTACTGTTGGTGACCCCTGGTTTAAACATTCATTGATTTCAAGTTCATAATATCATGCTGCTGCAAACTTATGTAAAGAAAACTATTTTACATGGACAGCATTTTCTTTCTTTTCATGGATCCTCATGGAAACATGAATAAATAAGGAATGAAGAGTTTTGTGTCTTACTTATTCTATTCTCATAAATGTTGTGAAACTATTTTAATGGCAAGACAAAACTCATGTATTTACTTAGAATAGTTTCAAGTAAAGAGTGTCAAATGTTATTTTGTTTTTCAAAATGTGAAAGCAGCATTTGATCACTATTCTTGCTGACATTGACATTGACATTTGGCTGCAGCACCATGTAAGTTTTGACCCAGGTATTAGCTTAATACCTGGGTTAATTTGAGATATATAAAATTATTTTTTAGATTAATATACAGCACTTGGTGCATATAGATACTCTATGCAGGTTACCCTTCTCAAAAACTGGCCCATATAACTGAAGTAAAGCATCACCACAGCCTTATGCTGCCACCAACATGTTTTTCTGTGGGAATAATGTGTTCAGTGTTTGCGTGTTTTGTCACAGATTGCATGTTGCATACAGCCTAAGTAGTTCTACTTTGGTCTCAATTTATCAGAGCACCTTCTTCGCGTGTTTGCTGTGGTCCCTTTATGGATTGTGGAAAACTGCAAATAGGAGTTCTTTTACTTAAAAACAAAAGACCAACAGTTTAGATGGACTCCAATACCTGAGAAGGTTTGCAATTGTGCTCTCCACCTCCATTTCTGGCAGATGGATTAAACAGTGCTCTCTGACATTCAGAGATATTATTTTACATCCTAAACCTGCTTTAGATTTCTCCACAACTTTATCTCTAATTTGTCTGGTGTGTTACTTGATTGGGATGTTCTAAAATGTGAAATAAATTATGTTGTATGACTACAGTAGCTTTATTGTCATACTTTCAATCTGTGTAAATATGTTGGTGTTTGCAAAGCACTTTACATCTCACTCCTAAATAATCAGTTCTATCGCAGAACATTAAATAGGGCTTCATTTGCAGTGATGATTTTATATTAACATACCTATCGAATTCTGCTTATTTGCCTGGTAAAAGATCTTCTCCAGCAACTTGGTCCAGAATTCATTCAGCACCTCCTCCAGATTGACATTGCCACCTTGGTAGTAGTCCCTTAAATCCTTGTAAAGGTCACGGAAGAGCTGGGAATTTCTGGAGTATAGAAGGTCCCACGTTGAAGTAAAATGATCATGAAGGGTTGTCATGGACCTGTTCATCAAATTATCCATGTAGCCTTAGAAAAACACAAAAAATAAGCATGTTTAAATCATAGTTCTTTAGCCAGTAAATATAACCACATGAATTTGCCACTTTTTTGTACAAATTGGTTCAGCTCAGAAAACATAATAATATAAAATGCGAAGCACTGGATTGGATTAGATTTGAATGAAAAGGTTTAGTCCAAGCTAAAACTTATATGACAATCTATATTATAACTTTTTTGAATCAAGGCGTACTCACATTTTCAACTAATGTTGTAGATACCTGTCCTTTGAGATTCATTTTATTCAATTCATTCTGCATTTTAAATGTTGTCATTCGCTAGGAAGGAATTCTGGAGGCACTCACACAGAAACAACATTTTTAAAAGACAGAGTCACTGATGACAGAAACAGGAGCATATGAAGTGAAGTTTCACTGTAGCTGAAATATATAACCCACATTTAATACAGCTAAAGTCAATCTCAGCATTTGAGTTATATAAGGATTTAATATGCTAAGCTCATACTGCCCCATCTGTGTAGCATAATTTAAGCACTGGCCTTGTTAGACACCATATATCAGTTCAGCTTCTCCAACACATTAATAAAAAGTAACTGCGGCTTTCTTCTGACATTTTATCATGCTTTGAGATAAAAATAAGAACTGGACTCTCACTCTCAGCTGTAGAATCTTAACAGGTCTATTTACCCCAGGATATTGGTAAAGACAACCTCCGGTGATGTGGATGATTCATGGTTAACTTCACAGAAAAACAACCTCTCACTAACAATTATTGTTATTATATTATATTATATACTATTTTCTCTTTTCAGACTACACATTTTAAATTATGCCAGTCTGTACCCTGGCAGATACATTTATTTTACATCCCATTCTGTTGCCAAAACCATTGACGCCGAGGGATTTCTCTTGTTGTGGTTCATACTCACAATGTCAGTAAACGCAATTTGTTACTAATGTTGCTTTAACAAGTCACTTTAAAAGGCTGAATTGTTTTATGTAATGGGTTACTAGTAGTTTGTATTTTTGTCCGAACTATATTTGAGATTTTTTAAACACAATCAAGAGGAAAAGCAATCTTAGCCTGTTTGTCCCTTTCGGTATCGACAGGAGTCTCATCAAACAAACTTTATCGTGCCCTTCTAAGTCTTAGTCCTTTACTACATTCAGTGGAATAGTTGAGTTTAGAGACTTTGAGCTTATTCTTGCCCAGGTATTTGGCCAACCAAGTCTGAGATGTTGTTGCTTAGGACCTTAATTATCAATTTGATTGGCATAAATAAATAAACCCAACTAACTTTCTGTGGAAAAAAGAAAAAAGAAGATTATTTATCTTAAACAGATACAATTAACACACACTTTAAGTTAAAGGAGCATAGCGTAAATTCCAGGATTTTTGCAGACGTCTGCCCCCTCTGGCGATAAGTTGAAATGACACCAGTGTTGTACACGTGCATGGGAGAAGAAGAAAAGCATATGCCGCTGCGACTGCACAGGTCTTTTGTTTAGAGCTGTAATGTCTTCTGAGGTAAGAAAGTTGATAAGTAAATATTGAAGTTAGCCTGTGTTCTCTCACTAAAGCATAGATTATGGCAGAGACTGAACAAAGTGGCAGGGTGAACGAGAGCACACAGCATGTCACACCCACGAGCACGCCCAGAGGTTTCGGCCCGAATCACTCTCTCATAATCTGACTAATCCAGCCTATGGGGTAACTGTGGTAAATAGAGGATAACTCAATCCACATGTAGGGCAATTGCAAGGGTATGTATGGGAAAGGAACTAAATCTTATTTACTTCAAAACTTGCACTCTGCATCTGTAAAGGAGCAACAAGTGATACTTCCCCACTAGATCGGTCTTGGGCACTGTCTGTAGACCAAAAAAAAGATATGTATCAAGCCACACCTCTCTCTACCTCCACTCCAACTGCAACCCAGCTCACACTTCCCACTGCCCTTCTTACCCATCGTGTCGTATGCATATATTTGCAAAGAATCAATCCACAGCAAAAATGCATCACCTTACGGAGGAGCAAGTCTAGAGAAGAAAGTAACTCATAATTTTAGAGTTAGATTTTCCACAGCATTGGTGGTTATCACATTCGCATCACATGTGCAAGTTGCCTGGTTCAAAACTGGGTGGAAGCACCATTTTGTTAGATTTGACTTTTGGTAGGTAGGCACAAGGTGTCGCTTCGCCCAATCAGCTCAGAGAGTTCTTTTAAATGTCCCTCCTTTCCCCAAACAGATTTGATGTGAGCAGTCCTAGATTGATAATGTGCAGAATGAAAGTGCTGCACATTATCAATCTAGGTGGTCAGGTTAGGACAGGGCTAACCTTGAGATGTTCCTGAAGTTCATTAATATACCGTATTTATACATATAGTTTTGAGTCAAAGCATTTGTGATTGATGAGATAGAAAGAACCTTTTTATTTCAGATGTTTGCTGCAAATTTGCTATAAAGGTTCTATAAGCTAACTGTATATTCCAGAAAAATAGCTTTACTTTTACAATTGTTATTACAATAGCATAAGTTGGGTTAGTTCAAAAAACATGTTATATTCACCCTTGGTTCACTGGTTCCTAATTTCTAATTTAAAAAAGCACATTTTTTTAGTTTTGTGGCTCTAGTGAAAGGGTTTTAGTCCTGACTGTGATAGCTTTGCCACATGCCGTTCTCCTTCTCTCTTCACCCATTTTCCGTCTGGTGTCGAGGACTAATGTCTCTGAACATGGGATAAGTTTTTCTCCCCCGGCACCACCAATGCACTCTGGTAAAATTATCATTAAAAAGGAAAAAGTATTTAATTGGATCAATGTGAGAAATTTAATGAAATATCTTAAGTTGGAAAAAAATGACTTTCTTATTGCCGTAATGCAGCATTTGAGTGATTTGTATCACCATGTGTAATGTGCAATGAGTCATAGACATTAGACCTTTATAGATATATATATACCCGAAAATGCAGCAGCAGTACATTGGTAAGTTACATGACAGCAAGACACAGAATACTGTTCTTGTTTATTTCCTGTCATCTATACAGTGAACAAATGTTTTCAGGGCCAGCCTCATATTTTCTGAAGTCAGTAGAACAGCAAAAGCATGCCAGTATTGAGACTACATTAGATCCAAATGTACACATAAGATGACCAAACACCCACACACCTTCACATAAATACACACACATCAACAATATCCCCAGAACAGAGTAGGGCAGGCAGACAAAACTGATGCAGATTTAGTGTTAACCCATATTTTATTCCTTCTTTGCACTACTATGTATAAAATACACTGCAAAAAAGGAACTAAAAGTAAGTCAAATCTTCTTAAAATTAGTATATTTTTCCTTGATTTGAGCAGCTAAATAAGACTATTTGCCAATGGAATGAGAATTTCCACCCCTAAAATAGGATAATTAGATATCCTGCACTTGAAATAAGATGATAGAGATGAATTGTTCTTATTTTAAGTACAAAAATCTTATTCCATTGGCAGATAGAATGATTTACCAGCTTGAATCAAAGAAAAATACACTAATATCAAGAGGATTTTACCTACTTTTAGTTTCCTTTTTGCAGTGTAAAACGGTTGCAAGTAAAACTGTATTTTAACTGGCACAGCTTCATTTAGATCATAGCAGTGAAATGATTTGTGTTTTTCTTCACACTGTTAATATGTCAGTGGGATCTGGTAAATGTCATCATGTCATCTAATAAACAAAAATCATTAGCATGATGCAAAATGTTGGCTTATGTCTGTCTGTGTTTCACATGACGAACTTCTCCTCTTCATTCCTGATTTGCTTTTATCACTATGGGAACCACTAAGGGAACCACAAGTGCACATGATCTCATATTCTTCTGTAAAAAGGCTAGTGTTTTCGACTGATAACTAGGCTATTTTACCTTTATTTACCTGTGTGTTATCAATAATTGTGCAATTGTGCAATGTTTACTCTGGTTGGTAACCACTACTTTAGATTATACTGTATTAGCTTCTTCTTTCATTTCTATAAATTGTGTCTGTGTCTTTACCACTGTCACACCCAAATTTACCTATTGTAGGACAATAAAGGAAATCCGTACCTTTTAAAAGTATAATCTTGTTAAAATCCTGCTTTGTATCAGACACCAATCACATGAGCAACATACTTTAAAAAGCAGTACCAATAACATTTATTGAAAGATGCACTGGATCAAGGAAATACTCATTGCATAAACCACAGTGTGCCTAAACATGCACACTCACACACACACACACACACACACACACACACACACACACACACACACACACACACACACACACACACACACACACACACACACACACACACACACACAAGAAGGTAAGTGAAGCATGCATGCCTTAATGACTGTCTTCCTGGGGTGAGAGTGGAGTTAATGATTTAATTTGTAATCCACCTCGCTTCACGTCCAGGCTCTTTGACATGTCAGAGTCCCCTTTCACCTCAGTTTCTTGCTTCTCACCTTCCACTGCTTTTAAACTTGACCAAATGCACATTTGTCATCATTCAAGAGACCCAGATCTTTACTTACTGCTAAGTGACTGTTTTTATGTGTGAAATTGCTTTGTTCTATCAACCACATCTGTCTTTAAGTCTTTGTACAAATCAATACCGAGCTTTAAGGTACTGTTAACTCCACATGAACTCTCGCTCATGGTTGTTTCTGTTGCAATATTTCTGTAGTCAGTCTTTGCCATACTTTATGTTTGAGTTATAGACAAGAAATCTTTTTTTTTGGAAAACAGAGCTAAGGGAGAGGCTCTTCAAGCTGCCAAGCACTCTGCTTGACCTCTAAGTTATTTTCTTGTACATACTAACTAAAGCCCGACTTAAAGGAAAATTAACGTGACAGGCCTGAGTATTGAAAGTATTTTCATGGTTGTGTTTCAGGACACTAACAATCCTTCGAGATGTGCATTTTATACGTAAATGGCTCATGTTTAAATCATAAGGTTGCTGAGACAACAACACAAACAAAAAAGACAAGTCAGTCTAGGACAGCCAAATTTCCACAAATAAAATAAATATATGTCGACTGATATATCAGCTGGCTTTTATTTTCAGCCGATATTTGTGTTTTTTTCTTGTATTGGTATCGGCCGGAACGTGCATGCGTTAGCCGATCCATTAGCACATTTAGCTGCCATGCCTTGACGTCATGTGAAACGCATTGTGTCCCGGTCCCAGTCTTTGGGACCGGGACACAAGAACAATACATGCTATCCATTGTTTATATACTATGGATCTTTTAAAGGAGCATTCCGCAGCCTTAAAGCACTCACTTTCATGATCCATCCTCATAATGATTACTTAAGCATATGCCATCACTTACAGCAAATGGATAGCCCTAGCCAGAATGATTGTGGTGTTTTGATATCATGAGTGCTCATGTTGTGAAATATTGTTACATCCCTAATGATTATATTGTAAACATCATTTGGACTGAGTTTAGTTTTGACTAAGTTCTGTGCTTCTTTAGTGCTTGCCTTTGTTTTATTGTAGGTGCAAATGATTCCTGTTTTTCCCCTGAGTCTGTTTTGATCAAGCCCAGCCCAGCCAACTTATTTTAGAAGCACTTTAAAAACAACACAACTGACAAAGTTCTGAACAGACATAATAAACAAGCATTAAAACATAAAAACAAGAAGACACAAAAGATGTTGTAAAGCAACTCAAACAAATAAAATAAGCTTTCTCGTGCTGGGTCAAAAGCCAATGAAAAAAAAAAAAGTTTATGAAGCAGATTTAAAAGTGCACAGTGAAGAAAGCCTGTCTAATTTCCAGTGGCAGTGAATGCCAAAGCAGAAAAATAAAATGATCAATCATTTCCTCATGTGTTCCAATTCCCTTAATAAGTCTTACCTGATTTTAGTGTCAGCAATCACTCTGTTACAGTGCATATTAATATTACTGAAGTTTCATCTAGTTATTGTCAGACCCTCCTTTTATCCACTATGTCTGTTGCTCTGTATTCCCTACATTTATTTTGCCTCCTGTCATGCTTGTTAGTTGTTTTTTCATCCATCCATTAGTTCCCTCAATATGATTCTGCTGCCCCCTATCTGCACTTGGGTCCTACACCACACACAAATATGACAGTATTCTTTTTCAAATTACTTTATTAATATATGTATTGTTCCTATTCAAATGCAATATTTAAAGAGTTTCCTGAACCTTTTTTTTTGTATTTGGCTGTTTCTGTCTTAACCCTGCCACAAATACATTTTGGCTGTGTACCAAGAGGTCTATTTATCTAGGGAATTTAAAAAAAAAATGTGATTTTTGTTTTAGGAAAGTACAAAGCCTAGCTTAGAACATTGTTTCCTTGTATTTCAACTTGCTATTATTGCCAATACCATCAAGTATTTCTGCATTTTTTCCTCCATTCTCACATGTATGGAGTTTTCTGGAGAGTTTCTTTTTCTTTCTTTTTCAAATGGATGGAAAAACTAATTTTGAACATGTGCAAAGGTGTAGTAATGGCTACTACTGTATAGTAGTTCAGTCAAAGCAAGGATACCTTCCTCTCTAAACATAAAGAAGATCTTTAAAGTTCTGGCCTCTGCTTTTGTTTTTACTTTTGCAAGTAAATGGTAAACATAACACTCAAAACTAAATGTCTGCTTCTGTCTTTAGCACCATTTATGCACAAATGGCTTTCTGGGAGCCATTAGACTGTTTCTGAGTCAGACTGACTCTCCATCAATGGCAATACTTATCACAACCACACTATGCCCCAGGAACACTGCTAAAACCTCAGTGGGAATTTAGATACTATTAAAAGGTGCCCTACATTAAACAAGCCAACAAATCACATAATGCATGTCATTTATCACAAGCTCTCAGTGGAAGCCTTTATTCCGCTTTCTCTCTTCCCTCTCCAAACATTCTCTGGCCTGCATAGGGCACTATTTACTCAGGCTTTTTTCTTCAACTACCCATCTGGTTCCCTTTTGCAACTTCTCTTTTGTTATATGTTCACACCATTGCTTATCCTAGCTATCATGCTGTTCTTTTCTTCTCTTTCTACCTTATTTTGCTTTCCACGTCTTGCCCCATTTTCATTCTTCCTCACATAGGTACTTCTCTTTCCATGTTTCAGTTTTTCATTTCATCATTTTATTCTCCCCGGGTGCCATCAGTCCAACGGAGGAACAGTGTATTTGGCATAATTAGGTCAGTGTATGCTCTGTCCCCATGGACGTGATTTACATGTATAAAAAGAGTCGATCAAGCCCCATGATGGTAGTAATGCCCTTGTCTTCTCTGACATTTTTAGAGGTGACCCCAAAAGCAAAAATAAATAAATAACTAAAAAATGAACTCTGTAAGTAGAGAATGGGAGTGAATTAGACTCTTCTAATGTTACACAGAGGTTAAAGGTAGAGGTGCCCTGTCCGAGTAGGCCCATATTTATTAATTTAAGGCTTAATAATAGTGATATCTTGATCCACTCTCAAGAACTGAATCAGGGTACTGGTCACAACATTTTAAATGACTGGTATAGGTTTTCATGAACAAACCAAAGTCCTAAAACATGTTGTTAAAGTCCAACAAGCTGCAATATGCCAGGATACGTTTTTAAAAATCAGCTGCATGGCTTGCAAAGCTGTATTGTAGGCCATGCACAATATTTTGATGGTTTAATAAATCTGTGGTTTCCTTAACAATCTAATTGTTTTTCACCTTTTACAAAAGACTGTATAAGCAGCTGCAGTATCCTGTCAGTGCCCATGTCAGGTAATCTGCTCTGTGAGCTGCACTATTGGAGTAATGACAACTGGAGTTGCCCAGCCAATTGTCAAGTTCAAGTCCCGACTTGAATCCAACAAATCATTTATGGTGGGAGCTAAAGATGAGGGTGATGGCATGAAGGCCTTTCAGCCTCAAAGATTTGGAGCTCATCACCAAAAACAAATACCCATGAAGACATTTAAAAAAGCTTAATAGGAATTATAGCAAGAGTGAAATTACTTTAATGCATATAAAGATGTGTCAATTAAATATTGAGAAGCACATTATAATTTTTAATATGCAATTGATAATAAAATGTTGATATTTTTTCCTTATATATTGCTTTCTTTTCTTTTGAGTGATGCCTGTCTTATTTCCTATCAGAAAATGCCCAATCCTAAATTACAAGGAGAAAATTTGGGTTCAAAACTTCATAATTGCAATGTGCCACTATTTATCACTAATCCATTTTCTATTTGTCTTTTACTTGGTTTAGCTTGCGTTTTTGCCTACATAATGCAGATACACCAGCTTGTGAAAAAGGAGCACAATAGACCTTTTTTTAAATCACAACATATTCAAAGGTAAATGAGTAAAGTTTTCTCATTTACACCAATTAGCAACAGCATTATAATTAGGCTGGGAACCGCATCAGGAAAAATGTACCAGCTATACTATTTTTGAATAATCTTATGAAGACAGATATTTTCCTCTTCTCTTTCTTTTCCATCTTTACAATTTCTGCACCACTTTCTGTGGGCATTAGCATCTTAACCACTATACATATACATATGGTGTGCATCATGGGCACCTACAGACTTTGCAACAGGTCAAATCTGTTATAGGTATGCAATGTATGAATTCAAGGAAATGAAATAGTATTTCCAAGTAAATATTGCTACCAAACAGCCTTTAGCATTTAAGATGTTTCAGGCATTGGTATTGAGATGACCATTGTGATTCAGTAAATTGTACAGGTTAATTTATAAATCCACCTACTATTCAGTAGGCCTCTCTTTTGCTACTAAAGCAGCCCTTACTTGTCAGGCATGTTACACATCTTTCAAGTTTTTATTTTTCTTGAAGCCAAAGCATTTCTGCGAATTTCAAAGTGGTTCTATTCTGAATAAACTCAGGTGCATATAAACGCACATTATGATTGTTTTGATTGATTGTGTGCTGTACAAGCCGATTATTTAATCTGAATACATTTTAATCCGATCATGAAATTTTGTGCATGTAAACACAGCTACTGTTTGCAGAATATGTAGAATGTGAAAGTTTTACCATGCTTCTATGCTTTGTCATAATTGTAGCTGTTTAAAGTGACAGGATGTCAGATATTTGCTCTGTTAACATGGCCTTCTCCCTTGAACTTAACATTGAACAAAGGAAATCATATTATTTTCATTCTGAATGCTTCTGAATGATTAAAGAGAAATGCAAAAGGAACACACACACACTATCCCTGCACAAATCCAGATGTCACTGAAGGGAATATTTGTCAAAATACCAACAATCAGGTTTCTTTGGTCTGTGTAACACACCTGGCCGATAGTGAGCCAGTAAATTATAAACCAAAAAAGTGTGCATATAAAACACATTTGTATGATCACGTATACACAATATGCAAACTTTCAGGCCAAAAGCTAGCTGTATGTGAGCATACTATAGTCCTTTAATCTGTGGCTTTGCTGGTGTGTCTTCCAAAGTTCCTGGACTGAAAAGGCCTAGCCATACTGGGTTGGAACAGTAACACCCTGCACTTAGCCACATGGCGCTAGTTAGCCCACACCCTACTAAATGCAGCCAGATGAGC
Source organism: Fundulus diaphanus (assembly GCA_037039145.1). NCBI lineage: Eukaryota > Metazoa > Chordata > Actinopteri > Cyprinodontiformes > Fundulidae > Fundulus > Fundulus diaphanus. The sequence continues at coordinate 32,358,325 of CM073133.1, read as the reverse complement.
AGCAATGGAAACATGGTACAATGTCACTGCATGTTTTTCTGGTCATATGAAAGAAAAAAAATGTTCCTGTTAAAAATGCTGTTCTTTCCCAACATTTTTTTTCAATGGCATCAAATGATGACAACATCTAAAGCAATATGTTAGTCTACAGCAACAGAGGTTTTACTGTTGGCTGGAATAAATGCCACTGGTTTCGTGTTTCACTTTAAAACATCCAAAAAAAGATGTCTTTAACAAAAATGGCTGTGACTGCCAACATGTCATTTAGATGGTAGCAACTAAGATATCACAGTCTACTCAACCCCTGCATGTGACTAAGTTCTTTCTAAAAACAGCCTACAGGAGACAAGGTTCAGATTTTTTTGCCTTAACAATAAGGGCGTTAGTCAAACTGACATGCTTCCACTGGGAACAAAACTGAATGAACCCATTTAACCACTATCTAAGAAAAAAAAGACAAGCCAGTCTAAGACAGCCAAGCCACTGGAGCACACAGGTCTCCACAGCTTCAGAGCGAATACAGCTTAATTTTCCACAAACTTTCAGACAATTAACTATTTTAAACCGGTTCAAGTTGGCCTCTCTTAAAAACAGAGAGTGAGTGGTAGTATATGGATGATGACATGTAATCTGAAACCAGAGTGTCCGATGGATGATGTTTCAGGGTTTACCCTACTGTTTTATAAGGCTTTACACACACCCCACCACCACAACCACCAACACCAGGCTAAGCGTTGATTGTTTATTTATTTTAAATCTGTTTTTTATACACAGTGACACCAAAGATTATATCATCTAGAGTAGTCAAAATAATTGATGCCTCAATGTTTGAGAGCAATATAAGTAAAGCTCCTGTCTGTGACATTTTAGTAGTAAACCTCCTGGACAAAATAAGCTAATGCTATCTGTTATCTGCTATTGACGGACAGGGCGCTCCCCCTTTGAGATCATCACTTTATGAACTCAAATTTGATTTCAGTTTTAGCACATTTTAACAACATAAGTAGAGTTTGACTTGAGAAACAATAAATACAATTTATTTTGATATGCAACTGTAATTGTTTTGCTTCATGCAGGTTCATGGTGTGAATGAATATTGTCTATGAAGTAAAATAACATTAAACAAGGTAATGTAAGCATCTCTAAAATATTGTAGGACACTTTTTAGAGTTAGAAGTGGTAAATTCAAATTGATTTTGGACCCTGCCATTACAGATGGGAAAACTGCCAGAAACAGGAACAAATAAAGTTGTAACTACAAATTATTGAAGACAGGTAAAATATATTTGACCAAACAAATGCACAAAACATTTGAAAAGCTGCTTCTAAAATTCCAGCACACTGTGGAAAGGCTAGCATAACAAAGATTAAATAATTGTTATGAGGTAAAAATGAAACCTTATGTGGTTTTAGACTTACCTGGTCATAGTTTGTTTCCATATTTTATTATAGACATCTGGTGTTTTAAGAGATGACAGCTCCAATAAAAAACACAAATAAGATTTTACAAGTTCAATCTTTACTTTGTGTCTCAACTCAGGTTGTTCACATATTCTTCTCGATAAATAATAAACATTTATCAATGATTGCTTTTAAGATCAGCCAATTAAACTTGGCCCCCCTCGCCCAGATTACATTAACTCTGCACTGAATACTGTTAGTCGTGGTGTTGTTCTTAACAGGAAGAGGGGCCTCAAAACAAATTTTACTTACAGTGAATCACATTCTCAGGACCTGAGATGGTCCTCATACATAGACACTGATCGGAAGAAGGTCCAGTAGACACTGAACTTCCTGTGGCAGTTCAAGAAGTACAACCTTCCACAGGAGCTGCTGGTCATCTTCTACATTCCCATTATTCAGTCTGCCCTGTGCTCTTTCACCACTATATGGTTTGCTTCATCCACAAAACATGACAGGTTCAAACTATGACAAACAATTAGGTCAGCAAAGACGATTATTAGGGTTGAACTTCCCCCCATTCAGGTTTTGTACAGGTCTAGAATCAGGAAAAGGGCAGCTAACATCTCCACAGACCCCACACATCTTTCACAGAAGCTGTTTAGACTTTAACCTTCGGGTTGGTGCTGCAGAGCGCTGTTTGCAAAAACCAGGCGCCACAGAGACAGTTTGTTCCCCTCGGCTGTCACTCTGATGAACACAATGGACACCTCACAGCCTGAGCAGTCAGCTACATTGCTGTGGAACAAAATAAGCATATTTGCACTATCACAACTGTCCTTTTCAGTTCATGCTTTTTTATTTATCTTTCATTACAAAATTTACATACTGCTCCTTATATTCAGTAATTGGACCTAATGTCTGTTCGCTGTTAGTGCTTTAACCAAAGACAAATTCCTTCCTTTTGAAAACAATCATTCCCAATAAAGCTGATACTGATTGAGATTAAGGACCCTTACAAGCTTGGGCCAGCCCTCTTCATAGCTAGGAATACTGGAAACCTTGCTCTACTCCAGCTGCAGCTCACCTGAGTTCTTTCCTCTGTTAGATCGTTGTGTAGCCTGCATTATTAACATCCAAAGCATTCATGCAGGTAAAGCTGCTGAGGGCAAAATTAAAGAAATGATTTTTTTTAACATTACTTTAAATAAGCTCTGCAGAGTTTGCAGGTGATACATTGCATGTATGTTTATGGAGTGACTGGTGATGCTGCATTCAAGACAAACAGTTTTAAAGCAGCAGGTGAAGTATAAAAAAAAAACATTTAAACTTAATTTAAGTTAGTTCAATCAGGTTGAAAAGTGGTAAACCATGTGCTTTTTATCTCTCCCAATTGTAAGAGCATTTCTTTGAAGTTTTGGCAGACTTGTCTGTTACACATGTTATCATCTGACATGGAACATTACTTACTGACCATGCGTCAAGTTTTGCCAGCCAGCAGGATGTTTCACATCTGCTATGGAAGTATTTCAAATTATAAGACCACGTGGTTGAATCTAATAAATTATTTCTAGCAACAGGAGGTCCCATGGAGTTTTTATGGTGTGATTAAGGATTATAAATGGTTAGATTCTATAAGAAAAAACATCTTAAATTAGAAACAACATAAACAACAATTGAAAATGTTCAGATACTAATATAGCATAATATTGAAATACACATAAGATTAAAACACTTTGTATGACTAAATGTCCTAATGCCTCTCAATAATTCAGGTCAGAAAATATTGTTTTGATTACCTCCTCTGGACAGGTTCTTCTTTGGAGTCTCTTTGAAAAGAGATGGAGCATTTCATCCAAGAAGAACCCGTTCAGAGGACCTACTCAATTTTTTATGAAAATTTTATTCATGGAATTACCTAGCGACAACAAATATTAAATGGATACACCATGGTTTATAGGTAGGAAACTGTACCTTTGCAGGTACAAAGTGGGAGTACTAAAGGGTGAAATAGCAACACAAAGGTATAAAAATAGGGTACAAAATGGGAGCACAAATCAGAGCGAATTGACCTAGAGCCACAGCAAACATAAAAAATATCATAAGCAATGAAGAATGACAAATAAGCAATGAAATGACAGACCATTTTCAATCTGTGAAGGAAATTCGTTGATTTCACAAAAGGCATTGAATTTAAATCAGCTCCAAAATTCAAAATTTTCCTTTTTAGTTTGCTTCCCATTAGCTAGAAAAGCCTGCTCCAGTGATACCTTCGACGCCATGTCTAATAGATAAGGAGGCACCAACTCCCTATGTAAGTTTAGTAGCTTCATTTACATCTAAATGATCTTTACTCTTGTGAGATGAAACACTCCCAAAATCAGTTAAGCAACTACTTAGCACACTCACTCTCTCACTGCAAACTCCCAACAAATACAGCAAAGAATAGCAGGAGAGGTTATTTTTGATCAATATGAAAAAAACATTTTAATTATTTCTGTTTCAAAGCAATAGCAATTATCAGAAACTTGCAACTATATGTATGATTTTGTTCAGTGAACAAAACAATCCCTAAATAACCTTTGAGGGCAAGCCTATAAACACTTTCTTGAAATGTCAACCACTGCCGCAATTTATGTTTTTTCTTACCAAAATTACTACAAAGTGGATGGTAATGAGTGCTGCTTAAAGAAGTGTTTTGTTAGGTCTTTGTTATTTACAGGTTCCTGTTGTGCTAAATGGCATGTTTAACTAAATAATGGGACATTTTCAGAACTGCTGGATGAGGTAAACTAACTTTGACTAAAACTGGATGTCTCTGATAGGTTCTTGGCCTGAAAATATTAGTGTGTAGTTCTGCTTTGGTGCAGTGACTGCATCCCTCTAGCACTGCAGCCCAGCACTGAGAGTGAAAAGAAGGGGTCAGGAGAAAGAAGGGCACAAATCCACAGAAGAAAAGCAAACAAGTCTCACTCAGCCACTAATCACCGTGCTGTGAAAAGGTCAGGCCAACCAGTCAAGCTCAGCTCTAGCCGACAGAGCTATTGTCACAAACTGTCCAAGAGGAAGAAGTAGAGCACAGAGAGCACCCTTCCATTAACTGGAGTAAATCATTAGAGACATGTAATTACCTTATTGCATCGATCTTTTAACAATGAAAATGACTTTATCACACTTGATACATTGCATTTTTGGCCATGTATTACTTTTCATTCCAAATTTAACTGGATTTCTGTTGCTACAATGTGACTGCTGATTACAGATGGCCAAGATCTGAACCAGTATCATTCTCTGACCTGATACAGATATCATTTTTGAAACCACTAATCATCTATCCAGATTTGTTTGTCCTGTGTTGTTGGTTGCTCGTTTTGGATAGAATTTATTCGAGATGTTTAAGTTTACAGTCACAAAATGTTGCACAATTAAATAATAAAGTATTCAACTGATGTTTCAAATTTATCAAAGATGTATATTTTTAGATTTGGCATTGAAGTTACATTGATTGATACACTGATTGATTGGTTAACAGATGTCCTTTAAACATCTGTAGATGGAGTTTAAACTGAGTGGAGAATAGGAAATGACCAGCAAATAGATTTGCAAATCATCTGCATAGATATGAAAAGACATATTATTGTGTGCAATAATTATATCTAAAGGTAGCATGAGCACAGGCCTCAGAAGAGATCCCTGTTCCACAACAGAGGTCAGTGGAATAGAGTAGGAGAGGTCACCTTTCATGACAGAGAATGTTCTGTCCAGATGAGTGATGAGGACCAACAGAACAGTTTATTCGGCATTAAAAATTATTTAAATTAGCATTTAAATCCACAGGCTTGTTGAGGACCTACTCAGCAACATTATCTTTGGAGATATATCAGTGTTGAAAAGGAGAAAATACAGAGAAATCATTTTTGAGTGATGCAAGTTACATCTGTCTTCTACAAAGAAGCAGCGAGGGTCTTTTAGCAACACCAGGAAAGATTTTGACCAAAGTTGCATTCATTCATATTCAAGAAAATACACAGAGTTTTTCTACTGTTCATAATGCTAGCGGCACTAATCACTTTAATAAGTTGTTCAAAACAGTTTAGAAAATGTCAATATCATAAGTTGTTTTACTTTATCCGACTAAAATAGCAATGTACTGGTTTACTTTGCTGTGTGTTGATACTTTTCAAAGTCTCTTACACACACAAGTCATAACATCACCACTGCTCACAAAATATAATTACTGCTGATGGAAGAAAGCTTGCTAAGACACAGTATTACCAAGTAATTTTGCCATTTGTGTGGTGGGTGTTTAAGCTACCTTCATATTCGATGCGTTGAATAGGGCGCAAGAGTGCGTGCACCAAAAGTGACACAACCGAGCCATCCCTGCCCCGAGCACGGGCCCCGCTAGCTGCCGCAGCATGAAGTCGTGCACCTCTGAGTTTTTGTAACTAGTGGACAAAAGAGCCCTCACTGAGCAAGTTTGCCTGTACTTACATCAAATGGCGCAGAAGTTTTAAGTGGGAAAATTTTGTTAAATGCTTTGTTGTTGCTGTTTATTCTGTGACTGAAAATAGAATAGCTACACAAATTACTGGCATACTTTCAGGGGTGTGTTTATTGGCCAAGTTTATGAGTACAAACAAGGATTCTAATTTCTGTTTCCATCACCTGCAGCGTAAATCAAGTCTAAAACAACAGTTCACAGTATGTAAAGCCATGAGCTTTATTTAGCAAAGCAGTGCTTCTTTAAACCTTTTATTTAAAAAGATCCCTATGGGCTTTACAGCCTATAAAGACATTTTGTAAGTGCCACATCAACCGTTTCTTCACTTTTTTACCACATTCTTATAGGTTATGTTGAATACTGCTACCCTGTGTTTTTGGAGAATACTGCACCTATGTTCCTGTCAAGTATAAACGTCCACAGAACGTCTACGGGCTTGCGCCGGTCCACACAGACCTGCGCGACAACCCAACAAGCGTGTATAATGGAGCCTTCATACTATTTTGCCAACATCTTAAACTGCAATAAAACTACATATTTGGCAACCAGAGCTGTTTTGTATTACCTTCTAAGGTACATTGTTCCCTCCCCCGGCTAATTTAGCATTAGAATAACAAAAACAACAGTTTGTTGAAGTAATAAAAACATTTAAATCTTCTGAAAAGCCAGTCTGACCTGTAAGTGTAAGCTGTGACTGACATTGCCAACCCAAAGTGTTGGGTTGTACAATGAGGATACTGTGAGCTAAATTGTAAGCTTTGTAGTGTTTAGTTTAAAGGCAAGTGAATGACAGGGAAGAGTATGTTTATATTTTAATAATACAATTAAATCATTTCCCATCTACTGTTCATTTTTTTCTTTAATAAACCATATTGTCTCTCTGTATGGAGCGAAAGGCTTTTTATCTGGGCATGCCCAGATTACAACACATATAATGTTTTGCATCATCTAATTAAACACACAGAGTGCTATAATGAATGCTTAAACTCACCATTGAAGGTGTTTTGGCTGTACGAAAGTGAGCTCTGTAAGGGTCGTCTAGTTTCTTTGAGAAGTCCCTCTATCTCAGTGCGGCTAATCATAGCCAGGTTGTCCTCCATCTTGCTGGTGCAGCAGGTGTAGCCCTGAGGACAAATCTGCAGGTGCTCCCCTGGCAGAGGGACAGTACAAGGGGTGGAGAGGTAAGGAAGAGAAGGAACAAAGTAAATAAAATCAAATCAGCATAAAAATTGTTATCATACTGCCCAGCTGTTTAAAGATTTTGTCATTAATTAAAAAAAAGCAACTTAAATGGACTTCAACTGCTTTGTTTATGACATTAATGCATAACAATTTAGTTTTTACTTATTTCGCTAAACAGCCTGTTCAGCTAAAAATAGGTAAGTTTTTTGAAGGGCACAATCACAGCAGTAACAGAGAACATATTTTGAGGAATAACCTATTTTGAGACTTAGCATTGTGATCCTGCTGAAAGGAAATTAGTGAGACAGAAAGACAGAACTTTGGTTAACAATACAAATATACAGCAAAACATGAAAATATAAAGAAGATGAAGAGAGGATGAAGAGCTTCTTTTTGTTAAGTAGTCCCTCTAAAGTTCCATCATGAATCTGTTTCATGTCGTTCATATGGTGCATTACCCTTGAAACATTATACGGCACACTATAATGTAGAACATGCATAATTTAGCTATTGTCCAAGAAAAAAGTCTATTTTAGAATACCACTTAAAAAAGAAAAATATAAAAAATATTAATACATGACTTTTGCACAGCCCTGTAGTTGAATGAAGTCATTGCAAGTACAGATACAAAGAAAATGCTTGAAATAACAATATTTACCTATGAAGACAGTTAATCACTACTTCCACAAAAAACAACTGTGAACAAAAGATGTAATATCGGTATGGTACACTACATAAACCATTACAATTGTATTAATGCCCAGAAAATGAATGATGAATACCTCCAAATACCTTGAATAATTAAAAAGTTTTATTCTCACTTACATATTTGAAAAGAAAAAAATATACATATTTCACAGAAGAGATTTGCAGAACTCGGACCTCAAATCTTAACAGTGGGCTCACACTTTTTTTTTTTTTTTTTCCCACACTGAATACGGAGCAGATACAATGTGGGCGTCACAAAGAACCCGAATCATTAAAATCAATGTATACACTCACATTAGCCACAGTGCAGTGCGGGTGTGGTTACCAAGGTCGTGCAGCTTAACAGAATGATTCCGCAAGAAGGAAATTTGGCCGGACGTCGCAGCAGTCCCTAGTTCAAGTTCCTGAACTTTACGAGCCAAATAGGAAAAGTTAGGTGCTAGACAGGAGAGTTCCAGTGAATTTCAGAAGACGATCACCCCACCGATTTACACTAACTTGACTAGTGTAAACAAAACAGAAACACAAGGGGGAAATAGGATATTTATGCTCACAGATAACGATTTTTTTCCATAAAGCCATAGCTGTTTTTTAATAATTTATTAGACATAGCAACAGAAAGGACCAGGCGCTGTTTTCACATCCAGCGCTACAGCTGGTCCCTGCTTCCCTGATGGAAGAAAGCTTGCTAAGTCACAGTATTACCAAGTAATTTTGCCATTTGTGTGGTGAGTGTTTAAGCTACCTTCATATTCGATGCGTTGAAAAGGGCGCAAGAGTGCGTGCACCAAAAGTGACACAACCGAGGAAAGAGACTCATTATCAATACACTACAGTAGTGGGTCAGTATAGCCCGAAAAACAACCATTACGACAGCTTTGATTGGCTTAACTGTGTAGGCATTGTATTTCCTTGAGGTCACTCCTCCCCATGAAGCATACTAGATGGCTGTCGTTTGACATCTGTGCAAAGATCATGAATATACTCTTTGATGCACATGAATAGAAGGAGGGGTGAAGCTCCCAGATGCGGCCAAACAGAAACTCTCCTTTTCAAAGCATCAATTGTGCTTCATAAATAACAACATACAGCTATAAAGGTCACCTGTTACAGAGCATTATGTTTCCAGCTGGCAAACCAAAAAGTCACGTCATGTTACAGATATGGCAGACTCATCAGTTTAACTTAGTAAACAGGTTGTCCGTTTCTATTTAGGTGAAAGTGAAAGCAAGGATCTCTCCTGCAAAGGGAGAATGAGAGTGCAAGCTTATAGTGGCAGCACGACTTTAGGTCTTCACCGAAACTTTATAGATGCACAATCTATGAAATCAAGCTTAACCCTAGGGCACTTACCTAGCCCATAACCCAGAAGGCCCAAATCATCTGCATCCATTGCACTAATGCAACCCATGCTGTTTAGATCTAACTTAACTGTAAAAGCAAAATCTGCCCCAAATCAGACGAGGATTCAGAATGTTTCTGTTAAACAGTCTCCAGAAAATACGTTGAGTTTTGTTACCTTTTTTTTTTTTTTTTTTTTTTTGAGTTTTGCTACCAGACTGTACTGCTGAAACAACTGGAACAGTACTACGAAGAAATCTTGCAAACCAAACCGAAGAGCATACATTTTCAATTTAAGAGCAGTGTTTCTCATTTATAGTTTTAGGTATTTTATTGCTCTGTCAATACATTTACATTTAAAAAATCTTGCTTGTTGTCATATATTTCCTTCAATGTATTTTTTTAGATTTAGTGTAGGTCTAATGGACTCTTAACTCTCATCTCTCTGCCTTCAACTTCTTTTTGCTGTCTCTTGCAGAGACCCAGTAACCACTCCTTTTCACATTCCCAGCCAGTCGAATAAGAAAGTGTGACTATGATCTCACTCTTTCCTAGGGGGTGCGCTTGTTTCCTTTTAATGGGTGAACTTGTGTGGCTATGGTAGCACTTAAAAAAATATGCGCTCTTAGATTAGGAATGTATGATTCCTCCAAAAAGGACAGGCATACATTTCAGGCATGAACATTGAAATTCTAAGAGGATGTAGACTGCAGCCAAAAATATCCAACTTTCAATCCCTATCATACCACAAATCTGCACAAGAAAGGAGGAAAGCTAGCCCCATAAATGTACCCCCTACCAAAAGTTTTATCAGGGCAAAATTACACTAATTAATTGCTTATTTTAAAGCCCTAACAGTCATTTATCACTTCTTCCTCGTCTTTGTTTTTTCTTCAGACAGATGTGGCTGGTAAATCCCCAACCATTAGCTTATCATTGTTCATCAGGGAGGAAGGCTTCTATTAAACAGCAATCTCAAAAGGCAGAATAAGGTCATGCACACTGTGATGAAGCATGAGAAAGACCGACAGTCATAGGCTTTCAGAAATGGTGGGAAAAAGGGGAGGCTAGAAGTAGACAGGAAATTAGAAAAGCATCAACGCTCTGGGAGACCGTGAACAAAATAGTGTTCTTGTCTAGTTTGTTCACTTTTAAAGTGACAACCATTTTAAGAAACTAGACGACCCTTATAGAGCTAATTTTTTCTTTCTAATCTGTGGCCACAAAAATAATGAAAGCTAAATGCTCTGTCTCCCCACTGCAATATACAGGATTACTGGTAATATTTGGTATATACAAGAAAAATCGATAAAAGTTGCACATTAATTGTAATTCACAATCACAAAAAAGGGCATGCAACATTCTTAAATGTCCGTCTGCTGAGGGAAATTTCCACTGTAACACAATTTCTTTGAGTCATTCATAATTGCCACAACTCATGCATAGACAACAGTTAATGATATGAGTTGAAGACCACTGTATCTATTAATTTCTGTGCCAGTAAAGCATTTTTTTCTTTCTTCTTATAACTAGTTATTGTTTCAACTTCTGTATAAGCAGGAACACAAAACCATTGTGTAGCTTATAAAACTATTCAATATATCTAAATTCATATTTTTAAACACAGTTATAACAGCACATATTCAATGTTAAACAGTAAAAAACTAAGACAGGCAATCACAATTTGTATTCTATTAACCAAAATAAAGGCATGTCATAAGTTATTTAAAAAAAAAAAATGAATGCTTTTTCTTGCTCAGCAAAGAAACAACAAAATACTCACCATTTATGCCACTGTTCAGTTAAATTTATTCAGGCTTGGTCATGGGTGCAACTATGTGACCAACAAGTTGAGCTCAACTGGCTACCCTACACCGCCATCATCAAATTCAAGCCACTAACTGACCTACCAAGTGCTTAATGGAAAGGCTGCCATCTACCTGAACGCTCTCTCAAAAGCTTATGTTATAGATGACTCGGGTCACAAGGGATTGTTGGCTAGCAGTACCTACAAGATACAAGACCCTCAAGATAAACCAAACTCTTTTCATGTGTCATTTTACAGTGGAATGACCTAGAGCAGTGGTTTCCAATAGGTGAGGTGTGCCTCCCCTGGGGGGCGCCAAAGTGTCAGAGAAGAAGACAGTAGCGATGTTCGTGCCTTCTGTTTGAGTGCGCAGGAACCAATCCAAGCGCGCAGTGAGACAACTCTCAACGCTCAAAACCGGTCTGGCGCGCGCTCAACTCTGAAAAACTCTTCTCAACCCACTGTCCTCGCGTTCAGTTCCATCTCTGCTCGTGCGCCTGCTCATTCCACGCTCAACACCAGCTGTGCACTCGCTCGGCTGTGTCATGCTCGCGACTTCAAAAACTGTCCACTCCACCAGCCAATCACAGACAGGTTTTTTTTTCCATCCAATCAGAGTATGGCTTGCAAATACTGCATTCAGATGGATTGAATCAAAATGCTGCAGCCTTTGTCAGAAATTACTAATGGGACTGAAGAAAAACAAATAAAAAGTTTAATATTTTAGCCTAAAATATTTAGGCTAAAATATTGAGACTAAAATATTAGAGTATTTGTGTGAGGTGTGAAAAATGTTTTTGTCGCTTTTCTTTCCAGCTTCTGGGAGGTGATGCAAAAGTTTATTCTGATCATAATCATCATCATTGTCATCATTATTTAAAGAGCACTTTAACAAAAGGTAAAACAAAGTGCCAAACATCAGAAATACATCAGATAAGAGATAAGATCTAATAAAATGCTTGGTTGTTAAAATAGCAATAGGTTTAAATTGTGTATAATTAGCCTAAAAAGTAAATCGGAATATGGAACGTGTTGACGTCTGTTAAATTCAGGTTATCTTTTTTATTATTATTTTCAGTCTCCTGTTGACGTGAGTTCAGTTTGACATTGGCGTCTGTTTAGTTCAGTTTGTCTGCTGTTGAAAACAATCATTTATGAATTTGCTCTAATGACAGCTAAATTTTAAAACTAAGCCCTCTGTCCGTGATGTAAAAGTAGCCTGTAAAATGGAAATATTTGGATAGATGGATTTTATGAATAGGCCTTTTTTATGAATATACTTTGTTAAAAGAAATACAATAAAAAAACATGAGTTGGGCTATCATTTGTTTTTGAAACACAGCATTCCAGGAATACAAAAGAAAGATGCATTTACTGCAGGGACCTGTGTGCGGTAGGTTGGGGGAGGGGGCGTGGTTATCTTTACCTATTCCAAGGGGAGGCTCTCATTCAATGAATTTGAAAACCCCTGACCTAGAGAGTGCATCCAGAACAAGGTGTCCCTGACTTTCTTCAAGAGACTCTTGAAGAAAGACCTAGCTCTACCCTGAACATCTCCAATCCTTGCACTTACCCTGTACCTCCCCTATTAATCTTTCTTTGCACTTCTTTCTATATCTGTACTCTATTTTTACACTGTAACTGTCACCTCTGAGATAACCTAACTGGTGGTCTTCCATTTAAGTAGCTTATTGTTAGCTTTGATATTAACTGCTTTGTTATATCCTCATTTGTAAGTCTCTTAGGATAAAAGCCTCTGCAAAATACATAAAGCCAACATACTTAATTAGTGTATTAGCTTAGAAGGACCCTACAGTAGCAGGGCCACTTTGACCAGATGAACCATCAAGCACCTGGCTGGCTGTTCCCCTGTGGAAGATCCTGAAATTAGTTAAAATGTAGAAGTATTTATCTATGTGAATCGATAAAGATAAAAATAAATCTCTTATTTTATACTCACATTAGTCAGTTTGAATTTTCAACTATTCTAATGGTGTGTTCAAAAATATGACAGGGGGAAAATAAAAAGTAATCCAGTCTTGCTCCTGTAAATACAAAGTTTATAAGAGTATGTTTAGCTGTGGCCTCTGATCAGAGAAAGCCATTGTTGAGGAAAACAAATATATAATCCCTAGGCCATCGGGAAGACAAACGCAGCTGTAGACACTTTGGGGCCGTGGGATATTCCACCACCTAAAGTGTTGATGACAATCCTGTTAAAAATTAAATCCTTTTGCCCTTTGCTGCTAATCCTTGCATGTCACCTGCCAACTAAAAAGATCTCAATATTTTATTGTTTTTATCAATACTGTTAAGTAAATACAGTTGATATGAAATTTGAAACCTAACCATAAGACTATTCAGGGGTGAAAACTTGTGTATACTTGTGTATACTGTGTATACTGTCTGTCATGATCCCACAGCCTTGACATCTGACGCCTTTTGTCAGATCAGGTCCAAAGATTTGAAACCGGAAAGAACCAACTTGAAAGTGAAAAGACATCTGAAAGTAACAAATATACAGAAAAAAAATTCAAAACAAAAAATGTGCAATAAAATAGACCTGAATATCTTGTATCAAATTGAGAGAGTTTCAATTCTTTTCATCTTAAATATAATTATATGTATGTATCTTTTTATTTTTCAGATCTGAAAATTCCAATTTGACATTCGGTTTCATTTTCAGTTTCAACTAGGGACGATAATTCAGTAATTTTACCCAACCAATCACTAACGCAGACCCAGGAATAATCCGCCACGTTAAAGAGTTATTTTTAAAAACTTGCAGTGTTTCTAAAAAGTTGGTTGAATAAAGGGTTGAGTTTGAATTCAGTGTTTATGTTCATTATCTAAAAATAGGTCATTAAGCAACAGCATAAAATGGCCAGGGCTAAACTTAAAGGGACAGTGTGTAACTAATTTGGTTTTGAATAAGCAAAAATCTGCTTTTATAAATGAATATTCTGGCAAAGTCTAATAACCTCACATTAAAAATTAAAGTGTTCTCCTGACTTATAAATACATAGGTGGAGGTGCACCCATTGGGAGGTGCCCTGATTCGACTCTATTTCTGCTTTCAGTAGCCAAAAGGGGCCAAAATTGTCAGCCATTAATTTTTTCCCTATCTGTCTTCTATATGAGGATGCGCTGTCAGTGGAGGAGGAGTATAAAGAAGCAAAGATGACCGTAGATCATTCTATTTGCTGTTTTGCTGTTGAAATGGAGAACCATCCATACTCTTTATCCAGCGAGAGGGAAGAGAAAGTAACCAAGACAAGAAAAATAAGTAATAACCAGGGTGAAAACGAGAGTCTATATCGGCTATTATTACCAGGCGGAGATAATTCATGAGGGAGCAGGGATTTAAAATGGACACCAGACCCCCACAATCCTGTAAAGGTAACTGGGTATAGACAATGAATGAATTGATAGTCCATTTATTTATAAAACCTGGAAACTAGTATGCAACTTTAAATCAGGCACTAACTGGTTTCTTGTGCTAGGCAAGTCTTTCAGCAGAGTTTTGGACAAGATGAAGACCAGCAGTCTTACTGGGAAAAGTGAACAGACCACTACAGAGGTTTAATGACAAAGAGGCAAAAGCTTAAATTAACGTGTACTTGTACTTGCTAAGGAGTAAATTACATACGGACATTTTTTGGTTGGAAATTATCAGCAAATGGTTGTATAACTTGTGAAATGCTCTATTACCGAAGGAAAGAGTTAAAGAATATGAAAACATGATAGGTCCTACAATGGAAACCTGAGAAACTCTTCATGACAGTTCTGTAGATACTGATATGGCCCATTGAAGCTCCAACCAGAAACAAATGAACAAAATTACCTTAGGCCAGATCCAAATATTCCGATCAAATCCCAGTCCAGGATTTTATTTTGTTGGGATATGTCTATTTCTGCATATCAGGATATTATGGTTAACAGTCTAGATAAAAAACAATAAATGTGAATATTTACTCAACTCAAAGTCAATATGTAACCACATTCTAGATATTCAACGCAACCAGTAAAGTCCTCCAGCTTTACCCAGGAACATTTCAAATTTTACACATGTACATTTTGTCAATGCTTTTTTTTTTTACACTGAAAACATTTAACAAAATGGCATGAGAAAAATCACAATGACATAACTAATGGCTCCTGGTAATGACTGACAGCATATAACAGATGAGATTGAAGTCACAATGCAGGATGTGTGTGTGTCTGCATGCATGGTCGAGCTGTGGGACCAAGGGGATTAGCAGCCTAATCCAGCCAGTGGTCAGGGAGTGTGTCCACAGCTCAGTGGATTATTGCCTGTGCCACAGAAAGCATTCATAGCACACCAGGAATTGCACACTTGCACACATGCACACACACCCACATACTCTTGAACAGTGGATTAGGGTTAAACACATGAAGAACAACAAGGCTGTTTGGCAGCACGGGTTGACATCGTTGATCCACCAACTGTATACACTGACGTTTCACACACCAATCCATAAAAAAGGCTAATTATAGATGACACTATCAAACTAGAACACGGCCGACCATTTTTCTATATGTTAATCAGGGATTTCTTATTTTCACACACAGTAAAAGATCCACAGGTTCCCCCATCTTTCACCTACAAGACCCCAGATACTAAGTTTGGTAATGTGAGCCACACAGAGGGTCACAGAAATAGCTTTCTCCAGCCAGTCTAGGTGGGAACCACACAACACATTTATAACACATTAACACTGAGGTCAGCTGCTTTAATGCACCGCGTTCCTAAAGTTTAGAGTGTTTCTATGCTGCTGAATGACCAGATACTTTTCTGCCTACACATTTACTAATGCACAGTAGAAGAGGAAATAGCACTGCTCTGTACATTTTCATGGAAAATGTGACCTTTCATTAACTTGAACCAGTCATTGATTAATAAGGAATAGATTGTCTAAGTAATTGTTTAGACTCCATAAGACAAATGACTAAATGTATTAAGTGATCATGCATTTATTCATGCAAAAGAAAGCTCTAAATGTGTAATGACTATAAATTAGAAGCTGTTGTGAACACACATGTTTCTGCTAATAAATAAACTCATATCCATCCACACAGATCTCATCAGTCTCATCTGAAACAGATTTCTGCTGAGCAACACTTTAACACATCCCACATAGAAATTCTGGCTTCTCTTAAAAATTCAATGGAATGATCTAATATTTGTTTATTTAGTAAGGTGTGAAATAAATGAGACTTAAAAATGATGCTACGCTCACCTGCCACTCTAAGGTAAATCTCTTCAATCGCTTGTCACACTGACAGGTGATCAAACAATTATATGACCGCATCTTGAAGCATTTAGGCATATAAAGGTTGTGAAGATGACTTTTTGAAGATCAAACTGAGCCTTTGAAGGGGGGTGAGCGAGGATTTAGGTGACTTTGAATATGATATTGCTGTTGGAGCTAAATGGGCTGGTTTATGTTTTTTTGTTATTTTTTCCAGATCTACTGGGTTTAAACTCCCAGGTTCTCAGAGAATGGGTGGAAAAAAAGAGAAAATATCCAGCCAGTGTCAGTTGTGTGGATGAAAATAGCTTACTGTTGTTAGAGCACAGAGTTTGAGATAGTAGAAAGGCAACAGAAGCTTAACTAAACACTCGCAACATCCAGGTGTCTCTCTGCATAAATTGAACCTTAAAATAGAGGAGCTACAACAGTGACGTTCAAAGTCAGTCCTTAAGAGCTGTTGTTCTGCGTGTTTGGGATATTTCCCTAGTTCAACAGACCTGAATCAAATGAGGGGGGCCTCTGCAGAACTTGATGACACGAGGTTATTCACCATTTGATTCATGTATGTTGGAGCAAAGACACACGTAAAACATGCAGAACATCGGCTCTTGAGGACTAAAGTTCAATACTCCTGAGTTACAGCAACAGAATATCACATTGGGTTCTAGGACTGGGCAATAGCTCGATATTAAAACTATATTGGCATCTTCTTAAAGAGATACAAGCTGAGACAATATCGCTTAAATCGAGATGGTCTATGTTGTGTTATAATTAAACCTTTGTGTATTCCAGTAGTTTATTTTTCGGCCATTTCTCATATTTATCTACAACTGTTAAAAAGGTGCATGTAAAACATTTAAGATAAAGCTTTGATCCAGAGATGCCTTTTTATAATTACTATATGAAAAGAAAAACATATCGAGATAAATATCGTATATCACCATTCAGGCTAAAAATATCGAAATATTATTCTTGCTCCCTATCGCCCAGTCCTATCGGGTTCCACTGCTTTCAGCTAATGATGGGAAAGTGATGCTACAGATTGCACAGGCTCACCTTGGACAGTAACAGGTTAGTAAAATCTCCCGAGTCTCAACCTTAGATGTGACATTTGGACAGATCAGAATTTAGCACAAATAACCTGAAATCATTGCTCCATCCTGCCTTGTGTCAACAGTTAAAGCTGATTGCACTTATATTGTATGTTACTTGGTGACATTTTCTGTGGACCTCATAGTACAAAAATAAGCATTGTTTGAAGTGCCAACGCCTACCTGAGTATTATTGCTGACCATGCCCATACCTTTATGGCCACAGTGCACCCATCCCCAGGTGGCTACTTCCAGCAGTAGAATATCATGCCAAAAGACTCAAATAATCTCTATCTTATTTTGTTTACTTTGGAATGAGTGCACTGTACTCAGGCGTTCACGCCATCCAAAGTCACCTGACTTCAATCGAATAGAGCACCTTTGTGATGTAGCAGAATGAGAGATTAGTATCATGGACATGCAGCTGACAGATTTGCAGCATCTGTGTGATGCTATCATCTTAAAATCAACCAAGATCTCTGAGGAGTGCTTCTGACAGTTTATTGAATCGATGCCACAAGTGTTTAAGGCAGTTCTGAAAGTAAATGGAGATCCAAAAAGCTACTTGCAAGGCGTACCTAATAAAGTTGCCTCTGAGCATACTGTGTATAAGTGACTAAATAAATAACATTTATCCAGAGGAAGTATATGGTTCAAATCTTTATGAATCACGCATCTCCGACTGTATTATATAATCTTCAGTCACAACGGATGCAAGCCAGATGTTTGAGCATCACCCTTGAGAGTCAGTGACACAATGTCACTGTTTACTTAAAATTAATTCGGCAATTTCTAATAGTTTAAGAGAAAGAATGTGAGTGGGTGAGTAATATATTCAATCTACACCATAAATGTCTGTTGCACAGTCAAGTGCATGAAAACACGTTACATAAACGTTAAGCCCAGCAGCCCAATCTTGCATGGGTCACAGAGTATCTGCCAAGAAAGAAGCACTTTTGCAGCCATGTAAGGGGAGCTGTAAATTAAAAAGGAACACAATGGACTACAAAAGGTTTTGTAATTAAGTTAGTGTAGTCTGGAGAAACATGCTCGACTTTGCACTCTGACAGGACGTGCGTGGAGTGACAGAGAAATACAATTTCTGTTCTGTTCCTTATTTCTCAGCCTCCTATTGATTTGCAAACACGCAACCACAAGCACGAAACACACACTCTGTGAATGATGAATAACTAAAGAGCATGAATCCCAGCTACATTAACTAAAAACAGCCGGCTGCCCGAGTCATTTAGCACGTACACAACGTTGATAACATGATAGATCTGGGACTGTAGTCACTAACCAGCTTATTAACCTATCCATCCGTATCCTGCTATCTTTGTTGGCATTTTTACTATTGTCCCCATATACAGTATTTTATACTTGTTATTTTTGCTTTGTGTGCAGCTAGAGAATTTTCTAAGATGAACTAGAATGACAGTGAATGCCATATGCACAGAACTACGAGGAATAAAAAACATCCAACATCCTGCCCTAGTTTCACCCTAACCCACCCTCCTCTTGCAAGTTACAGACATGCCTTGACTTGAGCTTCTCAGGGTGTTACCTGACAGATTGATTGTCAGTGTGAGCGTAAGGGCAAAAATAGGATAGACTGGTGGAAGGTCATTTAAAGTTATCCTAAAGAAACTTAACTTCCTGATGTGTTATAGACATGCTATAAGGTGGACCACTTCTAAAGAAATTGAGCAAGATACACAGCGTTGACCTAATTTCTGCTCAATTTGTTTCTGTTTTCAGTTCACGTAGGTGGGTATTTCACTGGTGATCCTTTAAGAGGTCTTGACAATAGGTGTCAAACCTTGGCACACATCAGATAAAACATCCTGCCACATCAAGTGCACAAATAGACTGACGTCTCAGTGTAACTACACAAAACTATGACCCTTGAAGTCTGAGGAAAACTAAAGGAAGAAGGAGCATTATGAAGAACTGACAGATGCTATTATTTCAAAGTTAACCTGCATCATCTCTAGACGTACAAGGTGCTGTCGAAAACTCTGAAAATCAAAAATGTAACTTAGTTTTTAAAGAGGAGACAAGGCAGATTAATCATCCTGTTGCTGGGTTATTGTTTTTCTCTCTAAATATACTGTAGTTATAGGGAAAAACTATTTTATTTAATTATTTTTTAAGGAGTTTTAACATCAATCAAAACAGAAAACTTTGAATGTATAGCAATATTTGTAAATGGTAACATAAGTGGACCCTTTCAACATTTTAGTACACTTCCACTATTTGCATATTTACTTTACGTACTCAGATAATCCTGCACATGGTCATAAACAGCAATCACTAGAATTTGGCTGGTGTCAGTTACACCCATACCCTGGTCATAGATTCTCCCACTCACGCCTAATGTCTTTTTATGCTACACTCGATTTGTAGTCAGAAGCCAAAATCTCAGAGTTCTAAGTCAGAAATTAAAATCGGCAAACCAAGAATCCTGTGTATAGAGCTCAATAATGGTTGACATGTGAAATAGGTCAAAAACAAAAAAACAAAAAAAAAACAGGTGATTGGCCAGTCGGAAGCTCAAAAATACAATAATTGTGGGGTCTGTAAATGCACCACACCTATGTACCACCAGGATGTACTACTAGCTGTGTTTAGTGTTGAAGTTGGTATTACTCATGGAAGAAGACTACGACTAGCTACATTTCATATCAAAAATGTGCTTGAAAATTAAGTCAAAAGATTTTAAACAAAACTATTTACAATGGAGGCATTTTTGCCAATAATTCATGTTGGCTTAACTGTTGAAATTACAGAAAAATAACAGGTAGGCTAAGTACAGGACAGTAAATTGCTGTTTTGCATTTTATATAAGCACCCGACTTAATAATCCTTCTCCCTTTGTTTTAACATAATAGCCTCATTAAATACATAAAATCCTGTCTCATACACAAGGATTGCTGTTTCCTCTGCTTTTAGTTAAAAAGATTAATTACTACTCATGGCAGGCAGACTTCATAACCACTTTAAAAGACACTGAATTTAGCTAGGATCGGTACAGAATGTCAAAGCTTAACAGAACTGACTCTTGAGGCAAATTGAACACGGCATGAGAATTTTGAGCTCCAAGGGAGAGAAAAAATCCAACAAGGAGGGATATGCAAACTTCACACAGGCAAGGCTTCATGACTCAGAGACCTTCTTGCTTTGAGGTGACAACCACCAGCCTATTGTGCAGCTGTAGCTTTGAACTTGTTTTGATCAATTAGGCTCACAGTTCATCTTTTATTACCAGCTCTTCCATTTGAAGTAGGTTTCCAAAAAAACCACAGTCATTTGCAAGCTCATGAATGAAAAAGAAACAGGCAAAGATGTGTGACTTTGATTGTGGGAACTAAACAGATTCCTCAGAAGATGCTGAATAAGCTACATTATTACCCCGTTTACACTACCCCTTTTTAACCGTGCCAAGACCAGTCTGAGCTCGGTAACCGAGATAACTATCGAGTGTAAATGGAACGCAAACTGAACTGAACCGAGCCAGACACAACCGGACAGCACTAAATGCAGACCAGTTCCATGTGTGGGCTCGGCCTGGTTTTTCTCTGGCCCGGTTCTCTAATAACAAAGAGCGCGTGAGCAGACTGCGTCATCTCCTTACAGCCAGCTGACATTTCAGACATTCATAAAAATACTAGCTTCCCTACCGTGACACACGATTTCCAGTGATGATTCTGCTTAGCAGTGTGATGAACCTCAGCGTCTGTCGTTGTTTCCTGCGTCTGTAAATCCTTATTAGACGTTCGTTTGTCTTATCCACTTTCCAAAAGCTGACTCTGTCAAGTAAATTCACCAAAAGTTGCCATCTTCGCCTGACTCTCCGCAAACAACGAAATATGACCAAACATAACTTCCTGAATGTTACGGGCGCCGCCATTTTTATTTGCTTAACAAGGGTAGTGTAAATGGGGCTAAAGTTGGCATGAAAACATCTCAAGATTCTTTACAATAAATAAGCAAAGCAAAGTAATACAAATTATTTTGTGTGTGACATAAGTAAAGGGTTCACTATCTAGCAAACAACACACATTTATTTAGTTATGGTTGAACAATATCATGCTTAAGATATCATTCTGCTATTAACATAATATTCACATCAAATCCACCAACATTCCTTTGGTTTAATAAAAGTTGTAAAGGCCTAAGCAGGAGGAATATTTGAATAACATAAGGGAACATAGTTAATATCTCAGAAATGCAGCAACGAAAGAAGAAGACTGAACAGTGTGAAGTTTATTGCCTGTGTGTAAATATCTGTGCTTGTCTGTGTGGGAAAGACAGAGAAATCCTTTACTCCTGTTCACTTGCAGCTGTGACAGGACTCTCTCCTGCTGGTGAAATAACAAACAGAGTAGCCAGTTTCCCTTTGCCCTGTGATGTTCAGCGGTGGAGTGGCTGACACAAAGAAGCTGACCTGCTGTTGTCAGAGCCTGTCACAGCAGCAAAAGCTAGAACACATTTAGTCATAGACGCAGACTCAGAGGTGCAGGTTGGTGTGCCAGCAAACTGATGCGAGCACATGAAACAGCCCGTTTGAAGGAGAATATGGAGAACAAACAAAAGCTACAAGGAAAGAGCTTTTAAAGTAAAAAATGCCTTTTAACTTCACAAGTTAAATATAGTGCTCTTCATACCATGTAATATCTGTAAATGCATATTTAAATTAATGGGTTCAATATTGTTCAAACTCCATTATTTAATAGGGAAAATAATTTCCTAATCAAACTTTTGTATAACAAGGGTGTGGCTGTAGGGACTGGTGCATGTCTGTACACGACGTTGCACCTAATTACATCAGCATTACTACCTCAGGTAAAAGAGGGAGTAATTACTGAAATAAGGTTGAATTAACTTTTCATGTCAATGAAGGACTAAAAATCACTTTGCAAAACTTCTAGTGTTTTGCAAAGTGATTACATCTCTCCAACTGTGGTGCAGAGGGAAGCCAGTAGCTTTAGAAAAAAAAATCTACAATATTTATTTCCAAGCACATGTATCCAAAAGCTCAGCCACACGACTAGTCAGCAGGGGCCCCAATTATGAATAAATAACTCACACATCTATGATTTAATTATTAATTTAATAACCTTTGGGCCTCCTCAAATTATACATTTACTGAGACAGTACATTTTGTGCTACTTTTTTGGCTTTTTTGCTTAATTTTGATGCCATGAGGATAATGCTAATTGTTTTAAAGCTACTTCTTCCAATTATCTAGCTAGATGTCCACATCTGTTTCAGAGCCGTTGTATTTTCCACACAATTAGGTTTAGATTCAGCAACGTTTCAGCAAACAGAACACTTTTCTGATCAATAAAGACATAAAACCAATTTGAGGGGTACAAGTCATAAGCCAAGAAGGTGTAGGATTGCAGCTTCTCGGTTGGTCTTAGAGACCACAGACTGTAAGTCCAGGGACTTTCTATAATAAAAACCAAAACAGAAACTAAATTTTGGATTGTTCAGGGTTACAAACTGCCATCAGAAAAATCTGCTTAGTATTTTGGCAGAAAATGGTTTGTGTGTGGTATAATCTGAGTGTAAAAACAGAGGTTTTCTTTCTTTGAAAGCCCCTGAGGTTTGTCAGAAAACAAACAGCATCATTGATAAAATTATGGTAATGAAGACGTTTACAGCCGGGTTAGGTTATAAATCAATAACAGTACAAACTGAACATCTCACAGAGGTTTATCCAAACCACCATGAAATATAGAAAGAGTATGGCACAACTGCAAACACACATAAACTGAACTGCCAATTAAGAAGAACATCAATCAAAGAAGCATTCACTAGGACCATGGTAATTCTGATGGGTGAAGGTGCAGATGCTCAAACCAAGGTGAGAGAATCTATTGAGACAAATATTATTTATGCAAAAATATTAAGGAGAAATGGGTTGTTGAAAGATAGCCATGAGAAATCCACAAACATTTGGAAGAAAGCTCTCTGGTCAGATGAAACCAAAGTCATCTTTTTTCAGCACAGTTCATCCCACAAGACTCTGCTAATAAGGTGCTCCTTCCACAGATTCTCCTGCTCCTCAGCTGAGCTTGGACCCTCCTCCATCCCATCTCCTTCAAGATAATATAGACTTATGCCTGGGATCATGCTAGTGTACAGCAATACAATCATCACACAATCATTTCATTATAGTTCTTTTAATAAGATTCAACCCAGAGATCATTTTAGCCTTTTTACTGTTTCACTGAATCTTGGTCCCAACATTCGATAGTACAATTGCAGTAATTTGTGAAAATCATTTTTGTAAAATTGATCTTAAATGTTTATGAAAACATTTTCCCTCACATAAAACTAAAACAAGTGTCACAGTGTAAAACTATATTTATGGATGAAGTCATTGAACTTTGACTTATGTCATTTTGCAATCCAAAAACTAAAAATTGTTAATATTTTTCTCTCGTAGATCAACACATGGTCAACAAAGGCTGAGCCTTTCACCCACAAGAGTACTGAGTTCTGAGTAGGGCTGTACAATTAATCACATTTTCAATGTAATCGCAATTTTAAAAGATGCAATTTCCAAATTCGCATATGTCTGTAATTTATGGCTATTTAAAAATTAATGGATAAGACAGATCCTTTAGGTGTCGGTAATATGTTTAAAGTGGGTTTGCCTCCACGTGGAAAGGAAGAGAGTTGTAGCAGTGATAAAACCTAATTGTATTACTTGTTTTAAAGTTTATATAATCATACTTCTTACCAGACATTTTCAGGAATGTTTAATACACAGACTTGTTTGTTGGATGCACTTCGCACTATATGTTCAACAAGGATTGATGTCCAACTCAATTAAAAGGTATTCTCCTAAAAGTTGTCTTGAATAATAATATTCCGATCAATAAAAACTGTTAAATGTCTTGTTTTATATAATCCTTGTATAAAAACATCATTTGCTTCAGGCCATTTTTGTTGCTTGTGGTTAATGCACAGAAAAGTAAAAATGAAATCGCAATTATAGTTGAAATTATATCACAATTTGGATTTTTGGCAACATTGTACAGCCTGAGTAATAAAAGGAAATCATGAGCACAAAGGACGGAGATAATGGAACACTTGACTGCAATCCAGCAGTCTCTGCCTCTCTGCCACCACTCTTCAAAATCAGTCATCAGCTTCAGACATTCAAAAACACACCCTTGCCATTCTGGTTTAAGCATTTTCAAAGCCAGAAAGAAAGGCTGTCAAGTCCTTGATCAGGTCTTCTTAAATCCAAATAATGACTCAGATAAGTACTAAATGCTGGCTGATCTGCCTATAGATCCTTTCTTGGAGAGAACATGACTGAGTCTCTTTGCCTCACTCGTCAGATCAAAGGACACACTGCCCTCTTACTTCCTCCTGTAGTTCAGTCATCCTTTTCTTCCTTCTCCCTCTGTACACCCACCTTCTTACCCTCCAACACACACACACACACGCACACCCTACCCCTACCCTTTGTTTCTTTTGCCTCTGGCTGGGAATCCAGCCAGTGAAACTGGGATTTCAGACAGCAGATCCACACTTGCCCAGATCCTCAAAAAATGACTTGTTTCATTTATGGCTTTAACCACTCAGCAGTCGTTATCTTGGGGCGTTTCTCTAATCTATATTATTTCATGTCATCTGTCTAGATTTAATATAGATCAAGATAAATAGTGTGATCACCTGTCAAATGGTTGTAGTCCTGGTGTGAAGAGAGTTGAAATTTTTAATATTCAAAAAATGTAAACTGGCTGTTTCGACCCACACCTCTAGCATGTTAACATTGAGATAAAATAAACAATCAAAGGACAAACCGCCAACACAGCAGTACATTCTTGCAAACTGACAATCAAATATGCAATAATGATAGCCATGGGATTTTTATGTTTGCTCAAGAGTGTGTTAACTAGTGTGTCATTCTGAGAGTGTGATGTGAAGGAAGGCTTGACATGGGAACTAAAACTGTACAAGGAAAGCCCTGTTTTGGCGAAGCTGCGTGAGAATAGCGTGGAGGCGAGGCTGTCTATTTTGAAGTCAGGTCAGGGCAGGCTAACACTTTAGGCCCTCTTAGTCACTGTGAATCAATGAAATGTCTTTGCAACAGACGGATAAGCATGGTTGACTGACACCAAAGAGACTGAAACAAACAGCAACATGATGTCAGAATGCCAAGAGACCAGTGTGTGAGGCATTAACAAGAGTTTGGCAGCCAAGTAAAAAAAAAAAAAAACATAAAATTGAAGATGTTTAAGGATGTCAGAACCATTTAATCTGCAGTTGGCACTTTCCTGTGCTCTCTACAAACCACAATGACTCTTTATGAAACTGTGCAGAGCATCATTTTACCAGTCACCAGCCTGGATGCCACACATGATGCAAAAGCAGCATAGAGCTTGACAAGATACACGTTTTGCATGGAGTATGGCTTATTGCTGCACACAGGACTACACAGAAGGCTTCCATGTGGCTGCCAAAATTTAAGTTTGTTATGTGCTCTTTATGTGTGAAGCCAAAACTCAAATGTCACCTGTCGATTCTGTTGAAATACAAATTATTGAGATTCAAATTAAGTACTAAGTACTCAAAACAATTATTCAAGGTAAGTATTCTGAAACATCTATCTTTGTTATGATTTAGCCTGTCTGATGTCTCCATTGTGCCACTCTTCCAATGCTGCGTTACCTAAGATTCATGAACCACAGCCGCCAGCCTGCTTCTCTGTTGCTCTGCAATCTGGTTAATTTCCACACCTCTTTCCTGGTCTCCATAATCTCTCCTCAGATGACAAGACAGTGCCAGGTTGTTGAAAGCTTTCAGCCAGTAGATATCCAGCATTTTTCATGTCTGTTTACCATGTTCTGAACATGACCACATTTTCTGGACCATGATATGGACTGTTCCCACGACACTTTGACCTTGCCTTGCCCCTTGGATCGGTCTGCCTTTGGCAATCCAGGCCTCCCATGCATGACCCGGTCCTGCCTTCTGGAGTCGAACCATGCCTCCGCCATCCTGCCTGGCTCCTCTGCAGTGCGTAAGCCAGTTCTCACTTTTACCTGGACTCCTGCAGAGGATCTCTGATCGTCATCCAGGTCTCATCATTAATAAATATATATATATATATATATATATATATATATATATATATATATATATATATATATATATATATATATATAATTGAATTACAATTGTGATCATGAAGTTGATTATGGAAAAAATAAACTTTTCTATCTTTAATTACCTTACCATTACACAATGGTTTCAGCACTCTCCATGAGCTTCAGACACTAAAAACATATTAGGTGTTGGAAATGAAGGCAGTTATAGTCCATCCAGCTAGTTAAATATATTAGTGAAATGCATAGTGTTGGTCATGTTTTTCTCACTCTACTGATTTCTACTGTTCTCCAGTTTTGCATTGCATTGCATTGAAATGGCTGTCATCATTTCATCTTTTAACTTTTTGCTCTCTCTCTTTTTTCTCCAGGTGTAGGTACACCTGGTCTGGCGTTCTGTTAGCTATGACATCATCCAGGGAAGACAGCTCACCTGCTATTACCATCTAATGTAGAACAGATTACTGGATCAATGTGTGCTTCTGTGGTTTTTTGTCTGTCTTGTTGTGTCTCTGCTCTGTCTTCTGTAACCCCCAGTCGGTCGAGGCAGATGACCGTTCATACTGAGCCCGGTTCTGCTGGAGGTTTTTCCTTCCCGTTAATGGGGAGTTTTTCTTTCCGCTGTCGCTTCATGCTTGCTCAGTATGAGGGATTGCTGCAAAGCCATGTACAATGCAGACGACTCTCCCTGTAGCTCTACGCTTCTCCAGGAGTGAATGCTGCTTGTCGGGACTTTGATGCAATCAACTGGTTCCCTTATATAGGAAATTTTTGACCAATCTGTATAATATGATAGAATTTGACTTTGTAAAGTGCCTTGAGATGACATGTTTCATGAATTGGCGCTATATAAATAAAATTGAATTGAATTGAATAGTGTGAATTAACGACAGTAAAGATAAAATAACCTTCCAGTCAAAGCAATACTTTGTGGCCGACACATTGACATTGGACTGTGAGTGAATATTGTGCAAATCTGATAAAAATATACAGTGAAAATAAAACAGTAAAAACTTAAAAATAAACTTAGAATTAAGAGAAAAGTTGGAAACAGCACAAAATACAGTGACCTCACTCGGACATTTTCACATTTTATTGCATTACTATATCAAACTTTAATGTAATTTTTTTAGGATTCAGTATAACAGATTAACATAAACTAGTGCAACGTTAGGAAGTGGAAGGAAAAAGGTACACTGTATACTATTTACAAATAAGAAAATCAAAAAAGTGCCTATCCATCCTAAAGAAAAACATCCTGAAGGCATAATGCTGCCACCACCATCGGGATAGAAAAACAAAGGAAATTGCTCCATGATGTCTCGGTAAGTTTGCAGTCGTGCCATACTCTCTATTTGCAGATAAGGAATTGAACAGTACTAAGTGAGATTCAAAGCACAGAACACTGCTTTAGAAACAAACCTGGTTAAAAACATGTCCACTACTAAATCTCTGACCCATCTGGTGTATCTTTGTCTCCATTGTGTTGTTTATTTTCTAATTCTCTCTAACAAACCTTTAAAGCTTTCAGGTTACATTTATATTTACACCGAGATCAAATTAAACACAGACATACTTCTAAAGGTAATTGGTTGCACTAAATCAGATTTTAGGATTTTAGAGTAAAGAGTTCTAAAGAAGGAAAATGTATTTAGCCATTTCACATTTTGACAGAGTAGTGAACCAAAGCAAATTACTCTTCCCCGGAGCTGTGAGAGGAATCAGGTCCTAAAGGGCAAGGAACTGATGTGCATCTGTGATGCTAAAAGGTTAAACTATAATGTGTCATTTGGGATGAAAATAGGAAGATAGTTTTTTAACAACAAAATGCAATGTTTTTCCTAAGTTTGCAAATGAAAAACCATTGGAATTACGTGAGTAATGCTCATCACAGACATCTGAGCTGTCATTAAAAAAAAATCCAAAACGATGAAAAACATGAATCCATTTTTTTTCTTTTAACCACAAAGCTTTCTTAGGTGTTCAGATTTTTACAGACAGCTCCACAGTCCTGTAGAATTCAGAACCTGGCATATCATCCATGTGGGAGCAGCTTCAGTGCAAAGCTCTGACAGGTAAATGCACAAGATGTGTAAAGGAATGTTTCTGTCTTTCACTCCGTACTCTTCTGTCTAATCCCCCTATCAGTACAGGCTTGAAAGAGGGCTTTTCATAGTTTCTTCTATGAAAACAGAAAATTTAAATGCTTGTCAGTGTGCACTCTGAAGCATAGAGCTACGACAACAGCTCTCGACTCTTCTATACTTCCTCTCACCTCAGTCTGTCTTTCCTTTATCCAAATAGCCTTTCACGCATGCCATTAACGTTTTCCTCTAAAAGCCTGTGTGCAAATTTATTTCACCACTTCATTCTGTTATCTGTCCAGTTTTCTTAGTTGACCATGTGGTTCTACTTTAAGTTTAGGAAATGTTTTCTTCCTTTTTTTTGTACGAACAGCTTTGTAAACAATCAAGCACCCTTTCTGTGTGGAATTTGATTGTTCACCCCCAAGCATGCATTTTTGTTCTTTTTGTCTTTTGTCCAGATCTCAAAACCTGCCCATTAAGTTAATTGGTCATATTAAGTTTCTTAAGGTGTGTCTGTGTCTGCGCACGCACACACAAAGCATCTACACTGTACTTTGTTTCCACAATCCACTGTTAGAGAGAGCTGGCCCATGTTGAAAAGTTAGATAGTTACCCTCCCAGAAAGAGACGAAAGGAGAGAAGAAGGATAAGGAGAGGGGTTTTAAGGAAGCCTCAGGGAGACACATAGGGCACTGGCATTTGCGGAAAGGGTAGATGGTTATCCATCCTCCTCTCAGGATGTAGGAGGAGAGACTGAAACAATAAAAAGGAAAAAGTATTTTAAAGAGAATGTGTCACTTGAAAAGCTTTCTGCTACTTTACTCCTACATGTATCCTAACAGAAGGCCTGTTAAAAATGTACAAAGCAAGCAAGGCTAAAAATATCATGAGTTATGACAGTTTCAGGAGATCAAATGGGAGATTACTACTTTAAGTTCATTTTATCTTATTATTTTATGTAATCCACCCCTGGCATTTTGTGTCACAACATGTTTTGCCCTTGGTATTAACTTAATTAATTATGGGGTTTTTAGTACCTGGGAACTGCTGATCTTACATATTTTATCAAAGTACCTAAAGTCAAGTGGGGGAGATGAAATACCATTATGATTAACTCTGTTTTGGTAAATATTGCAGTAACTTTTGATTAGAAAAAGTGACATTGAGACCAGATAGATATCATGTAACTATGAATACAAACACTTGGTGGTTTTATCAATATGGTCACATAAAAATGTCAATTTTGTGTCTGGTGAATCTTTCTTGTGCTCAGATTTCTGATTAACTGATTATCTTTCCAGGTTTTGGCAGAAGCCTACAATGTTTTATTCAGAATGTCCTGGTATTTCAAAGAACACACAATGCCTTCCTCAAAGAGCCTTTAGAAGAGAAACAGGCCCACAGCATCATAGATCCTCCATTATACTCAAGAGGGAGCATGAGGTACATTGCTTGTATTCATTCCCTTTCACCCCAGAGTATTTCTTGCAAGAAAGCTCAATCTTATTCCAATATGACCGACTGGTTGGCTTGTACAGCACAGTACTTTAATGGTTGCTACATAGACTCAGGGAGCTCAATATGCTAACCTTGGGAGAAGGTCTTTTAACTTCTTTACCATTGCGGTTTTCCTTGTATTTAAAACTTTTAAAATCTTAATTCTGTTTTTATTAATTTATTATTAGTTTTTCAATAACTTGAAGAAATGTTTTTCAAAAAACTTTGTCACTGGTCAGTTTGTAAAAAAATAAATAAAATAAACATGTACATTTAACATAATTGTACCAATTTGTAAAGCACGATGATAAAAAACTATGAATAAGATATTACTAAAATGAGTAAATAAAGGTTACATTTATTGTAAGGCTACTTATTAATCTTTCCCAGGTGGGCACAATACAGGTTAAGAAAATTTAATTATTCCAATTTATAAACCACATCTGATCCTCAAAACTATTCTGTACCACATCACTAACAAGTTATTTTAATACTTAACTTTGTCCTTTTGATATGTTTTTTAACTACTCGTTACTCCTGCTTTTCTTCCTCCTAACTGAGCAACATAAAGGTGTTTTGCTCTTACAGTAAAAATCGTAAAAATATAAAAACAAAAGAAAAAATAAAGAAAACGTGCCTGAGAACAAAATGTGATTAGGTAAAACTAAGCTTTGAAAGACCCCTGAGTGGAAAAAATTACATAAATGAATACATTTACGTTAGAAAGGAGGTATTTTTCCCTCTTATCAATGAAAAGACAATAGAGCGTAAAAGGGCAAGAGAGTTAGAGTGTTCGTTTCACAGAGGAGCAGCTCTGGGTAAAGGCACTGAACATCAAAGCTGGTCCTGCACTAGAAATAGGCAAAAAGATAAGAGCAATGTAGCAAGAACCTCACAGAGTGAAGTCCCCACCAAGCATCTTTAGAAGAAGAAAAGGAACAAGGACTGTGTGAAAGAGTAGAAGTAAAAGGGGAGAAATGAAAGAGGCTTCTTTTCGCTTTAGAGAAAGAGACATCAACCTGACAGAGTCCTATTAGAGTATATTTTCCCAGAAAGCACAATGGGTTCCCTTTACAGACGGCTATATTAATGGCAGGAGCAGCGGTAGTTATTAGTTAACTGTCAGGGAATCTTTTTCTATCACTGAACACTTCTGCAGGTCACGATCAAAGCTTTTAGACATGCTCTAGGGTGATTTAACTGCAAGGACAAACCTGTTCATAAAAACAGGTATCGCCTGTATGTTTATGTTTCTCTCTCTCTCTCTCTCTCTCTCTCTCTCTCTCTCTCTCTCTCTCTCTCCCTCTCTCTCTCTCACACACACACACATCCTTATATAACGTACATAGTGAGGGCCGTGCCTTGACTTCCATAGACTTACATTCATCTTCAACTCTTTCTATAGCCTAACACTGACCCTAACCTAATTGACTCCTTAGTCCTAAACCCTAAATTCAAAGCCTTAGTCTTAAAAACCCAGAAAAAAAGTGAGGAGCTTTTTTTTGGGTCCTCACTTTACATCAATGTCCTCACTTTACTAGTAAAATGAGCAAAATATTTTCTCACTCAGCTGCAAGTACACACACACACACACACACACACACATATATATATATATATATATATATATATATATATATATATATATATATATATATATATATATATATATATATATATATCCTTCATTCAGACCAAAGAAACAACTATACATGCAATAAAAACCTTTCATTTTGGTCACCAAAAATGTGATACTGAAAAAATGGACTGGCACACCTCCATGGATTTTCCACAAGAACGTAGAAAGGCAAACTGCAAAGCATTGAACTGAAACACTTTATTTTCTTTATTCCTACTAGACACGTTTTATTGGACACTCACTACAGCATGTTGGAGGGATTATGTCAATTTGGATAGACACTACAGCAGTTAAGGAGACAGTTTGCCATCTGAGCCTGCTGCTGTAAACGTTTCACTGGAACTGAAGATTAAATCACATGGCAGGAACTCAGTAGGATGTTTGAATACAAGAGTTCTGATTGTGGACAATGAGCCATTTATATAAGACTTAATTACAAAAGATAATCAACTAATCAGTGAATAATAATAAATAATTTAGGAGGAAGCTTAAACCTCCTTGGCTTTCTTTTGCTTGTCCTTTCATTTGTCAGATCAGCAACTGCAAAATGACAGTTGGGTCTTTGCTTGTCATAAGGATTCACTGCATGCTGTCACTGTGACTAACTGATAACGTATAGACATATTTAATGCCTGAAGCAAAATAATTTCTGCCAAAGTACCTTTCTTAAAATGTTATCTTTACATGGTCGTGCAGTGGTTAGCACGCTTGCCTCACAGCAAGAAGGTCCCGGGTTTGAGTCCCAGGCTCGGCAGGGGGCCTTTCTGTATGGAGTTTTGCATTCTCTCCCCATGTCTGCATAGGTTTCCTCCGGGCTCTCTGGTTTCCCCTACCACTAAAGCCATGCTGGTCAGGTTACCCATTAGTGGTGGCACGCTCAGGCTAACCCTCCATCCCTCTTATTTAATTTTGTTGTATGTATAATGACAAATAAAGCACTTTATTTTATTGGATCTACATGGAATCAAAATATACCATGATAATTATTTCAAAGCTAGAGATGCAGCAAACTGAATTTTGTGATCAATTTACAATTTTCAGTTTTTGTGAAGCTTTGACCTGCTGATGATCAATTTTAGCTTATTCTGATTCCCCTATAATATTTTCTATAAAAGCATATAAGAATATCATTGAAATATCTCTTCCAAAGTAACATAAAGGATACATTTTTTTACTAATAAACTGTTAACATAGTTGTTTTATAGTGCTGTCTACATGTCCCGGTCATTATTTTGACAAATTACTGCACATTTGCTGAAATCCTGCTTTTGTGTCTAAAACGGTCTGTGTGCTGTCCTCCTCATGTTTAAAGCCATAGCCAGGTTATTTTACTTTTTTTTTTCATTTATATGTCAGTAACTCATTCTCGTTGCATACAAAGTTTTTATGAAATATTATCTTGTCCTGCTGGGGTATTAGTTACTATTTTGGCGTTTTACACTTTGTTTTTGTTCAATTTGTTAGTAAATAAAGTTGTTCATGTTTATTTACAATAACAACGGAAGTACGATACTGCGCATGCACAGCAGGGAATAAACCAGGAAGCAGCGAACGTCTATTTGCATCTCCCAGTGAAGTAATGGAAACGATGGTCCAAGATCCAGTGAACCCCCCCACAAAAAAACAATATGATTCCAAGAGGGAAAAGACTGGAATAGTGCTGGGAATACAGTATGAACGTTGGTGTTCACTGAAGCGGAAGCTAAAGCTAAGCTGCCGGGATGTGACTGCGGAGTGGATTGACGTGAGTAAATCTTCTGATTAATACTGTGATATTAGTAATAGCAAAGCTCTTCTTAGCCTCTACAGTAAAAACAACATTATAAATAGATTGATAAATTGATTGGTTCTTACCTTGGTGCTGTGTCCCTGTTTGCGTTTATAAAGGGGAAATTAATTTCTCCGGGATGTTCTGATATGAGACTCTTAGAGTTGCTGCTAGATCAGTGTATTTAATTAATATCATATAAGTATATAATTATATATAATAAAAAATATAAGTATTTAATTGGTCCTCGACCACGACGAGCGGCCGCAAGGCACTTTAGAAGGTCAGGCTCAGTTTGGCATTATTATTAATAGTGATTGATACATTTTTATTTTATTATTATGCTTTCTGATAATTCTGTGGCACTACCGGTAGATTGCGTCACACCTGTTTATATCTTCCAGCAGCTACATGTGAGTTGGAGTAGGAATAGTGAGCTCAGCAATTTTTCTTTTGATATTCCAGGTTAGCGATTTATTAACTTAGCATTCAGTTAGTTTAGCATTTATTTACCTTATTCTAGTAGACCAGACCACGCCCAGAATGCCAAATGGCTGGGACATTTCTAAATCAAGCATCTTCAATGTCAGACATTAAAACCTCATAAGAAAAAATCTTCATCTAGACTTTATGCTATCTGTGAAAGTCTTGGTCGTTTTTGCTTGCTTGCTGTATGAATCAACCACAGGCATGTCCACGTCTCAACGTGGCAGCAAATACAGTTTCCTTTTTAAAATCTTCTTACATGCCTGTGTGAAAACAGCTATGAGTATTTTTCCTACAGTAACAGCATCTACAAGGATGGGTGTTGTTGGGAGCTTGGCCTGGTAGCACTATGGTGTGTTTACTGATTGGAGTTTTGAGCTTCCAACTGGCCAGTCACCAGTTAGGACAAACCAAGCTAAAACCAGTTACCAGCCAATTTCATATATAAATAACATTATACACAAATGCACATAATTACAGCATCGTGGTCACCACCCTCAGTGTTAGTACAGAAGTTTGTTTTTCTTTCAGTTTGTTTGAAAACCCTGACTTGAATTTACTTCAGTAAAGTGTGCTGAACATAACACAGTCTCGTATTGGACTGCAGTGAAGTTCGTTTTAGGTTGGCTATTGGATGCTCTGCAGCTTCCAATATTCAACCTCAAAGTAACTTCACTGTTCAAACTGGAGTTATACTTGTGTGGTACCTCGCATAAAGGAACTTCCATATGTTTTTGAGCACCCTCGGACATAACAGCTCCCCATTTTAGTAGCCATTATCTACTCAAGTGGGCTAGTTAGACATGCTAGCGTGACTCATGCCATTAACTGAGCCGGGTGGTATCAGCTGGGGGAAGTGGGGAGGAGGGAGAGGGGAGTGGGGGAGGCTGTTTGTTTGATGATGTGCTCTAATTGGAGAATATGAATTACGTATAAAGATAACCTACGTAGAAAGATGAACTGTGACCCATGAGCAGGTCCTTAGGGACCCACTCTTGATATTTACACAGCCTCATCAGTGCACAAAAGATCAGATTATACCCCCAAAAACACAGAAAAATGTAATTTGTTGTCATGGACCTTTTAATGGTTATAATTGCTTTAAAGAGGGAATTGTCACCAGTAAATTCCCATGAACATTGGTAGAAATAAAATAATATTCATCTAAAAACAAATGTGAAAACATTATCTATGAATAAGAAGGTTATTTATAGGGTAGCAACGTATTAAGTGTGTTTTAAAGAGAGAAAAAACCAGGCTACGATTTGCAAAATGGGGCAATGTGGGTGTGGGGGATGAAACAGTTAAACCCACTTCTTTTAAAAACCACAGCACATTTGGCTAGAAGTGGTAGGCAACCCCACAAAATGCTTTTACATGCCTGTTTGAAAAAAGCAACCTAAAAGGCAAGTGAAGGTAACCATGTGGGAAAGAAAGGACAGGGACAAAATTTGGCTTCACAGAAAATGCTCCTTATTATGAAGACTTTGGTGGTTTTGTATTAGAACGCCACGTTGTCCTCATAGGCATGCCAACCATATATTTAGCCACTACTTAAAGAACATA
The DNA here is from genome assembly GCA_037039145.1 of Fundulus diaphanus. Taxonomy (NCBI): domain Eukaryota; kingdom Metazoa; phylum Chordata; class Actinopteri; order Cyprinodontiformes; family Fundulidae; genus Fundulus; species Fundulus diaphanus. The sequence goes on along the minus strand of CM073133.1, from coordinate 32,322,838 downwards.
TTATGATCACTGAAAATTTGCCAGACAGAGGCAGACATTGGATTGGAATAATTCTCAAATGCTCTTAGCAGCAATGGATCACTTATACATTAACAGTATGTACAGAAATATTATATGTTTTAGTAAAACTAAAAATTAGCTCAAATGTGCAAAGGTACAAACATGCAGTACAGGTTTTTAGTTTGGAGCCATTCAGGTAATTCACTATTATGAGTCAATTTCATCAGTGTCTTTGTGATGACACTGACCTCTTTGATGTCACAAACCATTCATTTTATTATTTTTCTCATATTGCGCCCTTCACATCTGTTAAGCTTAAAAGAGGTTTTGTGGCAAATACCTCAACTATGCTAACATATGAATAATATTTCAAAATGTATGTATTTGCGATAGAGAAACATCAAATCCTCTGTTGATGCTTTGGTTGTGGCAAAGATCTCTGCCACATACATTAAAACACTTTCTTAGTCTTTTCATTCATCTGCGAGTCTTTTTCACAGGGAACTGAGGATAAGCACAGGGAATGTCAAATGATTTGAGCTCCCATCCTTTCACTGCCACAGCTCACTTTGGTTTGGTAAGACTGCCTACATACCCTGTGGGCACATGTCTCTGCTTCACTGAGTGATTCAGGGGAGTTAGGCATTGCTCCACTGATTGCAGTCACATGCATACTGTTTTAATGTACTCTGCCAAAATAGCAGATATAGCAAAGTGGCATTTGGCTGAAATGTATCAACCTTACTTTTTTTGTGCATGGCTTGATTAAAATTCGAAAGCATGCCTCTCCAACATCCACTTAAACACACATGTGCACACACACACACACACACAGACAGACACACACACATCCTTGTTTTAAATAGTTACTGAGGACTGTGCCTTGACTTCCATTCATTTCCAACCTTTCTTTAGCCTTACCCTGACCCTAACCATTCCAGTACATACCTAACCATAACCCTAAACCTAATTGACACCTTAGTCCTAAACCTAGACCCTAGCCCAGTAAAAGAGTACTAAAAAAGGTCCTCACTTCACTAGTAAAATGGGCAAAATGTTCTCACTCAGCTACAAGTACAAGAACAAACACACACACACATATATTTGTTTTAAATAGTTACTGAGGACCATTTATATGGCCTAACCCTGACCCTTACCCTAAACCTAATTGATACCTTAGTCCTAAACCTAATCCCTAGCCTAGGAAAAAGTAAGGACCAAAAAAAGGTAAAGACAAATATGTTCTCACTCAGATGAAAGTACACACACACACACACACACACACACACACAAACACACAAACACTTATTAGCTAAACAGGCTCAGAAGACAGGAGAATTGGCTCTCTGTCCAAGGCTTAAACAACAGTTACTTACGTCATCCAAAATCAACAGAGCCAGTGCCTAAGGAAGACAGCCAACTAATTTATATAACAAAGTGAAAAAAAGTACTTTGGGACAGGATGACTAACTGCACTAAATCAAGAGAATTGAGGCAATAGAGTTTGGGATGGGATGCAAAGAGGCTGAAAGTAGGTGGAGAAATGCGAGAGCAAGACAAGAAGAAGAGAAGTCTTCAGGGAAAAAAAAGGAAAAAGAATAAAGAGGAGAAAGTCTTAGATATAATCTCACTTCTCAAAACTCAATGATTTTGACGGAAAGGGATTTACAGCTTTAAACGAGAGTAGCTAACAGCAAGTGAGGGTTCATTCATCAAAGAGGACACTAATGACAAAACAGCAAAGCGTGAAACAATCAGGGTTTGCTCATTTGCACACCTGAAGAAAATGGATACGTTCACAAATAAAAACTTGTAAGCTTCAACTGTTCTCAAGATCATGTACACCCATGTTTTCAGAAAAAAATTAACTGAAGCAGGCCAATACACAATTAAAAGCAACTTCCTGAGAGACAAATTCTACTAGTCCTGTTACCTCAATTCAGTTCATCCAGTTCCATTGTGCCATGCCATTAATCAGCAAAAAATATCACATGACACACAGGAGCCATTCATCCTGAGCTATAGTCCCCTTTGCCCAAAAGGATTTGTGATTCAATTTGACTGAGTGATGCCCTGGGCCCCGTTGCTGTAAAAGAGACTGCTTGGGTATGCTGAAAAAAGTAGCAGGATGCTTTGCTCCGTGGTGCTCACTATTGCTGCTTTTACCAATCTTAGAGTCTCATAACCAGTTTGTCAACAAGTAAATGGACAGAATTTACACAGCACTTTTCTAGTCATATTCGCCACTCAAAGCACCTTACATTAGAGCCATATTCACCCAATCACACTCACAAACATATACACATTTATACATCAATACATATATTTGTAGGCAATTTGAAGTTAAGTGCCTTGCCCAGGGGCATATTGATATGCGGCAGGAGGAAGCTTAAGATTACTGCTGTTCCCACTGAGCTACATCCGCCAAGATGAAAGTGATCTGATTGGCTCATGTAGTGTTTTATCTTGTGTAACCCGAAGGATAAAGTGACATGTTAACAGAATGACAGAAAAAAAGGCAAAGTAGTACTTTCCATCAGCTCTCTCACTTTTTTATCTTACTAGATGGCATCAAGAGTATGAATGATTTAAACAAAAGGCTTTTAAGTTTAGCTAAATCTTTGCTAACTGGCACAAGCTTAAACACAGAATGAAGACAAAACCCGAGAATATATTTGATGAAGCTGGTAGTGGAAATCACCAATATTGTTACAAAACGATGATGGTACAAGACTGTTGCACAAGCAAGTTCTCCTAAAACTGGTATGTTAGACTCCTGACTCAGGGATACAAAACTTCGGCAAATCATAATTATTAATAGATGATTTGGTAATGGTTTAATAATAGTACTTTTAACAAAATACTTAAAAGTGGGATTACAGCTCATTTTTTTAAATTTTGCTTTCATGGTGTTTTTTTGTGAAAGGACAGAGGCAGTAGAGGTTGGTGTTTGGAAAGGTGGGGGGATTTGAAATCAACTCACCGCAATTATGCCCTTGATTCACCAAGCGAAGCAGTCAAAGCTCTAGCCTTATTTAAAAGGTAAACTGGTGTTTTGGGTCTAGTGTAAAATGGAGAGACTGCAGACAGCCTGTGCAGCCAGCCGGGTGGGGCATTTTGGATTAAAACACACAAAAACCATGGCTGACACACAACAGTTCTTGCCATTAACAATTGTTAAAAGAGTCAGGTGAAAGTGAGCCGAGACAGAACAGACCAATGGACTTTAGTCAACTCAAGTTCAGTTACATTTATGCATGAAAATAGTAAAATTCTAGTTTATGACAGGGCTATTTTGTGAAAGAAGCTACTGGTTAACTGGGAAATGAATGTGTAAATAAAGAATCTATATATTCTTACATCTTCAATCTGAACTCTAACTATGCAAATAGTAACAAAATATCTGAATTACAATTAACACTTTTTCCTATACTGCTGAGCAGATACACTGTATTTGTTCAATAACTTTGGAACAAAGTGCGTTTATTGCCCTCAGTTTACTTTTGCCATAGTAATTCCAAACATTCCCAGCCTCAAAAGTCTAGTATGCACCTATGTGTAACACCAAATTTGTAACCATATAAGTATCTAAATGGGGAAAAATTATTGTTGGCTAAATTCCTTTTATTGAAAGAAATCTTAATGCTACAAAGGTCTTTTGTAGAAGGTTTTAGCTCAGTGCTGGGAAACCAAATCATGGCTCAGAGTTTTTTATTGCTACAGAGTTGCTTTACAATTTTTAATTGCTGTACAATTTGTACTCCCCTTTCCACAACAACATATTGTTTTACAACAAGTTGATATAATGGTGCTTGCAGAGAGACTGTCATTTTTACTTATCAACTTTACCCAAGGGTTAGATTTGTGGGTTCTCCTACATAAGAACATCATCTCAATTAAAAAATGAATCACTTCCCTTTAATACGATTGCTTTCTTTTGTCTGCTCTGCCTACCTTAATTACTATTAAATAGCTAGTATATGTTAATTCTGAGATAAGTATTTGAAAAGAACTAGTGGAGGGTATATGAAAATATTCCAAATACAAAGACCACTCTTGGCACATAATACTGATGGCTTACAAGTATACCTTTATATGATGTATTTATATGATATTTTACTTTATACTTTATATGATTATTTATAAACATTCCTTCAAATAAAATTAAAATTATTATGTCAACCTTCTTGGAGAAAGAAGAAATGTGATATTACATACTATTTTATCACTGAGGACATCCATATGTAAATATGTTTTCCATGCAAATTCTCAAAATAAGCAGGTCAAAACAGTTTGGCTGTGCAGTAATGTAGCGAGACGCTCATACATATGAGCTATTATTTCTCAGATTCAAATGCACACGCATACAGAGGGCCAAACACATTTCATACATAAACACATTATATGCTCTAAAGAGAGGAGTCAGTGAGGCATGCAGTAAGCTAGGGTTGGCAGGGTTCATTTGAAAGATGTAAAATATTTATGCGGGAGGAATCTGCAAGGAAGGATGACGAAAAGAAAATTGTGAGGGAGAAAACTGAGATATAACAAATAACAAGACATGTGAAATAACAATAAGTCGGAGTACTCCATGTTACAGCTGAACAGAAGAGAAGCAAGCTTTATGAGTCATTGTCATTTTAAGTTCATTAACTTATTGTGTAGCACTACCCCCTGAATAGTACACTGACATTTCAAGTCAGTAAAACTTGACAATGAAAGTTCACCTGCTGCCTTAAAAATGTGTGTTAACGGAACTAGCACTTTGTTGTTGTTTCAACTCAGAGATTAATGTTTAACAAGTTGGTTGTACTACATTGTTGTTGTCTTAATGTAGTTCTTTAAGTTGTCAAAGTAGATTTAACTTTTTATTACTTGCTGTCAAAACTCGAAATTTTGAGTGAAATCAAAAAATAATTACACATTATGAATACAGGAAAACCTTTTATCACTTGTTGTTTCAACTTAATACTTAAATATCATCAATATAATACACTTCCTTTACCTAGTTGAATAAAAACATATTTCTACGTAGATGTAACTCACTGTTTTGAGTTCAAATAACCAAGTGAAAAAAATAATAAAAAAATATTTATTTCAACTTACATGATACATGACAGAAAAAAATAATAGATGGATTTATCCAACATTTATTAATAAATGGCTTGTACGTGTATAGGGCTTTATCAAGTCCGATGACCCCAAAACACTACAGTCAGTCCTTCACGCACAGGCAAGCTACATAGTAGCCACAGCTGCCCTGGGGCAGGCTGACAGACCAGAGGCTGGCATACATCAGTGCCACTGGGCCCTCTGACCAGCCAACAGGCAATGTGGGTGAAGTGTCTCGCCCAAGGCAAGGCAAGGCAGATTTATTTGTATAGCACATTTCAGTACAGAGACAACGCAAAGTGCCAAGGACACAATGACTGAGAGGGTCCTAGTAGGGGATTGAACTGGCAACTCGACCTCCCTAACTTGAACATGTTTATATTAACTTAAAGGAACAATAAGTAATAATGACACCTAGAGGTTAAAATCAGACCAACACATACACAATGCATCTCACATATACCCGCCATTTACTCAACGGTGCGTTGTTGCACTGCAATTTTACTTCCACGGGATAGGTAGACGATGCTGTATTTTGTTCTATTTCTGGTCCACTTCTCTTACTTGGTTCCATGTTTGCAGAAGCCTGCAAACATGAATAAAATAAAATACCAAATGATGTGTTTTGTTTATGAACCCTGGGAACTCTCATATGATTGGCTCAGGAGCCACGGGCTACAATCCGAACTGGACCGTTTGGTTGATTTTACATTAAAATACTTGGAATAAGTAAAATATTTACTGTAAAATTAACCTAAATAATTATCATTTGTCACCTGGGATGGAAGTAACATTCCCTATAAACAATCAGTCCTCTCCATTAACAATGTCTTAGTTTTTTTTTTTTTTCCTTTCAAACCTAGAGGTACGTTCTGGAACTACTTCACTTCAGAGTCTAGCCTGTGTTTACTTCCTGATTCCTGAGCCAATCAGTCACTGCATCATATGGGAGTTTCCAGGGTTCACAACGAATAACTTTATTTCTCACCTTTTATCCTCTCCTTTTTTTCAGACTCAAGTTCAAAGAACATATACAAATCTGGCAAATGTCTCAAATAGTTAACATAATGGATAGCTGTAAGTTTTACTCTCTAAAACTCATAATGTAGAGTTCAAAATCTAAAAATTGTCAGAGGTCGTTGTGTTAAAGAAATGTTGTAAGTGGATTTAACTAAATGAGGCTGTTATAGTGTGAAAATCTATTTTTTTTATGCAATAGTAAGATCATTTTCAACAAATTCATGCTATATTTTTAACGGGTGAATATAAGGAGGAAATTATATGCATACACTTTGCAAAAATATTCAGACCTCCAGAACTTTTTCTTTACATGTTGTCACTTAACCACAAACTTAAATCTATTTTATCCGGACTGTATGCAATACACTACTGCACAGTGGTGAATAAATGAAATGGAGGGAAAATTATGTTTTTGTCCTTGTTTTACAATTACAAAAATTGTGATGTTTCCATCATGGGAAAGCTTATCTTTAGCAGAGATAGAAAAAAACTGGCCAGAGGTCCTTAAAAGATGGATGGGGCTAAATAAAGCTTAGTTCTGGAAGAAAACAGCCCAACAATCCTAAACATAGAGCCACAGCAACAATGGAATGGTTTTGGTCAAAGTACATTCACAAGTGTGAATGGCCAAGTCAAACTTCAGACCTAAATTGAAAATATGTGGCAAAACCTGAGAATGACTGTTTAAAGACCCTCTCAACTGCTACCTTTTTCTAATTTGTAAGTAAGAATGGACAATAATTTTTTCCAGAGCTAGCAGGTATCTGAAAAGTTCAAGAGGTATGATAGGACAGAGATCATATGCACAATGATTTCTAGAAACTTTAAAAAAAGGGTGCTTTCATTACAGTAAGTCATCAGAGTTCAAGTAGTCTCTAAAGTCAGGAAAAGTAAAATGAATGACGGGAAAGTGACAAAAGTGGAAAACAGAGAAAAATAAGAACAATCATGAAACAGCAAACAGGATGACAAGTGACAGTAATTACACATTTCCCTCCGTAATTATGAGGGCCCCTTCTTTCCAAGACACTCTTCTCTTGAGGCTTCAGTAATCTTCTGGTCATTCCAGCTCCTCCATTTGACTCCAGAAGTAAATAGCAGGGCCCAGTCAAGCCAAATAAGCAAACCACCATCAACAGCAGGGGCTTTCCTTAGCCCTAAATAACCCTTGAGAAATGATGTCACATAAACCTAGATCTCACTATCTAATTACAGAAAAATGTACTTCCTTAGAAAGACCCAAAAAAATCCAACTGTATGGCCAGTTAGAGGGATCTCTGAGGGAGTGGAAGAAAGACTAGACCACAAACAGGGAGAGGGACATCAAAAGAGACTCCAGTGCCTAGCTCCAAGTATTCACTTGCTTTTTGTGGTTGCTATAAAAACCTGGAAGGACCAAGAACTTCTAAGGTGTAACACAATAATATGGAAGCAGTCTCAAAACTGTACAGGACAGAAGGGCACTCATGCTGTGTAGGGTTCTAAAGACTGACACAACTGGCCTTACTAGAAAGACAAAAGAACACACTAATTACATTCAAACCATCAAGATAGTTGGTTAAAACTATAAGAATGTTACAAAATAGTTTAGCTTTAGCTGACTTTTATCAGAACATGATAAATAAATCATATTGAGACAGCAACTTCTACATCCAGCTTGATTAACAGAGGAGTTCTTGGATACAATCATGTTTGATTGCAGAGATTCTTGTGCCTAATTTTCAGTCAATATATTGTAATACTGTATGTGACTTTAAATTTCACGCCATTTTTATTAGGTAAAACCACATCAGAATAATGTGACGTTCTTAAAGTCATAAACAAGTGGCAGAGGAAAACAATTTTTCAAAAGCATGTGTGCCTTCAGTAAATTTGCATAAAAATAAAACAATTCACAACTTGCTTTGCAGCTGAAGATAAAGAAAATATTTGTAAAATAAAAGTCTCAAAAAACAGAAAAAAGCTTTCAGAAAGAGAACGTAGCAAACCGAAGGGAAATATGATAACAGAAACTAGTATGAAATGGTTTATCTTAATGGGGGAAAAATCCCCAGGAAATTATGTATGCCAAGTCAAAAAAGCAATATTAACTATTGTGTGTAGCAACCAATGCCTGATGGCTAAAATATGAAAGTTCGATTTAAAAACTAGTTAAAAGGAAACAAAGAGTTTTAGATTTGCTTAAGCTGAGGAAAAGGTGGCAACAGATCCAAAAGTGCATAGAAAAACATTATGAAGATCACCTCAAGAAAGAGGTGGAGGAATTTATGACATTGGAGTAATTTTAAAAGCCAACTTTTGAGAAATTGAAAACATACATTCCTTTTGACATCAATATTCTCATGTAAACACACAATACAACATTATCTTCCCGAATATTAGTATATTTCCAGACATATGCATCTTTGAGAACCTACCTTGACCAATCTGTAAACCCTACTTCACTTTCATTTCATTGCAACCAAGTTTGCAAGTTTTGAGATTATAACTTGGGTTTCAATTGTGGAGCAGACAGGGATGTATTAAATGGACATTTCTTTTCTGTATTTAGATCTTAATACAGATATTTAAATCTTGTTTTTTATTTTCAAATCTAAATAAGAAATAAAACAACATCTTTTTACATATGCAAATACAGCGGTAATTTTATTTTACAAGGTTACAAAGTTTATTTACAAGCACAAAACATTTATGGCTGTAAATTGTATCATTCAAAACTGGAGAGAACAATATCCATAGAAAAAAGAATGCCTGTGTAGGATTTGCATTATGCAGAAACACTGACACTGACAGCACTCTGAATCGTCTCGTTACAGAAAAGTGCTTTAAAAGTAAACTTGCCTTGTCTTGCCTTTGTTGGGTAGCTGGATGACCTACTGTTTATTTTGTTGCTATAAATTCTTGCTGTCTTACATCTTACAAAGACAACAACTACTAAATAAGAACAATTCAAATAATTATTCACAAAAAGGAACAGTACAGTTAGGTACGTGCTTAGTTTGGCAACTATGTCCAAGTAACATTAAAATGTGCATCTTAAGACATGTCGGAGTGCTTTCAGACATATTTCAGGGATTTGAATTTATCAGCTTTTTTTCTATCTTATTATATATAGAGCCATCATTTTCTCCTCTCAAGTCATTTTTCCTTTGTGTTATGCATAAATATGAGCCTGAAGGCCATGTCTATCCTTATAAATCTAACTTATTACATAGAAAAAGAAGACAGCTGCTAGTTGTGGTTGGCTTTAAAGTCCAGTCTTAATAAATAGCTGGTTGTTATGACAACAAAAACAACAATAATCATAATTTAGTGAGTAAAAAAATCTTATGCAGATTTATGGCTTTGAGTAACTCAGCTCTTTAACTATTTTGATTCATATTAGAAATGTGTTGAAACTCTAGCTACATTTTTATTGAGGTTACAGTATTTCCCCCCAGCTTTCAAACAGACTGATTAGGCCTTGGTTAAACAGAACCATTTTCTGGGACTTTAGTTTTATGTTTGCCCATTTTTGTGAATTTTGCACTATTGGCATTGCACATTCTGTTTGTTTCTTAGATACCTAATGCTTATGTTCTGTACTTTAAGTATTTGCATACATTTATATTCTGATCTGAGTTGTCGTCTTTAGCAACTGTTTTTAAATATTAGTTCTGGTTTTAAATTAAAACCTGTCTTTCCTGGAGGATTGTGGTCAGTTCAGCTCCAGTTTTCTTGTTGCTCCTGTTTCTTACTTTCTTGGTCACCTTTTGGTTGATATGTGGATTTATTATTTTTTTCTTGAGTTTCACCCATGATTTGCTCTATTGCAACTGTTTATTTTTTAGTGGTTGTCATATTTTAAGACAGAAAAAAAAAGAGCTGAGCACCTAACAAAAACACAAATGTGAGGTTGAGGAGTAATTTACAGTATATGTCTAAAACACACAGAACACCCTAGTCACTCATTTGCCAAAAAAGCATGGCGATTTTTGTGATCGTCTGTCCTCGATCTTTTTTAAGTCAAATTGAATAATTCATTTGCTCTAGTAAATGTAACTGTTTACAAAACAAAAGTATCGACAGTGGAGCCATTTTTCTGGAGCCAGCATTTTCTGATGGCTTTTGCTTGTGGCAACTTAAAAAGATGAATATCAGTTTTACTCAAGCAAATCGGCAATATTCCAAGACAGAGGTGTGAATGATGCACTGAAACTGACTTTTTTTGGCCTGTACTCTTTTTTTCCTTTTTTTTTTTCAGTTTTGTATCAAAGCCTTTTTTCACCTGCCTGTCTCCCGCCTCCTCCCTAGAATTGAGTCTTTAAAAACACTGACACATAAATCCTGCAATGGCAGTATTTTCCAAGTTTATAGTATTGTACATTGACTTTTATAAATCAATCAATTCTTCCTATGGAATATTATAGTTTTGTGGAATTAAAATGCCATATTGTATTCCTTTTTCAGCGTGTTGTATGAACCGGATGAAATGAGCAGAGAATGCTCACAAGCAGCTGAGGGAGCAGAGCCAGTTAAGAAGGAATAAAATATGGTATGAGCAAATTTTGCTAATTTTACCTTTATACCTTTTGACGTCTTTAAAATTAAATTTAGTTACTTTTTACTTCAGCCAAAAGAGATGTTCGGAATTGGCATCAACACACATTATTTTCACTTTTGTCTTAAAGAAATGTTTTAACAATGTTAAACAATAAACTCTGTAAAACACCCTAAATACTGTCTGGTGTTTTGGGAGCATATATATGCTGGAACAGTCAACCCCCCTTTGCAGCAATGCCTGCTACAATACAAATACCACAATAATAAAAAATAAAGATATTTACAATGAAGATATATAAATATATTCTTTGCCAAGTTACATGATGCATTTTATGTTACCAGACAGGACTAATAATTTTGTCATTTCTCCTAAATGGCAAAAAGATGCCTCACTCAAAAGCTGCATCATCATCTGATTCACCAAAATGTTGACATTGTCAATTAATAAAGTGACAAGAAAAGTAAATATCACTGCATTTCTTAAAAAAATGCAATTTATGACCTGAACGGATATGCAGTGAATACTCTAAGCCTGTATCAAATATTGTTTTTAGGGTTGAAATTGCACTCTGTGGTTTGTGTAACTGTAAACTTGATCTGTTGCTAGCTTTTCTTGATGATGAAGGTAATGTTGGCTCATCAACCTCAGGAAGACACCGGCCTATGCATTTTTTTTTCCAGTTAGACCTGTACAATAATTCAAAGACTGCTACATAAAGAGGAAGTCTTTGAAGTTTTTACGGCACTAGTGGCTCGTTTTTCATACAGTGGGCGGACCGGAAAGGGGGTACGAGAGAGGGGGAGTGACATGCGGCAAAGGAGTCGAACCAGGGTCGGTCGCGTCAAGGACTAAGGCCTCCGTACATGCGCGCTAACCACTGCGCCCCACATAAAGAGGTTTAAGGTAAATAACCAAAGGTGCATTTCAACTTTACAGTTGTTATAAAAAACAACAACAGCAGATTACAAAATTGTGAAAAGATCCTGTGGACCATTTCACCGAAATTCACAGATTATTTTTTAAAAGGTGTATTAAAAAAATCCTGAACATGAAGTTCAGACAGAAGGTCGGAGGACTCCAACACACATGAATCCAATAACTGAATTCTCTCCTCAGATTGTCATTCAGCTCTGCAGAGGTCTGATAACGAGCCAGTCATTCATTTGATTCAGGTGTGGTGAATAGGGATGCATTTAAAAGCTGCAGGGCAGTAGCTCTGATCTCGGGCACAACCGCTATAGATCTTATCTTGCCTGTAAAATGCCATAAACTCTTAAGAACCTGACCTTTTAATACCAGAATGTCTGTTAAAGTTTGTGTTACCTTAAATTAACAGACAGATCATGCATTTAAGCCTTCTAAATGTATTTGACTTGCCCTTATAAATTGCCCTGACACAGAAACAGGTAAATAAAAGGTGGAGGACACATGATTTTTCAGTTCCATTTTAATGCCTAGTCCACTTATTCTTCAGTAGGCTTCAGAGAGCAACAGCTTTTAAATTAAAATGTTGTGTTATGCTCCCAATCCAAGAAGTGATGGAAGATAGATTACATATTGTCACTTTCTTTATTAAAGTAGTAACAAACTCTACCTCAAATCAGTCCTATCTTAAAAGACAAACTCGTATTTATGTGTTTGTCACCATAGTGACACAGCCACCAGATCTATGGTGGCAAAAAAAAGGCTCCAAATGTATTCATTTGGAGTCTCCAGAGCTGTAGACGGTGACTATGTGCGTGTTGGTTTAGGGCGTGTCCCACTGTAGTAGTCATACTGCTTGCTCTCACTTGAAATGCTAGATGCCATCTTGGTTTGGGTCTACACACCATTTATCAAGCAGCAAGGGGCAAACAGGAGAAGTAGCTGTAGATAAAGGAAGCTCATGCTGAGGGCTGCTGCTTGATTCTTGTCAATTCAAATACCTACCTGCCTAGTCCACAGAGAGCACAGCTGGCAGTGACAAGCAGCACAGAAGCTTAATGTGTTACACAATTACATTTATGTTCTGGATAAAGGGCAAAACAAAAATGCCAGCAATCAGGAACGCGCAAAATGTTGATACAATGACAGCACATAGGAAGGAAACATTGACTTTGCGTTAGTTTAAAAGTCATGTAGTGTTCAAAAATCGTTTTCTCCACACTCAAACATGAACACACTGAACACGTACATTTATATCTGAACCAAAAATAAAATATAGAAAAGGAGCTTGCAGTAACAAAGTAATTATTATCCTTTTGACATGGCCAATTGCTCTGAAGAGAAATAAGGAGTTATATCCGAACACATTGCAGCCCCTCAGAGGGAAACAAACAAACACACACACACACACACACACACACACACACACACACACAAACAAGCATTTGCTCCAATTAAACATTGTACCGACTTCCAGTTATTCTCCATTCTCTAACCCAAAATCAGTTTCCTGGCATCCAACCACTTTAATTTGGATTCTTTGCCTTAACCTTCGGCCATATCAAAGGGAACCGTTGCCTGAAAAGGTCTCTCTTTATACCCAAAAACACATTCCAGTGAGGTAAGAAAAAAACAAGCACAACCACACGTGCAAGTTGGAATCACACTGTCACCCCCTGTGCAGCCCTAAATATAAAACTGGCCTTTGCTGTCATGTCTGCATCTGGTGCGTCTGTGTGTTCTTGCCCAGGGAGAGCTCTGTGTGTGAACCATTGCTCTCACATTAGTGAAGTGACATGTAGCAAAAGACAAGAGGAGCCCAAGAGAAAAGATGCCAGAGGAGAGAGTGCAATTGATGTGCAAACCTGGACAGAACTCAGGCAGCAGGTACATATCAAGATAGAGCTCTACGGACAAGGTGTTTGGCAAAATGTTGTGATATGAAAACTCTTAAGATATTTGTCGTCAAAGGGAAGTTAGTCTCACAAAGCCACATTCGTTTATTTATAAATGAAGGTTGAACCTCTTGTTTGAATCTATGTCTGAAACAAATAGATTATTCTGTTGAGTTGAAAGCCTACTTAAAATATGATTGTTGGGCTGGATGGACACTCTTGGTTACAAAACCACTGATATTTCTAATATTTATTTTTTCTAGTACCATTCTTGGTACCTAAAGTTATAGTGGACCATCTTCTTTCCAGGGGGATCATCGTATCTGTTGGACGTCCCACATACCGATCATCAGCTCCGCTGCTCTCACCTTATACTTTAAAAATGGCTGCGAGTTGCAAGAGGGAAACTGTCTTACAAGTTTATGAGAAAAAGAAGAAGGCCTCAGCAGAAAGAAATAAGACCAGAGTGTATTTGGGACTTGTTTCTTACCTACATTTGAGAGTCAGTGTGTGAATGGGTGAATGACTGACGGTAGTGTGTGCTATGGGGTCATCGGACGTGATAAAGTGCTATAAAAGTTCATACCAATTACATTTCACCAAAAATCATCCACTATACCTTTACCAAAAAACGAAAACAAAAAATGGATAAGATTTCACCATGAGGCAAATTAGACACTAAAGTCTGCATCAGAGCTTCATATTAGTGCTGCATTAAAGGGCTATTTAACAGTTTATATAAATGCATTTCATCAAACGCTTAGACCAATCTAATCTGAACTGGATAAGTTTACACTAAAGTGTAGTTTGGGGTCAGTCTTTTCCTCATCAGCTGTTCAAGCATCTTAATGCTGTGGCCGTGGGTAATGGTAGGATACAGTGGGAAGATGGATAGATTGAAGCTTTTTCTGCAGTAACATGGGCATGCTCAGGTCTATTTTGGTGAAGGCAGAGCTGAACTAAACAGAGAAGTTCTCAATTTACTGGCCAATCTACCTTCCAAATCATCACCAACTGTCATGGGATATGGATTAACTTATGGCCGATAGAAACAGATCAGGGATACAAGCGTCTAAAAAGGGTGTCTTCCACAGGTTGGCTGGTACAGATGTAGAATTTAAAGCAAATAGATTATCTCAATAACACTAAATTGATATGGCAAAGGACTGTTTGCGATACAAAAATTGATGGCTGATATTTTCCATGGCTCCTAAATTCAAACTTTTCATATTAATGTAATCTTCAGCCTGTTGGACATCTCACTGCCCTACATGCCCACATTTGAGAGGTTTGATAGTGTCCAACTATGCTTCACAGAAAGTGTTGGAAGCACAAATGAGAAAGGTGGAAGTAAGAAAAATCTTGATTTATTGTAACTAATATCATCCTTACAATTTTTACCAATATCATTGGAACCGAAAGATGTTCTGATATTGTACAGCCAAAGCTGTTAGACATACAAATAGGAGTTCTGTCATCCAGGGGAGCTTAAAATGAAGCGGTTGCTCCACTGCAACAAAAGGAGCCAGCTGAAGTGGATTGGGCATCTGTTCCAAGATGCCTTCTGGCCAACCCCCTTCCAAGCTATTCCAGGCACATGCCAGTGGTAGGAAACCCTAGGGCAGATCCAGAGTTTGCTGGGGAGACTATTTTTCTCTTTGGCCTAGGTATGCCTTTGTGATCTCCTGTTATGAGCTGGAGGGTGACCCTGAATAGAAATCTATCCATGTATTTCTTTAGCTTTTGATACCATAAGCTTGCATTAATTGTAGAGGATGGATGGATGGATGGATGGATGGATGGATGGATGGATGGATGGATGGATGGATGGATGGATGGATGGATGGATGGATGGATGGATGGATGGATGGATGGATGGATGGATGGATGTTTTTTTAAATAATTTTTAGGATTAACAAAATCTTTATTCTTTAGTGAAACATTATTTTAATGCATTTTTGGCATTGTGACCATCTTTGATTGACACAAGCATAAAATCCTGAATATACAGTCAAATGAAATCTGGAATGATTTCCTTCAAAGTGTTTGTCAGTTACAGATTCTTTAAACCACAACCTCAGTTTTGTAAAACCTTTTTTAAATTATATTCCTAAATATTGTATAATTCTGCTAAACCCAGTATTGTGTATTTTCTCATCTCGTAAGCAGGATGTATAGTCACACCCCTACTTTGTCACAAGGTTCTCATTCCAAATCAGAGTTTTTAGCTAGAGTAAGATTAATACTTTCTTCTTTAATATGGATAACTTAGATTTTATACAAAATATTTAAGATGGCAAAAGTAACATTGCCAGAGAAGGATTTTTGATAACTGTTCACAAAATATCTGGACTTCAAGGAAACTTCCAAAAATGTCCAAACAGAGTAAGTCCAATAGTGGAGAAAGAATTTTACAATAAAGAACATTTTTGCTGAATCAGTTTTTTTCCCTTACAGATATTCAACAGTTTGGACTTGCCTTGCTCTTTTTTGTTACAGACTGCCAACATGGCAAAGAGGAAAGAGCAAAACCAAGTCAGCCTAAGTCAAGTCAGCAGTCCATCTGCCCTGTTTCTTTCTCTTTAGCGAACATCAAACACATGTGGTCTGTTTCATGCTCCCTGCAGCCCTTTATAGCTTAATGCTTCAGGAGCCTTCTCACTGACTTCAGCATTTTAACAACGTCAGTATATTCAGACACACACACACGAACAAGCACAGACGGGCTCCCAGATGCAGGAATTGACACTCATTTAACCACAGCAGAGTTATGGGCCTGCACACAGAGATACAGAAACAACTGTTGCTTTGGTTTTGATCTGTATGAAAGGGGTTACCAAAGTGGGACGGTTTTCTCCCCATTTTGTTGCACTAACCTAAGGTTTTGGTCTTCATATCTCCAAAGCTGTTAAGGAGTTCCGTTTATGTGTAGTTCAGAGTGATCAACTAGGTTTATTTGTTGTTTTTTATGTGTTTTTTTCCAATTGACAGACTAAAGAGTCTCAGTTATACACTACATAAAGTATAAGATAAATGTAGTTTGATTCTTTAAAGGACTTTTTGCTTGTCATTCTCCTCCAAGTGCCAATTATTATATCTGTTGCTTGTTGTATTCTTATAAATATTGACCTATAAAACTCAAATATTACTTGAGGTTAGATATTAAAATGTTACATTTTCCCAAAATAAGTTCTAAAAGCAGTGATTGGTCATATATCACAGATATGTAATGTAACAACAGGTAAGAAGGGGTTGTCTTCGTTCCGAGCAACTATTTTATTTCTTAAAATAGAATGCAGTTAAAATAATGCAGTTTTTGATGCAGCTAAATGAAATATGTTAATCCCAAATAAAAGGTAAACAGAAAGCTGAAAGCTTAATTAAATCAAAGAGATAATGTTAGCCATCGCAATGGAAACAAAGTATGGATGTTACGTTAGATTCAGTTAAAAGGATGTCGGTCTGAGGAAAGTTTACTGCACTCCTTACTTTCAAAAGTGAGATGTTTATGGGGGTTTATTGTATTTACAGCCCATTTCGTATCACCTTACTTCATTAAACAAACAAGTATAACAAAAGACAGCTTGCCAATTATTAAATAAGGTTCTTTGGAACACCAGTTGCATTAGGTAGTGGAGTTTTTAACGCTTAACAAAACACACTAACTGCATTTAATCATGCTTTTAAATATATTGCTATTTATAGCTGCGCTCATGAAATCAATGGTGAAAAAAAGATTAAACAATTTTAACAGTACTTTTAGTTTTTTGGGTTAGTCGACATCATCATGTAGAGTTTAGCGTTGTCACAATAACTCAAACTTTTGATGATAAAAAATATTTTGCTATAATTATAAACTGTACGGTATTCGCCCATCCCTAGCTTACACCAAACACTATCCAAATGATTTAATTTCAGACGCAGCTGTCAAAGAACCTGATTACAGAAGTCCTGTTCTTTGTCTAAGTCCTTTATGGCTAACTTCGGACTGAAATTTGTGTAGGTCGGCTCCCTTTTAGTGCCTACTGGGCCAGTGTTCGACGCGAGCTGAGTCAGGCCAAAAATGTGACATTAGAGGACAGAAGGTCACTGATTGGGTAGCAGGTTGCATCACTGGTTGTGTCACTCAAATGACTCTGATACAAGAATCAGACCCGCCATTTGTAAAAACTCACAATAGCGACTGAGCTTATTTCGAGCTTTAAACAAAATGAAAGCTCTGAAAGCAGTGTGGTCCAACAACGGGGTGCAGAAATGTTTGTGCTTGGTGGCTGAAGAGAAAATACGGTAGTAGCTAGATGGAGGAACCCAAAACAAAAAAGTATTCAAAGAGGTGTCAGAGCCGATCGCTGCTGACGGCCACCAGAGAACACTAAAGCAACGCCAGAAGAGTCTTAAAAAGTTGAAAAGGGATTACCAGACCATAAAGGACTACAACAGCCAGCATGGTTCCACACTGGAAGTGGTTTGACCAAATAAACCTCATCCATGGGGAACTGATCAGCAAGCATGGGCAGGAGAGTGCCCACTGCAGTGCTGGATAACGAGATAGATGATGGGTAGTGTTTTGTGACTTCAAGCATCTTGTATGTTACTCATTCCATCGATTGTAAACTATGAACAAAGATATTCTGATGCTGTTATCTCCTGCATGAAGACATTAAGTCTTAAGTCATTACATATTTGTAATATGTAAAAAAAAAAGCAATGGTAGGGAAGTTTACAGGGCACACATGTTTATTGTCAAAATTCATTGTGAGCTACAACGATACATGTTTAGGCTCAGGGCTATGAACACAAGAATATTTTTATATGTGCAGCAGCACAAAACTCTTGCACACAGCTATGATGCTGACTCCAAAAATATGTCCAAATACTCTGGTAAACTAAACCAGTAGCTACCTTCCTCATTGCAATGGCCCTTTTTGTCCACACATTCCACTTCTCGCTCCAGAGTTGGATGCAGTTTGTTGCATAGGAATCTAAACATTTGTTCAACAGACATCCTGAAGCATACATATTACAATAACTAATGTCTTCAACTATTAAATGGTCGTATGTTGGGCATAGTGTCTATATGACCTCTATAGCAAGCTACCATTAGGTAATATCAGCTCACACTCACAACTTTACCTAACCTGTGTAGAGTCAAGCAGAGTCGTGTTGAGTCGAGCCAAACAGGTACTACTGGAAAAGGCCATTAGGCTCTTCTTTTGATTTCTGATGTTGGTAATGTTGACATTTTTAATTAATCTATGTGTATGTATCCAGCAGGATGTATATGTTTCATGCTTTAATTCACTTGTGCTCCTTTGTAGCATTTTAAGAGGGGTATATCATTAGGTTTAGTCTCTTAGCATATAAGTACAGCTTTCAAAATTAGACAAATAGGAATTAGTTTAATCAAATTTAAAGAAAGACATGCTACACTGGACTAATTATTGTACATTAAAGGGAGAACTGTTCCAGTGGTTAACTGTGACTGTTTGTCCTAGTTTTGTTGACTAAGATGTCTCTTAGCAACATGGCTCAAAACTTATTTTTAGTAACCTTGTGGGTCAAAAGGTGAAAAAAAGTTTTGATGGAAGTTATTTTAACAAATGAGTAAAAGAAAGACAAAAACAGCTGTTTCAGCAACAAGAGTGCTATTATATATGTTGTAGTCCATCTCAATTTCAATGCAAAACATTCCCATACATCTCAGAGTTGTTTGTTGCACCAATCAATATATATTTAAAGACTCAAACCAATCCTTAGCAACTAGTTCTCCCCAGAAATCTTAGCAGGGCTGGGGAGCAGCAGCAACACTGTGTCATTATCTAAACACTGGTTACATACGACACTCCAGAGAATCACACAACTCAGTCAGCATGTAGCAACCAGCAATCAGCAACAACAAAAATAAAGCATGGGAAACATCTATGCCAGAATGTTACCAGCCTTCCTGCAGATGTCTCACACAGCTTGCCTCTTTGTACTGGCCTATGTGACATTGAGGATCTAACACTCATTGGCTGCCAGCTGCTTTCAAAGACCCACTGACGCCTCTCTCTTTAAGAGCTGATGAGAGAGAGACACACATAGAGATGAAAAATGTCATCCCCTGAAAGACAAAAAGATAAGTCATCAAGACTGTAATGATGGGGCGGGACAGGGAGGGAGAGCGCCAGGAGGAGAGGAATGACTATCATGAAAATCAATCTTCCGTTTTTGGTAAACAGTGAAAATAAATCTGTTTCCTTAAACGGATTACGCTGTCCGCAGTTAAATCGTCCCACTCATTCAAAAAGCATCCGTCGGTTTACTTTATTCCCTGTGAACTTGTTTTCCATTTTTTGAAGCACTTGGCTTATAATGCTGCAATGGGCCAGTAAACATTGCTTCAACACAATGATAACAAACAGCTTACCCTCAACTCAACAGTTTTCTTCTGTGGGACCTCTCGGGGGGGAAATTACTTAGAAATAAGAGGGAGGGGTCTTTCAACAATGTTTTATGAGGCGTATCACTGTGGAAGCAATATCTGGAAATTGTTTCCCATCACTTAGGGAGCATTATTAACAAACGTGTTGATATTGATACTGCCTACTTTTTTCATTTCACTATAAGCTTCAAAATCATGTTGTTCAAAGCACAGATTTAAAAAAAAAACTTTAAACTGAGGACTTTAATGTTCAAGGAGTTGCTTTGGCTTTACTTGCACATCTTGTCTGAACTACTTCAGCGTTTTATTATGGACACTTTGTGACTGTAAAGGAAGACGTTAATGGGCTCATGCAGTAATAGTTTCCATATCCAGGACTGAGCAGTGCAGTGGCTGTTTAAATAGTTGAACTAAAAATCACTTTCTGAGATGAGAAGCAGTCGTTTCACATCTTCCTCCCCACCCAGACTGAATCTGGCTGATGCTGTTGGCCTGGGAACTGGAATTAGACTCAGTCAATACATTAAGTTGATCAAGTAAGGATCTGAAAGTGGGAAAGCCCCTCTGCAGATGTGTGGGATTATCTACATTGTTGAATAAGCTCACAATCTAAAGCATTAAATCAAATCTTTCAAACTTTACACGGTGTTTATTGTGCCAGAGTGCAACAAATGAGTAAGTGATGTTATTACTATTTAAGAGCCAAGTGACAAGGAACACAGGAAATAATATCCCCTTTAATTCTCTAATCATCTTAGTTCTCATTGTAAGAAAAATGTTTTTTACAAAGAAAATCTAGTGACCCCATATCCATTTTCAACATTTGGAGAATTACTTGGAAAGTTGGTGTGCTCCGATGGAGCAGGGGTAGTGCACATGACCAATATGCAGAGGCCTTAGTCCTTGACGTGGCTAACCAGGGTTCGATTCCGGCCTGAGGTCCTTTGCCACTTGTCTTCCTCCTCTCTCAAACCCCCTTTCCTGTCAATCTACTGTATGAAAAACGAGCCACTAGTGCCGTAAAAACCGAGTTTAAAACAAAATAATTACTTGGAAAGTATAGAGGACATATTTGAATTCGTGAGATATCATAATGACCCCTACTGAACACCAGGAGTACCATCCAAAAGCTGTATAATAGACTGACTGGCATCAACTAGTCATGGGTGAGTTACCGGTATGAAGATAATCAAAAATATATGCAAATTTTATCCAAAATGTTACTTTGAAAACTCCTAGGAGTTTCAGCAGGTGCTTTTTAGATTTGTATTTATTTATTCAGGTCTATGTATAAAAACAGATAGACAAGGTTGTCATAACTGCATGCAATAATCATTAGTTTAGCAACAGTTGAAATATTTGTTGCTTTTCTGTTTTAATTAAAAGCAATTATGTCATCTTAACTATTTAAATATTGTAACCTTTCAAATACTGGATTAAAATAAATAAATAAATAAATAAAATCTATCTATCTATCTATCTATCTATCTATCTATCTATCTATCTATCTATCTATCTATCTATCTATCTATGGTTTCCTTAATGTGCTCAGGGATTGAGCTAATTACTAACAGTAACACAAGGTAATAATGATTTGCTTCTGTGCAATTTGTATTTTCAAACATTCTAACAACATGAGCACCAAATGAGCTTGTGTTGTATTGGGTGTCAAAGACATAATAAGGTACAGATTTTAAGCAGTGCAAATAAAATGTTTTCTCTGTAGCTGTAGCTATTTTATGTGTAAGAGCCATATTGGAGTTTGAGGCAATGGTTAGTGAGAAATGTCTGACTATCCACAAGGATATTTTCAACTTGTAAGGACCTCTTTGTTTTCGTAACTTAAAACTTGAAAATCTAGATGCATAATTACAGTACCTGCTTCACGGTGCCAATGTTATATGTTATAAAAAACTTTCTGAACCCCTGCTATATGGTAGTTGTGTGTGCAGCATGACCTACGTATAAACCCACTTTCTAGTATTTTCATGCAGAATATTGCAGCAGTAGAAACCTGCTGTAAACTTTTTTTTTTTTTTTTTTTTTTAGAGTTTGAAAGCACAGAACTGAATTTCAGAGAATATAAACATGTATCGTCTAAACTGCAACGGGGAGGCCAAAGACTGACATCAGGTCATGGATAACACAGTCAGCAACATTATATTTGCACAGTCACAGCACTGGGTCAAGTGACTTGTCTGGTAACTTATAAGGATGGCCTCCCTGCCCTATACCAGAACACATCCTAAAGAAGAGGTCAGGTTAGGGAGTGTCGTCTGGTCCGGAGCAGGATCTCAGTCAGACTGTCTCTTATATAACGAAGAGACACAGAAAGCAAGGTGCAACATCGTGGAAGAGCTCTCGCTTTTGTGCTTCCACGATGTTAAGCATACACAAGATTCTGAAGGATTTTTTGTTTTCTTTTTCATTTCTTAGTCAGGGATCAAACAAACACATTTCCTGTGGTGTCTCTGCTCTGTCTCAATAACTTTTCAAAGCAGTGTTTCATCTTCAGAGCCTGGAGCCATAGCTCCCCTACTTTACCACGTGACATCAAATGAGTATGACAACAGATTTAAAAGGTGTGAGGAAAGATCCTTCTTCTGTACTCTCATGCAAACAATGCACAAGAAAGCACTTTGAATGTCTTCGTGTTCCTTTAAATATGATGCTCACGTTATTGTGTGGCAATGAGAAGTTTTTTTTTTTTTTTTTTTACTAGTTAAGATACTTAAACACCATTCATGTACAATGGGTAAAACCAGACACACATTATGCATTTTAGTTTCCAATATGAGAACATTCTGAAGGAGCTTACCTGATATTTCAAACTCGGGGGCAGCAGCATCCTGCTTGAGTCCCTTTCCGCTGTAAAACCGATGAATGTCCGAACAACCCCGGGCTTTGCTGGACCCTTTGTCCCCAAGGGCTGGCGCTGTGAGAGAGCACAGCACCAGAGCCGCTAGGATGAAGAAATCCATTCCTGCTGACCAGCGTCGCTTTGGACTTTGTCGGGACAAAAATCCAAGCGGGCAACTAAGCGACTTAATATAAAACTTAAAAGTGTGACGAAAACAGGGCTGCGCGTAAATTTTCCTCCACCTTCCTGCTCCCTTGTGCCCTTTCAATGCGTCTGCAGCTTCTGTAACTGTTCTCTGTGCGCTACTGCGCGGCACAAGAGGAAAATTCCCCTCAGCGCAGATGTCCCGTCTCT
Source organism: Fundulus diaphanus (assembly GCA_037039145.1). Classification (NCBI taxonomy): domain Eukaryota; kingdom Metazoa; phylum Chordata; class Actinopteri; order Cyprinodontiformes; family Fundulidae; genus Fundulus; species Fundulus diaphanus. The sequence continues at coordinate 32,299,706 of CM073133.1, read as the reverse complement.
TCTTTAATCCACTTATGCCACCGCACAAGGACAGAAGCGCAATATTTTTCTCCCTAAATATAAAATCTTCTCTTGATGCAAGGTAATTCTGTAAAGATTCCCCCGGTCTCGTTCAGCCACCCATGGAGCTTTTGGCTGACCTAAAGAGAGAAGCAGGAGATGCAAGAACTAGGTTACCCAGCTGAAATACGCTATTTTAAGTCACGTCAGAAAATAGCGCTGCACTCGTGCAGCCCCGCAGTTGTGTTGAGTCACGCCTGTCCGGCTTTCCCGTGCCGATCCGGAGGGATCCGAGTGCAGAGGTGCGCACACCGGCAGATGCCGCAGCTCAGGCTTTTCTGGACGAGGATGTGCCCGCGTTGCCACTCTATGGAATGGGAGGGAGGCGGGGAGAAGCAGGCAGACAGAAAGAGGATGAAAGGGAGCTCGAGCTTTAAAGCAACTCCTGCTATTTCTGGTTTCACCCTGACACAGTCTGGCTTATTTGAATAATTTTTTTTAGGTGTGAAGAAGCAGTTTGGAAAGTACATCTTCGCATAAAGAGTTGTTCTCGTTTTGAGGTCGAAAGACTTGCTCATGAGCGTAGCATACCTGGTTGCCTGGTGAGGATGAATATCCCGTGTGGTCCCTGGGAAAAAAGCACGTGCCGCCTGTGGTTGGCTCATCTTCAGCCAGGTGTCAGGCATGAACTGTAGGCCCCTTTGCTTTTCATCCACAGTACTGGATGCCTTCCTCTGAGAGTGTCTGTGAAACAGAATGCATCACTCTACAAGGCACAATTAATGGGCCAACAAGTCAGCAGCTGTCTTGAGCTCCTGCCAGGTTACCTGTCACCAACTGAATGCCTTCACTATCCTCGGTTTCTTTACCTGTCCCCTTAAATCTTGGCCAACACCACAATCAGGACAATATGGCCACACAAATTTTAAGTTTAATTAGATGTTAGTTGGAGAAAAATAAAAGCCACATTCTAAAAACCTACCTGGTATTAAAAAAAAAAAAAAATGCTGGGTTTATGTTGTTGGAACAAAGGTTGTGTAGTTTACGTTGGTGGATTTAGTTATGTGGTGAAATGGCTTTCAGCCAGGGCATGGGTAATTAAATAATTAAATATCTATCAATATTTATTTGATTTAATCTGCTTAGGACATCAGATCATCTTTGTTAAATTGTAATTGTTTTTTCCATAAGCAACATAATACAAATTATTTTGCAGAATGTTCTTCATGAGGGGGGTGCATGTGTGCTTGCTTACATGTGGGGCAGCAAACAAAAGCAGTCATCAGAGGCACCATTCATTCAAGAACAAACACTGGGTCAACATTAGGACCCAGTTTGTTGGTTTATAGCAGAGACTAGAAAAACCGCGTCATTCAAAGCCTGCCATTTTAAACAGCAAAATGACCTAATCCAACTTCAGATAATATTTCCTCAGGATGAAAGTAAAATTGGTGAGACAAGTTACCATGTTATTGTCAGTGTGTTGTTTTATGACTCAAACTAGAGAATGAGTTTATTCAGTTAAGATAACGTCAGCCTTTACCAGTTTAGTAGTTTGCATTAAGTAGTGCCAAAGGCCGCTACATACTCCATCAGAGCAAAGAGTTTTTTTCTCGTTTTTGGGATGGGAAGAACACGAAAAAAAGTTTGTTGTGGCTCTGTCTATACATAGTGCACGCAACGCTCAGCTGCAGAAGTCCACGGGCTGGTGGGCTTTCACATCTGACCGGACGGGGGAGGGGGCACCGAGAGCCGAGCACACTGAGAGCTGAAAGTTGTAAAGACTGCAAACATGAGGTACTACGAGGGTGGGACTGCCACAATTTAGCACGTTCAACCAAACGACCAGAGTTGAACTGCGGGATTGCACGACTGTAGTTCCACAAATGTGTGAGAAATTTCCGCTTCTCCAACCTAAACATGCCTATCTAATCCTGTCCAATCACAGTACAGTACTCGAACACCCCTTGAGAGAAAAAGTTCTGCCCAGACGTTGTGTCGAGAACATGCAGGGAGACCCTCAAAGACGGGGTGCGAGAACAAAATTACGTCATTTGTTGTGGGAGCCAGAACAAATGTCTCGTTTCTCGTGGAGTAGCCTTAACTATGGTTATACCTTCACACTTTGACAAAACATCCGGTGTAAATAGTCAATTTAGCCAGACAGTTACACTGTATAAAAGTGCTGTATACTGAAAATACATTACATTATCCAGATTTGTTTGTTTATCAAAATGTATTGATTTTTTTTCTTTATATTTTGTTACATTTGACCTGAGTTTTGATTGATTTGAAAGCAGAAGGTTTGTGTTTAATGTCATTCGATTTATAAAGCAAAAATAACATTAATTTATATTTTCACATACTGGTGCAGTTCCCAGTACCGGTGCCTCAAAGCATGGGTTTGTATTACAGCTAGGATACTTATTTTGTCATTCAAAATTGCCTTCGGCATGTGTTTGCGTTGCATAGAGACGTGTGTCTCTGTGTTTCCTGTGTCTGTGTGTGTTTCCTGGGTGTCTGTGTGTGTTTCCTGGGTGTCTGTGTGTTTTGAGGTGCTGGACTTTGCAATCTGTCCTATGTGCACCCTGCACACAGCCACTTTATGATTAACTGTTTTGAATAGAAATAATGCTTATTTAGCAATCCAGATTGTGTGTTTTGTTTTGTTTTTTAACCCAGTCTTTGGTGACTGGAGAGTTAAATCAATGTTCACCGAATGGTTCTGGTACATTACCGTAGCCCATGTGCTGGGTTAAACCCATATCCCAGTTTGTAAAATAATAAAAATGATGACACTTGTATTAAGTTAATCAACCTCTAGTCATATTTCTTTCTTACTGAGCATATTTACTGACTCTTTAAACTCGTGACATAGATGTTTGATATCAACGGACACATCTTCCCCTCTGTTTAAAATGTTACGCTATTGTTGTCTTCACTCGTGTGAAATTGAAATAGACTGTTTTGAATGGCATGACTCTCTTGAGATAAGATTTTATGGATTGTGTTTTTGAATTAGATACCACCTCCCAGCAATGGCACATGAAAAAAAACTGCAGTGCTTTTTGGAAAGAAGGACCATCATGGCATATATACAAATAACTGCGAAGGGAAAACAGAAAAAGGAGTAACAAAGACAGGACAATGAGAACCTTGTGGCACCCCGAGCCATTTCCTGAACCCAAATCATTCTCTTTCCAGAGGCAGATATTATTTGTGAATGTATTTAGAAATGCTTCACTATAATTAGCCTTTTCCTCATCACTGGCTCAATCCAAACAATGAGGAGAGCGCCTCACAAATCAGTAGTTGACAAATGGCCACACTTGCATCCTATTATTACAGCTATGAAATGAATTGGCATGAATCACACATTCATTCGGGTGTCAAGTGTCTTCCTCATTTGCTTCCTCTGTGTCTGTTTGTGTGCATGCATGTGTGAGTGTGGGCAAAACTGGCAATACAACCTTACAACTGCTTTCTAAGATCAAACTATGTAACTGTGACAAAAACAAAACAAAAAATGTCTGTGCATCACTTTTGCCTCGCTTTTCTGGCTGCTGTGAAAGAAGATGGACTGTACTGAGAACATGTGGCGATGTTTTAACACCACACATGGACTTAAACCATGTGTTTTATGACACATTAGTCATAATTGTAGATGGATTTGTGTATGCATGACCTTCACATGTGCCTGTGTGTGTTTGTCAGTGCCATTTGGTTTGTGAAACCTGAGTTTATGTGTCTGCCTGTGTTCCACATGTGGTCATAGGTCGGCCGTGCTGTTGGAGGGCTGATTGGCCCTTTACTGTCTGGTATGAAGATTATGTAATTAATGCTCAATAAAGCCACAGAACAGCCATGTTTTCTTCCGACTGCCTCTCATTGAAGTTTTATTGCCTGTGACCATGAAAGGCTTCCTAATGAGGAGCAGGATGCAGAGGGAAGTCAAGCAGACCAGCAGTGTGGTAGCAACGACAGAGGAGAGTGCTGAGTGAGAGGCCATAAATAAGCAAGAGTCAGTTTATTGTACATGTGCAATAATTATGTGGTGAGCATTTTCAGGGCATGCTGAGGTTTTCCAGTGAAAATTACATGTGTGCACAGTTACTATTGCATAGTAATTCTACACGGAAAAAAACGTTTTGAGAAAAATATAAGTAGCTAAATTGAAACTGTGATTTGGGAAAGGGTTATCATTTATGCTTTTTGTCTCTAAATGCACAGCTATGAAAACATTAGATGGAAATAAAAGAAGAATGCAAGACCCAAGAATGCCACAGAAATAAGGATTCAAAATTGGAAAGTATACTTCATATTATTGTTATTATGGCAATATATATATATATATATATATATATATATATATATATATATATATATATATATATATATATATTATGTATGGTTAAGGAATATCCAGCATTTCCACTAGATAGCACTTTTATAAGACCTTACCCATGTGCAACAGGGAAGAACACAGCACTGTATCAAAAAAACAAAACGGTGGCAACAATAATAAAATGCTAATAATATAATGTAAAGAAATATTGGGATTTCCCTTACTTCCATGTACATGTGTTGTGTGAGTGTATGTCTTTATGTGTTTGTGTCTGTGCACAGAATTTAAAAGGTTGTCTGTAGTTAAACTGTGACAGGACATTTTCACCTAGCAGGGAGCGGGCCAGGCACTGCTCTGCATCCGCAACATCAATGCAACACCCCCTGCACTCAGCTTAAATGTGGTGCTTCCTAAAAGTTTAAATTTAGAGCACTGCCAATTAGTGATGAGACAATGTAACTGGCAATAAACTGGTAACATGATTATAAAGTATGCACATAATCTTTTATTTATGAAGGATTTTGAGTTACAAAGTCCAAACGAAAAAAACAAAAATACAATTACGCAACATAACAATGGGAAGGGTAAGACTGATGAGGTAAGTGAGTAAGGCATAAAAAGAAAGAGAGGCTGAGAATTTTAGAATGACAAATGCATTTAAGTTATAGGTAAACTGTCATTAATTAATGTTTATTCTGTGGTCATGTTCTGTACTTTGCGTTTTATGTGTTTGTTTCCATTCTGTTTTGAGTTGCAGCTCCTGTCTCCTTTTGGATGTCTGGTTTCCCCTTGTGTCCTTTTTTCTGTTCTTTTTTTTTATGAATGCCTGACCACGTTCTCTCGTTGCATTTGGTTCCCCATCACACTACAAATACTGTGTGACATTTAGTTCATTTAGATCCTGTTTAGAACAACAGCAGAAGCAGTCATTAAAATCAAACAAAAGCATACAACAATTTTTGTGTAAAATGTGCCATATTCTTAGTATAACACAATGATGCATTCATAATTTAAACATGCTACATAATAACCTCCTGACACCCCCCCACCCAAAAAAACCCTCAAACATTTGCAATAGCAGATTAGCTATTAGATAAGCAATCCTCAGGCATGGCCTTTATTAATCGAACTGGAAGCCCAGAAATTATGTAAGAACCGCATCAAGGAGAGTGTATACAAACCCTCCTACCATACTGCTATTGCATGTATTGCAGGGCCTGGTGCAGTTTGGTCACCATTTCAAATATTCTCGCGTGATTTGAGTGACAGGAAGCCAAGACAGCAGCATCTGTGATAAACACAGAAAGGATAAAAAAAACATTAAAAAAGGATAAACAAGTTTTACAGTTTTACTTTATATAGGTGTGTGTTGTACAGAATTACTAGTAAGAATACTTCAAGTTTGCCATTATACAATGAATGGAAAAATAACTTTTTCAGGGTTTTGTTTTACTTTAAGCTGACCTTTCTAACATCATCAATGGTTTCTATCTCAATGAGATGATATCTAATCAGCTAAACAGTTGCCCGCTGGAGCAAATGATTCTCAGTGATTTAAAAAAAAAGGTCTATACAGTTTGTACTCAAGATCTGTAAGCCATGAAGAACACCTGAGAAATTATGTTTTAGGAAGTACTGAGTTCTACTGCAGTACTTGTCGTCATTTCAATTTTTTGTTCTCTCTCTTTTTTCTTCTTCATAGTAGGTACACCTGGTCTGGCGTTCTGTTAGCTATGTCATCATCCAGGGAAGACAGATCACCCGCTATTACCATCTAATGCAGAAAAGACTACTGGATCAATGTGTGCTTCTGTGCTTGTTTGTCTGTCTTGTTGTGTCTCTGCTCTGTCTTCTCTAACCCCCAGTCGGTCGAGGCAGATGACCGTTCATACTGGTTCTGCTGGAGGTTTTTCCTTCCCGTTAATGGGTAGTTTTTCTTTCCATTGTCGCTTCATGCTTGCTCAGTATGAGGAATTGCTGCAAAGGCATGGACAATGCAGGCAACTCTCCCTGTGGCTCTATGCTTCTTCAGGAGGAGTGAATGCTGCTTGTCAACACTTTGATGCAATCAACTGGTTCCCTTAGATAGGAAATTTTTGACCAATCTGTATAATCCGACCCAATCTGCATAATCTGATTGAATTTGACTTTGGAAAGTGCCTTGAGATGACATGTTTCATGAATTGGCGCTATATAAATAAAATTGAATTGAATTGAATTATTTCTATTCAGCTCCATTCATGTTTATTTCAGTCTTTCACCCTCTACCATAGCCCCAGCAAACTTAGATTATCCAATCCACCTGCACTGAGCTCATTATCCAGCATCTGTGACACCTGTTTTCCTGCCTATTTATACCTACCTCCCACAGCCAGTCCCCGCCAGATTGTCGGAAAGCCATCGTGTGAGTAAACCTTCCAGCATTCCTTGCCTGCCTGTTTTGACCCTAGCCTCTGTTTTTGGATTTTCCCTGTTTGCCTTACCCTTGCTGGACACCTCATTGGCTTTCTGATTCTGGACATGACCTTGGACTGTTTTGACCACAATTCCAGCTTAGCCCTTTGTTTTTGGCTGCCTTCTTCTGCCTGCCTGACATTTTCCTGCCCACATCTGTTTCTCTTAAATTGTTTTAACCTTTAAAGCGCAACTCAGTGTCTGGCTTGAATATCGGGTCCTCTGATCTGCTGCACATAACAGGGGCTGTGACGCCATGCCTCCTTGCAACTGCCTGCTTGAGCAGCTCAGCATATCAAACTCAGTGTGACTAAAGCAGTTCGACATGAAGACTTCTTTCTGCCGAGCAGTTTATAGTGTGACTCCATGTATGTGGTCGTAAAAATTGAGCTCTGTGCGTACATAGAGGCGAAATGTATGCACAGAGATTTGTTACAGGACAAACTCCTAGCTCTTGAACCACTGTCACCCATAATAATGTGAAAATCAGCCAGCCCAATTATGGGCCCAAATCCATTCGGGGATCTGTGGCAAGACTTGAAAATTGACGTTTAGCTCTCTACAAAATGTGACTGAAGAATTATTTTGCGAGAAGATTGGATGAAAACTGTGCACCTCCTGACTTGAAAGGTTTTTAGAGTCATATCCCAAAAGACATATGGACAGAATATCAGTGAAAGGTAGATCACCAAAGTGTTGAATATAAATGTACTCTAAGTAGTTTTAGATTTTAACTTACTTAAAATATGTTGAAAACTGTATTAATTTTCCTTCCACTTCACAACTGCTACTTTGTGTTTGTCTTGTACATGAGATTCTATTAAAATACAATAAAGTCATATTCAAATCATATTAAATACATTTGAATATGTGTTCTGATAAAGATCATTTATCTGATCCAAAGTACCTTTCGATAATAACGGCATTTAAGCAAGTTGGAGATAATATTCCAATCTTAAAAGCTAGAAATCATCATAAGTAACAGGAATAAGGCTTAAAAACTCCAATCTGAGTTTAATTAATTTATATAATGTGCATCACCTTTTGAATTGAGTTACCAAAATAAATAAACATTTTAGTAATATTCTAATTTATTGAAATAATGTGTATACATAACAAAAGTTTTGCAAGGCACTGTTTATGACATACAATGCAACCTCATCTTTTTGTTTAAGGTCAATGTATATACAAAGACAAAAATGGCTCATACTGAAATGTGCTACATCGTTTTTAAATGCAGCATCGCGGTAGGACAGCAAAGACTGCTCTTATCACACTCACGAATATAGTTTTTATGTGGGTATCAAAGAGAGTCTGGTGCAGTAAAAGTTGACAGAAGACACACATAATCATGCACAAACTCACTTTCCCCCGCAAAATAAAAGGTAATATAGTAAGCATGCTGCAAGACTGGCTAATCTACAAGGCCCACTGCTGGGCATCAGAGCGTGCTGTTTCAACAGATACAATCAGCCTTTAGAGGGAGATCATCGTGTCCTCTCCCTAAAGCCAGTCTCATCCCTGTTCTTACAGATACCATTGATTCTTCATCCGCTCTAGGTTTTAATGTCAACCATTACCCAGGGTTCAGCACATTCACGAGAGTGCTTGAGTGCCAAACATTACTCACCAGAGCTGTCTTTTGCTTTCCGTGTTCATTGTCCCTTTTATTCACTCCATTACATTTATATTTCCTCCCCCGTATTGAATACTCCCTGATGTCCTCTTCTCCATTCTCATATATGTTCTACAGGAATTTATGATCATACCTTCATCCTTAGCTTTGAAGCTCCTGTTCAATGTTTTGTTTTGTTTTTGAAGGCTCCTCTTGTAGCATTTTCCTTTGTCATTTATGTTTATTTTAGACTGGGAAAATGTACTATTTCAATAAAGAAGCTCACACCAGTTGCCAATGATGATGAGAGGAAAAAAAAGAATATTTGATAGTAGGTGCAGCGGGAAGACATATATTGTTGTGGGGGAAAATTACTATAAGTAGGGAAAGCATTAAGGGTTGACTGGGAGGGGTGGTGTAATAGGAAGGAAGAGAACATGATGATTAATGACATGAGGAGAAGGAATACTAAGGAAGTTTTGGAGAAGGAAAGCAAGACCTGAAAGAAGGTGTACACCCTCGGAAAACAAAATCGATTTTTGTAGCCTTTTGTAAAACAACGCATAACCATATATATACATGAAAAGTGATATTTACACTGCTGTATGGACCTATAACTTCTCATTGAATGACACTGAATGAGATAGAACTTTCTCTGCTTTGGTTTGGTTAGGATCACCAAACTAAACCAAGTTTAGTTTAGTTATTAAAGAAGTTTTCATAATTTTCCTTAGTACCTGTAAGAATTTTAAACTTAATTTTGTCAAACCATTGGCAATCCCTCCACAAGCTTTTCATATTAGTTTACTGCAGTTTTGGCCCATTTCTAATGACAGAACTGGTGTAATTGAGTCTGGTTGTCTCGGGGGTCTTGCTGTCACACACCTTTTCAGTTCTACCCACACATTTATCATGGGACTAAGATCAGGAGTCTCGATGGCCTATTCTGAATACTCACTTTGTTTTCATTGTCCATTTAGAAGATCCATTTATGCCAAAGCTTTAACGTCCTGCCTGGTGTCTGGAGGTGTTGCTTCAAAATATGTTATCTATTTCATGAAGTGTACCAATCCATCCTGCAGCAAAACAAATATATAGGTGGTCATTGTGGCCAAACACTTCAATCTGAGCTTCAGTTTTTATTTTTTAAATCAGACCATAGGACATCTCCCCAGAATTGAAGTTGTTTCTGAACCCATTTGCAAACTTAAATCAGTATTCTTTATGTTGTTATGAAATAGGTGTCCCACCTTCTGCTTTTGTTTTTGGATCAGTATGCACATCTCACCCAAAAATCCATTTATTTCTGGGAGACAAAACCTGGCGCCATCTGATCAATGTGGCTGGACATTCTCAGTGTGTTCATATTTGCTTATAATTGTGTGAAAAGATGAACAGTCGTTTAGCGAAAGGCAGTAGCAGACATCTGGCAATTGCACCCAAGGATGAAGGCAACTTGTGGAGGTCCAAAAATATCTTCCTGATATATTGCCCGCATTTTTAATGATGTCAAACAGTAAGTATGTTTGAGGTGTTACATTAAAATACACAAAGTATTTTAACTCAGATGTTGTGAATTAACCAACCAGAAGCTTACAAAGCCAACACATAAACATCTAGGCTTTTCCAATTGTTTTAGTCAGATTTTAGTGTATGTTAAAAAATGTTAAAACATTTTACTTCATTTTTGTAGCATTTAGGAATTATTGATGATTTTGGTAATCTTAAATGACTTAAAACTGGAAAGGTTTAGCCTGATTCAGGATCAGATGGTGAGCAAAATGGTTATGCATTTTTATGCAGAGTATGTAAAACTCTGGTTTCCACTGCAACTTAAAGAGCACCTCTTCAACATAATGGCAAACTTTACCTGACAGTGGCAGATTTCCGTCCAGCTGCTATGTCCATTTGCCACTCTCTTGGTCACATGTCCAGAGGATGAATGAGCTACTCCCCTTAATTACCCCTTGCTGTGAAAACTCATGAATGCATGGAAAAAAACATGTCAGAAGTGAAAGATTAAGAATACAGTTACAATGCCTACAATTGTTATCACAATTTGACCATGACAGGAGAAAGAAATAGATTTTATTTCTTAACAGTTATATTGGGTTGAGATGAGACCTTGGTAAGGAAAACTCTGAAACTAGTCACAAATCTTGTGTAAAATTTAATTAATGCAAATCTGATCTAGGGTCAACCAACCTAAACTCCCCTTTGCTCCTTTTGGGTTCTGTGACAGACCTTTGTTCAGACTCCCAGCACCTCCCTCCATGCTTTCCTCGGAAACAGTGGGAGGCAAAAACTCTGTGCAGTTCTCAGCCCCCTATGAGGAGTCCTACATTATTTTCCCACTAACACTTAAGATTATCTACACATTCCTTCAGCATTCCTCAGCCCTCTTCTGCACACAGGGCACTTTATCACATTACTTGTCCTCTCGTCTCCACAGTTTCAAGATGTCAGACAAGGTAGAATGCATCAAAGGCAACTACATCTGATCACTAGACACAAAGTGACAGTATAAGTGCTATTTTCCCCCTCCCTAATAAACCACAGACTTTTCACAAACTCTCTTTTTTTTTTTTAGAAGACCGGCGACTGGAAAAAAAAAAAAAAATCGGGAAATGTACCGGTGTTTTCTGAGCCTTTCCATTCCTTTCTAATTGGAAATTGCCACTTAGATGGATCGTTCACTCAGCGCTTCCTTCTTATGGTGTTATAAAGTAAACTGTAAAACAAATTTAGCCTATAAATCTGTCAGCTGTGAACAGCCTGAGTACGGTTGGATTTCAAATGAAGCTGTAATGCCGTGCTCAAAATGAGGAAAAGCTGTGTGATGATGCTGATGGAAAACCCCTCTTGAGTGCCGTGTGATTTACACAGGCAGAGTGACAAGACTATGGTTGGCTTGCATTTGACTTTGTCTCCATTTTAATAATGCAAGTTTTAAGGAAGGCTCAGTTTGAAGGCTTTATTTCTAGTGAAAATGAAAATAATTGTTGCACGTTGTGTTTTTTAGTTTTAACACAATTTTCCCCAACAGCTCTGTACACGGTATGACTATATATATATATATATATATATATATATATATATATATATATATATATATATATATATATATATATATATATATATATATATATATGTTGAGGGTCATTGTCCTGCTGGAACGTGACCTGCAGTCGCCAACAGGATTTCAGGGCATTCCGATGTAACATCCATTGTTAATTTTCGGCCACTTATGTATATCATTTTACATGAAGGCTAGAAAGTAAAAATTTTCTTTAATCTTAACATAGACTCCTGATCGTTAACTTTGCTCCCTACATGGCTTAGAGCAAACCACAAAAAGGAGTTGTCATGGCTTTTTTTCCACAATGACAGGATTCAAAACCAGAAAAACTACCCTTGTTAAACCGATCCAGGCCGAGCTCGGTCCGAGCTTTTAGTTTTAACACAATTTTAAAAAAGGGTTGTGTAAACGGGGTAACTTAAGTGATAACAACTGTGCCATAATAGTTGGAGAGATTTACTTTAAAGAATAACATTTCAGTTGATTAATAAACTGCTTTAAAACATCAAATAAGAAGATCAAAGCACACAGATTATTTGGAAATAATTGCCAGAGCAGCTTTGAGTATTGGTCCAAATTGTGCCTTCAACGTATAAACAGAAGCAACTTGTGAACAACCTGTTGGAATAATTCTTACTCTGGAAGTCCCAATAAAAAATGAAATATGTCAATGGGTTTCCTGGAATTTGAGTTCCTACCTACACTCAACTCTCAATTTCCTTTTGTTGGTTTATTGTCATTGATCTTTACTCAGCATACACTGGAGACAGTTCAGATGAAACTATATTTAAACAGAAAATAGGAGCATTTCAGTGAGCACTTCCAACATTTGGAATTTGGATAATTATTTAAGTATATATAGACTGAACTGCAGCCCCTTCTATTTAATTCAGCATTTAAATCAGTCCCCTGAATACAAGGACTCCACCCAGGCATGTTTCCAAGCTTGCTCATTACAGAACATAGTAGCTAAAGGAACAACATGCACACATGATTGTTGTACTTTAGAGCTCCCAAGTCTGTACATAACACTGACTTCAGTAAGGCTATTTATACCAGTAAATGTTGATCTGGGCATCCACAAATTTTTATTTTTAAAGAGCACTTGAAGACCAATTCATTTTAATGTATTAAAAATGTATCTCTGCTGGCAAAACTATCACCAACTTCCAGCCTATTAGAAAAAAGCACAGCCTCATAATATACATACATTGGGAAGAAATGCTTCAGTTGCCTTTTGCATGACTAAGGTTTCATATTTTTCCTCAACTGTGGAAAAAAAAGTTTTGCATTTGTGTCTCTAATTGATTTGAGCTCCGAAACCTTAGTTTCTTAAAGGAACTTCTGGACTTTTTTCGGAGACAATATAGGCAATAACAGTGATATGGTCTATGATGTGGTATGTTCTGTGTATTATTTATTTCATGTTTGAAAAACCTTAGGAAACCTTAAAGCGTCTAACTCACTCACTTACTCACACAGTTTCAAGAGCTTTTAAGGAACACTCATACCAGCAATAAATATTTATGTCAAGTGGAGGTTATACCATAAGAATGAGGTTGAAGCACTCGATGGCCTGAAAAATTTATTTTCACTAATTCATGGTCTGTGGAATTTGACGACAACGTGCACCTCTGAATCTGTAATCCAAACCAATCAATGATATCATTTATCTTGAGTCATATGCAAACTATATATCCAACAATGCATGCAAATCAATCAAACTATTGATTTAACCTCTGTACTCCATCAGTGAAATGGGAACTAATACAACACATTGTTCGATGGTGATGTACAAAGTTCAGAAAAACAAAAAAATAATGATCAATTAATATTCCGTTTTAAACTCCTACAGATAGACAGAGAGGCAAAGGGAATTGCAAAGGTGGAATGGCACCCATGGGACCCGTGGAACATTGCCAGCAGTGCTCATTCATCTCCAGGGCATGAGGAAGAAGGCGGCCTGTGGCATGCCAAACAGCGCAAACGTGAAAGAGAATGCTGCTCTAGATGCAGGCCAACCTTAAACATATGTGTCACCCATGTAAAAGACCTGCAAACAGTCACAGACATGTGTATGACTCAATTCTCAGCCCTCTCAATCACAGCTGAAATTACTGTAACACCCACACCCTACTGGTCTAATTGGAATGGGGGCTCATGCTAGAGGGGCCACATTTTTCTTTAGCTGGCCTTTGTCATGTGGAGACAGTTAATCTGTTTTCTTAACTGCCTGACTTTCCCATTGACTAATGTTGAGGCCCGCTGCTGTGCCTTATTATAGCACAATACATTCCAATGACACACTCAATCTAGTCTTTTGTTTCCTTCACCAGGCCATCAATAACTTTGTCTTTTGTGGACATGCACATGGTTGAGCATGGATAGTGTGCATGGATGCATACAGTTTGCATCTGTGAGAGTGTCAGGTTAACTATATTTAAACAACAGTAGGTGCAACACTCTCTTGCCACCCTGCTTTTACTGATGGTGTAACGGTAATCTTTGTTTCACTGAATGTGCTGAATTTGTCTTTGTCAGATAAAAGATTATACCGTATAAATGGAGGTGCATTTCTGACATTTGAAAAAAACTGAAACTAGCCTCACATATGTGAGTCCCGACGAGATCTAGAGAAACTCATCCATGGATTTATATTTAGTCGCATTAATTACGGCAAAAGTTTCTTCACAGGTAATCCAGAATGCTCCTGCTCACGTTCTCACAAAAACCAGGAATATAGCGCATATAACACCTGTTCTAAAGTTCTTACACTGGCTACCTGTAGCTCAGAGGATAGACTTAAAACACTTCTGTTAATTTATAAATCACTGAACGGCTTAGCACCAAAATGCATTAAAGAGCCGTTGTTGCTGTATCAACCCTCCAGAAAAGTCTTCTTTATTTGTCATTACATAATACATTGGAAAATTGGTCCTCTGCATTTAACCCGTAGCTCCCTTGAAAAAGAAGGTGATAATTCACAGGAATTCACAGGAAGCTGGCTCCCTGGTTTAATTCAGAGCTGCGTTCCTTGAAGCACAATGTTAGGAAATTGGAGAGAAAATGGCGCCCTACACACCAAGAGGAATCCTACTTAATCTGGAGGGACAGTCTATTGTTGTATAACAAGACCCTTTGCAGAGATAGAGCAGCATATTTTTCATCATTAATTGAAGAGAATAAAAATAATCCTAGATTTCTCTTTAGTACAGTTGCCAAACTTACTCAGAGCTGCAGCTCTGTTGATCCATCCACTCCCTTAGCTCTTAGCAGTAATGGTTTTATGGGATTCTTCATAAATAAAATTGATGCCATTAAAAATAAAATAATTGGCATCCTCCCAAACATGATTACCTCATCCCCAGTAAGTAAGGCAGCATTGGAGGAATCTTTAGAACCTGCACAGTGTTTGAACTGTTTAGAAGCAGTAGAGCTTTCTGAGCTATCTAAAATCTTAGCTTCATCTAAACCTTCTACCTGTATGTTAGACCCAATCCCAACCAAGTTGTTTAAGGAGGTATTCCCTTTGATCAGTGGTCCTATTTTAGACATGATTAATCTATCCTTAGTAAATGGATATGTACCACAGGTTTTTAAAGTAGCTGTTATTAAACCTTTACTTAAGAAACCTTCTCTTGATCAAGATAAGCTAGTAAACTACAGACCTATATCTAATCTTCTTTTCTTATCTAAAATTCTTGAGGAAGTAGTTGCTAATTAACTTTGTGAACATTTACAAAGCAGTGACCTACTTGAGGAGTTTCAGTCAGGCTTCAGAGCTCATCATAGCACTGAAACAGCTCTGGTGAAGGTCACTAATGATATTCTCATGGCCTCAGATAATGGACTTGTGTCTGTACTTGTCCTGTTAGATCTCAGTGCTGCATTTGATACAGTTGATCACAATATTCTCCTACAAAGACTTGAACATACTGTAGGGATTAAGGAGAAAGCATTAGGCTGGTTTAAATCTTATCTGTCGGACATATTCCAGTTTGTTCATGTTAATAATAAATCTTCCTCAAACTCTAGGGTCACCTGTGGAGTACCACAGGGTTCAGTCCTTGGACCAATTCTCTTTACTATATATATGCTTCCGATCGGCAAAATTATCAGACAGCATGGGATTAATTTCCACTGTTATGCTGATGACACTCAACTATATTTATCCATAAAACCTGATGAATCCAATCAATTACTTCGACTGCAGTCATGTCTTAATGACATCAAAAGCTGGATGACTTTAAATTTCCTGCATCTAAATTCTGACAAGACCGAAGTTGTAATCTTTGGGCCAGAGTCCTCAAAAAATAAACTTCTTAACCAATCACTTAATCTGGGTGGCATTAACTTGGCCTCTAGTAATAAAGTAAAAAATCTTGGTGTTATTTTTGACCAAGACATGTCATTTAAATCCCATATTAAACAGGTTTCCAGAGTTTCCTTTTTTCACCTCCGGAATATCGCCAAAATTAGAAACATTCTGTCCAGGAGTGATGCTGAAAAACTAGTCCATGCATTTGTTACTTCAAGGCTGGACTATTGTAATTCTTTACTATCAGGAAGTCCACAAAATACAGTTCAAAGTCTTCAGCTGATCCAAAATGCTGCAGCAAGAGTTCTGATGAAAATCAACAAGAGGGATCATATTTCTCCTATTTTAGCTTCCCTTCATTGGCATCCTGTTAAATCAAGAATAGAATTTAAAATTCTTCTTCTAACGTATAAAGCCCTTAATAATCAAGCTCCATCATATATCAGAGCTCTGATTACCCCGTATGTTCCTAACAGAGCACTACGCTCTCAGACTGCAGGTCTGCTGGTGGTTCCTAGAGTCTCTAAAAGTAGAATGGGAGGTGGATCCTTTAGTTATCAGGCTCCTCTCCTGTGGAACCAACTCCCAGATTTGGTCCGTGAGGCAGACACCCTGTCTACTTTTAAGACTAATCTTAAAACCTTCCTTTTTGACATAGCTTATAACTAGAGTGGCTCATGTTACTCTGAGCTACCTTTATAGTTTTACTGCTATAGGCTTAGGCTACTGGAGGACATCAGGATCTAATTTTCTCACTCTATAGAGTTCTACTGTTCTTCAATTATGCATTACGTGTTGTCATTTCTGCTTTAACTTTCTGTTCTCTCTCTTTTATCTTCATAGTAGGTACACCTGGTCTGGCATTCTGTTAACTGTGACATCATCCAGTGAAGACGGCTCACCCGCTATTACCATCTAATGTAGAACAGATTACTGGATCAATGTGTGCTTTTGTGCTTGTTTGTCTCTCTTGTTGTGTCTCTGCTCTGCCTTCTGTAACCCCCAGTCGGTCGAGGCAGATGACCGTTCATACTTAGCCCGGTTCTGCCGGAGGTTTTCCTTCCCGTTAATGGGGAGTTTTTCTTCCCACTGTCGCTTCATGCTTGCTCAGTATGAAGGATTGCAGCAAAGCCATGGACAATGCAGACGACTCTCCCTGTAGCTCTACGCTTCCCCAGGAGTGAATGCTGCTTGTCGGGACTTTGATGCAATCAACTGGTTTTCTTATATAGGAACATTTTTGACCAATCTGTATAATCTGACCCAATCTGTATAATATGATTGAACTTGACTTTGTAAAGTGCCTCGAGATGACATGTTTCATGAATTGGCGCTATATAAATAAAATTGAATTGAACTGAATTGAACCCATCCCTTAGGGAGCAGTGGTCTTGCTCAGGTACCCAGAGCGGCAGTCTGTGTGATTCAAACCTGGGAACTAGCACTTCTCTTCAGGAAGCAAGCACCCTATTCGAACCACTAAAGCACTGCTCCGACCACTTTATTGGGTTGGTCCCTACTTATTTATGCAACAATTACGATCAAATTATATTTTGTATTTTTGTTGCTCCATGTGGTCGAGCTGGAAAGAAATATTTAATTTTTTTTACCGTTCTGCCTGGAATGCCCTCCAGTCTGAATAAAAACCGTCAGAGCTGGTTTCACTGAAAGCCTTCCACTCTATTATAAGAAACCGACAACAGAAGTCCTTCGAACAATGCCTTTTTTTAAATTATTAGCTGCTACTGCTTCAAGCTTTATATTGTTACTGAGACAATAACTAGAATTTTTAACCATTTGCTTGCACTTTAAAAATGTCATCGTTTTTGTTAGTTATCTTTCTTGTCCACAATGACATGAGCTGCTGCTTTCCCCTTGTGAAAGAAGGCCTTGATCTCAATGGATCTTTTATCTGGTTAAATGAGGGTTTGATAAAGTAAAAACAGTAATAACAGACAACCATACATGTGCACATTCCAACGTCAGGGGATTTTGAGTGGCTAATTAACACATGTTTGACATTTTAACCCAGGCCTCTTTGCTATGATGTACATAACACTACTAACAACTGTGATACAGCACTGCCTGAAAATGAACAATTCATCCACAAAATGATTTTAAATGTGTTCTACTTTTCTGCCTTTGTGAAAAAAGGTATTTTCCTTATTATGAGACATGTTTGCCCTGCCCTTTCATTCTTTTTTCCTCTGTTAGTAGTAAAGATGGCCTCTTAAACTGTGAACCTTCCTCAGCAAGTGATTGAAAATGATCCGAGCCAACTGCTCAGTCCTCTGGCCTGTGATATGATAGTTAAAGTCTGCCTCTATTTTTCTTTCATAAGAGGAAGAATAAGTTTGGAATCCTGTAGGATTTGAAAGTATTTCAAAAGCTGAATAACTGCTCATGTTTGATGAAGTCCATCTAGAATCACTTGCTGGAGGCAGTAATCAGCAGAGGACAGGATGACTTGTACAGCATGAAGTCTTTTCCATTTATTGCCATGCATGTTTACATTGTACATGCGGTCTGACCTTTGCAGTGCTTAAATAGTGGGGAACACAATTGTTTTGTCCTGTGAGAGTTTGCAGCAATATTAGGCATATGACTGAAAACAGCACCATTAAAATTCCCAAGATAACATTAGGCCCGTTTACACTACACTTTTTTAACCGAGCCGAGACCAGTCCGAGCTCGGTAACCGAGATAACTCTTGTGTGTAAACGGTCAGCAGACTGAACCAGACCGCGCTAACGATAACCGGACCGCGCTAACTGCAGACCAGTTCATCAGCAGGTCTCGGACTGGTTTTTTTTATCCCGGTTCCCTGATAACGAAGAGCGCATGAGCAGACCGCGTCATGCCCTTACAGTCAGCTGACTGTCAGCGGGTTTTCCGGCGTGTCTGGCTGCACGTCCCGATTCACACTCCATTCAGACAGATTTCAGACTGGCGACCTGTCCAGGGTTTACCCCGCCTCTCGCCCATTGACAGCTGGAGATAGGCACCAGCAACCCCCGTGACCCCATGAGGGATAAAGCGGTTTGGAAAATGGATGGATGGATAATAATACTAGCCTCCTTACCGTGCCACACGGTTTCCAGTGATGACTCTGCTTATGAACCTCAGCGTCTGTTGTTGTTTCCCGCGTCTGTAAATCCTTATTAGACGTTCATTTGTCTTATCCACGTCCCAAAAGCCGAATCTGTCTAACAATAACATCCTGAATGTGACGGGTGCCGCCATTTTGATTTGCTCGGTCCCGCCTTCAATCCCAGAGAGCGGTAGTACCGCAGATCGCCACTAGGAGGCGAGGAGCAACCAAGGAACCATAACCGAGATAACTCCTGTGTGTGTAAACGGCTGCATTTATCTCAGTTAACTGGACCAAGCTCGGACCGGTCTCGGCATGGCTCGGTTTTTAGGTGTAGTGTAAACGGGCCTAATATGTTGTTCAGTTTTCCTGCCCTGTGACAATACATGATGATGACAAACTTGTTTTAACCGTTTTAATCCAGGTCATTGTTAAAATGTATCTTAGTGTTGTATTTTTGCAACTGATTTTATTTAAATAAAGAAAAAGGCTCATGATTTTACCGTGCAAAATGCTAGTTGGCCACTGGAGCAAAGTGACGGGTCAACAACTGGCTATGACTGCCTGCGTTACCCTGTTGCAAGAGTTGATGAAGCTCTGAGCAGAAAGAATTTGATATATCTGACGACTGAAAGTCAAGAGGGAGAGCTGTGGTTAAGAGGAGCCACAGGACTCAATTCCCCCAATTGTCTATCTTTGACAAGCTATTTCTAGTGCTGTCTCCTTTCCATTGCCTCTTTTATCCAGTTCAAGCTTGTCACAGTGATCCCTGTGCTGAAAGGTAAGACAATCTGGAGGTATAGGGTGGAGAGTGGTGGCTGGGTTCCTAGGTTGAAGAGTGGACTGCTCTGTTTTCTCGTTGCTTAAGCCACGATCATCTAATGGGGAAAAAAAGTAATTTTCTCAAAGCTTAATTCTGTGCCTGTGATGTGACATCTCTTTAATTTAGTTGTAGATTTTATCTTTACCAAGATGGTAAATATTTTAGAATGTCCTCTCTGTATAAGTCAGGAGTTTGTGGTGTGAATGCGGAGCCTGCGCTGGAGGGACAGAAGCGCTGATGTATGTCGTCGTTTAAAATAGCCCAGACAGACATCTAAGCAGCTGTGACCTCAGGTCCCCCAAACTCTCGGTTAAACTTATCGACCACTCTAAGTTTTTTTTTTTTTAAAGTATGTGTCAGCATATCCAACAACATTTTTTTTAAAGCTAACTTGAAGAAGCTAGAAGAATCACAGCTCAATTTAAGATTGTAGGAAAGATCAGTGTAGACCAGTGATAAACAAGGAAGAAAAGGTGTCTCTGTTCTCTAGCCTAGTGTTTGGGATCGGGTTTTCTTTTGTGTATTTATTTTGGATCATTTACTTGAAATGTTCTTTGGGTCATCTCTTATTCAATTCATTTACCTGTATTCAGTAGTGTTTTTAAGGTGTTTCCATACTTGTTCTTTATGTTTAGTCTCTTAGTTTATTCTTGTGTCTATTATTTGTACATTTGGAACAACTTCTGTTAGGATTTTTTTGCTCAGTCTGATAGTTTCTGTGTATCTCAGTTCACTCTTGTCCTTGCCTTTAGTCACTTTCAATCAGCTTGCTGCCTAGATTCTACTCCAGTGTAATGGTTTGTGCTTTGGACCCGATAATTCAACCGGATGCAGAAATTTATTGAAGCAATAGGTGTAATCGGACAAGTGAACTGCTGGCACGGACACAGGAATCACTGTAAAGGAAAGGGACAGTTTAGTGGCTGTATGATAATCAGTTGGAGGTGATGTACACTGAATGAGAGCCACTAACCTTTCTTGAATCCAGAGAGTGGTGCAGAATCCAAGCTGTGACTCCAAGGATATCTTGGGTTGTCCTTTGCAAGTCGAAGCCGAGTCCAAAACACGACTTAATGAGAGGCCAAGGCAGAGAGGCTGAGTCCGGTACGTACACAGGTCAATGAGCAGGAAGTGACATCCGCAGTCAGCAGCAGAGAAGCAGAATCACAGCAAAGCTGTGGATGTTACACCCAGGTGCTCGGCATTCTGTTGATCGTACTCACCAGATTTCCATGTAACTCATCCCATTTCCTCACCATATATGCTCATTGTTCTCAGTGTTCTGCTCTGGATCCTTCCATTGTTTTGCTCTATGTTCCTTCGCCATGCCTTTTACTTCCCTGTGTTTTAGGACAGCTGCTCCATCCGTGTTCCATTTTCAGTCCTGCCTAAAACTGCCGCGTATAATTATTGATTTTGTGGCACCTTTTTCAGAAAGTTGCTCTTAAAGTTGCCTGTTTCTTTCAAGCTTTATTTTTACCAAAAAAGTGGAAATTGCTGCATGTAACCTTTCCAAAAAAAGACAGGATTTTAACATAATATTTTCAAGTACCTTCCAAAAATAGCAAATGTTTAGAGAAAAATTAGGTTCTGGGGAGTGAAAAGAAGAAGTGAAAACAATAATTCCATATTGGTAATTGAAGATAACATTAATACTATACACAGTATAAGCAAATCCTACTGAACTGGAATTTGTTTTTGCAAATTACTCAGTTTATATGAGTCATCATTAACATAAATCATCTAAATTTAATGAGGACCTTTATATGCCTAAAGCAAAACTACTTAGAAGCTTTCGTAGAACCCAAAATGCTAAACAAAAAAACTAACAGCCTGTCCTGGAGCTGCTAAAAGAGTTTCCAGGTCTTCCTCCAAATCTCCCTCGATAGCATTTCTTCCAAAAGTCCCAGTAGTGTGGAGCTGGTTGTGGCACAAGGAGAGCAAAGTTTTAAGATTGGTGATTAATCTTCTAGGATTGGATAACATCAGCTTGTAAATCTCTATGTTCCACCAAGATGTTGCATTTTGTGCAGAAAAAGCTTTCCACTATGTTCGTGTAATACTTCAGGAAACCGACTTGGGTGCATGTTAGCCATAATATTTGAGGGCAAATGTTTAGCGCCACACATTTTCATCTTGCAGGTTCAGCTACTAAGATGTTGTGAAAACCAGGAAAACAGGAAGTTAAATAAGAAGGGTGCTAAGGGGTTTTATCAAAATTTAACTGTGTTGCACTGATCAGTCAGAAAAGAAGGAAAGCGAGGCTAAGTTGGTTGGTCAGATTTCCGGAGGAGTTGTGATGACTGGTGAAAATAGCAAGTCCACGCAAAATTAGCAAATAATGATTGAATTTGCATTAATAGCTGTGATCATGAAATTGCACCTTCCTGGAAGGACTACATTTAATTTACCTTTGTTTCTATTAAAACTTGTATATTCCCCATATAGCTCCCGAGTTCCAGTCTGTGCCTTGGTTTCTTAGAATGAAAAATATATATATATACTTTAAGTACAAAATAAAGGGATCCTATACAGAATGCAGGCCACTGGAAGTGTATGTGAAAGTAGATTCCAGGTGTACTAGCTTAGATGGGACCAATAGTTGTATGCTAAAATAACGGAGACTAAAATAATGGATAGGGCTTAGATGCCAACTGTTATTAACCTGTTCTTTGAGATAGCTATGGATGTAGCTACCAGTGCTAAAATATTACCTTCCATCCATCCATCCATTTTCTTATTCACTTTATCCCTCATGGGGTTGCGAGGGGTGCTGGTGCCTATCTCCAGCATTTTAAAATATTACCTTTTATCATTAAAATTGTGTCAAGATTTGTTGCTTTCCTGTATCTGAGGCAAATTTTTAAATATGACATTTTAGTGTCATTGCTTGAACATTCTAAAGTGATGCATTTCAAACCAGCTCATATTGGGTTTATGGTTGTTGTTTATCAAACTAATTAGTTTTGGTACACAATCAAATCAAGCCAGTGGGCCAGGCCACTGCTATGAGGCACTGTATTTTGAAGCCAGATTATAATGTTTTTGTTTTGATTGTTTTTTTTTTATGTGAGCAGTTTTGATATGTTTGAATACTTTCTGCTAACTAGTAAAATGTGTTGCTAGAAAGGAATCTTTTAGTAAAGATGGAAAGTGTTTTTGCATTACTACGCAGCTGTAAAAACAGTAAAAACATTTTTGTTGAACCAAAACATTATGTACCAGTACATAAGCATGCAATATGTTACTTTAGATCTCCATGTCCTACTTATACACTGACATCTTTTCCCCAATAGACATACAAATACACATTTTAAACACATGTTTTACCCTTAACCCTTGTGTATGAGTTTATTTCTCATGGCATTTGGTAGCATAAAAATGTTAAAAACAGTCTACTTTAGATGAATTTGATTATTAAATGTAAACATTCTTTGGTTATTTTATTTTGTACCCTATATCTATTGATGTTGGTTCTGATCCCCTGCTGACACTTAATGTATGATAGATAAAAACCTAAATCAAGATCAAACCAAAATAATTAAAAAATGACCTTCTGCTGGTAAATATTATTTGAGTGATTTACAGATAATTTGTTTAAATCATTGGTTGCCAAAATAGGTACAAAATACCTCCAAGAAATGTAGGAATTGGCACCTGGTCAATTTGGGACATCCCATGGGACGTCCCTCTCTCCCAGAAAAAAAGTACAAAGAAATTAGGGTACAAAAAAGAAAATGAAACTCCAAAAGTCCAAAATAATGAAGGGGCAAAATAAGTAGTACCTCATGAAGATACTTTGCTTTTATGTGTTCTAAGTTTGAAATTAAATTCTGATAACAGGCAAACCACCCCTTCAGGACCAAAGGGTCCTTCACAACCAATTTGATTGATGCTGCTGTCACCATGACTGGTATTAACTGTCCCAGCACTACTCATGTTTTCTGAACAATCACTCTCCTGGTGCCAACACAGACTGGTATGTTTAGCAAAATGTTAGCCTTGTTCATGAAGGACAGAATGAAACAGCTTATCCTGGCTGGACTCTCATAGCTTTAATTCTTCCTCAGCAGCTCCTCAGTTTGATCACTGTCATTATGTCGAGAGATAATACCCTGCTTAAACCAACTTGATAGTTACTACACAAATATCAAAGTTATCTGGGCTGAATCTTTTTTAAAGCAATAAATTAAGCCTTCTCAAATCTCGTTTATGTAAACCTCAACAACAATATGTTGTAAAAGTGCATCAGCAAATGCCAGGGTCTGTCCGGTTCGCAGATCTGTGTGGTTGTGCAGGTGTTTTTCCTCTCTCTCTCTCCCTGCAGGGTGCGATTGGCAGATTGCAGAGCTTGTGCTCATCATCTAATCTGATAAGTGGGAGCATAAAAGGGAGCAGGAGACATAGGGAAAGTGTCAGAATGTTTGCTCATTTAGGCCTAGTGCACATGTAGCAGGAGATCTGGGAAAAAACAGATACATTTTTATGTGGTTATGCCTTTCATCCACATGTAAACGACATTTTAAAAACTAATGATTCTGAAAACTTCAGCCAAAGTGGAGATTTCTAAAAACCTTTTGAGTTTGAGTGCGTACATGAAAGGATGGAGTTTTAGTTTCCGGCGCATCACAGCGTTGACATCACATGCGTGCACCCATTGTTATAGCCTTAGTGGAGTAAAACATAAATGCTGTCAACAAGGTGCTAATTTCTACATTGGTGTTGTGATTGACTGTTAACAATATGTGTCTAAATAATGTTAAACTGGACAAATTCACTAACCTTTGGCATCTCTGGTCGCTTATTTCCAACTGACACCTGGCACCGCAAATCATTTCCTGTTTTCACCTTGGTATCGAGACTTCAAATTAAAAGTATACATGGAAGATTAGAAACATTACATTTGGTTAAAGAGGGCTTTTATTTGTTTGTTTTTAAAAGCACATCTACTCCAATACTTTGAGGTGCAAAGGAGAAAAGGTGCTTGGAGGTCAGCTGTTTTACACAGGCACAATGCTGTTCAACATTACTTTTATTTTGAAGGACTCTGACAGGCTGATGTAGGTTTTAGCTTTGCAGTAAAATGTGTCTGGCATGTTAAAAACAATGGTCAATGGTGAATTTACACGGGTTTGTTTAGATGAAAACTTTTCTAAAAATGATCCTGTGTGTACAGTATTCTTTTAAAAAACGATGTGGTGAAGATGTTAGTTTTTTTTATAAATGCCCGGGTACGTGTGTACAAAACCTTAGAGTGGTACCTGACCAGATGCTTGATTGAAGAATTATGTTCTTAAAATACTGCTAGGTCTTTCATGAACTTAGCTAATGTTCTCTGTTCTCAGGACTCATTGCATAAGATAAAATAAGAGATAAGATAAGATACACTTTATTGATCTCTCAGTGGAGAAATTCACTTGTCACACATCGGCTCAATAGTCAAAAGAAGGTACCAAAAGGAGGAAAAGGTGCATAGGGTATAAACAGTGTTGGCATTACCTCAGCTCTCTTCAGCCCCAATCCGGTTTCTGCTGGAAGAACCAAGCAAGATGTCTAACCCGTGTTCTTCAGACTCTCTGGTTCACCTCCGAGCTCCAGAAAGAGCTTCCTGAAGCCAGTGGTGCCGAAGCCCTCCCAGAAACCCCGCAACCCAGTGATCCTAACTGGGTACGAATCCATCCCAAACCGGTGCTGCAACACCTACGATGCCAACATGCCGGCATAAACCATTCCTGGAACTTCGCATCAACCTCCATACAGACTGTCAAACTCAGCCCTCTGTGTTTATGCTCAACTTCTCCCCAAACACGCCAGCAAACATTCACAGTAAGCCAGCTATGACTCAGTCCAACTTTTTCCTGTCTGCTGCTGGTGGTTAATTCTATTCTGTTTTCAGTCTGTGACCTGAGCCCTCCCTGTTACCCCGGTTCCCACTACTCAACTATTTCAATAAACCTCCATAAACTACTCTCTGCTTCTGTGTTTGCTGTAACATTAAAAGTCTGTTAGTCTCCCTAATTATGACAGGGTCAGAATGTGTTATGACAACATGAAGCATTAAAAAGCTTGTGGCAAAAGTATTTGCACATATGAAACGTTTAGGTGAAAAATAACAAGACTTTGAGGAGAAATGGTGCGTTCCATTTGTCCTCGGTAGTTGGGATTCTCAAACTCCGGGTCAGAAAATTTATCTGGAACAGCCCATAAAGCTGGCATTACGAGTCGGAAAGTCAGTACAGCAGGATGGTACCCGATATTGGCATTCATGATGGCTGCTATTCACAGTTTGTAGCAGCTCTCTAACATTTATGTAACATTTAGTCAGTCATACAGGTGCCACCTTTCAGTGTTCATCAGACAGGATGTTTCAACTCTGCTTATTTGCACAAAATACCACCTAGAACAGCATTATTGTCATTGTTCCTGTTTTTTCCTACTGTCTGACGGAGGAAAACTGGAACACAAAAAGGCGGGGATGACTTAATCTGTGACTAGTGAGTTCGGACCCTTAGGCTAAAGGAACACATCATAAGGTTTGATGAAACAGATGTGTTAGTGCCTTTACAGTTATCCTTTCCCCATGTCAAGGAAAATCTAATTTAACAGAACAGAATTTAACAAAAACTAGCCGCAGATGTGTATTAGCATTGTAATTCCACAAAATATTAATTTCCAAAATGTATATGTAGTTTGTTAATTCTAACCTTTAAAAAGAGACTACTGGGACAATCAGAAAGAGCAGAGCACTTTTAATAGAGCTCAACTACACTGTATCGTAATGATACAAAAATGACAAAATTAATCACAAAACAAATGACAGGATGAAAAATATGTACATTTATACACATGCGAGGGCATAAAATTCCAAGTGAAATATGGGTGAATTTACTGCTGCTTTAAAGCAAAACGCATGATGGTTGAGCTGTGGTTAAAGAACACAAAATGTTACACATTCAACCTTTGAAAGCTTGCATAGTTACTATCATTTTCACTCTATTCCAATTTGACGTTAAGGCCTCCTTATATAAATGCAAGGGTGATTTAAATTATACTTAATATTTGTGTTTTCAGAAAGGGTGTAGTCATTTCTAATCATCAACCCAACTCATACAGCCACAGTTCAAACCAGATATCT
Source organism: Fundulus diaphanus (assembly GCA_037039145.1). Lineage (NCBI taxonomy): Eukaryota > Metazoa > Chordata > Actinopteri > Cyprinodontiformes > Fundulidae > Fundulus > Fundulus diaphanus. The sequence goes on along the minus strand of CM073133.1, from coordinate 32,272,846 downwards.
CCATACATTGAATAAAAAGAGAACAGTTTTTTTTCATTTTTTTCACTGTCTGACTTAAAATAAAGTTTAGTGTTTAGGTCAGTTATGGCTAATTAAGCTATTCTCATTTGACAAATGCCAGAATAATGAAAAAAAAATCTAGAGAATGTTGTATTATTTTATTCAACTTAAATATTTACATACACTGAGCTAAAAGGTTAATTTACAACATTTAGGTTAAGCTGAGGCACAATTATGAATGTATTTCAAGGCAATGCCTCAAACACACGGCTTCCTTCTGTGACGTGATGGAAAAATAAAATAAAATTCTGATAAAAAAATGATCTCTCTCTCATTATTTTGGCAATTATGTATAGAAATTGTTTGATCTAAAACAGAGAAAAGTATATCTGACTTATTGTGTGGCAGCCCGGTAAATATGGCTGTATGTTTCTTTTACATAGAGAATGTGCATATTTGATTTAAACTATATGTCTCTGTGGTAATGCCAATCAGTACAACATTATCTTCTGCATTAAAGAAAAACTGCTACTCAAAAGAAGGCATGTCTGAACATAATTCGATTTTTTCCTTCCGCTTTGTTCTGTGCCAACAAAAAACATTTTTAACTGTTGTAATCACCCAATGCTTGTTAACCCTAGGATATCTGTATTGCTTTGTGATTCCACAGTATCTGCTTGCAGTAGACCAGAAAAAAAATAATTTCACTGTTGGAAATGTTCAGGGAAAATGGGGCTTTGTGAGAAGGCCAATCAATTTGAAAAGCTTGCATTTCATACGTGCAATGATGTGCAATTCATCAAGCAAACACACAAAACAGGATGCACAATCAACATTACTAGAGCCAGCATTTTACAACCTTTGCTCAAAACTCTGAAACTCTCCATTCTTGTAATGACTTCATGTGGTAAGTTATGCATATTTTCCATTTATTTTTGGCATCAAAACCCTTTTGACATGTTGTGTAGAGCTGTCAAACATAGCCCATTCATGAAGGAACAGAAATTAACAATCCATTCAGCTCATGTCGTACATTCACTCAAATCTCTCTAACTATATACAGTTGCTTGCTACACTATTCACACCTAGTTTGTCTGCACAATATGTTTAGCCGTGCAATGAAGCTTGTGATGTACCTGTGAAGTCATTACATTCTAATCCCTGCAAGGTACACAGTCATTACAGCATGTCAAATCTGCCGTTTTGGGCCAGGCACCCGGGGATGGATCTATCGGTTTTTCATGCATTCCTTAATTCCCAAAAACAGGACTTAAATTTATAAAAGTGCAGAATTCTTCCACCTGGCTGACATTAGTGCAGTGCTGTGAAGAGGTTTGTAGCTTAGAATATAAGTAAAATCAAAAACAGAAAAAGAAGACAGCTCTTATATGTTATTTGAATTATGTTTGTAGTTAAGTGTTTACAGTTGTAAACGTTATTAAGAATGATGCAACCCCGTTTTGAATCACAACGGTTAGGTCTGTGCAAGTGAAGCCAGAGCTGTAGCACTCCTTTATACTCCCATCTAGTCCCAGTCAGCATAGTGAAAACAAGTCTAGTCTTTACAAGCATTCACAGTGGGGATCCTGTAGGAAGAGACCCTGCAGTCGCCCACCCATACACAGGCTTCTACACTGTTGTCCACACACTGTCCCACTCTTCATTTCTGTGTTGGCCTTAATGACGTCTGTCCGTGCAGGATGATGACAGGATTAAGGAACATATTTGTGATATGTCAATTATATGAGTGTCATGAAAAAAAGGGCAGGGATGAGGAGGGATTTCTTGCTTTCTTTTTAAACAGTGCTGTCATCAGAACAGCATCCACTTCAAACAAAGTCCAGCAAAAAGCAGTGCAAGGCACCGTGGTTGTTGCCAGCTCGTAGGCGGTGAACCCCCGACCACCTTCACCGCGGGAGGTTTGGAGGGGTTTTCTTGTGTGATGTCACCTCCATGCTGTCTTCCATTTGATGTTCGTCCATTGACAACATCTTTATGGGACACAAAACAAAAAGAGAGAGAGAGAGAGATAAACAGATAAATATTAAGCTTCAACAATGTGATCATTGGCTGTTTTGAAGAAATAGTTCTGGATTCTATAAATTAAGTTATGCAAAAAGGGTCGGCAATAAGGAGTTATTAATGTCTTAATTGTAGTAGAAAACTCTGCTGGCATCTTCATTCAGTCAGTCCAGATTAGTTGATCCCAAAAGCCTAAAGCTAAGAACTATTCCAAAAGGGGCCATGACTAAAGGGAACCTCTGCTATCTTTAAAACAACAACCTCAAAAGCACCATAAAAGCACCATTTCTGAACCATTAAACGATTGTCACATTTGCAATGGATTGTGTTTTTTCACAAAAGTTGACAATGATATACATAGGGAGAATCCAGAGAGGGTGCACAACAACTGATCATTCCATGTTAAACATGGAGTGAGAAATGGAACATTTAAATTGTGTCTGGTCAGAGTAATTAGCTGAGGGAAAAAGTAATGCAGTGTAAAAAGCAAAACTATTACTGATTTTTACACTGCCTTACCTTTCCATCAGATGCTTAACTGACTAAAACTGTTTTACATTTTCTGTTTCCAGCACTTTTTTCCCACAGGAAGATCACTGGAGGTGCACCACCTCCCACCTCCATTTCCTGTGTAAATTATCATCTGTTTTTTTGTGTACGCATGGCTAAAAGCAAATGTTTTAACAGATTAAAGGGTAGCAAATCCACATTAGCAAAATCTGCGATTATGTTTTTGAGATTGGAGTTGATTTAAGATCATATAAGTTCTTTTCAGACGCTGACACTAAGCCATTAGCCCATGTCATCAGGTCCAACTAATTTAGATTTATTCTAAATGAAGATTCTGACAGAGTTATCCTACTTGTAAGACAACAGCTGGTTATAAACTTTTTACATAACCTCATTTATTAAAGCCTGGACTACATCTTAAAACCCTTTAAAGCTCCATGTGGCACGTGTATTATTGTTTTGAATTAAGTATTGTCATCTAAGTTCCAGCTTCAAGCTTAAATGATTTTAAATATACATTAACTAGTGGAAAAAACATTACTTGTGTGCCTTAAAGAGGATATATGTTTTTTTTTTATTGCTTCCCTTTCACACTGAAATCATTCAGTTGTGGTCTATGTAAAGTGGAACTGCAATACTTTGTTCTGAATTTCTTATTAATTTACCCCCATGTTCCCCTTTTTACCACTAGTTTTGGCGGTGTCTCTTTAAATCTAAAGGGGGCACTTCCCACTCCGCCCACTTCCAGGAGCTACAAAGTGTTCCAATTCATGGGGGATGGTGTAATGAACATTTTTACTTATCCATTTGTATCCTGGCATCCTTTAGCTCAGAGAAACAATAATGGCAGATCTGTGCGATTGGTAAGACCTTGTTTAGCAGCTCCGAAGGAAATACTGTGACATAGAAGTTCAACAAAACATAATAGAAAACAGAGAAAACTCAACAGCTTGAAAAATATGACCCAGAGTATTAAGATATCTAAGCAACTACTGGATAGGCTACATACATTTTTTCTGCACTCATAGAGACTCCAAGTACCCAACAAAATGTTTTAAGGGCCAAAAAAATGAATTTTGCATGAAAATGACCCTTTACTGATGTTTGAAACACACCTACAGTCTCCATGTATTACTGTGAAGCTGCCAATCAGGATCTGACACCAGTATTTCCAAATATGCAGTTGCGAGGAAATGCCTTGAAGTCTTCTCACCTTTATGTACCTTATACAGTATATTCATATAAACTCAGACACAACCACACAACTTTCCTGCTGACACCAGTGAAATCTGAGCTCTGCTACACTTTTATCCTCATATGTCAGTGTCATCTGTCTTTATTTCTCTTTCCCTTCTAGATGATGACAAGGTGGAAATGGATTCCCCCTATTCATTGCCCATCCCTCTCACCAGTTCTCAGTATAAATTCCATCCAGACCCAACCCAACTCTGCTGAGAAACACAAGTGTACGGGAGCCAACGTAACACTTTCAGCACAGAAGAATCACAGCAGGATCACACACACCCATAGATAGAAAGATGAGAGGGAGCTTTTTTTTATGTCTCAGTGTGAGGGGCTCCTGGAAGCCTCGTGTGAGTGTAAAACAAGATCAGGATCAGCATAACAAAAGATACAAAAATAAATTGATTGCAGATGTGGTTAAAAGGTGGAAAAACATAGCATATGTACTGAAAATTTGAAGATCAGAATTTTGTTGTTTACTCAAAGGTAGGCAAATTCAGCAATGATTTCCTCTGTATCATGTTTCAAACAAACTGTGTGGGGTTCTTACTAAGTGAAAACTTTTGTTTCCAAGGACATGGATATAACACTACCTTGCAGTGGGGCAATGTATGATGGGGTAATCCAACACCGCATTCATAAAATAAACAGATTTATTTTGCACACCAAAGAGATATAGGAAATTGGTATCCAAATCTCTCATTTTTTAAAGCAAAAGAGAAAGCATTCTATTTTGTGAGTGTCCAATGATTTATTTATTTTTCTCCTTCAGATATCTTTGAATTTACATTCTTTTGTAGGGCTGAGAAGAAAACCCATCCCTAACCCTGTTCGTGGGTTTCTGTGCATCCCTCTGTGAACAGGGTATGGCAGGGCTTTGGAGAGAGGAGTGTTTCCCGTTCCAGGGATTTTTTGTTGTCCTGGTAGACAATAGACAAAGACATTATTTATCCCAAGTCAGATTGCTGTTATTGTGTAATGGCAATGGGGTGTATCTCATCGCAGAGATGTCAGAAAACAGAGTTTTAATGAAACAAGTCAATGGAAACGCATCTCTACAAGCCAATCTAATGAAAGTTTAATGGAGCAGATAGTTGCAAATACAACAAATGGTATCACAGTTTTGCCACATGGATAGGGTCATTGTATAGGTTGTTTGCACTTTAAATTATGTCTTCATCCTCCCACTCCTTTTTGAGTTAAAGTACCTTAAACCTACAAGCAGAAACAGATGATATATATAATAAAGTCAAAGTATAACTGTTGGTGCTAATGGGTGGAAGGGCACATATGAGAGTGCTTTAGGAGTTAGATAGTCACCGTTCTGAAGCTGTCTAAATATAACGTGCAGACTTTCTAAAGATGCACTTGTGAACATGGTGATCAATGTCAACATGCTGATGATGCAGCACTAGAAAGGTTAGAAATTTACAACATTCACAATTAGTTTTTAACTTACCCTCTTATACCAACAGGGTAATTGTTGTTTTTTTGTGTCCGAATAATGTTTTTTCTGACATTTAATGATAGTACATGACATACAGTAGACAACTTGTAATTTGATGTCATTGAGGTTAGTTACACAACCAAACTACTCCTCAATGCAGTCTTTCAGACCAGGACATAGAGCAGGATATATCCTTTGCCCCCTTTATTTCTGATAGACTCTACCTTTTTGGTATTATCTCTATTTACTGATGTCATTTAACTGACATAGTTGCAAATTGTCTAGATCAGTGCTTCTTGTCTTCTGTGAGATAACCTTGAGTTAGTCGTTGTCGATTGTTGCTCACACACTGAGTTGGGTTCTGCCGGGGGTTTATTTTTGTTAAAAGGTTGTTGTTCTTTTCCACTGTTATCTCATGCTTGGTCAGGAGGAGGGTTTTCTGCAAAGTCAGGGATTTAACGCAATCAGCACAGATCCTGGTTTATAAGGCCACAAGTCTGGCCTTATAAACTGAATTTGATTGAATTGTATCATAACTAAGATCTAATTGACATATTTATTTTTAATTTTTTTAAACTGAACTAGATTAAAGCTGTTTCGGTCAGATAGGATGACCAAAATTACTTTTATTTGCTAAATGCTAGAATAACACGTTTTTTTGTTTTGTTTTTCCCCCAGAGATTTTGTAATACTTTCTTCAAATTCAGAAGTTTACAAACACTAAGATTACTATACTTTGAAACAATTTTGGAAAGCCTTAATTATGATTTCATCACTTTGTAAGCTTCTGATAGGTTAGTTCACATCACCCATGTAAAAAATAAATACAAATAAATCTGTCAATACATCAGGAAAAGAACTGGTTCTTCGTTGTGGACAGTTTTCAGACACCATTAGGGGTCACATTTGTCTGTACAAACAATTCTACCCTAGCATCAACACCATAGGACTCTCTGGACATTATACTGTTCAGGAGGGAGATTGGTTGTAATGCTAAATATGCATATCAACCCCAGAAAAAAAGCAAAAGATTAAAGAAGAGGCTGGCTGAAGTTGGTAAGAGTGTCATTATTCCCAGTGGAGTTGCGACGATGTGACGCAAAGTTTATTGTGTTTATCATCCTGTAGACAGGAAAACAAGCTCAAAGTGTATCTGCATAGCTTTGTTTCTCTCCTAAATGAAGCCACTAGGAGCTACAACTATTATTAACTTTATGCTTTCCTCTAACACAGAAAGTAGTCATTTTTTGTAAAGTGCCTTCAGAAGACATTTTCTGGGAATTGTTGCTATATAGATGAATTGAATTGAATTAAGTTGATTCTGTCTTTTTATACAGTGTATGTCCATATCTGGTTTTAGTTGTATGTAAATTAATGTGAATCGATTTATATGATTGTATTTTACTATACTGACCTTCTGGAAATGTTTACTTGTTCATGCAATTGCACATTGTTCTGTAAAGTGACTTTTCTCTGTCTTTTTGAACATTTAAATATTATCAGATGCTAAGGACTATTTGCACACTTTTTAGCTTCTCAGAAAGTGTGGTTGGTATATTGAACTTAAACATTATGTCTTTTATTTGTTTCTGTGTGTTATATGTGAATTCTGAGCTGGTGTCTCACAAAAATGTCTTTATGCTTACATAATGACAATAAAAACGTATGATTTGTGACCTGTTTTTCAAGTAAAAGGCCATAAAACAACATTTATTTGATTTTGCATTGTTTAAATAATCTAAACTAAGCTTCATACAACTTTATACAATTTTTTTTTCCATCTTCCAGCTTGATTGGATCATGTTGCTTGGATCAAATTTCAACTTAGAAAACCAACAAACTCAGTTTTTACAAACAATCAAACAAACTTGTAACACCATTTGTAAAATCTTAGCTCCATTGTGTTTTTTAACATTCTTGTCCCATTCAAGAAAGAACAATCAGACAAATATTATCAACACCTGTATCGAAGTGTTATGTCACATTATTCGATAACACCCAGTAAGTGTTGAGCAAGGTAGAAACTTGAGAAAACAAGCTGGAGTGAGGCAGCCTGGAACACAGAGAAATCCAAGAAGGAAATGGAATGTGATGTTGTTGTCATAATCAAACAATGTTAGCAGATAAGCCATTCTTTATAAGCTGGCTCATGTGTAAATCCTCTAAATACGAAGGGGAAAATCAAAAAAGATCAAGAAAGACAGAAAAAAAACAGTGAGTGGGAGGGAGAGAGGAATGTCATAGGGAGAGGGAGGAAGAGAGCATTTGGCCTTTTAAGTAGAAGAAGGATGAATATCCGTCATCGCTCATATCAAGACAGATGGAATCAATCACTTTAGGTGACATCAATTTTATGTAGTGGCACAAGGACATTCCTCTTCCACTATGTTGTCAGTTGCTAAAATAAAAATGCCATTTAAATTGTAAAGGTTTTATACAGCAATTAACAATAAAAACTGATTAAAAAGCAGTTTGGCACTACAAAGTTTAGATGAATGAATATATTAGTGGTAGCTCTAAATTGTTATTCAGACCTAAACGGACGATTCAATATCTCTTCTGATATAACACACAGCTTCAGGACCTTGTTGACCTCTGTGTTGGCAAAGTGTGTGAGAAGTGGTTCCTAGCATCTTTTGTCACTAATGCTTCCCCAGATGGGTTAGCTTGTATGTTTAGAAAAACAATTTCCCACTGGCCAGGGAGAAAACACAGCTGCCTGTAGCAAGTCTGACTATAACAATAGAGCAGTCCTAGCCAAGAGGCAAAGCAGAAAGAACAGCAGGGTGGGTGAAATAATTAAACAAATAAATGAATACGTCTTTGACCAGATATGAGGCTTGCTTATCTTAATTGCTAATTTTATGTGGTGTGTTTGTGAGCAGTTTCTATTAAATATTTATTTTGCTACGCTTTGCTCGCTGCACACACAAAATATACCACTTCTGATCAACTTGAGGAGTTTTCCCACTGCACAATATTTATTCTAATGTATAATTCAGCGCAATTAGAAATCTTCCCAGATGAATAGGCATATTGTCTTTGCTTTCCCAATCATTCAATTTGGCTGTTTTGGCCCCGTTTCAGAAAGCTGGGTTAGTGGATATGCAGACCCTGGCTTTCCCGTTTCAGAAAGCTCAGAAGCCTTTACCCTGAGTCAAAATATGACAACACATTCCTCCGTGAAAAAACCCTGCTACCGAGCACAGTTGTTTGGAGCCTATACAGGCTGAAGCGCAATACTCTGCAGAAATCTCTGTCAGAAGAAGCTGATCAGACCATGATTAAATGTCTTATAATTTCTGAATTAATATATTTTCAAGCAATACCGTTTTTCACCGCTGCCATTGGTTTATCTAAGTATTCTCAGCCCACACATCGCTCTTATAACACAATGAGGGGATGCAACAATTTCTTTATGCTGCTCTTCGTTTTTATGCTAACTGTAGCTTTTTAATAACGTAGGCGACGCACAAAATATTGCAGAGGCAACTGTATGAATATAGTGTGAGAATACATCTTTAATTGTTGCTCATGCTTAACTTAGAGTTGATAGGAAGCTGAGTTTAGTTACCTAATTGATACTACCTGTTCTGAAACCGAAAATGTTGAGTATGACAGCTTGAGGTAGAACTACTCTGAGTAGTTGCTTTCTACTCAGGGTAGATAGGCAAACCTTTCTGAAACAGGGCCTAGTAGTTGAAATTATGGGACAAACCAGTTCAACTTATTGTGTGAGTTCTTCCAGGATGATGATAAGTCATGGAATAGACAGACACAAAGAGTGAATGTACATACTCCTCAAAGATAGACAGCATGTAACACTGCTACACTCACATAACGAAGCAGTAATGGGGCTAGTAAGCAGTGAATCTAAGAAGGGACAAACCTGGTGAGACATTATTGGAAACTGAAGTCTATATATACTGTATATATATATATATATATATATATATATATATATATATATATATATATATATATATATATATATATATATATATATATATATATATATATTGCTTAGACAAAAACCTGTACATGTCGGTGTGTGAGCTGTGCATGCCTACACAGAACTCCTGACTAAATCTTAACTGTGATCCATCAAGGAAATATGTTGCTGTACACTCAGACTTATCATGTTGTCATGTAATTTGATATTGAGCTGGCAAAACAGCTTTTCCAGACTGAAAACACACTTGTAGAAATCTATAAATATGGTAATCTGTGTCATGATAATAGTTATCCTTCATATTTTAATACCACTGAATGAAATTTACTCAGAATGCTTTAATAGCACCTCAGTCAATTTAACTGAGACCGGCTGTTGAACATTGCATCTTAAACGTTCACTAAAGTTGAATGTGTATGTATTTTATCTTTGATATTATAATAGTTTTAAAGCACCTCTGCTCTTGGATTCTGTCTGCAATTATAAGATGCCACGAAGCGGAGAATAGACTGAGTGATGACATATTAAATGTGTGGTGGATGTTGATGGGATGAGTATTGCTTCTCATCATGCTTTATGTCTGTTTCTATATCTCTCTTAGCTCCACAGCTGCCTTGACCTTGCATCGCCTCAGCCTGTTAAGCAGTTGATGGGTGGCGGATGCAGCGGTTGGGGACTTTAAAGCAGCTCATGAGTCTGGCTTTTCACAAGGCCACTGAGTCTGGCGCATGGTGAGCTTTCATTAACACCAGTAACCTCTGACACAGTTTTTACCACTCACAAAGCCAGCCACATAAATGTAAGCAAGCTCAAAGGCAAAAAGATTTATGGAAGTCATGATGGATGCACATCTCCACGCACTGGCAAATGTGCTGTCTGAAGCACAATGTGGGTAACAGATATTCATATCTGAATAACTGAGGTGAATTAAAGATATTACCATAATTAGTCTGATATGTTACCTTTTCTATATAATCTGTTGTCTCCTCATGAAATAAAGCTCTAAGAAAGAAAATATTAGGTCATCTTATAGAGTAAGACTGAGCCCTAAAAACAGGTTGTGAATGTCTGAAACTTGAAACTTGCAATTCTACCCTAGCGAATCCTATATAAGCAATGTACTGCTATGGAAACAACACAGGACATGCCTGAACCTGTCTTTTTAAATCTTAAATCTTATGTTGATCTCACCCGCTGCTCGTGTTATCAGGGAGCACACATTCATGTTCTGAAAAAGAAAACAAAACATTTGCTGCAAATGTTATATTTTAAGACGAGTCTGCCTTCAAATTTTATCACAGTACTTCATAGGTAGGATGATGATCCTGAGGGTTATTTGTTGTTATGTTGCTATACAATTAAGCAGCTGGAGAACATATAGTACTGACAACCTTTTCCTCACTTTGCTATTTTCTTCTAACTCTCTCCATTTTTTGCTTCATGCCATTAATTTTTTTTTTCAGAAGTTACACTTGGCCTTGTGTCACAGTGCTTTGCTGCATCACCATCCTTGAAAGAGCCATCTGATGAGCTGTTGTTGCCAATAACTTAATTTCAGTCTCCATAGATCATAAACTTGGTTTTGTCTTTCTGTGATTAACTGTTTTCTATCCCATAGTGATTGTATTGCTAACTCAGAATTTATGTGTTTAGCTGTGTTTCTCTCTTGGAAAAGTCACAAAAAGTGCTTCTGCATTTTTTAATAGTATTTTTTTTATTAATTTCTTCCACCTGCTCTATCTTTGTAAATCTCCATTTGATCGGGACAGCTTTTCAGTGATGAGTCCTTTTTCCACTGTCTCAGTTTGGCAAGCTCTACTCCACTCTGCCCACTTTGCGAACATTTCAGCAACCGTTTTTTAGGGCCAGCCCGGTTCCTCCAGCCCTGCTCAGGAGCAGGGTCAAACCGAGAGGACTCGAGGGGAGTTTTGACAAGAACATATTTATTTTCAGTGATTGTCCAAGAGGGAGGAGAAACATGGAGGTTATTTACAAACCATGAACCATGTCTGAAGGAAAAAGAAAAGAAAAAAGATACTTCAGGTTTCTATATGCAGACACCGTGTATCAGATCTGCGCACTTACCAAGGCTTTTTCTCATTTTACAAACACTGAAAGCTGTTAAGTTTTGCCTCTGGAGAAGGTTTGGTTAAAAATGTGTTTTTGGCTGCTGATCTATCCTTTGTGTGTGGTAGAAGGAAGAGCTGCTGTCTGGCTTTCAGACTGAGAGCAGTCAGGGGAAGCTGCACGGAGCTGTCCACTCCTCTGACCAAAGAAATCCCAGCGCGAATATGCAAAATCCAAATAATTTCACTGTGGTTAAAAATCTTTTGCCCTATAAAAATGCTCTTGTTGCTCCCACCATGACTGAGGCAAAATTCTCAAAAAGCTCTAAATTGCAACTCCGTAAGGCAAACTTTGGAGCAAGTCAGACAGCCCTTGTCTCTCCTCTCTGTGTGATCAAGATATTTATCCTAGTGGATTATGTTATCCTTAAAAAATATGTCCTTAAAAACTATGTCTAAAGCCACCTACAGAAGGCAAATGGGGCTGTACTGAGCTAAGCTCTGCTATAAGTCTCTGTTAAATGAAACGTTCCTTTTCACTGTCACCCCATGTTAGCTCAGTTTAGGGATTGCTGGACTGTTAATCAACCGTTCACTGTTGCAACATGCTTTGCTTAGTATAAAGGATTGCTGCAAATTCTTTGGGTCAGTGCAGTTGGCTTGGCCTCCATTAGATAAATGACTGGGGTTATGAATTGAATTTCAGTATATTGTGTTCCAAATTGGATGAAAATTGAAATTAAAGGTCGAGTCTATGATTTTACAAGTCCCTTTTTGAATAACTGTGCATGCGTAAGACCGTCTTACCTGCTGTTCCGCTCCTTACCGGGATCACATGAAGAAATTCTCTCAAATCCTGTCTGGTCTTATTTATTTCTACTGAGGCCTTCCTCTTCTTCTCATAAACTTGTACGCGGTTTGCTTCTTGCGACTCTCAACCATGTTCAAAATACACAGTGAGAGCAGTGGTGCTATAATGAATGGCTAACACCGAAGCTAACCGCTAAGCTAACCGGATAAATTAACATTAGAAGCGTGCATGCAGCAAGCGGAAACTAAAAAGAAACGTGCACATAGACTGCCGTTATGTGAGCGTGTCAGAATTATTAGCATGTGGGACAACCAATAGCTTTGTAATTATCTGTTTGCAATTTAGCATGACCATACCCACCTCTGTCTATGGATACTTTGGTCTTTCCTGGGATTAGTCTGAGAGGAGTTGCTGTGTCTTTTGTCGTTTATTCACTAAGTGAAATCTGATGCTGTTTGCACAATGAAAGTAAGTTCTCTTTTTATTCAATTCAATTCAATTCAATTTTATTTATATAGCGCCAAATCATGAAACATGTCATCTCAAGGCACAAAATCAAGTTCAATCATATTATACAGATTGGGTCAGATTATACAGATTGGTCAAAATGTCCTATATAAGGAAACCAGTTGATTGCATCAAAGTCTTGACAAGCAGCATTCACTCCTGGGGAACCGTAGAGCCACAGGGAGAGTCGTCTGCATTGTACATGGCTTTGCTGCAATCCCTCATCCTTTTTATCACATGAACATTTCCAATATCTCACACAATGTTTCCCTATTTTCTGTAGCTGTATCATTAATTATGGGGGTATACAATGCGGAGTGGAGTACAGGATGAATTTGCAGGTCATTACTATCCATCTATGTTGTTGTTGTCCCTAGCTGACAGTTTATACCATTGCTATTTTTTAACAAACCTAGACACACACAAAAATAAATACTCTTTACGATTTCATTGAACAGTGAAACTGTAAATTTTAATACAGTAAAAAAAAGAGAGACCAATATTGTGTTCCTGCTTGGAAACATATAGGAGCTAAAGAGTTCCAAATACTGGGACACCAGTAGGATACACATCTTAGCCCACAGATACCCTAGCAACCCGCAACACGGCATGGCAACTCTAGAGTAGAGGTCACACCAAAGGCATCTGTCAGGACTATTGAGCTTTCTGGCCAGAAGAAAATTTACACCCTTAATACAAACAAAAACAAAACAAAAACCCAAATACATAGAATAAATTGCCATATGGGCCTCTGGGGACACAGTGACCTGTGCTATTTATAGTGACAGATACTCAAGATAATTTGGAAACTTTCGAAGACAGGACACACATCTCCACAGCAGTTAAATGTTCAACACAACTTCTCAGTCTCACATGCAAATGCGAGCGGACATACACACAAAGCACCCCAACAGAGTACAAAGAATACACACTACACCTGTGTGCACTCAGACGCCAGATGCCTCATTGCACTGGCAGGTGTCAGGCTGTCCTTGCAGACAGACAAGCATGAAGGATGCAGAAGTAAGCTCACATTCATTCTCTTTTACCCTTTCTTTTACTATCCTATACATGCATGCAAACACTTAATCATCATCCATTGCAGTCAAGAGGAAGAGAACATAAAGGTAGTAATCAATAAATTCTGTCAGTTTTTGTATGAAAGATCATATTCAAAAATGAAATCAGTCAACAGACTAAAAATGTATGCTTTCCCCTAAATCTTTGCTTGTAATTTTCATATTTGACTGCATAAAAGTGTTCTATAACAACAATAATGCTACTTTTGATTTTAACATCAGCAACTGCTGAAATCACTATTGGAATGGAGTCACAAGTGACAGTAGTTATTCAAAGTCAGGACTTTTAGGACTCCGGGAAAGGCAAGTCCATCAACATGGCTGAGGATACTGAGTTTGTATAAAAGGCCGCTGGTTGCAGGACCCCACAGGGTGGAACAAGATGTGTCCTGACATGCAAAGTGAAGCTCTCAATTTACCATTCTGTCTATGTTCTGATCCTCAGTAGTGGTAATGGGATTTGGAACAAGTCAGAACCAATGCAATCCCGGATACAACCAGCTAAAATGAGCATACAGTACTCCATAAGGTGGCTGAACTCAGCCTTTGAGATACGGTAAGATTTTTTTTTGTCATCTTAAGGGAGCTCAAAGTGGAGCTGTTTGGAGCTGATCAGAATGATTATGGATGCCTTCCTATGGAGTTTTGTTGGGGATTTCCCACTAGGAGGAGATCAAGAACCAGGTGGAAGACCAATATTTACCTTTTAGCCTGGAAACATCTTCAGTTCCTCAGAGTGCGCTGAAAGGTGTCACTGCAGCGATGGCTGTCTGTGTTTCCCTCCTAGAGCTTTTACTCCCACGATCTGTTCTCAGATGTACAGAATTCAACCAAGGCTTGGTGGCAAGCAGCAAGGATTCACACATAAAAGTAGAGTGCAGAAATTAGAATGCAGCTCTGTGTTACTCCATGTGACTAGCCTCCCTTGACTAAAACTAATTTAAGTGATGCTTGCCAACCTTTCTTCAAAGTGATTTTAGATATCTGTGAGGGTAAGAAGAAACAACATTGTGCTGTGATGCTATAAATGTTTCATTTCCTGGGGATGAGTAAAATACTTTGATGTAAGCTTTTCCACGCTTACTCACCGCAGGTTTAAAGTATGCATATGCAATATGCATTGAATAAGCTGTCAGTGGTTCTCTCTCTTTACACTGTAATTAGCTAGTTTACTTTGAGGTCAAACCCTTCAGTCCTCTGGCCTGACAGCCTGTTCCAGGTTCAGCTCTAATTAAGACATTTGTAATGCATAACAGAGAAGGCCTTTGCTGCTTGGGCCAATAGTGATGGTCTTTAATGGAAAGACTTGTCTTGAATCTTTCTCTATTTTATACTTAAATCCTATACCCAGAGACCTGCTGGTAGTTAATATAAATACATATATGATATAAGTATATTGTTATGGGGTGACAGTATTGCAGGAGCTAAGTAGTTTGACCTGTAACTGGTGGGTTGCAGGTTCAAACCTCCATTCTGATTCTGACCTTGGGTTCGCCTGCTGACGCAAAGGGCCTGCAGGCACTTGGTCAGAGAGCCTGGTGGCAGCAATTGTATGGCAGCCCCGCTTCTGTCAGTCTGCCCCAGGGCAGTTGTGGTGGCAAGATAGCTTATCACCATCAGTACAAGTACAGGCCATTTACCATTAAAAATGGGCTGATTGCTTGTGACAAACAACTCGTTTTTCATTTATTGCTGAATCAAATATGCCAAACATAATATATATACAATGGTAATGTACAGCTGCCATCTAACCCTTTTTCAGTTTCAACTAGATGTACCTTCCTGACTCTGCACGATGGGGTCCCATCTTTCCTTCTCATCTCACCTAGTTTATTCTGTATATCTCCCTGTGCAGTCATTTGAAATGAGACAGAATGAGTAGTACTAATCCCTGCTCATCCGTCCACTGTATTTTTCAATATCTTTGGAATGTCTGTCTTTATTTACTCAATGCCGCCTTACAGCAGGAATGCCAGTTTATCTATTAATAGAGAGGGATAAGCCACAGCCAAGGCAAGACAGTCGAAGCAATCTCTCATGCTACACAAACACTCCTCTATACGCTCATCAAATTCCTATCGCAGCCCTCCAAATTGTATAAGCTTGAATAGGAGCTTCAATGAAGCAGATGGAAAAGCAAGTAACTCTGTCAAAAAGTGGCCCCTGCCTTTAAAGCCGAAAACAAAATATTTCTTGAAAATCAATAAGCATCAGCTCCTTACAAAAAAAATAAAGTAAAATCAATGCCAGGGTCAAGTGGAAAGGGTGGTGCCCACGGGTTTCATACACATAATAAACCTCAAGTTATATGCATTGAATTTGCAGTTTTCAATAAAGAAACCTTTATGAGTCTAGACGCCATCTTTTAGTATCCTTAAAATGACATTTATTGCATTGAAACCTGCACAAGTCCATAAAGACTTCTTGAGATTAGTGAATATAAGTGTCTGGTGCTGTAGTTAATGCTTCTATGTGGCTCTTGTATCAGAGCACTGAACCACTGGCATTCTTTGTGCTTCCGCTGGTTAACTTTCCGCCAGTCACACAAAGTTCTGAATTGTATGGATAATTTTCACTAATTTCCGTGGGTAGTTACTCACACCACAAGGCTCCATTTTATGGCCTGCTGCCACACTAGAGATTCTTGGTGTTGGCGGTCTGGGGAAGCTCAATCATAAAAGGCCCTGCACATACCACTTTAAAAGGAAATGATGATGATTGCTAATGGGAACTATGATCCTCTGATGAACATTGCCTGGGGAGCCTTTCAAGCTAATATCGTCCAGAAAAAGTGCAATAAAAACCAGAGTGCAGCACATGTAAGCCAAGGAAGAGAAAGGAGTACACAAAAAGGTTAGACGCGTAAGGGTTTTAACAGCATAACAGGTGACAGGAGTATATTGGAAAAAACAAAAAGTCTAATTTGTTTCCACTGTCTAAGTTTCAAAGTTGTTTTCTAAACTCTTTTAAAATAATAATTGTTCCCCAAGACAACAATTAATGGAAACCAAAACTTCCCCACATATATGTAACGTTCCTACAGCTTTTAATAAAGAAAAACGGCACTCTGAAAATGCGACTGGAAATGTGATGAATTCCTACATTTATCTGCAAACCGGACCGTCTTCCTGTCACAATTGAAAGCCGTCACAGATCCTCTTGTTCCTTCTTCTACAACACCGCTCTTCCCGGAGGAACTTTCTCTGAGCCTGGTGAGCTCTAGATGAAAAACGAAGGGAAATGGCAGGCCCAGTAGTAATATCCGCACCTGGGACTCAGCCACTACATCTGCTGGCCAGCCAGCTTCTATGCACGCAGTCTCAAGGGGGAGGGGGGACATTAGAGGAGGAAGATCCAGGGTTAGGGGAGTTCTAAGCAGCCAAACAGGGATTTCAACAACCAAATCCACCCCATATGTTTCCAAACCTCCTCTCTCACAGTAAATTGAATCATTGATTTGTTCACCAAATTTAGAATAATTTTGTTATCCATTTTTCTGTCATTTAGCAGTAGGTCTGTTACTGCATTGTCTATTTTACTGTAACATCATATCATACAGCAATAGGCCATTAATTAGTTCTACATCGCTCTATTTGTGACGTTTTTCTTCTCTCCGTCCCAACAATGGCTATGACAATGGGGTTTCTAGCTTAATCCCCTCTTTCTGTTCTAACTTTTCTAAAACAAAAAGAAGGCATGTTCTTGTTTTAGGAAAACAGCAGGCTGTACTGAGCCTGTGGTTTTTTTCATCATAATCTTAGTGATAGTGGTATAAGTTGACCTGAGTAGCCATTCATGTCTGGAAAGCCATTTCATGATTTGCTGAAACAGTGTTCAAGTTTTAGGGCTTCGTGTGCTTTGGAACAAAGCTTCAAGGTCAAATTCAAAGGCATACAGTGTCTCGCTGAAGTATTCAAACACCTTGAAATTTCTCGTTTTGTCTCTTTATAGCCACAGACTTCATCCATCCATCCATCCATCCATTATCTATGCACGCTTATCCATCATGGGGTTGCGAGGGGTGCTGGTGCCTACCTCCAGCTATGAATGGGCGAGAGATGGGGTACACCCAGGACAGGTCGCCAGTCAACTCTTACTAGTTGCTGATAAAAAGCATACCCATAGCATGATGCTGCCACCAGATGTTTCAGCTGAGTTATGAGCAGGGTTAGTTTTCTGTCACGCACAGTATTCGGCACGTAGGCTGAAAAAGTCCAGTTTTAGTCTCATCTGAGCAGAGCAAGATGTTCCACGTTTGCCGCGTCCCTTTTGTGTCTTTAAACTACAAACAGGATTGGGAATGCATTTTTTTCAACAAAGTCCTTGTTTTCACCACTGTTCCAAAAAGCCAGACTTGTGGCTGTCTTGTGACTAAGAGCTGTCATCAGATTCTCCCACATCAGTGCTTTATCTCTGGAGCTTGTCCTGAATTACCTAGGCCTCTTGGCAGCTTCTGTTTGGCGAACCGCTGAGGCCTTCACAGAACAGCTGTAGCAGTGTAAAGATAGTTGAATAGTTGAGTTCAGGCCATATGTTGTAGATTCTTGGTTTTTTTTTTTTTTAAAGTTGAAAACCATGTATCATTTTAACCTGACAACAGCCAGCTGCATGTCGCTCCGCCTAGCTCCACTCACATACATCTGGGACTCCGCCATAGGGATTGCATTTACAGAAGGCTGGGCCTTATCAAAAATTCTTGCATATGATTGGATAAGACACTTGTCTGTCATCTTTATTGACGTGCTATTTCAACCACTCACACCGAAGCTAACCCGTGACGCTAATGATAGCGACGCAGGAAAAAAAATAAAAAAATAATAATAATGTGTTTGCGGCTCTAGTGGCACGCGTTTTATTGACAGTGAGCTGACAGGAAGAGGGGGGAAGACAGGCGGCAAAGCGCCGCGGGTCGGAGTCGATTCCGGGCCGACCGTGTTGAGGACTAAAGGCCTCCTAACATAGTTAGCGCTAACCGCTAACCGCTCCGGGGCGCGTCCGCGTCTGCACGTCCGCTGGCCCCGGAAAACAAAACTTGCCAAATCCGGTCGGGAGAAGGGCGAAAACATCGTTTCCACCAACAAAAGCCTTCAGAGGCGTTCTCTGATGTTCTTTTAATGAAACAATATTAGGTAGATTGGACAACACGGAAGAAATAGCAGCATTAATGCTAACGCTTGCTTCCTCGACGAGCCGCCATTGCTATCAAAACAGTCTCACGTCATGGTCGCGTCTCCACTACGTCACATATATGAAACTCCAGCCCTGCGTCCTGATTGGCCAGACCATAAAATTGGTTGGAGAAATCATTGTCTATCGGCGGTGTCCCAGATGTATGTGAGTGTAGCTAGGCGGAACGAGACATACATCTGGCTGTTGTCAGGTAAGTATCATTTAGCTTCCACTCCATAATTATGTCCTAACCTTGTGTAGGACAATAACACAAACCCCTACTATAATACATGTGGTTTAGTCACATTTATGTTTGTAACAGGACATAATAAGGTATAGATATTTTTGCAAGGCTCTGTAGTATCACATACATTACTGCTTCATCTTCTGTGTTCATAATAACTGTATCTGTATCTCTGTGCATGTGTGTATGAAGGAGGGGGTGAAACAGAGATAACTAATTGATAGAAAGCATAGATTGTCTGTTGCTGCTCTTTAAATGTTTGACCTTCCATTATTATGTCTTTGTTCACTTCTCACTTTCTCGATAAGCCAACCAATCATCCTGCCAGATGTTGTGAGTTACCAAAGGAGAATTGTATTTTAAGGCTGAGTGACTCACATAATTATGCAGAGCATAAACCACCTCAGTCCCATGATTATCTCTTTTTGATTTATAACCTCCTTTTCCCTCGGCTTGTTTTATAAACTTCTTAAACCCTGTTTTAACATTATAATTTTTTAAATCTTACTACTTAGTAGTTCATTGTTTGTATATCTGTGCTGCTATATATGCAATAAAGCAAAACAACTTTACAAAATTTCCATTTGTGAACCTCTTGTTCAATTCATGCACAAACAAGTGCTCGTAATTTACTGATCTGTTTCTTTGTAAGGGGCGTGGAATCTCTTTGAGAAACTTCAGACAACCCTCTTTTGACAGTCTTTTTTGCAGATCTACACTTACAAACTGGAGGAAAAAGGAACAGATAATATCTACTGGAATCTCAGGCAAGACTGTTGCCCACATCGGAAAAGAAAGACAAAAAAGTCTTAATGTGTCAACATTTGAAGAATCTCTTTTCTTAATAGAGAGATAGTGGTCTAAAGTACCATGAAAAGTATTTTAGAGATTAATCTGTTAATGAGCTATCTACAAATGAATAGCCCCTTTGGAAGCGGCACTGTAAATGTTCCCATGGCTAATGTGGTTAATAAGCCCTGGTCACGCCACAAAATGTACCACAGAAGAGGCACTCATGGCCCCAGAGAAGAGGGATAATATGGTTCATTAAAGATTTGCTGATTTATCCCCTCTGTTCATGATTGTCGCAATGGCAGTTCGTACATGACCAGACCTTGTTTGGCTGGCACACAAAGCACACCAGCATGTCCCTTGGCAAGAGGAGTGAGATCACAGCCAAGATCAAACAGGGATCAGCAAACAGTCAGAGTGCATTTTCTTCAAGGAAGAAACGGCACACTATATTCACACAGTTTGATTTTGATGTTATTTTTATATTTTATACAATATTATGTTTTTATTCATAATTGTATTTACCCAGTTAAAGTAAATTTGATAATCTTTACTCTTTCTTCTTGTTTTCACACTTGAAGATTTTTTTCTAAGAATTACAAAAACATCTGCATTGTCATACCCTATTCAGAACAAGCAAGAAATAACTTGTTCTATTAAGCAGCAGGTCTTAAAAACAAACACAGTGTTGCTTATTGACAGATATCTTTCACTGAGATCATTAATAAAATACTTTACTAGACCAATCAACTGAGAAAGCAGTCAAACTATATAAGTTGAACTTTCTCAAAAATATTTATTTTGTTTTAAATGCTACCATAGTAGCCAATATTAAATTTCCACATTTTAGCAAGTAAAGTGTGTCCAATAAACATCTCCCATGTCACTACACTGAACACTATTTAAAAGCTCAAACTGCAGCTCATCAAGTTGTTCTAAGTCTGCCGAGAGTGCATTAAACTTTAGGATTTTGTGACAGGCTGGAAGTTGGGCAACTGCAAGACAGAACATTCTTATGCTTTTCCAGGTCTTGTGTTTGTTTGTAAATTATGCCAGCAGACTCAAGATCAGCTAATTTTGCAGATTGATACAGCTGGCAGCCTCATGTAACACTGTAGGCACTTGATATCTGCTTGTACCACACTGCATTCTTGGGTATGCATTCAGTTTTAATTGTGTTAGATATTTTAAATCAGCTAAAATTAGAGATCCATCTGATTAGCTATTAGCCTTATTTTACACTGTAGATTTACTGAGAAAACTTTGAATACAAAGTTAATTTATTTAAATAGGCAGCTTGTATATTAGATTTATTTGGAAACATACTTCCTCATTAAAAATAATATGAATTTAAATAACAAATTCCAGCTCTTCCTCCACTTGCCTACCAAAACCATGCACAGCACTAGACATCATAATCATTTTCAGCCTTAATTGAGTCATTATTCCTATATAATAACATTCTTAGAAATGTATGTGATGATGACATAATGATAAGGGAATAACAACAGTTAATAATAACAGAGATAGCACAAATTCTTAATAAAGAAAAAGCTGACATCTTTGGAAATAAATTCAATCAAAGTACTTTTTGAGGCTTCTTAATATGGGAGTTCTAGTCCTAGACAAATGGAACATATGGTTCTCTTCAGCAGACCATCTGCTTTCCAATTACATCTGTTCTAGCTTTCTAGCTCTGAGACTTCCTGAGATATGAACAGAAATTCATAATAACGAAAACCTGATGTATCATTGGGTTTTTATTTTTTTAAATAAATGGTTAATTTATTTTTCTAATATAAATTTGTATTTTTTAGAAGGAGAAACAAGTGTAAAGGAGGCACTCACAGGAAGGAATCATTAGCTGTTCTCCATCCACGGAAATTTGACAAAATTGAACAGAACAGCTACAAAATGGCATTATTTGCATCCAAGTCCTCTTGGTTTGTAACAAAAGAAAAATACTGTGCTCAGATTCTCTCTGTGCTTCAAACTCTTGGGTAAAGTTTGACAACAGTTTCATTGCCTTGATTTATGCCAGAGAAAAGATTAAACTTTTCCAAACCATTTGTGCGATGGCTCTGGAAGTTACCACATCCTTTGGTCACGCAGCTGCCAGCAACATCCTTCAAATTTGTAGTCAAAGGAAATTATTAATTTGAGTTATCCATGGACTGTTTCTATTCGGAATAATTTGTATTAAAATATTCAGAAGTTCCATTTTACTTTTCGGAAAAGTTATCTCAATGTGATATTGTTCTATTACAGATAAGGTAATCATTATTGATACAAAGTAACCTCACTTCAAAAAACTAAAAACTATCCTTTTGAAATAAAAGCAAAATATCTGACAAAAAAAAACTTTAAAGGCTTTCAGAAAACCTCAACAACTATTGCCAAGGTCCATTTTAAAAAGGAGTAAATAGCATATGTTTTAACCATATGGTAAATATTCTTATGGTAAGTTTTGAAAAAACGAAAATAGGGTCTTGAGTCTGTTGTTATAGTGTCATTTATAGTAAATGTCTTTTCTGGCCAAGTGTCAACATGTCAACAGGTTGCCTGTAGTTCCTCTTGTGTCAAATTTATTTTTTTATGCTACTTTCATAAATGTAAATAAATATAATATAGTTTTCAAACATAAAAAAGATCTGATACTAAAGAGAAAATAAAAACAAGCAGATACAATTTTGATGAAATTAAATGTTTGTTAGATAAATGGCCTTATATGAGTTATGTTGATAAGTTATAAGGTCATGAGAATAAGTATATTCTTCCCCACCAAAGAAAAGGGTTCTTATATTTTCCCTTGACACTTGACTATTTGGGGCTTAAGTAGGATTAACTGTAACAGCAATTACATAGATCCCCATCAGCACAAAGTGTTGTTGTTCGTGACTAGTTGAACTGTCAAAAAACACAAGAAAATGTTTTAATTTGCTTCTGCTCAAGTTTGTATTTTTCCTACCCATTGCAACTTTGAAAACCCCCCAAAAAATCCTAGATTTAAAATACATACAATGGAACATATGTATGTAGAGTATACAAAATCTGATGTTTTATTATACTATATATAAGCGCGTTCTCATGCCTAGGTGATGTGCTAAAAGTGTGCTAGAGAGCAGTATTACACTTGTACAAAACTATTGCATCAGCGGATGTCAGTGCAGTAGTTCATACTCCTGGGAAATCCAAAGGAACTTTTTCTTACTCAGCCGGGAACATATCACTGTGGCTTTATGGTCCTTATGCTTAATTTAACACCTCTGCATATTGTCCACGAATGACCTAGTTACACACATGGAGCTGAGGTGCTTTACTTTTAATGACATTTTTGTTTTTTTATGTATTGGATAGAGTATGAGAGAAAGGAAAAAGTGGAAATATGATTGATTCATGATTTTACCTTGACTGTTCACCAACCTGAAATAACAAAGCCAAACCCTAATTGGCCATGGAAATATTTATATTATATCTATGTATATTTTACAGATACTGTGCAAAAACACCAGACAAATTAGGAGAAAAAAATAAATGCGAAAAAAAAACATCCATCTGTTTTTGTGAAATATGGATATAAACAGAAGTACATTTAAACTGCAAACATAATATGACTGTGCCATGTAGTTTGCATTTACAGATCTCCAGGTGTGATCAATTTTGGTTTCAGTAAATCTCCGGTGTTTACTCAATACTTTAGTATATTTAGGAGAGTAAGTGAATACCATCAAAGTCAGCACAGGACCTAACAATTTCTACACTGTAAGCGGGTTTGTTTCGATGCTCAGCCAAATATCTGGCCTCAGTTTTTAAATAGTCTTTGCTGGTTATATGGTACAGGGAAAAGAAGATCGAAAACATTCAAATATTTTTGTGACAGCGTAAGCCCTTACTAGTGATAGACTCTGAAAAGAATGTGGAATAATTAATGGAGGACTAGTTAGTATATATTTATGCCTAGAGTTAGTATAGGTTTGTACATTCATGGTCAGGTTAAGGTGTGACTTACAGTTGTGTTCTGCACCGTCTCCTGAGCTTTGGCAGCCATCTTCATCATCGCAGTCTGCGGTGCTTCCTTGCTCTTCCCCACTGCCCAATTCTTCCCAGACTGCTATCTCGCTAAGATTTGTGAACTTCTCCAGGGTTTCCTACAAAAAGTATAGAGTATCAGCATACACTAGAGTACCATTTTGAGGCTAAAGTAAAGAGCAAAAGAGATACATTTTCGTCTACATTTTCATTCTAAATGAACAACGTGACAATACTATTCATACAGTGAGTAAGTGGTTTTCTATGATACTTTGTGATCAATATCGTGGAAATATTTAAAATAACAAATGAAAAGTTCAGAAATGAATTAAAGGATTAACTTTAACATAAGATATGGATGATTTACTGTGACAATTGTTTTTAAAAAGTACATGAAAATAGTCCAAGGGCTAAGAAAATTATATAGACTGTTCAGAGACACCAGACTGGCATCTTATTTTTTACAGCTGGAACAAAGAATAAAAGGCTGAAAAGCCAGATGTAAATACTGAGTGGTTGAGAAGGGAAGAGAGGAACAGAGTTATAAGAAAATACACCACAGGGCAGAGCCACAGAATAAAAAGGTTGTTGACAACTTTAGTGCCTTGATTAGGGCAAATTACACAGAATGGAAGTCATAACACAATTGGGATGTAATATAGGAAACTTGTAAGCTACTTTAAATTTAGTACAATAAGTTCTGTGTTGGAAAGGGGAGAATTATGTTTCCTTACTTAACTGGGGAAGCATTTCTAAAGATGAGACATGGTCTCTTTAGCCTGGACATATCAAGTCTTGTAAATGTTGGCGAGAACTCAAAATATCCTGGGGTAGATCAACATGGGTGGTGTACAATAGCAAAGGCCCCAGGTGGTAGGATTATGTGTTCCATTTACTGCCTACCACGTTTCTAGAGAAGCATTAACTCATACAAAAAAGTGTTATTTATACATGACCTGTATTTATGTTACATATAAAATTGTGTTTCTCAGGTTATCTGCTGTACCTCAAGGCACGGGGGCAAAGTAATCCCAACTGTTGAACGCATGGAACCACAAACACTCATTATTTTGACACTGTAGGCTGTGTGCGTCAATGTACAAAGACACAAGTATCATTGATGGGGTTACTCCTAATAACTGACCTTCAAACAGTAAAAACATGCAGAGGTGAATGTGAGGAATGTGGGCAGGGTTTATCAATGTAGGGGGATGACAGATGTCTTTGCAACTGACACTAGACCACTGATTTACACACCTGGCAGCAATGGTGACCTGGGAATTCCCCACAACAAAATCTTTCAGGAGATTATGCATACCAGAGCAGTGTTTAGGAAGTTAGTAAATTACAATCTCAGGCCCACTGAAAACGTGACTTTTGTTCCATTTCTGTTAACACATTTACACTACAGCATTCTATCTCCTCCCGAACCAGTTGGAGTTTCCTGGACTGATTACTGCTCTGTTTCTGTTGCACATAAAACTGTTACATTTTATCACTATCTCCTGAAATTGTCTGGATTTGGGACAATAAACCTCCTCAAATTATGACTGATGTTGGCCCTGTCTTTCAGTGTCTAACCCTAGACCATAACTAACTGTGTGTGCTCTTTCATCCTCTTGACCTGAAAACTAGCTCAAAGCTTATATGTTTAACTGTGTTTATTTCCTATATAAAGCCACATATGGAGCTAGTCTGCCATTAGTCTTCTACTTTTCTCTAACTCAGATCAGTGCTTCTGTGTTCCTTCTGTGTTTATACTCTGTCTTCTCAGACTCCCAGTAAGCCGTAGGAAATGGCTGTTCACACTGAGTCTGGTTCTGCAGGAGCTTTCTTCCTCCCAAAAAGGATTTTCCTCTTCACTGTTGTTACATGCATGCTCGTATGAGGGAATGCTGCAAAGTCAGTGACACAATACAAGTGACTGTCCACTTTCACAACATGTTCGTCCAGAAGGAACGAATGCTGCAAGTCAATGACTTGATGCAATATACAGAGTTTCCTTAGATATAAAACTTTTAACCAATCTGTGTTATGCCAGAAGGTGGTTGAATATGCTTATTATTATTATTATTAATTATAATTTGGTATTATAATTTAAATAATAAATCATTCAACTCAAAATTCGCTATAACAAAATATAGTTCAAATGGTGGTGATGTTAGCTATAAGCTTGTAAGTATTTATACCACTAATGCATTAGTTAATTTGCTGTTATGAACTCATTTATGCTGGGATAAATGATCTGGTCGGACTTGTGACCGACAAGGTTTACCCGACAGGCTGTGAGAACCCCAATGTAACTGCAATTAGAGTTTAAATCCTTATTCCTTTATCACCATCCAATGATATTGTCTCTGTATTAATGTCAGATGTTAACTCCAAAGGAGGTTAGCTCTGATTTCTGAATAACCATACAACTGTGAATTAGACTGAACACAAAACCAATTCTATTCCGCAGTGGTCTTTTTATTGAACCAAAAGCAATTCCCTGTTACAGTAATTCTCTGATTCAACGACTTTGGAAATCTTACTCACTACTAACTAACATGCAAAATATATGTGGAAATAAAAGAATAAACAAAACAAACAAAACATAAGAAAAAAAACCAAATGGATTAAAATGAGCGGTTGCAAATCTTAGTTCAGCTCACGGTTGTTTAAACCACACTCAGAACATCGGCATTTGACATAGCAGCATTGACAGACAGAACAGCTTTGAGAGTCCCACCGGACGCTTTGATGCCTTACAAAGCTATCAGCTAAGCTACCTACAGTCCAGTCATCCGACACCCTCCCAAGATGGCGACTATGATGACGTATGCTCTGCAAATTTGCGTGATGCGTGAGGGGAGGTTCTAATGATGTCACAGCGCTTACGCTAATGTGAGGTGGTACCCCGCTCCGAGAGGGAGTGGTTTGCGCTCTGGTTCAAAGAGAAACCGCAAACTAAGATTCAAACAAAGCGATCAAATCTCTCTGATAAGGAGAAGTGAAAGAGAGGGGGGGAAAAGCATCGAAGAAGATGGAAAAGAACTGAAGCAGTGACCCACGGCGGGGTTATAGATAAACCACAATCAACACAGCAAAATCAAATGAAAAATGCATGCACATACAAGGAAAATATTCAGCAAAATAATTCCAACTTCGTCATGGAATAAAAGCATTAACCTAAACCTACAAATTTCTACGTCTGCCCAGGCACTTCTAAACACCCTGTTGGTGAGACAGAAATAAAAGGGGAGAACCCGTTACTTTGAGGTGCCTCGGGGCTGGTCCGGAGCGCTCCGAGGAAAGGCCCATTCATACCTCACGTAAAAGACGGATACGGATACGTGTGGAGTGTTTCATACGTTCCAACCGTCGATTTCGTCCGTACTTTGACACGAAAACTGGGAGCTTACGATTACGGACGAAACGAATCAATACGGAGCAATACTACCGGAAACGGTGGGGGCGCTATTGAGTTTGTAGTACAAAATGTCAACAAAATCACAAAGAAGGTTAGAATTCTGGGCTTTAAACAATGGCGGGATTCGAGGAACGACTGTCGGAGCTTGTCCGCAACTACGCACACATCTACGATGTGTCGTGTCCGGGGCACAGGGACAAACAAAAAATTTTGAATAGCTTTCAGGAAATCGGGGAGGCTCTGGGCATGACAGGGGATGTCGCAAAGGCCAAGTGGGCCGCAATTAGGGAGCGCTATGTGCGCGCCCATAGAGTGACAAGTAAAAAAAGCGGCGATGGCGCTAACGGGATGTCTGCAGCAGGCCCTCCAATTTTACAAAGCCTGGTGTGGCTGAGCCCCTATATTTCTCACCGAGCCACTGTGAGCAATTTTCCTAATGCGGTAAGTTCTGTTTTGTAAAAAATTTGTTTCGTACCCCCTTTCTCTCAAGTTTTAATGACTAGCCTCTTAAGATAATTTCAGTGTGGTTGTCCTTTTTTTAGAGTTAATTAATGACAGTCTGTAACGTTTTGTACACATTTGTAGTGTCAAGACGATGATGACATGGGTGAGACATGCATTGACTCCCCTCCACAAACACCTGCAGCAGAAGCAGCATCATCACCACTGCAAGCCTGTGGAACCTCCTCTGTTCCACCCTCTGAGAGTGCTTTGCCAAGACCAGGCCAGAGGAAGAAAAAGAGGTCTGCAGATGACATCGACCCTATTGATGCCGCCATTCTCAGGAAGCTCGATGAGAGCAAGAATGTATTTACAGCATTCACTACATACCTAAATGCTTTCTTGCTTGAGCTTCCTGAGAATGATGCCAAGGCCTTGGTAAAGGACATACAGCGCCTGATGCTGACCTATTGATATGTTTGACAGTTTGACATATCACTAAAGTCAAACTTCACCCGTTTTTTTGCACTTTTGCATTTTTTTATGTTTTTTTATAAAATATAACAACCCTTGACTGTTCTGTTCAATTAGATATGTTAAATTATTTTAGTTAAACTAATGAATATATATATATATATATATATATATATATATATATATATATATATATATATATATGTGTGTGTATATACACTCACCGGCCACTTTATTAGGTACCCCATGCTATTCACGGGTTGGACCCCCTTTTGCCTTCAGAACTGCCTCAATTCTTCGTGGCATAGATTCAACAAGGTGCTGGAAGCATTCCTCAGGGAGTTTGGTCCATATTGACATGATGGCATCACACAGTTGCCGCAGATTTGTCGGCTGCACATCCATGATGCAAATCTCCCGTTCCACCACATCCCAAAGATGCTCTATTGGATTGAGATCTGGTGACTGTGGAGGCCATTTGAGTACAGCGAACTCATTGTCATGTTCAAGAAACCAGTCTGAGATGATTCCAGCTTTATGACATGGCGCATTATCCTGCTGAAAGTAGCCATCATGGGTTGGGTACATTGTGGTCATAAAGGGATGGACATGGTCAGCAACAATACTCAGGTAGGCTGTGGCGTTGCAACGATGCTCAATTGGTACCAAGGGGCCCAAAGAGTGCCAAGAAAATATTCCCCACACCATGACACCACCACCACCAGCCTGAACCGTTGATACAAGGCAGGATGGATCCATGCTTTCATGTTGTAGACGCCAAATTCTGACCCTACCATCCGACTGTCGCAGCAGAAATCGAGACTCATCAGACCAGGCAACGTCTTTCCAATCTTCTATTGTCCAATTTCGATGAGCTTGTGCAAATTGTAGCCTCAGTTTCCTGTTCTTAGCTGAAAGGAGTGGCACCCGATGTGGTCTTCTGCTGCTGTAGCCCATCTGCCTCAAAGTTCGACGTACTGTGCGTTGAGAGATGCTCTTCTGCCCACCTTGGTTGTAACGGGTGGTTATTTGAGTCACTGTTGCCCTTCTATCAGCTCGAACCAGTCTGGCCATTCTCCTCTGACCTCTGGCATCAACAAGGCATTTCCGCCCACAGAACTGCCGCTCACTGGATGTTTTTTCTTTTTCGGACCATTCTCTGTAAACCCTAGAGATGGTTGTGTGTGAAAATCCCAGTAGATTAGCAGTTTCTGAAATACTCAGACCAGCCCTTCTGGCACCAACAATCATGCCACGTTCAAAGTCACTCAAATCACCTTTCTTCCCCATACTGATGCTCGGTTTGAACTGCAGGAGATTCTCTTGACCATGTCTACATGCCTAAATGCACTGAGTTGCCGCCATGTGATTGGCTGCTTAGAAATTAAGTGTTAACGAGCAGTTGGACAGGTGTACCTAATAAAGTGGCCGGTGAGTGTATATATATATATATGTATATATATATATATATATATATATATATATATATATATGTTTTTATGTACATATGTTTTTATATATATATGTTTTTATATATATATGTGTTTATATATAAATATATATATATATATATATATATATATGTGTGTCTTTATATATATATATATGTTTATATATATATATAGAATGTTACAGTATTCTCTTAAGAGATGTCTTTATGCAGAACTGTTTTGCACTTAAATAATAAAAAAAGAACTTTAGTGATTGTGATTGATGTGGTTTATTTTTATTGTTCGATGTACTTGTTACTACTAATAAACAAAACAGGTTGATTTTGATAGATTTTGAACAGCCAATTAACAAATTAATAAACAACTAATGATGACCCAGGGTCCCACGTCGGACGTGCTGTTCTTGCCAGTGAATCATGCCCTGGTCTGTTTGGAAGAACTCTTTAAAGATTTCTCTGACAGCCATTCCATCTTGCGTCGCCCTTGCAGCAGTATATGCTCGAGAGCTCAGAAAGTTGGTGTCACCCTGGACCAACTCTCTCCATTCACCAGGCGTGCCATCTCTGTCGCACATGGTGTGGGGGATGTAGCGGTCAGTCTCCGTCAAACCTTGGTCGTTGGCTGCAAGGAAATTTTGGAGGATGAGGCATGCCTTTGTTATGTCCTCCGCTGTTTCTGTGCAGCACTCCATGGCACGCGCAAGGATCCTCCACCGGGCTGTTAAAACGCCGAAAGCATTTTCAATGACCCGCCTGGCCCTGGAGTGCCGCAAGTTGTACACTTTCTGGTCCTCTGATAGAACTGGACCTGTAAAACAGTATATAAAGAACAGAATGCATTATTAGAAACAAATTTTATTAGTCATATGATGACATTATAATATTATAATTACAGTACAAAGTATTGAAGCTGCTGTGTCAATGTAATTTCATGTAAAATATTACAAGGTAGTCATTAATTTATTCATTCATTCATGAGATGTATTTGCTTACCTGGATATGGACGCATCAGGTTCACCTTTTGAGGAAACGCCTCATCAGCGACAAACACTGGTGGGGTCACGATATCCATTCCAGGCAAAGGTGCGTGAGGTGGAAGGGGAAGCTGACCTCGGATCAGTTGCGCGCCAAAATCTGTGCGGGCAAAAACTCCAGCGTCGCTGTCCCGCCCGTACGCT
Source organism: Fundulus diaphanus (assembly GCA_037039145.1). Lineage (NCBI taxonomy): Eukaryota > Metazoa > Chordata > Actinopteri > Cyprinodontiformes > Fundulidae > Fundulus > Fundulus diaphanus. Next base: position 32,242,021 of record CM073133.1, on the reverse strand, counting down.
CCCACATCAACAAAAAAAAAAACGGTAACGTCACAGGCAGCCATCAAAACAAAGCTAAAAAAAAACCCTTTGTAATTAAAAAAACAACTACCGCTGTTGGCTGGCGCTCGCACTCGAACGTGCTTCCCATCTATTGCCCCAATACAATTTGGAAACTGCCACTGCTGCCAGAACTCACGTCGTATCACCTCCCAGTCATCACCTTGAGGGTACTTCATGAAGTATGCAACAAAATCAGGTCTTGGACCGTCGCCATGTCTGATCAATGACGAATCATTGGCGCCCAGCATTGCCACCTAGAGGGCATATTGGTTATTGCGCGCCTCAACGGACGGAGGTATGAAGGAGTCAACGGATAGAACGTACGGACAGAAATACGGACGTGCAGGCCAAACGTAGGGTATGAATGGGCCTTAAGGCGGCTTTCTGGACGCGTCTCGACGACCGCAGGTGTCCGCAGGCTGCAGCGGGACCAGACTGAGAGAGTTCCTTCGTCTTTCTCTCTCTCTCTCTGGGCTCCCAGACGCTTGTTGGGCCAAACAACGCGTCGTCCTCTTTCGATCACTGGGAGATAAGGCGGCTTCCAGTATTTGATCAGAGGGAGTTAAAGGTACCTTTTTGAGTCGACCTCCTGTGTCCGCACAGGGAATAGTTTGCTCCGGTAATCTTCGAACCAGCAAAGAGTTATCGAGCACGTGGCGTGGGGTTACCCCAACAAAGTGAAACAGCTGTGTGTCTCCTCTGCTTGGCAGCGCGCCAGGGAAGAAGGCAGATTTCGGTCCTCGGCCGCAATAAATACCTTTCCCCCTGGTAACGTTATCTCTCTGTCCGTCGTTAGGGGCGGCGGCCATTTTGGGCCGAGTTGCATGATGGGAGTTGGTGGCCATTTTGACCACATTGCATCATGGGAAATGCAGTCCGTCATGTCCCGAATTAATGCAGTTGCCACGTCTTGAACTGGCACAACACTGTCTGTTGGATTTGGTACAGTTGACTTTGTAAAGTGCTTTGGAATTACATGTGTTGTTAACTTGGGCTAAATAGAATTTTAAAACTACATTGGTAGGTGGCCTGTTGCAATCCTGAACATACGGTGTTCGGTCACAACCAAGAGAATACTGACATCCTAGGAAATGAGTTACTATGGATAATAAACATGGAAAATTGCACACAAACCTAATTTCCCACTGTGTTATAGTAAAGGCCAGTAGAAAACCAACCAAAAAGTAAATCATTCAAATATCTGAAAAACCTGTTTATTTGGCATATTCCGGATAACAACAGATTCACAATGACATGACAAAACCAGAAGCAAATATCTATAATACATTAAATTAACAAGTATGAAATGAGAACATAAGCAGCATTACTATAAAAAGGAGCATACTGATGTTCATTTATGATTAGAATGGTTATTGCATCTTTCTACAGTATGTAAAGAGGAAAGAAAGAGTAAATGATTCAGTTACACAGATGAGTTTCTGATTTTGTAACCTAATCAATGTTAAAACACATCTCCTGAGGTGCACGTAAAGCAATATGCTACAGTGCAGCTGTAAAACCATGGCACAAGGCCTGATGAATATGATACTTTGAAATCATATGGGCCTTGAAAACAAAAAAAGAAAATACGGAGTCACAGGTGGACATCTCAGTTTGCAATTTTGCAACAGTTAGTTACAGAAATTGCTCATCAATATTGCATGATTGTTAAATTTGTGCAGTTTCTGTTTAATGGATGATTCATATTACAACTCGCATTTATTTTGAGGACATTTTGCCTCTTTGGAAATTATAAGCAGATATTCTCTGTTCAAAAGGAAGAAAAAGAACAAAAGCATTCAGTCAGAAAGCTCATAGTTCATATCACTAACAGTAGAAGTTGTGTGTATGTTTCCAAACTGCCAGTTCGCATGAAATTCAGATAAGGTATGTCTGTGTTACTAACAACAATACAAAAATTAATCATAATTGTTACACTTATTTGGACATCCATACAAATTTTTATACATTTTGCACACTCCGTAGCTCCGTAGTTCATCTTACACAGCGTTATGCAAAGGTTTGAACCCTCATTTTGTCTGTTGAATTAGAACTATGCTAAAAATTATCTGTCTGAAAAAAAGTGTATACTGTGCATATGCTGGACAGGTGCTTCCAATTATGTAAGATGATCCACTGCCAAGAGAAAGTGTTTGAAATAATAAAATTCCAACCTTTCATTACTCTGGCATCTAAAGAGAATTCAGGTATTCCCGAAAGACTGGATGAAATAGTTTTTTAGTCCTGCTCGTAGAATGCAACCTAATTCTCTACCCTCTTTCTTCTTAAACATTTAAGTCAGAGGATGATTTTTGTTTTTGTTTTAGGGCATCAAAGGCTAAATTTCTGCAGGCAACCTAGTCACAATAACGTTCGTACTAGAATGGAAAAATCTGTCTCCTTATAAATATATGTAAAACAGACACACACATTCATATTTAAATCCAGTATGATTTTCACTAGAGAGCCTAACAATATCTAATTCTGCAAACAAGAACTCCTGCTCTCTAATGGAAAAATATGCTTTGGATGAAAGACGGTAAAAATCCTTTATTGATGTCCTCTGATTCTCCACCGATAGTTTAAAAATGGAACTCTTCATTGAGGCCGTTGGTGAGGAAATTACATTTGAGAAAAATGAAAATGAAGGGAATTGAAGGATAAAAATGCCATTATTACTAAGAAAAAAAGTCTGCCAAGTATTTTTCAACGCTAAAAAAATTCAAATCAAACTGAAACACGCAGTTGCTCTGAATAGTTATTTATTCATACCTCAGGCAGATTTAGATTTTAAATCATTTTAATTCAAGTTATGTTTCTTAAAGAAAATAACACACACACAAATGATACAGACAGTGTCTGAGTTTTAAAATGTTTATAGTAAAAGATGTAAATGGCAAGTAGAAAGTACAGGCTGAAACACAATGATGTTGACAGCAGAGACTGACTTGACCAGGTGATGCAGACAGAGGCTCAGTCTGAATACTCTTATAGAGCAAGGACTCTTTAGCCAAAGCAAAAGTGCATCAGCAGTCACCATGATCAGTGCTGTCCGAATAGTGCAGTCAGTAAGGAAGTAGGTAGGAATAGTAGCCTGCATGCTCTCTCTTACGGCTAGTTTTACTTAGGAACCCAGCAACGTCCCTTACCAGCACTAAGAACCCTTAAGGTATCCCACAATCACTCGCATCATCCATGTACGTTTCCATCATGAAATGTTGTTGAAGTTATGTAAAGGCTGCCTGAATTCGGTACAGCAACCAGAAGCTCCTTTCATCCCCATGATAGAGTTCTTACTGTTGACCCCATGAAAGGTCATAGAACAGGAGCTAAGAGCAGGGTATTCGGATGGAGCCAGAGACTGACTTGACCAGATGATGCCGATGAGTCCCCAGCGAGGGTAGCGTGAGATACGGAATACCCAGGAACAACCTGAACCTTGCGGCGCACACAATCACTAGTGAAGCCAAGTAGCGAGGGCAGGGCGAGAACAGGTCTAAAGGATTAGCAGGCTGAGCGACACATACACTGGGGCAAACACATTCAGTCAGGGAGACAAGAAAAGACGTTCCAGCAGGGAGTAGTAGAGTGAGGCAGTTATATGTAGGTGGAGTCCCAGTTGGATTGGATTGGCCTAATTAGCATCAGTAGGTGAAACTGATAAATGTGAGCTGAACTGTGAACGGGAAGTTTGGAGCACGGATCAGAATGATCAGTCCAAATAGTCCAAAAACACAAACAAAAACCCAAATCCATCCATCCATCCATTTTCCAAACCGCTTAATCCCTCATGGGGTCGCGGGGGGTGCTGGTGCCTATCTCCAACGTTCACCGGGCGAGAGGCGGGGTACACCCTGGACAGGTCAAAACCCAAATCATGACACAATAATAAAACAAATAATCTATATTTAAAAAATAACAAGAAAAACAACTACACCCTTCTCAAAAATCAGCAGAAAAACTTCATCAGCAGTGCAACAAACCTTACTTTTAAAAACACTATCAGGTTATATACGGTCATATTCAATAAAATAGAATATTATTGAAAAGTTGCTTTATTTCAGTATATCAGTTCACTAAGGGAGACACATTATATAGATTAACATAAATTGATGATATTTTAAGCCTGATTTTCTGTAACTCTCTTCTCTTTGGTCTCCCTCAAAAATAGCACCATAAGTGGTTCAGAATTCAGCTGCTCACATGATTATCAAAACCCCATCATTTCACCACATCACCTCAGTCCTACAGCAGCTCCACTGCCTCCTGTTTAGATTCCATATATAATTCAAAATTCTTCTGTACACATTCAAGGCCATCTACAACTTCACTCCCCCCACCTCTCTGATCTTCCACATCTCTACTCCCTCCCGCACCCTCAGATCCTCTTCCATTCCCTTACTGTTCCTCTTTTCCATCTCAGCACCATGGGGAGCAGAGCTTTCTCCCGCTCTGCTCCCAAACTCTGGAACTTGCTCCTTCCAGGCATCTGCAATACTGACACTTATTCCTACATCATGTCTAAACTGAAAACACACATGTTCAATAATGCCTACTCACTGTAATTGCCTGTTCATTGTAACCTTTTTAATGTGTGTTGTTTTTATCATGTTTTATTGTTGATATATTGTTGAATTTGTACAGTGTCCTTGAATGCTCTGATGTTTCCTTTCCACCCCAAGCTAATAGAAACACAGCATTGAAGATTATAACATAGCATTAGACCAATAAAAAGCAATATTTTTCATGGAGAAATGGGGACTTAATGAAAAGTATGTTTAATATTTACATAGAGGTTGTTCTTTTGAAAAGGTACTTTTATCTGACGAAGCTACTTTAATCTGTCTAAATAATTGAATATGACTGTATCCTGGTCATAGTCAGGAAATATATATATATATATATATATATATAGTCCTATTCAGTTAATAACAATATGTGTTCTGATTAGGTTAATATGTCAGACTCAACGCATTTAGTCATCTAGACAACAGAACTTGCTGATGTTCAGCTGAGTGTCAGAATGGAGAAAGAAGGGGATTCACTTGGGTTTGTATGTAGTATGTTTTTTTGTACAAAAACAGGTTGCTATTTGAGAAACAACTTATTTAATAGGATGCACAATTATATTTCTCATTGACAGAGACTGATGAGAATATGTCCAGTAAGTGGCTGGTATGGAGAGAAAAAGCCTTGTTGATGTCAGAGCTCAGAGAAAAATTAGCAAACCGATTTGATATGATTGAAAGGACACAGCAGCTCAGATAGCCACTGCCTACAACCAAGGTTTACGGAACACCAACTCTGAATGCCCAACATGTTAAACCTTTAAGCACATGGGTTATAGTAGCAGAGGAGGAAGCCAGTACTCCATCCTGTCAGCTAAGAATTCCCACATGCTAACCAATACTGGACAATAACAGATTGGAAAGTGATGGATCTCTTTTGCTGCAGATAATACAGTACAAATTTGGTACGAACATCGTGAAAGAATGGATCCATCCTGTCTTGCATCAAAGGTTTGGGCCCCTGGTGGGATTGTAATGGTGTGTGTTTGTGTGTACATGCATGTGTGTGTATGCCAGTATGTGTGTGTACGTGTGTGTGTGTGTGTGTGTGGGGGGGGGGGGGGGGGGGGGCTTGCATACTTTGGGGTTTTTATGTCCATCCTGCATTCTTTACATACCACAGACTACCTGAGTATAGTTGTTACCACATCTATCTGTTTGGGACTCTGAATCATCTTGTTACTGAGAAGTGCTATATAAATAAACTTGCCTTGCCAGATTTGCCTTTGGGAACACAGCATACCCAATGCTCAAATCATGTCAAACATTTGTCACCAGCCACTCTAGTTTTAACTTTTGAATATCCTTTCTTTTATCCAGACAGGTTCTTATAATATATATAAAAAAAAATTGGTCACTGGTCAATTTAAGTGCCACAATCAGTGATAAAGAACTGGTTTATAATTTAAAATCCAAACATTCTAAGATCACAATGGAAAGCTAATTTTAAATGAAAATACAGATGACCATTTTTAAAAAATATCAATACTGTTACATTCTTGGACAAGTTTTAAATAAGAGCAGAGCAACACACTTCTACTCTACATGCTAGCACAAGCTGATTGTGTTACTAACTGTTAGTGACACCTTATTGGCTGTGACCTTACGCAACACTCGTGACTCATTCACAGCAGTGCACTGTTTTGTTAGGCTGTCTCATCCTGCACCTTTCAGACACTCACTGGAGCATATTGCCTGTGTGTATAATGCATGTGTATTTGAATAAACTTTGACTTATGCTTGGTGAATAACAGATTTCATTTTTGAAAACAAATGACAGTTTGAGTAATATCTGCATTTCTTTTCAGAGCGTGTTGCGACAGCTGCTTAGATGACAAAACAATTGTGAGAAAATGTGAGCCTGCTCCTGTGTTGCTGGGAACCTGAACTATTTCAAACATCAAACTGAGCTTTGCTTGTCCTCTAAGGGGAACAGTATGAAAGATTTGAAAAGCTGCTCTGACAAGGTACCACTTGAGGTCACTCAGCTTGAATGCCCATTGTAATGGTAATAATCAGCCCACATGCTGAATTAATGAGAATAGCCTCTACAGTGCATGTAAGTTTATTTCAATTGTCACCTAAAGAAAAAAAGTAACCTACTTTTCTATTGACTATAAACTGTATCTATTTATCAATCCTTTAAAAAAAACATTCACTCTTTGCAGGTTTTGTTAAATAACAGAAGCCACAGACGCCTATAAATTCCAAACGATAACTGTGAAAACAAGTATTGATTCACCTACGCACGTTGAACTCGTGAACTTCTCTACCTACTTTCTGATTAATTCAGGCAAACGTTATTCGACTATTTAGAGGCCCTTATTTGACATTAAGGCTGTAGTTGGTAATCCTCTTCAGAAACACTTTTTAGTATAATGGGTAAAATCGTCCTTCCGTCCTGAAAGTAGTCAATACATTATGTATTCAGAAGAATTATCTCTGTGGGAGCTGCAGGGCTGTAAAAACTCTGACCAATCCCTGCTCTTCACACCAAAGAGCAGGGATTGGTCATAGTTTTGTTGCTACTCTCACTCTCCTCTGTCCCTCAAGTTCCAGGTGTATCGCCTTATCTATTGGTTGTCCCACATGTCAGTCATTCTGACTCACTCACGTAACGCCATTGTGGGAGCATGTTCCTCATTAGTGTCTGCTTGCTGGCTGCCTATGTGCACTTCTAGTGTTTATGTATCCGGTTATCTTAGCGGCTAGGTTAGTCGTTAGCTTCGGTTTGAAACAGTGTGATAGCAGATTTACTTTAACTTTGAGATGTTCTGAATACTGCCATTTCCAAATGCAGTATGTTACATAAAAGGCAAAGACTGACTGCTCAGGATGAAAAAAAGAGCAATTTTCAGCCTATCCTGGTATCTGTTGGAGTTGGGTCAGTGTCAAGTCAGTCCTTCATCAGTTTGATGAAATGCAAGGAACACTATGTACAAATTAATGTTCTGTGGAAAAAAAAGGTTTATTTTTGTGCCCAAAAAGACAGGCTTGAAAAAATAAAAACTACAAAAGCAGAAAATGGCAAAGGAGCAAAATGACCAGCACCCACTGAGGTCTAGGTTTCTATTGTAGCAGGCTGGGTGAGCAGCTGACATAATTCATGGAAAAATGTGTCCTTTTAATCAGCTGCATATTTTTTGTTCCTATGTATTAATGTTTAGAAAACTCACCAATAACAACACTTGCTGACTTTAATTTGTGTCTGTCAGTGACAGCGTCTACACCAAAGAGTGTTGTTTTTAGCATGGATTGGATTTTTGAGTATCCAAACAGCCTGCGACTATTAAACTCAAAGCAGTACAATTCTGATCACTAATTTTCATGTTGTTGTTGTTGGTGTTTTTTTTAACACACTACATTATGTTAAAAAAAGACACATAAGCTACTTTTACATGGATAAATGTAATGGAATAAAGGGCCGATCGGAATGAAATGCGTTATGTAAACAAGCCAATCTGAACATTAGGATCAGATTAAGCTAAATCGGAATGAAATTGTAATCCGAATGAGGGGGTGGTTTACGCCGATTGATTAACGTGCAAATAAACTTTGTCAGGCTCAAGTTATTCCGAATGTGGCAAATTGATCCGAGTACACATGTGCGCCTGATGTAAATATGACGTATTTCCACGTTGGTGAGTGGCGGTAATATGTCGGGAAGCAAAACTGTCGGGGCTCCCCGTACAACCTTTCAGTTCGAAAAAATAAAAGAGCTCAAAATTATTGCTTACTCAGTAATGTTTCAACTGTAATTAGAACATCGTGCAAGTACCATTTCTTGTTGTTCAGCAAAGATGGAAATCTTCTGTGTTTTTTTAGGGGAATTTGATAACTGGGCCTGTCAGAGTGGTTATATTCTGAATCAAGCCAGGTGCATATAAACGCACATTATGATCAGATTACTTGATTGTGTTGGTATTTCAGAACTTTATGTTTCTACCACAAGCAAATTTTAGGTTGTCTACACATGCCAAGACTTTTTTTGTTGTTCTTTTTATGAATTGCAACACAAATATGAAGCAAAGGTATAAAGCTGTCAATCCTGGCAGGATATTTACAAGCGTTGTATTAAATTACAGTGGATAAAAAATGTTAGGATCAAATTAGTCTGGCTTCATAAAGTTTGGTTGTCAGGAAAACACAGAGCCCTGTGTAGACAGACCTGTTACTGTATTGTTGCCACAGCAGCAGCAAAAAAGGAGCAGAGCTGCTGTGAAGACTAAGTCCATCATCTTTTTCAAGTGGAAAGAATTTGTCCCCTCCCTGTGACATGGTGCCAACTAAGTCCAGGCTTTTTCTTCATCCCTTGACTGCAGTAAGTCTTTACAGCTCAAACCCCCATTAGACTAAATCATAAAATCCATCCAATGTTGGCAAGCTGAAGACAGAAAAATGTATTATTGTTTTTGCTAAAAAGCATTCACAAATTGCTATCAGAATAGAAATACAGTAAAATACAGTATATTCAATGGCAGAGATGACTGTGGATTCAGTGTATTCACAGTGTGTGTTTAACCCCAAGGGAGGCTTCTCTGGTATGGAACATAGCTGACCTGTGCATCAAAGCAGACAGCAGAGCAGTAGTCAGCCTCATTCACACACAACTAGTTTCTCTCAATTTGGCTTTTATGTTCTGTATTTTAAAAACAGTCTTCAAAACGGTCTTCATGCTCCGACTTGTCAGTTACCGCAACTTCCCCACTTTTTAAATGGTCCTGTCAGGGTTTGTACATAGATGTTATTAGACATGTCTGACAGGAAATAAAGGATTAAAATACAATAAAAATGTGTTTTATGCATCTCACTGGTCACATTCCATTTACAAAAGAAATGGTTTTACACATAGACAAATGTTCTGACCCTGTTGATGGCATGGGAACAAAATGAGCATTCTTCAAGGGTCCACACCCAAAAACAGCTGGACTAAATGCTATTAGTCAAACATGCTTTTCACAGCATTTATTATCCACTTTAGTAGTATTTACAAGCAGAGGGAAGATAGTGAAGGGAGAAAGATAGTCAGGGGAGAGGCACATGGGTGGATGCTGATCTGACTTACTGAATATACCCTTTTAAAAAATGATCAAACGGTAATTTTGACACGTGCGTGCATGTGTGTTTCAGTTAAGATGTTATTTCTAGATTCTATTTGATTCAACAAATCTTGTGTATTTACAGCTGTGTATGTCTTCATTCACCACATAAAACTGTCAAACAGACATCACATGACTGTGAGAAGATAGCATTTGCACTGTCGTTCTTGTTATGTTTTAAGCTGCACTCATTCTTCGCTATGCATAAACAAAAATAATTACATGGATACATTTTAGGCAAATGCCTGGGAGATCCAAGAAGGAATCATATTAGCAGCGCGGAATATCATGAGCCCAACAAGAAACATATTTTCTTGTTGTTTTTCTTTTCTCTGTCCTTTCAAGTTTCGTCAATGCCATAGTTCAGAGCGTTTTATAAACTTTGTGTTGTACTGTGAAAACTGAAATTGCAGTTCATGTAGACAGCACTGAAACTTAGTCATTCCTGCAGCTAGAATCAGCAGAGAGGGCAAAGCGGGCACTGCAAACCTTGAGAAGAAAGAATGAATCTGCACAAAAAGGTATTGAAAGCAAACACAACCTGTGGAAACATGTTGCCGTCATTCATTTTCCAAACCTGCCCATCCCAGCTGTCATCAAATAAGAGGTGGGGTAGACTTTGTATAAATGTCAGTCCACTACTGGGCCCCAAAGCAGACAAGTGGGACCAATGATTTGGCAAAGCCACGAAAATAAGAGCAGAAAATACAAACCTTGTGTGCAGCTACAAGTAATTTTGCTTTCTGGAGTGTACAGTTATTTTTTTCCTCCCACTCAAGCAGGAAGAAAATGCTGTTAAAAAACTAATGAGGAGTTTTAAAATGAAACAAATTTTTGGAGTTTTAAAGACCTTTTGTCTAAACAATTTCCCCCTGCAATTAGATTTTTGCCAATTTTGGTTTTCTGTGGTCAGGTTTGCTTTTCAATTAATCTCAGGCATTGCTCCTCTGAAGAAAAAAATAAAATAAATTGAGGCAAGAGTAGATATTTGCTAAAATAACAGAGCTTCCAATCAGTTGCTGGTATGGTCCATATAAGATACCAGGTTGCTTGTGCTTAATTATGATTGATCACAAGTGTGCTAATTAGACTCCCTTTACACCATATGTCCTATCATATGTATGCATTTACCAGCTCCTTTATTACGGTGGATCTTTACGATTGGTTGTTAACTCAAATTCAGAATCAATCCCAGGGTAGAAACTAAATCTAGATGGGGTGAAGATGACTTGTGGGATGTTCAAACTGAGCATCAGAATGGGGGAAAAAACAAATTTAAGTGATTTTCAAGATGGCATGGTTATTGGTGCCAGACCAGCTGGTGAGAGCATTTCAAAAACTGCTGAACCACCGCGATATTCACACACTCTTGGGTTAAAAGAGAAGGGTCTGAATAAGAGCAAAAATTCAGACAGCACACACATGGATCAAAATGCATTGTTGATGTTAGAGCCCAGCCACATTGAAAAGATTAGTTTGAGGTAATAGAAATGTAAAATTAGCTAAAAAAGTGAACTAATTGCAACCAATGTATGCAAAATATTATCTGCATGTGCAACAAGTTGAGCCTTGAAACACACAACAAAGGATGCATCTTCTGTCAGCTAGAAACAGAAAGAAGAACAGAGGCTGCAATTTGCACATGCTCGCCAAGATTGGTCAAAAACAGAGAGGAAAAATGTTGCTTAGTATAGTAAGTCTTAATATCAGCTGCAAAGTTCAGATGGTAGGAACAAAATTTGGTGTAAGCCATATGAAAACATGGATCCACCCTCCTTGTATCAATGTTTCACACTGTGGTGATGGTGCAATGATGTGGAAGATATTTTTTTGGGATACTTTGAGCCCCTTCTGCCCTGTAGAAACTTTGAATGCAACAAAATAACTGCTGCTGTAAAATAGAAATGGATAACAGAATAGCATCGATGACAAGAAATACAGAGTAAACAGAATACATATTGGTGGTTGACAAAACACTAAGCCTTTTGTTATATTTAATATATTGTTGCCATAATATTTTACAGCTCTAATGGTTAGATAGCAGGCTGGTTGTTGTTTCAAAGTACAATGCTTTGAAAATTTATTCACCACTGTCACATTTACATGTTTCAGATCATCAAACAAATTTTAATATCAGATGTAGTTCATTTGAGGAAATGCAAAATGCAGTTTTCAATGGATTTTATTCATTATGGGAAAAAATCAATCCATCCATCCATCCATCCATCCATCCATCCATGTTCTTCCGCTTATCCGGGGTCGGGTCACGGGGGTAGCAGCTTCAGTAGGGAGGCCCAGACGTCCCTCTCCCCAGCCACTTGGGCCAGCTCCTCCGGGGGAATCCCAAAGCGTTCCCAGGCCAGCCGGGAGACATAGTCCCTCCAGCGTGTCCTGGGTCTTCCCCTGGGCCTCCTCCCGGTGGGACGTGCCCGGAATACCTCACCAGGGAGGCGTCCGGGAGGCATCCTAACCAGATGCCCGAGCCACCTCAACTGGCTCCTCTCGACGTGGAGGAGCAGCGGCTCTACTCTGAGTCCTCCCCGGATGACTGAGCTCCTCACCCTATCTCTAAGGGAGAACCCAGACACACTACGGAGAAAACTCATTTCGGCCGCTTGTATCTGGGATCTCGTTCTTTCGGTCACGACCCAAAGTTCGTGACCATAGATGAGGGTAGGAACGTAGATCGACCGGTAAATCAAGAGCTTTTTTTAATCATAAGCCTTTTTAAGTCATGATTTAACTGTGATTAATTACATCAGTTGGAAAGATACGTTTATTTCTACTAGCCATACCCTGGCCTGATTACTGTAAGACCTGCAGAAAACAGAAATCAAATAGATAAAACCTGTGTCTAACAACAAGAAGTAGTCTGCAAACTCAAAAGAAATTATGTCTGTATTAACAGAAAATCCCGAAAAAGCATGTCCATCCATAATTTTGCAAACTTAAGCTCAAGTTCTAAAATGTAATGCTGCATGGTGAGTGAATTAAGTAGAAATTCACAATAATAATTTACACCTTGTAGCTCTGATACAATGCAGTCTTTTTTTTACTGCTCTTTGAAGCTACTGTGTTGGTAGCTTTGTGCTAACATTGTATTTAAAAAAGTGGATAAAATATTTAAAAAACAAGTATCACCACACACCCAATTCCCTTGGGAACACTGTCCAAAGAATTCCAAAACATCAAGAATGATCTGTACAATTTGTTGTCACTCTACATAGAAAAGTGGGAACAAAAACACTAGGATATTTAAAACTTATGTCTGCCTGCTTGCTCTTTGGAAATGTAAACATTTACTGTATAGGCTGAAAAAGATCTTTAAAAAATGTAGCTTTACTGTGAATCACTAGCCTAATATTTAGTTGTACAACCACTGTTTTTGAGAACTGTCTCACATCTGTGTTGTATAGAGTCGACCAACTTCTGGCACCTGTGAACAGGAATTTCAGCTCATGATGATTGGACCACATTCCAGCTGCCTTGGTTTTACCTCGGAAACAGTATGCTTGTCGTCGCCCCACAAGATTTCTATCACCAATCAGGGTCCTGGAATAGGGCTGGTCACTTTAGTATGTTAATCTTTGCATCCAAATCTGTATCTAATTAAGATGTGACTCCCTTACTAGTGCCTTCGGGTTTGTTGCCATGTTAAAAAATCCATTTGAAGGCCATTTCTCCTTTGGCAGTAGGCAAGACAACCTGTTCACTCATTCTGATTTATTCAGACATATCAAGGATCTCTGGTATGTAAAACATCCCCATAACATCAGGCTTCACAGTGTGCCCTGGCTTGAATTTGATGTTAAGAGGCTTTTCTGATAAACTTTCTGAAGGTCCTAGATTCAAAAGGTACAATCCTACTTTCTTCAGTCCATAAAATATTGTACCATTTCCCTTTAAGCCATTCATTGTCTTCTTTGGCAAACAGTAAGCTCTTCAACTCATTTTTTGTTTTGCAACAATTAGAATTTGCAGGTTCATCTTGCCAATAGCTACATTTCACTTAGGAATATTCCAGTTATTACAGTACTTACCAGTAACTACAGACATTCTGTGATTGCCCTGGAGCTGAGTTTTTGATCCATTGTATTGGTTTCCCTTTTCATCCATATCTTCCTGGTTTTGGTTTCCATTTTACAGCATTTGAGATTATTTATACTAAGAAACCTACTATCTTCTGGACATTTTCCACAGCACCTTCTTATATGGTTTCTTTTATTAATTCACCTTTTTAATCATAGTATGTTTTTCTTCTGAAAAATGTCTGGTGTGATCTGTAATATTCAGATTTTGAGAGAGTATTGCACAAAAACCAGCTGGTAGAACTGAAAAAATGTTCTCCTTCAATAAGTGCCACATGTTAGACATCTGTTTTTTTGTTTTTTTCACAGAATGAAACGCCTTACTAACTAAACTCCATTCCGCCAGTATTGGGAACACACCTCTTTTATTTAATGATCAGTTACACTAAATATGCAGTATCCATGTCATGACTTTTGGGTCTATTGGTTTACTAGTACTCTGCTACATCTGCTGCATTTGCAATGCAGGCACATTATTTCTTTCATAGTGGCTGAACTGGTTACTAATGTTGACGTGGTACTTTTCAACACAAATGAACATAAAATTGACTTTATTAACTAACCGAATAACTGCCTAGCACTTGGTATCGGCAATCGAATTTTAACTTACTTGGATCAGTGTTGGCACATCCCTACTGCAGACTAGTCCTCCAACAATCTAAAGACATCTGTTGTCCTCAAACAATTTAACACAGATTTTGTGAGCTGGCAGATAATTTGCCACAAGAAAACCCACGATGAAAACCACACCATATTTTACGGTTTAGTCAAAATGCCCAACAACTGCACTTGCCGTTCAAGGATTTTAACTGGAGAGTGCTGGCAAAGAAAATGTGGTGGAGCTAAAAGAAAATTAGGAAGCTTGCCTTTAAACCTGTAATATTCATTATGAGTTTGAAATTGCATTAATCTAAATCTGAACAAAATCCGTTTGATCTGCCATGTGGCAACTGACAGAGGTTAGGAGCAGTCCAACACAAACAGCCAGTTAAACTCCTTGATTTCATGAAGAACTAACAGCAGTAAGTACGTAGTCTTTAATCATTAGAAAGCCTTTAATTATTATCCCTGAGATCGGCTATTTAGCCATACTGTTCTGTAAACATTTAACTGTAGTTAAATGTTTACAGAACAGTATGGCTAAATAGTTCACAACCTCCATTTTTGCTCCCTGGGTATTCTGATCCTGTGCTCTTATCTGACAGAGCCAAAACACTCAGCAAAGCTCTGTCACTTGGTCTGGATTGAAGGTACGCTCTTCAACTCTGTAAATGTCAACGGGACACCTGCTCAACTCTGCATAGTTTCCATGACAACAAGGTACTTGACAGCTGCAATGCACAACAGGATGCTGAAGTCTAACAGAAGTGATCTTGAGCTGTCAGGGGCAGACAGGCAGAGAGGCTGACAGGCTGACTGAGAGATATTAGTGATACAAGATATACGAGAGCAGGAAAAAAATATTGATGAAAAAAGGACGAAAAACTGAGATAGAGGCAGGAGAATGAAAGCAGATAGAATGAGTGGTGATGATATCAGTTCAAATAAGAGCAACAGAGAGGCTCACTAACACGAAGACAAATGAGAACATGGGAGAGAATGTTTCTTTGATGTGTTAGAAGCATGAAGAATAAAATAGGCACAGACAGGGGAAAATCAGGGCAAAGAAAGAGAGATATAAAGTGGGCGGTGACTGGTATACTTTTTGTAGGCATAATTTCCAGGGCAACAAAAGGGCAGTCAGGCACAGGGAAACAAAATCCTTGTCCGTTTGTCTCCTCAAATGGCCTCTAGGGAAAGTATGAAATGGGCCTTTTCTTCTTGGTCCTTTTCAGCTCTAAACCCCATCTACATGACAAACAGTGTCACTTTGAAGCTTCTTGTGTCATCTATGCCTATCTGTCACTCATTCCTGACCTTTTGCTCTTTCCTCTCATCTCTTTCTTTTTCTTTCTTTCCACAGTAATTCTACTTTTTGTCAGTGTTTCCTCTCTTTTTTTTACACAGAATCATTCTCATTTATCTTTGATTTGTGCCTTTGATTTCTTCCAGGATAAGTCTGTGATTCAAGAAAAGAAAAATCAAAGATAGTTCAGTAGATTCCTGTTCCCCTGTGTTACATGTTTGAGAAGAAAAAAATATTTAAGACATGGATGTCAGGGTTTTACAAGTGTTTATTGCTAATAGTATTGGTAATGAATGTTGAACTTTTGTTTTTTAGCAACATTGGGTTTTGTTTTTCTGGATTATTTGGTTTAAATCATCTATTCTCCCAACTATATATGACACATTTTTGTCAAACATGAAAGAGCAACCCAGTAATTCCGTAACACCGTTAGGTCGATTCATCATTTGCGAGAAAAGACATACAAAAAACAATTATCGATGACAGATGTCTTAGTGCTTCAACAAAGTGGTCCTACCTGGTTGAAGTGCTCCAGCCTTTTCTTGAACTCAGCCATTATAGGGTCCATGTTGCGAACTTTAACCTCTGGGTTTTGTCTCTGGGCATCAAGGCCATTTCCGATTATTCTGCCAGTATAACTGAGAGAAGAAATATAGAATCGACGAAAGACATATTAGTTGGTTGACAAAACACAATTCCTGTTTGCAAATTATTTTATGGCAGTAATTGTTAGATAGTAGGATGGTTGTAGTTACCAAGTACAGTGCTTCAAAAAGTACTGAATTCAGCAGTTTTTTTGTCACATTTAAATGTTTAAGATCATCAAATAGACTTTAATGTCAAATTAAGTTAACTTGAGGAAATTCAAAAGGCAATTTTCAAATTACTTTATTTATTATGGGATAAAAGAGATCCAAACCTACTTACGCTTATGTCAATTGTCCCATTTTTTTAAGTAATGAATTAACTCTGATTCGCCACATGAGTTGGAAAGATAAATTTATTTTCACTATCCACACGATTGACTTGATTACTCCCAGACCTGCAGAATACCGAAATCCTATAAATACAACCAACTTCTGACAATTGACAACATAAAGTAGTCTCCAAGCCAAGTCCAAATCCAAGTCCAGATTTAAAACTAAATTAAACCAATGTGGCAAGACCTTAACTAGCCTGTTGTAGTGCCATTAAAGCCATGATGAGAAAAATGAGTCAGATTGAATTGGCAACATGTGACATGGGGAAGGAATCAAAATGCATTGTGAGCAAGGAAGTTCACAATCCACTTTGCGCAACCAGCTGCAAAGTAAAGAATGCCGAAACAGCTTTGTTTATTTTTGGCAGCTGATGCAGGAAAGCGGACGCGGTATGGCGGATCGGTCGCCTTCCCTCACCGGACAAGCTGAAAGCTCAGAGACTGTATGCAGAATGTCAGGCCGGCCTACCCTCGACCACGTTTTCGGTTAGCTCATAGCTGCAGAGCCGCATATCTGCTGCTGAAATGACCGACGTTTTCCCTGGACCACCGCTCTTCCTTGGACGCCTAAAGTGAACCGAACTCACATCAAGGCACCGACAAGTTTGGCAGAGGATGAGCAGGGAGAGTTAAATGGTTTATTTGGAAAGATTTGTGTGATGCGGTTACATTGTGTTTTTAAACACATGGGACTGAGCGACATGGCTCCTGTTAGCATGTTGATACCATGTAATTCGAGTGTGTTTTAATGGTTATAACAAACGTTATCTCCACAAGAGTTTTATACATTGATAGGATATTGATGTTTGTGTTATGTGTCCAATCATTATCGCTAAAATAAAGCCGAAGCTTTTAAAGTTAGCGCCGAAAATCCGCTAGCCAAACGGCTATTAGCTTCTGATAACTTCCGGTTTCCGGATAGGCACAAAAAAGGCTTGTTTCAAGCATAAGGTTTGCTTCGTTTCGCTCCGCCATCGTTCGATAGTGCTATGAGCGTTATTACCGCATTAATATGGAATATTAATGTTGATTTAAAGGCGTTTTGATTAACTTTAGAATTAGCCGATTTTAGCGACTGATCGCTATACCCTAGCCTCCCAGAGGTATAGTCGCATTTAATAAAATCAAGCGTCCCTAAAGTTAATGATTTTACTGAGAAAATCTTTCTTTAAAATGTTATTTTGTCAAATAATGTTTTATCTCAGGATTTGCATTGTGAATGGGTTAATAGACAGACCAAGTGCTGTTCTGAATAAGTTAATTTAACTCCAGTCCATGTTCTTTAAGATGAACTTTGGTTCTTCAACCCAGATAAAATGTTATTTCGTCAAATAATGTTTTGTTTAACTCAGGATCTGCATTGTGAATGATTTGAAACACATGCCAAATGTTGTTCTGAATTAGTTAAGCTAATTTAAGCTCATTCCATGTTCTTTAAGTTGAACTTTGGTTCTTTAACTCAGATATAATGTTATTTCATCAAATAATGCTTTTTTTAACTCAGGATTTGCAATGTGAATGGGTTGAAACACACGCCAAATGTTGTTCTAAATTAGTTGAGCTAATTTAACTCCATTCCATGTTCTTTAAGTTGGACTTTGATACTTTAACTCAGATCTGCAGTGAACCAGGATTCACTGAATTATTCTGATGATGTCACCACTTTTATCTTGTCTTTTGTGTCTTTTGCATGCACATAGTTCCTTAGCTTAGCTTCTTTTTATCTTCATTTTGCTTAGTAGTTTAGTTAAGTCTCACTAGCCTAGTAGAGAGGATTTGTTGATTGAAACATAGTGTTAATTCAGATAAACAGCGTTATATGGTGATGTTCTCTGGATGTTCCTTTTATTTCGCCAGTGCTCGAAATTTATTTTCCACGTAGGGCGAGGTTGGTTTGGAAAACTTACATAAACAACATAAAACTGCATTTTGTTTTTAGTGTGATAATTTTCTGTTTGGTATAAATTTTTTATTTATGACCTAATATTCTTAAGAGTAAGGAAATACTAACAGAGGAATTATGTAAGGGTTTTAATGCCTTGTCATAGCTCTGTAGTTGTAACAGTGTATAATTATAATTGAAATCAATGACATCAATGGAACCACTCGAGACTTTTTTTAAATAATCTGAGGTATTTGGCTTTTCAATCCAGAAAAAAAGTAAACAAAAACTTACATCACATACAGCAGTTATTAGAAACCTTAAATCATTAGGGGCTTATTTGCCAAATATGAAACTCACCAAATTACACAAAACCATTAACTGCGCCATTATGCAATACCCTTTGCAACAACACTGAATTAAATGCAGTCCAAATCATATAATAATGCTTTTATGTTCTCCTTTGACTGAAAATATTTGCTTTGAAAATGGTGGGCAAGGCAATCTCTGCTCTGCATGCTCTTTGGACCAGAAGCGTGCTATTATTGAGCTTATGTCATGAGGGATATCTTCTCCTACAGCAAACCTTGTTGTGAGAAAGTATTATATGTTTGTAATATAGTCTCTAAAAATAAAATAAAGTACTGGTATGTGTCTGAAAGAGTTCATATAACACTGTCTTTGAATGCCTTCAACAATAATTGGCAGGCCTGGTAAAAAAGTGCTAAAAAAGTCTGTTTTTGTTTATACTCTGTAGCTACGGCTGAGTTTGGGCAAGCGGAAATTTTCTTGTAGAAGTTTTCTGACTTAAACATTATGCTTAATCATAAGCCATTCTGTCTTTACCACTTTAAGTGGGTAAGATATGTGTCTATGTGATCACATATTTTACCCTTGCGAAACAGGAAGTAATTTGAATTTAACACTGATCAAATTGAAAAGGTAAAAACAAAAACAAATGCTGTAGTCATAATTATTGTATAAAAATTGTGTGAAGTCCCAACAAAGGCTGTGTTGGTGATTATATTAAAAAACAGTTGTTGGTGTGCTCTGATGGCGCAGGGGTAGAGAGCACGACCCATAGATCTGGGCCTCTATTCCTTTGGTGCTCAAGGCCTGGTCCTGTGCTGCCATGATCAGTGCTTCACTGCTGTCCTTCAGTCCAGCCCTCTCCAGCCATTGGTAGGATTTGGTCATATCAGCCATTTCAGCTATTTGTCGGTGGTACAACCCATGCAGGGTTTTTGTTCTCCCACGATGGTTCCTTCAGTTCCTTCTCTTCCAGCTTTTATTATCTGAAACATTCACTGAGTGCTTCATCCCATGGGGCCATCTTTCTGATATATCATTGGAACGTGGATGTCTCATCTTCAATGGTGGCTCTGATGCTCACTAGGTCTCTGGATCCTTCTTTGCACTTAGTGTATAGCCTGTGGATAGTGGATTTGGGATGGAATCCAACATGCATCGCTTTTGTGTCTTAACATTAGTGGCCCGGATTTCCTCCTTTGGCCAAGTTACTACCCCAGCAGGGTATCTGATTACTGGCAAGGTATAGCTGTTGATTGCCTTGTTCTTGCCATTGAGCTGACTTCTCAGAACTTGCCTGACCCGTTGAAAGTATTTGGCTGTTGCTGCTTTCCTTGTGGCCTCTTTATGGTTGCCATTTGCTTGTGGTATTCCAAGGTACTTATAGGTCTCTTCAACATCTGCTACTCTTCCTTCTGGGAGTGCAATACCCTCTGTGTGGATTACTTTCCCTTTCTTTGTCACCATCTGGCCACATTTCTCCAGCCCAAATGACATTCTGATGTCCCTGCTGTAGATCCTGGTGGTGTGGAACAGCAAATCAATGTCTCGCTCACTCTTAGAATACAGCTTGATGTCATCCATGTACAGGAGGTGGCTGATAGTGGCCCCATTTCTGAGCTGGTATCCATAGCCAGACTTGTTGACTATTTGGCTGAGGGGGTTCAGGCCTATGAAGAACAGCACAGGGGACAGGGCATCTCCTTGGTATATTGCACATTTGATGGAGATTTGTGCAATTGGCTTGAAGTTGGTCTGTCTGTCTGTTTGTCTGTCCTGCTATTAATTATCAATTCATGAACTAAGCAATATGGTAGGTGAGTGACAGGCACTGACATCAAATTAATCAATGCTTCCAGCAGCGGTGCTGAAATTATTTTTGATGGTTATAGTTGGTGTGTTGATATAGACATGTTGATGGGAACGTCATGTATTTGTGGTTGTGTAAGCTCACATGTCTATGTATTTATGCAAATAATAGTGGAGGAAATCATGAAAGTGCTGAACCTGAGAATTTGTGGCCTGTGATCTGAGCAATGTGTTGATGAGGTCTGTGCTCCATCAGTTTGCTGAAACGGCACTGTACTGATCGAGCCAATAAAAATCCCACCTCTTAAC
This sequence comes from Fundulus diaphanus, assembly GCA_037039145.1. NCBI lineage: Eukaryota > Metazoa > Chordata > Actinopteri > Cyprinodontiformes > Fundulidae > Fundulus > Fundulus diaphanus. The sequence goes on along the minus strand of CM073133.1, from coordinate 32,221,030 downwards.
CCTGCCATGCTGCACATTAACTTTACATCTCATTGTTCTCTTTTATTATTCATTCCTCCATGTATTGCTTGATTTACTTTAGTGTATTTGTAAAGCTGAATTCCAAGGCACAGAAGAGATAACCATATCTTTGTTTTGACAACAGCTAAAGCTCTTATTGCTGCCAACACTAAATCTTTTCAGGATGAAAACAAGCAACCGTTTTCCAGCATCACTCCACTGAATAAAATAATTTAATGAAAAATCAAACCTCTGTGGGTTGGGAGCGTACCCGTGTCTGTCTCTGGGCTTGGCTCAGGATGACAGTATTGGTGCGGAAATGATCACAACAGACTGGATGCTAGTCAAAGGGAAGTGTCACGGTGAATCTGGCACGGTATTAGGCCCATCATATTTCATCGGAGCAACACTTGATAGTACATGAGGGACATGACAAATGACACAAGAGGATATACAGGGATAACTACTCGATAGAAAATTTAGTGCTACAGTATAATCCAGTGGTTTATGACAAATATCAGACGATACAGACAATTACTGCAGCAACAGTAATCTAATTATAAAAAACGATTGTGTCTTACTTTAACAAAACAACATTCTGCTCCTTTTATCCCCTTAACTCAATATAAGTGTCATAACAGTTGACTCATGGCTCTCTGGCTCTTTTTGGTGGAACAGTAACATTCCTCTCTGAATGCCCCATTAACACACTCTCTTAAAGGCAGCTTTGTCTTGATCTTCCTTCTGCTCAGAGCACACAGTGGCAGTGACTTCCACTCCCTATTTTCAAATACTAACTGAACTCACTTGATCTTTTAAAGGTCTGTAAGAATGATTTTTGTGTTTGAAGCAGAAAAGAAAACTATATATCCATCTTTAAAGGGGGGAGATAGCAAAGTGAACTTGACCCCTTTTTACATTTTTATAAATACTTTACATAGAAATATGGCTTTGCGTGGAGGAGTTATGACTTTGAGTAGATGTATTTTAAATACGGTTTATAAAGATTGTGAGCTGTAACAACGACGGTTTTCAATAAAGCTATGTTTAACTTTGCAGTTCATCAACGTGCAAATCAGACAGTTTTACCATGATTTGACATTTCTTTGTGCTCATCTCTTTATCTACAGAAAAATCATCTTCATATCTTACATAATTTCTTTACAAGGCAATGGTGCAGCCTGGCTTGTCACAATTGATTAATTTCCTTTTTAAAAAAACAAACATCATTACTAAAATGTGGATGTAAACTTTTAACAGAAACTTGACCAGGCACAATTAAACAAATAAAACTTACTAGTTGATCTCTATAAAGACAACAATGCTTACATATTTTTACAGTCAGCTACACTACTGTCATAATCCTTTGGTGTTTGCGTTTTTGAGTCTATTTTACGTTTATTTAATGTTTCTTCCCTGCTGTTTATGTTCTCTAGTTGTTCGGTTTAGGAAGGACCCAAACGCAGAGCAGTGAAGGTATCAGGTTTTAATAAACAAAGATATTTTATTTAAAAAATGGGCTGAGCAGCAGGGGAAATGAAGTCAACAGAAGAAACTAGCAAAGAACTAAGAAAACCAGCAAGCTTATATAGTGAGGGGATGTGTGGTGAATGACATGGGCTATAGAAGTGAGCAATCAGGTGGGAATGAGAATCAGCTCAATCTAATGAGGACAGAAGAGCAGAGCTGAGAGGTGTAATGAACTGATACTGAACAGAGAAAAACACATGGAAGAACTCTAACAGAAGTAAAATGAAATGTACAAATAACACAAAAATGAACCAAGAACCTAATCCAGAAATGAACCTAGATCAATTACCTCCCTATGTTTCTCTGTTCAGTTCCTGTTCATTACTCTCCTCCCTTCAGGTTCCTCTGCCCTTGTTGGTCTCAGCTGTTCCTCATTTCCACTTGATTACCAGTGTTGCCAAGTTTGCTTATTACAAGCAACTTTGGGCTTCTTTTTTTTCTGAAGTCGCTTGTAGTTTTTATGAGTTGCCGCTTACGTATTTTCGGGCTTGTTCACTTCTTTGGGCTATAAAAAAGAGACTGTAAACAAGAGTTATACAGAGACCTGCTCATGCTGCTGTGTTACAGTGTGAGCTCAGGAAAATATTGGTCTGCGTACAGATATCATGCCACCCCCCCACACCACCACCGTCATCACCAAGTCATGGTGGGTAGAAATACAGAACATGCAGTTTCAAAGTATAGAAATGCACCATGTTTTAAAGTGTGGTGGGTTGCTTGTTGTGCGTCTGTTGGGCTTGTTTTCATAGAGTTGGTCACTTGTTTCTCTCGCAAGATCTGGCAACACTGTTGATTACACTCACCTGTTTTGCCACGCCTTTCTCCACACTTCCCCCTTCACATAAGCTCTCTGGACAACTTGCTGGTTTCTTTCCTTACACTAATCTATGCCTGATACTACGTTCCTTCGTCTGTCTGACTGCTTTTCTGTACTGAATTTCCTGGTGCATCTGAACACACAAAACCTGACATTGTGAAAAAATATTGTAGTGAGGTCTGTGCATAAAAGAATCTCAGAGAGTTCTGGAAGCTTAATTCCAGCCTGTGTCATCCACCACAAACCCATATTTGATCTGTATTTGAAATCATTTCCTATCAGTGTCCAAGTTTCAACCATCTCAACCAAACTTTTACCCTCAAATTAAAGACATCTGGTTAGCTTGTTGAAGAGCGCCTAAGGAATGGCCAAGACAATGTGAAACTGGGAGCCAGGGGAACACTGACATCACCATCTATAAGTGAAGCAAGTTTCACATCAAAATGGACAGGGAGGGTCCTGACCAAAGAAGAAGCTCCTCCAAGTAAAAGTGACAATCACCTTTTAGACTAAAATATTTGTGAAAATGCAATTTCAATATACTGTAGTTCATCCTTCATGAAATAAATAATAAAAAATCATCCCCTGAGACATGAGCAAAAACTGTGTAATTTGGGGTATACAGTCCTAAACAGAGACTGCTTTTATGCCTGAGAATAAACCCTTAAAATTAAGCTTAGCTGTACAGGTGATTTTTATATTATTTAGCATATATAATAAATATTAAATAAGATAAGATAATAAGTTTATTTATCATCGCACATTGTTGCCAGCATTACAAAGAAAATTGTTTGGGTTCCTGTACCGAGAAACAAAATTATCAAAAATCAGTAAAAAATAAGTAATAGATTAAACAACAGTAAAATAACAATAAAGCAGTTTAAGAGCCATTGAAGAGTCTGAATCTATGTGGTATAGATATTTATAAAGCAGTTGTAGGTGAAAATGTTAATTGTAGAGCAAATTATTAATAGCAACAATTAAGGGGTAAAACAGGCAAGACAAACTGCGCATAAATAAATAAATAAATGTGGCACAAAAATCAAGAATAAAATTAAGTAATGACGAATGACTAGGAATAAATTACATATCCCAAGCAGGTGGTTTTTGTATTTAATTACATTATACTCCACTAACAAGTGGGGGGTATGTATGCTTGTGCGGGGTCAAGCTAGATATAAATTTGATAGTGAGATGGTGTGTCCAATTATATCGATGCAAAATGAAAATATCGATCCATATAGTCATTTTTAAGCTACGCCTTGGTTTTTAAATTCACAAGGCATGAGCCTATAGTGAACAGGTTATTGTCATTATTTTAGAATTGCACCTTGAAGTAGTACTGTAACTTTGATTGAGATTTTTTTTCTTTTTTCAAAATTTCATTCCTGCTTTCTTGGAATAAAATATTTTTTTGGACAACCGTTTCTTCTTGTATTGGATGCTGAGCAGCTGGATTGATTTTTCTCAATACTTTTTTACTTTTTTATAACACCACCAATGTTTCAACAGTTTGTCAGCTGCTCTACCAGAGAAAACAAGACATTGGATTTGTTTTACACAAATGTCAATGATTCATATATTTCCAAATCAAGATATCCTCTGGGTAAATCAGATCACAACCTGGTTTTGCTCTGCTCAGATTATAAACCCTTTGTCAAGAGACTACCTGTAACAAAAAGGGCTGTGAGAAAGTGGTCAGAGGAAGCTGAAGAAGCCCTAGAGGGTTGTTTTGAAACTACCAATTGGATTTGTCTTTGCAAGCCACATGGAGGACATACATGCCACGGCTGAGTGTGTGACCGACTATTTGAACTTCTGTGTGTACAGCATCATCCCCACCAGAACAGTGAGATGCTTCCCTAATAAACCTTGGATCACCAGTGATCAGAAGGAATTGTTGAACAAGAAAAAATAGCCTTTAGGAGCAAGACAGAGAGTTATTGAGGAGTATACAGAAGCAGCTCAAAGTCGAGATCAGAAATAGCAAGGAGGTGTAAGGAACTGCAGAGGAACGATATCAGAGATGTGTGGTCAGGGATGAAGAACGTCACAGGCTTCAAGCGGAAAGTGGATTGGACAGATGGAAGTCTGGAGAGAGCAAATGAGCAGAACAAATTCTTCAATAGTTTCAGTTCAGGAACAGGTTCACCATTCTCCCCTCCTGCCCCCACCCAAACAGACATCCCACCCTCCTTTGACCCACAGCTTTCCTGTCACACCTCAGATGTTTATCCTCTACCTCAGTCATGGACTCTTCTGCTTCCACTAATTTGTCTTCAACCAAATCAGGAGATGCTGCTGCTCCAAGAGGCAACTGGAGAGACTTAACCAGAACAAGGCTGCCGGTCCAGATGTTGTCAGCCCCAGAGTCCTGAAGGTCTGTGCAGAGCAGCTTTGTGGGATTCTGTAGCACCTTTTCAATCTAAGCTTGACCCAAGAGAAGGTCTGGTTCCGGTACCAAAGAAAACTCACCCATCAGTCATCAACAACGACTATAGACCCGTTGTCCTGACATCCCACATCATGAAGGTTCTGGAGAGACTCCTGTTGGCCCACCTGTGTAAGCAAACCAGCACATATCAGGACCCCCTGCAGTTTGCTTATCGCAGTGAAGTTGGAGTTGAAGAAACCATTATACACCTGCTTCAACAAATCCACTGGACAAAGCAGGCAGCACTGTAAAGATCATGTTCTTTGATTTCTCCAGTGCATTTAACACAATTCAGCCTGATCTGTTTCTCCTTAATCTCCAGAAGACTCAGGTGGAGGCCTCAACAATCGCCTGGATCAACGACTACCTGACAAACAGACCACAGTTTGTGGGACTTAAGGACTGTGTGTCTTACCGGGTGGTCAGCAGCACAGGAGCACCACAGGGGACTGTACTCTCACCATTCTTTTTCACTCTGTACACTTCAGACTTACAGTAAAAGTCTGACTTCTGTCATCTACAGAAATACTCGAATGACTCTGCAGTTGTTGGGTGTATCAAAGATGGATAAAAAGCTGAGTACAGAGAGCTGGTGGACCGCTTTGAGGCTTGGTGTGGAAACAACCATCTCATCTTGAATGTGAACAAAACAAAGAAGATGATTGTAGATTTCAGGAGAAACAGGATTAGATCAAACCCAATTTCCATCATGGGAGAAGAAGTGGAGATGGTTGAGGAATATAAATACCTCAGTGTTCACATAGACAACAGACTGGACCGGAGACTCAATAGTGAAGCCATCAACAAGAAAGGACAGAGCAAACTGTACTTTTTGAGGAATCTGAGATCCTTCAAGGTTTGCAGCAAGATGCTATATATAAGTCTGTTGTTGAGAGTATCGTCTCTTCTGCCATAAGCAGCAGCATCAGAGCCAGGGACCTAAAAAGGGTTAACAACCTGATAAAGAAGGCTGGTTCTGTTCTGGGGATGACTGTGCAGCCTCTGGAGATGATGATGCAAACAAAGATTTTGCATAAAATCAAGAAAATTATGGACAATCCTGAACATCCTCTTCATGACATTGTTATTGGAAAGCAGTCTCTTCAGCCAAAAGCTTCTTCAGATTGGTTTTAAAACGGACAGCTACAGGAGACCTTTCCTGCACACAGCCATTACCATTTATAATACCTCCTTGACAAAGTGAGTTACATCAACATTTAATTTCCCTTTGGTATAAAAAAGTATTTTTGAATTGAATTGAATTACGTTTATAATTAGAAGAACGCTGTTTTTGATTTAAATGCCTGATACATGTAAGAGCTTAGAAATAAAATGGTCAAATCATATGTGGGGTTGTTTTTGTGACTTGGTATCAGTGTAAATAGTAGTGCCAGTTAGAAAGATGATATTACATCATATCGAGCGCAGAATTCTGAACTGAATTAATGGAAGTGATATTGGCAAACACCGTATCGTCATCCAAACAAATCGATTTAACATCGTATTGTGATAAAGCTGAAGATTTACACCACAACTTGAAATGCAGGTACGAGTGATTCTGAATCTTCTGCCTTCCGGCAGGAATTTGCGGGAATGATGAGCCGAATGTATTGTGTCTTGGATAATTCTCCTGGCCCTGCTTTGACATCAAGTCTCAAAGATGTAACTGGTGGCTTGAAGGTAATACCTGATAACCCTATGTGCTGATTTTATGACCTTCACCAGCGCCTTCTACTCCTTCATGTGGCATCCTGCGTACCACGCTGTGACACTGTAAGTAAAGATCCTCTCCATTATGCACCACTACAAGTTCATAAGAAGGTTTTGAGGTAATCCAGCCTTCCTCTGTCTTCTCTAAAAGTGAAGACAATGCTGATGGTGTGGGTGGTGTGGATATCTTTGCAAAAAAAATTCATGTATTCAAACGCGTTGCAGACAATTATTATAATTATTATTGTTATTATTAGTATTATTTCTATAATTATATAATCTACGGTAAAGTCCATATTAAAGAACATATTTCCAGTAGGTATATGTTGCTAAATACATCATCAGAAACATTGAACACTGGAAAAACCTGTGAATACAACTATGCCTTCCTGCCTTTTTAAGAGGAAAACCTGAAGTCACAAGTGAGTCCAGCAGTGAAAGCAAGGGAGTGGTCTAGTGTATGTCTGTAGCCAGCTAACTTTACGAGTGGGGCTTGGACATGTTGAAATAGTCTGTACAAGGGGTTTTGTTCTGAAATGCCAGACTGTTCTCACACGCTGTGAACCCAGCAGCCTTTTGCTGTACTACAAACACTAAAGGAACTGGTGAAAAACCACTTTACAAACATTTAATCAACATAACCTATGAGAACATGCTGCCACTTACAGTGAATATAAATATGTCTAAACAGATAAAAACCCTCTGCAGGAGTGTCATGCCCTGTTTAAACGTACATAAGTTGCTGAGACCTGCCATAGCCTCTAAAATCCAAGATTTGCTCCCATGGAAAAATAAATATTTCAAACATCAAGTAAAAAAAAGATGCTGACAGAATTTTTTGGTTGCTCTTGCTGAAGCTGTCTCAACTCCTGGCACTAAGCAATGTAGCAGGCTGTACTTCAAAGGCACCATTATTAAAGAGGAAATACTTGGATCACAAAATGTGCAAGAAGAAACTGCAAGCAAATGTGGAGGGGTCATCTGCAGGGCAGGCCAGCTTAAGCGGTATACTTTTTATTCAATGCTCTTTTCTCTCACCCATCCTGCACTCCTACCCTTTATTTTGTGCTCCTAGATTACCTGTCCAAGCCAACTCGTTGGTTATAAGTTCAAAGTATAATTTTTCTTACTTTACTGGCTTTATTATCTTTATAGCTGCTGCCATTGTCTTTTGTAACCCATATGGATCTAAATTGACTTGGATGGTATAAGCCATACTTCACTGGTTTCATTCTACCATAACTGTCTTCTTTTTCTATTGCTGATTACCAACAAAACCTCCACTTTGCTCAATTTTGTGAAGCCTTGAGTTAATCTATTTAAGAGGTGATTTAAGGTTGCCGTGTGATTCTGTGGTGCTGGCTAGAAGCCCAGAGAGCCTCCTGTCATGCTTTTCAGGATGAGATAGCTCAGATTTGTGGGGAAAGTCGAGCAGAGTCAGAAATTTAAAGATCAGTGCTTGGGAAAAAAGACATCTTGGCAACAACAAACATCATCGAAATAGATAGCAGCAGAAATTTTGGGGTTTAATCTTTCTTGTTTTGAGGTTGCTTGGAATTTGTTTTGATGATTTCATTCTGACTAACAGCTTCTTGTGATGGGGAGTGTCTGCATGACGAACCAGAAGAGGGTGAGAAACTCAAAACTCTGAAATCTTGTTGTTTATAATAATTCATCTAAGGCTCAGCCAGCGTCGATCCTCTTGAGGCAACCCAGAATTCAAAGCAGATTTAAGTGATTTCAACACTGTTTGACTTTTGACTCTCAGGATAAACATAGTTTGATTAAACAGCTATGTTTTTTTACCTTTAGCAATAATTGTCAGGGATATAATTAGAAAGGAGCAAAACATTTTTACATCCAGCAATACCATGGCCCTCAAAGCTGAATACAAGCATAAAAAATAAATAAATAAATAAAGCAATGTTTATAATTTAGAGCAGTTGTTAGGGTCAACTCTAGGCTGCATCATCTCTGTCAAGCTTATGCTTTTTTTGTCCACGATGTTTACATTAGCATACCTTTAAGGTGATCTTCTTGGACTATACAGGAGGCAGATCACCTGTGTGTAGCTGGTAATGTGTATATCTGAGGTATTCCTCCCTAAAAAGGGGTGTTTATGGCTTTGTGGTAGGGTTGGAATTACCCCTTCTGAAGTGGACCCAGGTTAATTTTACCAAGACTGGCTAGCTTATTAAATGGTTGCACTGCAACAGTTATATGGCTTAAGGTCTTACAACTCAAATTACAAACGGCTCACACTCAATAAAATCCTGGTCTCTACAGTGCAATAAAAGCTGTGCTTACAAAATGCCCCCTTTCATAGTTTGCTTTCTATTAATGCCATCAATTACATGTACCTGGCTTTTTATTAGGTCAAGTCAGGTGCCTCATGATTTCCTTAAACGTTTAGTGTTTTATACATTAATTGATCCTTATGTACAAGAATACATTACATACCCAATAATTTATGTCAGATTTTATTTAATATGCATCATATACAGTGTCTTGCAAAGCAGTTTGTAACTCATGAACTTTATTTTACCACAATAAAGCTATAAGATTCAGGAAATAATTTTTTGAATCCCTGTGGGTGAGCAACCCAAATGAACTCAAAGGAAAATGATACACAGCTTTCGATATTTTATTACCAATAAAAGTTCATCTATTAATTATCAGCCACCGAGTGTCAATACTATGTTTTTAAAAGCAACTTTGTTTGCAAGAACATCTGCAAGTATTTTGGGAATATTCATCTCCAGGTTTGTCCATCAAGAGAGCAAAATTTGTTACAGAAACCAGGCAATTTCTGCAAAATAGCTGAAGATCAGTCAGATAGCGTGGACTCATCTTTGAACAGCAAATGTCAAGCCTTGTAACTACTTCACAATTGGTTTAAGCTTGAACCGCTGACTAAACCTTTATAACACATGGATATGCTTTCAAATAAACCCTTGCATTGTAGCTCTGGCTCCATGTTTATGGTTGTTGTCCTGCTGCAAGGTGAACCTCTGTTTCAGTTTCAAGTCTTTTGCAGTTTCTAACAGGTGTTCTTTCAGAACTTGGTATACAGAAGTACCATCTGTTTTCCATTGTCATTCCATGACCAATTGAAGAGGTCTTATTATATAATCAAAGCTTGGGATGCTCATCAGAATTAAAAGCTATAGATTTAAGACTTACACAAAAAATAACCCCAAATAAACCCAAAATGGATAATGAATACTGAACATTATAAAGTCAGACACATTTTATAAGGAAACAGAAATCATAATAACTTTTAATTTCTGTCATGATATGGCATTGAAGTGGAACCAAAGTGCGACAGGAGCGAGACAGCGCCATGATGATGGGAGGATATTTTATGACGAACAAAAAAACTTCCAAGGTACGGGAGAATGCAGGGGACAGGAAAAAAGCAACAAGACAATGGTATGGAAGCAAGGAAGGGTAGCAAAAGAACAACGGAATCTTGGAAGTGTAACAAGGATCAACGGGATGTACTTAAAGATAATTGGAAAATAATCAACTCAATGAAAATTCAGTAAGGAATAATCAACAGAATACCAAACAGCAGGGAGGGGAGACTAAAGCAGTGAACTAAGAAGACATGAAACAGAATATTTAATTATACACAAATGAGAACTGAGCACAAACAACAGATAATCGTGACAGTCTTGTAATTTATGTTCAGTGTGTTTGCACTTTTTCTTGCAGTTTCCCCTATTGACAAGCTATCAATAGGGAATACGCACTGCACTTAAAAAAAAATTAAACGTGTGACCTTATACAGTATTTTACTTAACATTGATCAAGTTCCATGTGTTGAAACAAGGCATCCTGGATGGTTGCCTGTCTCTGTGTTTGCTTATGTGATCAGCCATGTGCTTTGGTAGCTGTTGACTGGATGAGTTTTCTCAGATTCGTGTGTAGATGGAGATGAAAGATGACCCCAATCCCCTCCACTCCAGTAGACCGTAGTCTTGGGTTGATGTGATCCACTGTTAATAACAAAACTACATGCTCTTCAGCTGTCCAGACTACTTACGGCCAAATTGTTAAGGAAATTAAAAAAAACAGATTGCAGACAGACTTTCAGGGGGGAGTTTGGAGGATCCGCTGGTGACCAAGGTCACACTTCCTGAATACAGTAAGCCTAACGGATAATATTTATTATACCCTCAAGCCATTGCTTGTGGACACACACCAGCCCTGTTGTAGGTTATCCAAACGAAAAACATTTTGTTTTTAATTTAGCCCATGTCTTGTCCTTTCTTGGAATGTGTTGAAGAGCACTGTGACCTGAGACAAACCCAGATATCTGGGAAACCGGAACAAAAACTGAGCAACAGTGAGTGAACCAAGTTTCAAGAGGAAAAGAGAAGTAATTCAATGCAAAGCTAAACACTCCAATATGTACAGATACCCACATCCTGTCGTTATCCCCATACTGTGATTACCTTGTACCTGAGAGCTGTTTGATATCATTAGACCTATTCTTTTCCCATGTCTGTCTGGAGGCGAGGTGAGACAGTATCTAGCCAGGCTCATCATTAGCTCATTACAGGCCTGCATTCAGCTGAGCATGTCTCATTTCGTCAGTACTCCAGGCTAATGAACAAGTATTGATTTATCTAACAATTGCGGCAGCTGCAAAGTGGCAAATTAATTTGGTGATAGTGACTCGCTCTTGGCAAACAATACTCATACTCCTTTTTTTTACCGCGTAATCCTGTTTCTATGACTCTGTTTTGTTTGTGTCATATTTCCAAATCTAAGGTTACAGCAGGGTATTTCTCTTACAACAATACAAACTATTTGAGGTTATCAGATTCAACAGTTCCTCCATGGAAAGAACATTTTAACAACAGTTATAACGTCCTTATTGACAGATTAGCCCACACTGTTAATACCATTACGCACTGGTTTAAATTATATCTCTCTGGACACACTCGGTTTATCTAAAACAAAGCCTTAAAGAGGGCAGTGCACGGACTTGACAGGAGGTAAAAAAAAATATTGCCAAGCGCTTACCAACTGAGTTTTCTATTGCTTTTTTGGTTTTCCAGTCTATTTTAACTCTTCCATATGCAGTCCAAACACTGTCAGAGCTAAAAGAAAAGATTGTGGTACACAGTGTGGCTGGGTAATGACGCTGAATGTTTTGTATGAGTTGCTATGGAGGCCTAATCAAAAGAGTTTTTTTCTGTGCTTTTCAGAAGAAGCCTGGTCTAGATTTGATAATCTTTAGATCAAAATTGAAAAAGAGCAGGCTAGTCAACCTATATACAGTATTTCACTACCTATCCTACCTACTTATAGGGAACAAGGCCTAACTTCATAAATATCAATATTTTTAGGATATCTTTAGTTATTGGCAGTTTTCATATTTTACTGCAGAACAAAATACAAATGTGAATCACTTAATAAAAACACAAATTCGAGGTCCAGGGGGGGCTACAGTAGATATCTAAAAGACAAAATGTCACACTCAACACATCCCAGGCAGTCTCATTCTTTATTCAAACCAGAATGCCAGTATTGCTGTTGCTTTTCTTCCTAATCTTTTTGAAATCAAACTGAATAAGTTATTTGTTCTATTACATGCAATTGTTTTACAGCATTAAAGAAAGTTTCTGTAGTGGAGCCTTTGACAGCTTTTTGTGATAGCCTTTTTGCTTGCAGCCAGCAGATTTTAGATTGTTTTAATACTTTTGTAACCCTGAGTGTTCTTAAGGGCGCTTATCAATAAAATGTATTAAAAATATTTGGTTTTGTTGTTTAGCAGTTTACAGTGAACGCATGAATCCTTTAGTGAACTCATAACTACACTGGGCACTAACATAGGTGCTGGCCTAAGAAAAAGTACTGCTATACTGCCTCCATGTGGTGAGTGTTGTGAATTGAATGAAAACTGCATCCATTATTTAAAAGCAACGGCTAAACCCGAACAAGGTCACTTGAAAAACGAGCTTGCAGATTAGTTATAGAACTGCAAAATTTTTTAATTAGTAATTACATTAGTCAAAATTGCCTGTTGAACAATTACATAGTGCCTTTCAAAAAGGGATACCAAGCCATCATTCCAACGCTGTCATTACCAAAAACTAAACATTAATATTCTAGTTAAAAGGGTTTTTTTAGTCCATAAGTCTGGATTAAACAAACTCTTCTCAGCTCTCTGGTTGAAGGACAGCATTGTCATTTTTTTTGTGAATTTTAGCTCCATGGACATTGTACATTTTATCCAAATTAAAGGAATTAAAACTGACACGTTATATTTGCAACTAAGTGAGGGAACCCACCATTCTCCGTCTTTGCTACTACAAATTTATGACTCAGTGGGGACATGAAAGTTAAATTATAAAAATAAATTTGTAAGCATTTTCCGTTAGTGTTAGTGGCGGAGTAGTGGAAACACTAAAATGGTTATAGGAGTTTAAAGCTCTTATAGCCTGTGATGGAAATTAGATCGATTAAAACTGTAATTGGTCCGTGGTTTGCTTTGAGGACATTTCCAGGCCTGGCCGCCCTGACTATGTCTGTGGCTGGGTGTTACTGTTCCCCACCTCTGTGTCGCCTGCGTTAATGTACCAGCAGACGTGCTGCAGTCTGAGACAGTGGACCACATAGACCTCTAGAGAAAAGAGCAGAACCATTAGACTGAGGAAACACAAGTGCAAAACCCACTGTGTACACTTAAAAATTGGCAAAACTGAAACAGATTTTGTCATAAAGAGAACATCCATTTGAACAAGAGCCAGGCTATCAATAACATTTCCAACCATTTATCCAAACAAAGCACCACTAACCTCATCTCTTTTTGATCTGCACGTCATCTGAGGCATAAATTACTGATCTCATTGCCAGAAATTTATTTTGAACTATAGGCCTCTGTGTAAAAATGAACAGAACAAAAATTATATTATTCATGTAGCTAATGATCTAGTTTTTGCATTTTAAATTAAATCTCTCTCATAATATCTTTTTCATTCTTCCTTATATATTCCTTATTTATTTTTATGTTTTTGGCACACATTGTTGGGAGGAGACCATGGGGCAGACCCAGAACTCTGGGGAGAGGCTGGATAGGATCCATCTTCTAGGCTGCAAGAAGAAGTTAGATGGATGGAGAATTCACTGTTTATTGGTTGTGAAATAACCAACCTACATCACTGATAACTAAAGCAACAAGTCTGAATAAAGGTTTTCTCAGCACCTCAAATGGAAAGTATTTGGCTTTTTTAACTGGCAATTAATCACATGCTGCAGTGACAAAGGATTGCCACTAAGTGGCAATACAGGTCAACATAGAAACTAAAAACTGCTGGAAGGAAGGAAGGAAGGAAGGAAGGAAGGAAGGAAGGAAGGAAGGAAGGAAGGAAGGAAGGAAGGAAGGAAGGAAGGAAGACCTAAATCTGAAACTCTCCTCAAGCCACATGTCTGCATGCCGAGAAAGGCATGGATAACTGAGGTTAGAGGTCTGGGGGGGAGACAGAGGGACAGTTGGTGTTTGGAAGGCAGACAAGGGCAGGCAGGGGCAGAGCCAGCAGAGTAAACTATGCCCAAGAGCACAGCCGGGTGGAGTGGACTGTGATCCTCTGGTGTGGTGGGACCACCTGTTTGCCTGTCTGTCTATGTTTAATTGGTCAGAATAGCATGAGCTAATGCTTAGGGCTGACATTTTTTTAGTAAACGAGGGGGGGGAAAAAAAATCTTTTTTTTTTTTTACAATCAAATTACAGGTTTGTGTGTTCATATGACCCCTAAAGACAGGAGAAAGGATCTGACAGGGTGTAGCGTGAAGCCAGAGCTCATGGTCTGCTGCAGCAAGGAGGTTGGGGCAGATGGAAGTACTTCTCACATTCATCTTCTACCATGAACTCATGCACTCAAATTCACAAGACACACCAACAGCCCCAAAGTATACTTATCACGCCAAAGAGCAATCACTTCAGACCACAGATGGTCCCCTGAAACTCAATAGGATGGAAATTTGAGAGCGCATTGTAGATAAATGGATTAAGGGCCTGCTTTAACTGCAGCTATTCAACACCAGAATAACATATATCAGATTATGTACTGCAAACTTGTCGTTAAAGTTTGAGAAGAAGAGAATGATTGTATTTCAGACAAAGAGAAGAAGGGCAAAGTTTGGGGACCTGTTATCCAAATGAAGTCAAGCAGATGGTAACATTGACAAACACGTAGACAAAATGGCCTTCTTGGCGGAAATCCCAGCCATACCAATCATGTTTGCCATGGACAGGCATATCTGTCAATCAAGCACAGATTGGAAATTGTACACAGCATCATAAAGAGCCACTCAGATGAATTTGAGAAGTCCAGGTTGAGCCAGTTTGTTCAGCGCCAATTCAGTAATTTATCTCAGTGTCATTTCTATGACAGGTTATGAATTATTGAATTATTCTGTCACATGAGTAACCTTTGACAGACTCTTGACATTTAAATATAAAACATTATGGAGTTTTCTTTCACTAATACATGTATATTGACAATGAAAACCCAGCTAAATCAAGAAAATAATACCAAAGGAAAAAAAAACTGTTGATCCTGCTATTTGTTTTTGAATCAATGAGATCATGGAAGGTACAAGGATTTTTAGCAAAGTTGTATTTCCCTACGGGAAATAAAAAATCTACATCTTCTGTTTGTGATTTAGCTGATCAACCGCTGCTTGTAAGCATCATAGTGGGCAAGCCACTTTTTGCAGATTTCCACATATCTGCTTAAGTGTGTTGCTTTCCACAGCCAACTATGAAGCTAGTCTGCCATTACCCTCTCTAACATAGAAACTATTCCTGGATCAGTGATTTTGTGTACTTTCTTTATGGATGCTTTGCCTTTTCAAATCTCTCTCAGTCTCTCTTTCTGAGAACTGAGTGATGGAAATGTGAAGGTATATGCTGTGCAGCAAGTGAATGAATGGTGAGGCTAAATGGTAGAAAAAGGCTCAGTACAAGTCTGCCCAGGTGACAATTTTAGGGAGTAATGAAGGAGTTCTGCGGGAAATATTGTGAGGATTTTCCGATCATCTTAAGAGAACGAATCAACCAAACCACGTAGTTATCATAATGCTTGACCTGAAATGATCACTAATTTGTTAATGAAATCAGGCCATTCTGCCTCTTCACAAACCATGTTCTTTCTTGCATATTGTTTTTTTTTTTCTTGCATTGAATTTTCCTTAAATCCATGCTTTGTTTTAACAAACATTTAAAATGTTTTGCTGCAGCTGGAAAGAACACAAAGAAAAAAATGTTTGAAGGAGGAATTTTATTGAAAACATCCATTTAAAGTAGAAACTTACTAATGGACATACTGTACTCTAAAGCAGGGGTCCCCAAAGTGGGGGTCGGGTACCCCAAGGTGGTCACAAGATGATTTGATGCTGATGTGCTAAAAAGGTTTTAGCACTTTTTTGTAAGAGTTCTTATAAAGATATGACACTATTTTCTGACTTTATTCTCGTGATATTATGACTTTATTCACACAATTTCCAAAAAAAAAAAAATGGACCCCACTTACAAAAGGGGGTCACCAGTATCTACCGCTGTGATTTTGGGGTGCACAAGCTGAAAAGTTTGGTAACTTCTGCTCTAAAGAACTGATCAAATTCCTTATACAATATCCACAGAGGAATGTAGGTGTACAAATGCATAGTAAATTTTAGAATTTTATTGAATACTCCCTTTAATTTGCGAAACACTGTAAAGATTAATTACACAGAGACTGGTGTTTTTAAGCCTTTATTGGGAATAATGATAATTTTCTATTTACCGCTAATGAAAACATGATTTAAAATAATTTAAGATTAGAACATTACATCAGAAGAACACGCAAAACATATTAAATACAGACATTTAGGCTTAATACATGCTTGAAGGTTGTTATTTTCAAAAGGTACTTTTAATCTGACAAATGAGCCTATTTGGAATGGACATCTAAAGACCTGTAGAAGAATGCTTCTGGATTGGTGGATTTTGTATTGATTAAATAAAGATTTGCAACAAGGAACAGAAAAAAATGTTCATCACATGTTGTTTTAAAGGTGACAAACTGTATCTGAAGTGAATTTTATTCACTTTACAAAGAAGTCTGGCTTGTAGTTTTAGGTTAAGAGTAAATCCTTAACCTTATAGGTGTTTATGTAGGAATCATGCAATAAACCAGTAAAATAATCACCAATAACTATCACACACTCGTCAAAATGACCGGCTCAAATAATTCAGTAGTAGCTGCATCATAATAGCATCATAAAGCTATATTCATGTTTTTATTCCATCTCATCAACAGCATACAGATATCTGTATGCCACATCAAAGTGTTACTTTGCACAAGCTCCAGTCATTTGACTTGACGAACCACTTATTATTGAGTTTTGGTGAACGTATGGCAAAACTGTTTCAACCAAGGCCGTAAACATGGACCAAAAAGTGAGCCATAGCAGAAAGAAATGTAGGTGCACAAGTTCTTAATGTGAAGCTTTAATTTGGTGTGGGTTACTTTGTTTGATTAGGAAACAAGAGCACTTAATTATTTTAAAAATGTGCTGTTAAGTTGTGTATGACTGGATCTACAGATGCACCGTGCATTTCTGTGTGTTTGGTTGCAGATCAAGTATACATGAAAAAATGAAAATGAGGTAGGGCCGTGCCTTCGTTTTTGCATCTCTTCCTTGTGCAGAGGCAACATTCCCAGCACTACTCAGGGGGGCTCCAGTAAGCAAGGCATGGTACCAAAACCCACCCGGAATTCAAGGAACGTTTTCCCCGTGGTTTCAGGTTACCACACGTTAAACACAGGTCTCACACACATACAGACACACACCCTCAGTCACACATAAATACGCACATACATGCACACAACTGCCTACACAGTAGCATACTGTACTTTTGTTATTTAGACAGAGTTGGGTTGTTGGCTTTCCTTCCTCCCTCCTATGCCTGTCATTCATTTCGTTTTGAAACTCACATTGTTTTTCCTGTGGGTTGTGTAAAAACTTGGAACTGAACTTAAAACTTCAGCATGACCCAAACCACCCGCCTGTTAAGATTCTCACTTTATTGATAAATACCACACGTTGAAAGTTTAACCTTACATACACACTCACACAAAAACCATACATAAAATATGGCCAGAGCTCAACATTGGCCTTAAATTCCAAACTATATGTAAATACTACATCCCTCAATATGCAGTAGCTTTTAGGTAAAAAAAAAACTCTAAATCGCAACTTTTTTTTCTTTCACTGTATCCTTTCAAAAGAGGAATATAGACATCTAAAATAAAGTCAGAGCAGAGGGATTTGTAGATCAGAAGTTTTTACAGTTTGCAAGTTTATGTTCAAAGACAGTCTTCAAGGGTCGGTGTCTTGCATATTTTGGATGTTTCCCTGCTTCAGCCTCCCTGAATCAAATGAATGTTTTATTTATTTTTTTTTTTATTTTTTTTATACCAGACCTTTGCAAAACAGGGGTGCCTCCGGTAAGTTTTCAAATTGGTGGTGATAAGGGGCTAACTGATATTTTTGTGGTACAACTCAAAAACTCAAACAGCCTTAAAGGAGTTTTATGATACTATCATTATTTGCAGATAGATTTGGGGCAGAGCCAAAAAAGAGTCTGATATTTAAAACTGGGATGGAGACAAGATATCTTGATCTGGGCATCTGTAAATGGATTTATTCCCCAAATCTGATCAATGCTAACCATAAGTGAAATTTATTCGGCAAGAGTCAGAGATAAAAGTTGCTGTCAAGACAGATACTGCATTCAGATTGAAAAGAGGGCATGTTTTTTTACCAATACAACAAATATGCCGTTTTTATTTATGGCAAAAAAACAACAATAACAACAACAAAACTCAATAATTGCTGTGTCAGTTTATATGAGATTTAGCACTATTGAACAAACTAGATTACTTAAAATGTGAATTAAGAGACCAGACATAGTCAGAAAGTCTTAATTCATAATAAGCACAACAGAATGAACCAACAATCACTTCACTACATAGCTGTGGTGTCTTTCATCAAGTATTTTTCCTCCTAAAGGGGAGGCTTCATCCCATAACATCCGTTGAGAATTTGACTTTAAAATATTACATGTTGTCAGCAACGGACATCAAGTGGGGCGAATTTAGGAGGGTTGTTCTTTGTTCATTGACAGAACGCATGAAAATGTGTCACAGTGAGCAGAAATTTTTGGGAGGCTAACATGCACCTCTCAAACAAACAACAAATGATATACAGACGGCCATTGGCTGGCCACCAACAGCTAAAGGACTTGAAATAGGACCATCAAACCAATAATGCCACAAAGACTAAGAACTCTCTTAAAACCACTACTTCTTCACGCCACAGCCATACATCCCTCATCTATTTCAGACTTTAAATCTGTTTTCCTTGTTTGATTGACACTTTTATTCTTCCTCTTATTCTCAATTGTTTTACTTCTTATCCTCCCCTTTCACTTTGAGTTTGATGTATTTCCAGTGGGCAGAGATTCGTCAGTCCAGTCTACCTTGTCCAATATAAACTGCTCTCATAAAGCATGCCAGTCTTTTGTGGCATTTTAATTATATGAGCTCAACCCACCACACCGCCGAGGCACACAACATCACAGGAGAAGCTAGAAACCCTCTGCTTGCATAGAATAGAGAGTAAAACAAGCTGAAAAGCAACCTCACCAAATGTGCAGAGAGGCATAAACACAGGGAGACTGAAATACACAAAACACTCATTGCTGAGAGAAGCGTGACAAGTACCACATTTACAAAGGATTGCATAATGGGGTTTGTTCCGCATTACCTACGCAAAGACATCTTCTGCAATATTTTTTTTTACTATTTATAATTATGATAAATCCAAACTCACAGGCCAAACATGTTAGCAGTTAAAATAAATGAGTCAAAGGCTGAAATGTGATCATTGCTGTTTTCACCTTTCTTCAATTACACAGACAAACACATACACGCACACACAGTCCAAAAGATTCAAAGCAATCTGGAGGGTCAAACTGAGGCCCTGAGCCCTAGAGTAGGGTAATGGGAAAGGAACAGGCCACTAAGTCAAATCTGAAGGCAAGGCAAGGGGATATTCAGAACACAATAGACAATAGACACATACTGAAGATGATAGTCATGAAATTAAACACAAAGGGGTTGACTTTACTCCCAAAAATTTGATGTATGATGTCAGCTGCTCCTTGTCCCAATTTAGTCTTACCTTTTTTTCTTTGTTGAAATACCTCTCTTACCTAGCACACAATTAGTGTTTTGAAAATACAAGAAAAACTCTCTTAAGGCTGTTAAATGTTTTTCTCCCACATACACAAATGAATTTACTGTTTTCTCGACCTATGCTATCCAATTTTGCAAATTCTCATACATTTTTCAGCTAAGCTCTTCACGACCCAGGAGACTGACAGAAAACACGGGGGAGACAAAACTTATGACTTGACAGTACTGAAGGGAGGGGAGTAAGCGGGGTGAAGGCTTTGCCCAGCACACCACTCTTCCTGCTTCTTCTCACAATGAGCAGAATAGATTCCAGATGTTGAAATGATAAACAAAAGGACTGTCATAACCTTATAAAAATGCAAGGCATTCAGAAGCACACACATTGCTGTATTGTCTGTGGACCATCTATTTGACTTAATCTGAAAACTTTCGAATCAGCCCTAAAGAGGAGTTAGAAGTTTCTTAATTCTTACCGAAGTACACACACATGTGCAACACACCATGTGCAGAGCAATCTTAGAATAATTTCTGAGGTTGAAGTGTCAAACTACTCTAAGGAAATCAGGATCACATTATGCAAAAAAAAAAAGAATGGAAAACGCAGAAATATAAAATACGTATTTGCTAATTTGTGGAGAATGTTTGCAATGAATGTGTGCTCTTGCACAGATCAAGATAGGCAGAAGTATGTGATCTACTGCATCCCTCTTTCTAGAAATCAAAAAAACTGTGGAGTGGTAGGTTGCTGGAATAACTCAGATACATCTTCTCTGATTTACCCTTTTTAAAACTTTTCAAGCTGATGCATTGCTTTTTGGGGTGATTATTCCCTATGTTTGGATGGAGCTGATTAAGATCTCGAAAGCGCAAATAATACCTGAACCACGATCTCAAATCCCAGATGAATTGAAAAGGAAGCACCGTGAAGGCTGAACAGAAAAACAAAGAAGAGTCCCAAAAGGATAAAGTTTAATGCCATTGATCATAACAAGGAACCCAAGATCTCTGGCAAATAAAACAGATTCACTTTATTAGGAATGTATTATGGTATATATCACTACAATGTAGCTACAGGATCATAGACCCAACTACAATCTCACTCTATCTGCCTTTCTTATCATACAAGGAGACAGGGATTTGAAGAGGAGCAGCAAAAGCAAAGGAAGTGGGTTAGTCGAAACTTTCAACAAAATAGGATTGAAACATCGCTCCGTTGAGGCCACCATCTTGACTGTTATGGTTACAGAGAAACGCTGCTGCATTATGGGTAATTCTGGCGCTAAGAGTGACGCATTGTAAACTCCCGCTTCCTGCGCTGTGATTGGTCCAGTAAGTTTTAGACTGGAGAGTCTAAGCGCACCCAGACTGACAAGCTGTGTACTGAATACATACGGCGGAAATCAGTCTGGCAGGCCAGGGTAATGTAGTCCAGGGCATGCTACTGTGAAATATCACCTCCGCAGCCCGATAACAAACTGCTTGCTGTAAGTTTATGTTTGTCAAACATATATATTCAACTGCCAACTGTTGTCGACACTGAATTTCATGTCATCAACTCAGTAGCTGTCATGCTGAAAACAAACAACACCCTAAGACATTTGTGGCAATATATATTTTAAGCATGCTTCACTCTCTCCTACATATTTAACATTTCAACCCCTGCTCTACAATGGCAAAAAAACAAACAAAACAAAGTAAAACTGGATTTATTGTATGCAAATGTCAAAAATGCATACATCTCCAAAGCAGTACCTCCTGTTGAAAAATCTGATTATGGTTTTGTTATTCTCTGCTCTTAGTATAAACTTGTTGTTCATAGGCAAAAGAACTGTGAGAAGATGATCACGGAAAGCCAGAGAAGCTATGAGGGGTTGTTTTGAGGCCACAGACTGGGATACATTGTGCCAGCCACATTGAGATGACATTATTGCCATTACTCTGTGTTTGACCGACCACATGAACTTCTTTGTGGACAGCACCATCACCACCAGAATAGTGAGATACAAACTGTGAACTGAAGGGACTGTTAAATAAGAACTGTTAAATATGAGGAGGGTGATAGGGATGTATTTATTTTATGAAAGAGTGAGCTAACAAAAACAGTTTAAGGTCAGGATTAAAGACATCAACCAGTAGTGTACCAAGGTTTTGAAAAGTGTTGGCGATGTGGGTTGTCAGTTTAGTGATGATGGCTTTTGACTCAGATATGGAGGCTGTGTTGGTTGTCAGTAATATCAAGAGATACTCTTACTACATCTGTGTAAGGAGTTTCTGGAACTATTGAGGTTGAAAGCTCAGAGTAAATTTGTGTAAGGACTGTTTTACAAAACATTTTATAACTAGTTGATTAGATGTACTAACATGGAAATGTAAAAACCACACCTGAATTCTCTGAACCTCTCTGTACCAATTCTTCTTCATCCTTATGCTCTCAGGCCTCTTCCTCATTGCTTTTTTAGTTTGCAATCAAACGGTGTGCATTTTCCCTTTTCTTCATCTATGTCCACACAAACTCTATACATTCTAAATGAAACTAATGAAACTAGGATTTTTATGAAGGCCTACATGCAAACAAGAGACAAATGTGCAATTTGGATGAAAAAAAGTTACTGACACACATGAGTACACACTGTTAGCTAAAAAAAATGCATGTTATGTCCAAATATATCTCATTGCTTACTTCTGAACCTCCCTGTGCTCTTTTTGAAACATTGATGGTTCTAGCAAATGGCTATCCTAAATAAGCATAGTGAACTGATAAGTGAGTAGGTTTAAACTCAATTATTATAATGATATAAATATAAATAGTGTGCAATTGAAATAGTCTATAAAATTGCATCAACGGTCTTTACTTTGTCTGCTTTCATATTTACTTAAAGGTTTTATCTAGAAAAAATAATCAATCTTATGCTTTTGACTTTTCTGCATTATACTGATACTGTCATTTCACAATTCAATGGTAAGTTTAAAAGTATTATGGGTCTGGCAAACAGGACTACAAGGCTGATAAATAGTTTTTTCTTAAGCTAACAGGCTTATAAAACAAAGAAAGAAAAAGATTTGGGCTTTACATAAGCAATTTAAGGTATTTGCTGTTCTTCCTGCTAAGTGTGCTCTCCCGACACAGAGCAACCAAATTCTGTTGGAGGTAACTACATTGGCACCGCCTTTGCATGAACCATCAAACTAGCAAGTTTACCCCATCGATAAACAAACACAGCAAGAGAGAGTTGGCAAACATTAGCCAGCTCACTCAAAGCTAGGGTTGTGTTTCAAGAAACATCAAGAGTGGGACCGGAAGAGGAGGAAGTCAGCCTTTGCAGAGACACAGTGGGTCTGGAGAAACTGAGAGATAGCAATAAGATGTTTTTTTTTTAAACTTCAGAAAAGTGTTGGATCCCATCATCAGAAAAAGTTTGAGTGTTAAAACTGCCACATCCCCTACAGGCGTTACACCCATGACAGCAGGGAAGTCTGGACAAAGCCAATGAGCTGAACCCCTTCTTCAATACATTCAATTCAAGAACAAGCGCAGCATCCTCATCTCCTGCCCCTAGCCAAACAGACCACCTTGATCTTCCCTTGACCCTTCCTGTCGCAAGACTTGTCTCCAATCTTTCTCATGGATCGTTTTTCTTCTGCATCTTTGTTTTCAAACCTTTGGATGCTGGTGCTGTAATGCCCATGACAACCAGAGAACCCTATATACAGCCAGGCACGGCTTTTAAGGATTTATTAATGAAAATAAAGAACCTGGTACAGGCAGGAAAACCCTCAGCAGAAATGAGCACATGCCTGCCGATGCCGAGTACAGGCTACTCACAGCAGGGGATTCTATTCAGGTAATAGCTAAAGGCTGGAGTCAATTCTGTAAAGCAGACATGGGTCATAAACAGGAGAACTGACAGGTAGAGTGATTAGAGGAGCTAGGCAAGGTTTGAGGTGAGGGATCAGTCCAGCTCGTATCCAAAAAACAGAAGCTGATGAGTCATCCGATGAGGACAAGACGAGATAGGGAAAATCCAGGAGACGAGAAACTGATCAATAACAGGCAAGCCCGGCAAAGAAAATCTACTCACTCTAGACTTTCAAACAATTTGGTGCCCGCCAAAGGTGGATAACCAGTATTTAAAGGCAGGAGAGCAGGTGAATGGAATGGGCTTTATGGCGCTGCCACGGAAGGAGGTTCACAAGTGCATCAGATAATCTTGACTGCAGTGTGCGGGAGGAATATGAGAGAACCATAGATAGCCAGGTCAGAACATGAAAGGGGCTCCATTCCTCACCCATTCCTGCCTTTTCTGCCAACAGTTGTTTGCTGAAGAGACAGCTGGAAAGAATGAACCAGAATAATGCTGCAGGTCCAGGTGGTGTTAGCTCCTGGTACTGAAGGCCTGTACGGATCATCTATGTACCCAGGAGAAGACATTCTGCCTTGTCCCAGTGACTAAGAAAGCTTGTCCATCAATTTTCAAAGGCTATAGAACTGTTGGGCTCAAATGACGAATCAAGAAGGTCGTGGAGAAACATCAATAGGCCCACCTGAGTGGGATTATTCTATGACTCTATGATTCCGAATTTTAAAATTCAGCTGGATTTACTTTGTCAGAAACCTCAGAAAACATGGGTGGAGGCCTCTACACTTGCCTAGATCAATAACTACCTGACAAACAGATCACAGTTTGTGAGACTAAAAGAATGTTTGTCTGACCATGTGGTTAGCAGAACAAGTACACCACATGGGGCTTTACTTTCACTACTCCTTTTCACTCTGTACACCTCAAACTTCTAGTACGAGTAAGAGTCCTGTCATCTGTAGAAATACTTAAATGACTCTACAGTTGGTTGTATCATGATGGACAAGAAGCTAAGTACAGAGAACCTGTGGACCGCTTTGTGACAAGAAAGCAATGGATGTTACTCGCGGAAGCTTAGACCCTGTAGTGTCTGTTGTGGAGAGTGCAATTGAATTGATTTTTAATTGTAAATTAAATCATATTTGATTACTTTTTTGCCAATTGCATGCTTGTTTAATTTCGTCTTCACTTAGTGTTTAGAAAATGACTTGAAAGGCTTTGGGCAAAAAACAGTGGTGTCAAACATCAACTATATCAGCTGACATGAAATGACAAATATCAACTAAAACAACTGCTACATTCCCATTCAAGATCTGAATATATACATATATATGGGAAGTTCACTATTTATGCATACTTTCCACAATTTTATATTTTATAACATTTTTAAACTGTGGATTCAACTCTTTCCCAAGTTTTTTTTCTTCCTTTTTTTTCCAGTAGTCTGCCAGTCCACACCGGCAGACTTCATTGATCTGGCTATCCAAAGCAACTGACCTTTGGCAAGAAACAAATCAGCGCATTCAGCATTACAACTCCAAGACGCCACGTAAACTCCATATACAGCCAACGCAAAAGTAACATACCAGATAGTATTATTTGTTGATGTCACACTACTTTTTAAGCACAACACTGCATGCTCAGTTCCTGCACTCTCTGTGTGTTTAGAAAAAAAAGATTTGGGTCAATTTCAGGATACAAGGTCAACGAGTCCAATTCAGAGGCAATGATGTTATCGGGAACCTGGCCCACCCAACTTAATGAAATAGTATTTATCTGTCAGTCTAAACAAGGATTTAAATACACGGGGATTATGCTAACATTTAACCCTGTACAATTATTTAAAACTAATTCCAACATTAATATGAAACAAACACATAAAGATGATTTATTGAAATGGGAAAGATCTCCCGATCTTTGCTTGGAAGAGTAGAAATTATTAAAATGTATGTTTCATGAAGGATTCTCTATTAATTCCAATCCTCACCCATTCGGGTCCTGGTTCAAATACTTATCTCATTAGATAAGCTCATTTCCAGGTTCATCTGGGAAAAGAGGAGGCCCAGAGTTAGGCTAAAACCCTTATGTTTCCCTAAGGAAAAGAGAGGCTCAGCTCTTCCTAATTTAAAGTATTACTATTGGGCTGTCCAGTTATCTGATATAACTCAGTGAATCAATAATGACCATGAGACTGATAAGGTTCAAATAGAACAGAATTCACTACAGGGGCTTGGTCTCTACACTCTCCTTTTTTAAACAAGAAGCTTTGATATAAACCTAAAATAAAAAATACCAGGGTCAAACATAATTTAGGAGTATGGGATTTAGTCAGAACACGATTGGGGGGTCCATTTGCTATCTCAAGAGCCCTGCATGTTGTCTGGTAATGTAAATATTTATGAAAAAAAGATTTTTCAGGACACCTATTTTGATTTCATCCCTCTATAAAGGAACAGTTTCACCACAGAGTTGGAGTAACTGTGGCCAGATAGGGGGACCACTCCCTTATTCTGGGAATTACCAGCTTTCTGAATCTGAATATTGGAATTGTGTAACAGGAAAGCTAGAGAAATAAGTTCTGGCGTGATTCCACTGGACCCAGTGGTGTTTATATTGGGAGCTGTACCACAAAATATATCAAATAAGAATCATACATATATACTCCTACTGATAGCAAAGACAATTATAATAGAGAACTGGTTTAAAATGGACTCCAGTAAGGTCATATTTAAATGTGTAATCTTGATATCTTGTGAAAGCTAACTGCCCAATGTCAAGGAATGTTCTGTTTTTGTGTATCTTTTATTAAGATAAAGTTCCAAAGAAATACATATCCCTTTCTGATTCACAGCAAAAGACTGAAACTTCTACACCCTTCATCAGAAGTGGAGGTGGTTGAGGAATATACATATCTCGCTGTTCATCTGGACAACAGACTGGACTGGAGATGCAACATTGAAGGCGTCTATAAGAATTAAGGGAATGAGCAGACTGTACTTCTTGAGAAAGTTATGGTCCTTCAAGGTTTGCAGCAAGATGCTGCATATCTTCTATAATTCTATTTTTGAGAGCATCATCTCTTCTGCCATCATCTGTTGGGGCAGCATCATCAGAGCCAGGGACCTACAAAAGGCTCAATAACTTGATGAAGAAGACTGGTTCTGTTCTGGGACAACTGTGGAACCTATGGAGATGATAATGCAAAGAAGGGTTCTTTATAAAACCAAACAAATTATGGAAAACCTAGACCATCTTCTTTATGAGACTGCCTTCGGAGAATAGTGTCTTCAGTCAGAGGCTTCTTCAAATACACTGTAATACAGACCACTTCAAGAGATCCTTCCTGCCAACAGCCATCACCATCTACATACAATAACCCTTTGAAGAATTTAGATTAATATGAACAACATTTAACTTCCTTTGAGATCAATAAAGTATTTTTGAATTTGAATTTGAATCCCCACACTATAGCCCTCTGTGAAATGTAATTGCACCAAAAGTGACACAAATACTTCAAAGATGAGACAGGATTGACAAAACTCTCTTCAGATTTTTTAGGTTTCCAGGATAATTTAAAAATCAAAAGACTACCACTACCAAGGTGCATCAAAAAGGCAGATGCTGAACAAAGATTTATTTAAATGGAATACAGTTGACAAACCATTGCTTTATTCTATATTACAGAGCTAAAATAAGTCACACACTGCAAAAATTATTTTAACCTTGATTTTCAAGACAACATGCCCCAAAAAAATCACACCTATGATGGTGTAAATGTTGAGAGATGTGAGCAGATGTCAACATGCCCTTTACAGCTGCTGGCACCCTGTCTGCAACTCTGTCATCAAATGTTGAATAAAAAGAAGGGGGATTTCAACGTCAAAAGCCTTTCATGTGCTTTGAAGCTATAATACTGTGTCCGTCTGTGGATATGTGCTCCTTTTCTGAGCCCCTTAAGAATAACCTTCCAGCTGTTCACAAGCTTATGGATCCCGTGTGGATTGATACTCAGTGTATATCTCTTATTTGGGGAAAACCCAACATGTCTTCAGAGGCTTTGTGTGTGCACCCTGTGTGAAATGGACTTATACCTTTGCATCTCTGTTATGAGATCTGTTTCAGCTGATGTTATCTGTTAGTTTTAGCTGCATCAAACTCTTCCTAGCATATTTGCTTTTTTTGCTTACAATCTTTGCTTCTTTTAGCTGTACTCCAATTCTAACACCACCCTTCCAAGCATGGTCCAAGCAATGGCAGAAGTTATGGCAGTGATGTCCAAGTCTTTCCCATCCAGGCTCATAGGAGGGCCTTTGTTCTCCCTCCACGCTTTAGGGGTCCCCACAGTGGGGCTGTGCACTACTCTACTGACTCCACAATGGGTCTTTATGCTGCCAAGGCCCCCCTCCCCACTTTCACTCCAATATGTTTGTCTCATCAGGGGCACCCGGGCACACAGGGGGCACCACGACACCAAAATGATGACTCTTTTATCATGCCCTGCTCTGTACTGCTTTCTCTTGTGAATGCCAGCAGAGTTAGATATAGGGAGAGAGAGTAGCTAAAGGGGCAAGGCTTGTGAGTGTTGCCAAATGTCTCAGTGGGGCAGTGTTTTCTCATTCAAACCAGAAACACTTGACACCGCAAGTAATGACCTGGCAATCAGCAGGGTGTGTGTGATAACACACTGTTGTAGCCCTGTAGTACAGTTAATGAAAAAAGCAACAAAACCTTTATGAGTAAATTACGCAAACTCAGTTCCACGCAGAGTGAATTAGTTAAAAACTGGTTATCCATACAGACAAAAGAGGACACTTGTTGGACATCTTTTATACAGTAGTTGCTAAATTAATGTAGGTACCCCACTCTGGGTCTCCACTTTCCATGTTTCTAATCTCAGATCTCCAACAAAGATGAACCGCAATTTTAAACTGTCAACTAAAATCCTGGGACATCCCCAATTAATTGGCATTATGTTCAATAGAGTACCTTACAAAGGTAATGCTACCTTCACCCATTCAATTCAATATAATTTTATCTATGTAGCGCCAATTCACAACACGTCATCTCAAGGCCCTATATAAAGTCAATTCAATCACAACCAAACAGATTGGTTAAAATGTTTTTTTCTATCTAAGGAAATCCAGCAGATTGCATAAAGTCATTGACTTGCAGGATTCACTCCTCCTGGAGAAGTACATTACGTAGCATCAGTGGACAGTCGCCTGCATTCTGTCACTGATTTGCAGCAATCACTCATACCGAGCATGCATGTAGCAACAGTGGGAAGGAAAGCTCCTCTTTAACAGGAATGCCAGCAGAAACAGGCTCAACATGAATGGCCATCTGCCACAAACAACTTAGGATTTGAGAAGATAGAGCAGAGACAGAAAAAGATAATGGAAGCACTGATCCAGGAATATCATTTTGTCATGCTGCAAACACAATACATATGGCCCTGCAGAGTTAATTTAAAGACGTTTTGCCCATTATTTGCTGCACAATAATTTAAGCCCACTCAGACTGGATGGAGAGCATCTGCTGTATGATGCTCAGTAGTCACCTCTGGCTACTTTCACTATGATTTAAGTCAAGACCTTGACCATCCTAACACATTGTTCACTTTTGACCTAAATCCTTCCACTGTAGCTATGGCTGTTTGCAAACTAGTTTTCTCCCCATATTGCCCTGTATTCCCTGCCCTCACTGATCTTCCTAATCAAATCTAACCAGTGTCCCTTTCCCTGCAAAAGAAATGCACCTCCATAGCATCCTCCTACCAACACCATGTTTTACCAATGGGATAGTTTACACGTAGTGATTTGCAGTGTTAGTTCTCCTCCACACTACATACCTTCCTTGCATAAAGGCTGAGCATTTAATTTTGAGCTCAACTTACTGGAGCACCACCTTCCACATGCTTGTTGTGTCCCATACATGGCTTCCAGGAAACGTTTAATAGTGAGTTTCTTTTGACAATATTTTCTTTTGCCAGATCCCCAAAATGGCCATATTTCATCCTACCGACAGATTCACCCCTCTGAGCAGCAAATCCCCCAGACTTACCATATGTTATGTAGCGGCGTATTTGATTAAAGCTTCTCTTGCCTGACCTGTTAGTTTAGGTGAACAGCCATATCTTGGTAGATTTGTGGTTGTTGGCATACTATGTCCAGGTTTAAATGATGGGTTGAATAGTGTTCTGTGAAATTTGAAATGATTGGGGTATTGTTCAAAATAAACAAAATCTTAGGTTAATAATTTCCATGGATGCAAACAGAGCATTTGACAGGTTCGAACCAAGCTTTCTCTTTCATTCACTAAAAGCTTTGGAGAGAAATTGACTCACTATATTGAAGCTATAGTTGGTAATCCTGTTCAGAAACACTTTTTGTTATACTGGTTAAAATTGTCCTTCCATCCTGAAAGTAGTTAATACATTTTGTATGCACAAAAAGGAGGTTAAAAAATCTTTCTCTGTGGGAGCTGCATGCCTGTAAAAACTCTGACCAACCATAGACAAGTTCAGTTTAGTATATTTCATAGGACATACTATACTCCTTAAAGGTTACATGAAAAGGACAATAAAATCTCCCCCAAATGCCAGAGATGTAAGGTAACTGATGGTAATCTCTTACACATGCTGTGGAGTTGTATAATTATAGAAACATTTTGGAAATGTACTATTGAAATCATTTCAAAGGTTACAGGAAATTAGATTGAGCAGGATCCCAAAATATGGATTCTAGGAGACATAACATCCCTCAATGTAAACTATTGTAAGAAATACTTTATCCTACTTTCAAACACTGCAGTTACAAGATGTATCCTGACCAATTGGAAATCCGAAAAATCACCACCAGCAAGACAATGGATCGAATAATTGGCCTCTTACTGCAAAACTGAAAAGACTCTTTATAACTATAATTATTTAGAGGGAGTCAGGCAGTCTTAGAAAAAATTTGGAGTCCCTTCATAGATATACTACCATCTCTGGATCTAGCTGACCAGGGTGTGACGTGAACCCTGTTGGACTAACTTCAAAGTAGCCCACTAGTGCTAGTGGACCTAGGTATAAACTGCTTGCATGACTGTTGAATATAAATGCTTGAAAGGTGACAGACATACAGGGAAGAAGGGGGGGGGGGGGGGGATTGTTGACTTTTTGGGTTGTATGTTTTTTTTTTATGTTTTGCTCTAGGTAGTGTTAAATTTAGTTTTTTTTATCTGTTACTTCTCTTTTCTTATCTTTATTCAGATGTGCAAATTATCCTTCTGTGGTGCAATTAAAAGGTCATACACTGACCAGTGTCCCTGCTGCAAACACGTTTTTCTCTCCTGTTTCTTCACAGTGTATCTTTATGATTCTGTATACTCACTAATGTTATCTTTGAAACCACATAGATCTTTACAAAACAGCTTTATTTAGTGCCATAACAATAAAGGAAAGGGATGGGAATTCAAAAGCATGCCATACTTTTTGGATTTTCATTTGTGAAAAAGGATGTGAATACTTTTGTAAGGCACTGGATTTCTCAACAAGAAATGTATTAAGGAGGATGAGAACTTGATATTAAAGTAAATTACAACATTGTGCAACCAGCCACTGAACACAAAATAGACAGCAATCCAGTCCATCTGTTCCTGAGCACAATTCCTTACCAAGTACTGAAGTAAAGCAATGCCAGATCCCATATGTACAACAAGGGCAGAATGATCTATCACAGTCACAAAGGGAAAACTAATCCATAAGATCTATATATTCTTCTGTCGAAGCAAGTACTGGCAGGGCCAATAGAGCTGAAGTTACAATGGTTGTTAAAAATGGGAGAGCATGACCTTGTCTTAACTGTGTAGTTGGCTTCAAGGGTATTTAAGAAACCGATCCAGAATTTAGAATTAATTACAGATTTGAGTTGTCTTAGTAATTGTCATAATTTTCTTCATATGCTGAGTAAGAGGCAGGAGAACCACACACTGAGCAAGCTCTCTGGTCTTTTAGAGATGCACCCAAAACCATCAGCAGGGAAACAGTTCCAATGCTGCATCTATATATCAGCACAAAATTTAAATCTCATCTGAAAACAATTCAATCACTGACACTAACACAAAGAAGACCGGAGCCTTGTGACTTTTTGTCCTGCCAACATGCAGTCAACAGAGAGATGGATAATAATAACTTCCTTATTTGCACAATGAATAACAGCAACCAGCCACACTGACTCTCAGCCTGACAGTTTTTAAGATCCTTCTTGTTTTCTCAGATAAAAAGATATTTAAAGGAGCAATTGTGGAGGAGTAAGAAAGACAACACAGGAGCTAGGTTTGATCCCCTCGTTTACTCGACTCCAACTCAACTGAGTAACGGTACACAGTGTGATGATAAGAACCAACAAAACACTTATTTTTTTAATCAAATATCCCATCATTTGGGTGTGAGTGGAGGCCCCTATTGGTCTGACACCTTGTGGCTCAAACCGGTACAACAGTTTGCCAATCACAACAATCTAATGTCCCGTTTTTAAACGGTGTGTTGCTGTTAATTTTTACTTACACAGGATAGATATATGATGTTGTATTCTGTTCTATTTCTGATCTGCTTCTCTTACTGGTTTCCATGCTTGCAGGTTGCTGCTGTTTTGCCAAGCTAAAATACCAAATACTGTGCTCTGTTTTGGGAACCATGGGAAATCTCATAAGATTGGCTGAGGAACCATGAAGTAAACACGGGCTACACTCTGAACCCAGGTATTTCTGGACCGTACCTCTAGGGTTGAAAGGAGAAAAATGTGACTAAGACATTGTTGATGGAGAGGACCAATTGTTTATAGGGATTATTACTTCCATCCCGAGTGACAAATGAAAATGACTTAGGTTGATTTTACAGTGAATATCTTACTTATAGCACCTTTAAGATATATATTTGTCAATGTAGATAATTAAGGATTTAACTACTAAAATTGTTAAAAGAAAATCTCACAAGTCATGATACAAGTCGAGATTTACAGTAATATAATTTTGGAGTCATACAACTAGATTTGAATTGAAAGAAGCTTTATGTATGTATCGCTGAAAGAAATGGTAATTAGTAATTAAACATTGGGGAGATTGTAAATATTTCTCTTACCTTTCTACAACTCCATTGCCGCCCCAGCAGGTGGAGTCATCCACTACATACTCCCCTTCACACAGCATCTCTGGCACTGTCGTGAAGAAGGATTTATAACGCTGCAGTAACAACAAGAAATCCCTGATGGAAAAAAGGAAAGATTTAATAGATCGATCATGATGATGAGGAAGATAATTATTATTATTATTATTATTATTATTATTATTATTATTATTATTATTATTATTATTATTATTATTATTATTATTATTAGCCATCTGCATGATTATACAACAGGTGACCTCAATATATGTTATACTCTGGAATGATTACAGCAACAACAAACACTAGTTGACTATTCATTTTACAAGGCATGCATGTGATATATACACATTGAATATGACTGCATCAGCACATTTTCTTAGCTGCACTGAAGTGCTTGCTTCACCAGATCTGCCAACACATGTTATCAATATAGACACTGTCATCTTTTGCAAAAACAAAAGGCAGAACTTTTTGACCTGTTGCAGATTTTGAATATGGTGACTTGCAAAATATGTTATTTCTTTCACATTTTGTTGTGTTTTCAGTGCAAATTTTACTGTGTTTTCATGTCTGTGAAGTGCATAAAATATATTTTATTGGTTTTCACCTTTGTTTACTACAACGGTCTAGTGGGCGATACAGAAGTTTAAAGCAGGGTAAGGTTTCAAAACAATAACTCAAACTTTGACCATCTCAAGCATGACCATTCAACTCATCATCTGAAAATTGACTGATTACGACACAATCGCAACAACTAGAAGGCCTTACAAGGAAGGCATTATTCAAAGAAGACATTAAGAAGCTCTTGTTAATGCTGAGCACACCTGAGCTGCAGAGATCCACAGCTCAGATGGGATCATCTTTTAACAGGGTAACTATTTCTGCACAAATTAGGTTGCTACAGAAGAGTAGCAGGAAAAAACCTTTTGGTCAAAAAGTATTGCCCATAGTAACCATTTATTTTTATAAAACTGTATACATTTTTCTCTTTAAAAATGTTTAAAATAAAGCTGATTGTGAATCAAATTTTGAAACTGGAGTTTTAAGGCTGCATACGAAATGCTTTGTATGTTTCCAATCTGACTGAGCTTTAATGACCAAAGATTTCAGTCTATATGTGCAAGCATACTTTGAAGCTCCAAATATTGTTGTACAATCTCACACTGATCTAAATGTCTCCACAAGTTTGTCCTTCACACATCTAGTGTGTAACTTGGGCTTAATGATGCATGTTCTCTAATGTTCTCTTAGAAACCTCAAAGAGCATTCACGGAACAGCTGCATATAAAGATTAAATTACACACAGGTTGATTCTATTTACCTACCACGTAAACTGCTGAAGCCAATTGGTCACACTGAATTTTATTTAGGGGTATCAGAGGGGACAGAAAACAGATGCATGCCTCACATTTCAGATCTTTTGGGTTAGAAAATACATTGTTGTTTTTTATGTATAATCTAACCTAATGTGAAAAAGTTTAAGGTGTATGGAAACCTTTGAAATAAACTGCCACTGTCACAGTTATCTCCACAATACTGAATGAAATAAACTGAGAAAAATAATTGCCTTGTGTTCATGCTTACCTAGAGAGTGTTCTCAGATTAGATTTATTGTTCTTAGAGGGTTTCAGGGGGAATGGGCTGGGAATGATGGGAGTTGATGTCCAGGGAAAGGTTGTTGCAAGCAGGAATATGCAGGGGGTTGAAAAGGGGGCATGGGGAGATAAAAAGAGAGACAAAAACGACTGACATGACAGGCGGTATGGGGAGGATGAAGGACACTCGATTGATTGTTGTTGAAAGTGATAACTCATGCACATGCAAAAACATGTCAAACCACATATACATCAAAAACCAATGTCTCCCAAAACAATAAGAAAAATAAAAAATAACCTGTAATAAAATATAATTATAGTCACTAAATCTACTCAAAATTATATCTCCACACGTACAGTTAAAAGATACGATTAAGACAAACAATGGACTGCTGAACATTCTGATTCACTTTCTCCCTAAAAACTGCTATACTCTATGATCTTTCAAATTTTCCAACCACTATTCTTCCTTTGCTGTACTAGTTGCTGCAGTGGCTTTGAACCCGAGCTATGCACAGCGCTGGCAACAGGCAGACGAATTTAATTGTGTTGCTATGAATTGTGGTGGCAGTGCCATGCCAGCCGTGACAGCTAGGCTTGGCATCAGTGCAGCGATTCACGGACTGGGAGAGGGTTAAGCAGTCAACAGCGCTTTAGTTCGTCTGTGTATGCTTTCCAAGGCAGCGCTGGCTAGTGTGCAGAGTTGGTTGTATGGTCGTCTGGGTAAACAGGAAATTGTGTGGTCTGTCAAGATTAATCTTTGCAAGGTTCCGCCTGCCTACCAGCTGGTGTGGGCACAGAATGGCTGCCCCGGGGACCAGGTGGGGACCATGGGTTGTGCTGGAGAGAATTTACTTTGTCTGCATGGCTGTGTTCGAGTCCAACTAAACGTTTGTGAACAGTGTGAAGTCATGGAAGCTGTAATAGTGTAAAAAGACCTTAAAAAGTAGTTAGTTATAAACCTTTACGTTTGTGGTTCATTTTAATTACCTACCTTTTTAAGTGGGCAAACCTCCCCAGCCACTCGTCTGGTAAAACTTGGGAGGAGGAGGAGGAGGAGGAGGAGGAGGAGGCGGCAGATGAAGGAGGCGAAGCTGAGGTTGTGGTAGAGGTTGTGACCTCTGGGCTCGTAGGCCGCATGCCTGGAGGTTCCAGCGTAGACAGGCCACACACCTTGTCCACCTGTAGAGACAGCAGAGCAAATACACACCTGCTAAGCAAGGAGAACAAATGAAAGTGTGGGTGGCTTGCAAACTTTTCACTGGCATCTACACATTTTAAAGTGTTAAAAGCAAATGAATCAGGAATCCTTTTCTGATAGAGAAAGACAACATTTTAGTTGTCAGATAGATGACTAACGTAGATGTCAAGGTAGATCTGAAGAGAGAGATGTGATGAAATAAAACAGTATAATGAGTGAGTTACTGCCTGGAGCGCTGACAGTAAATATAGAACATTCCACTACATCACGGAGGTGAGTGCACGTGTGCACATTTGGCAACGGTAGCAAGAATCCCATGTGGGCTATTAAACCCTGTAGCAGAGAGGAGCTGAAAGCAGGATCTTGGAAAAAAAAGGGACAAAAATCAATGTCCTCTCAATGGCTTAAGAGCCTTGGGGTACTGTTGTTAAGTGATCCTCAATTAGCCAGGGAGACAGATTGTGATAGCTTTTTTGTGCTTGACTGAATAGGTCCTTAAAGTGATCAGTACCTTGACTGCTTTATCTACAGGGATGAGTGACTGGATCATTTAAGAGCATCCATATGGAGTTGGTTGG